>OZ057415.1:50298559-51498559 GCA_964056705.1 Troilus luridus | reverse complement strand
GTTCTACTTTCTCCAAGGTGTGATTAAAGAGCTTTAAAAAACATTAATTTTTTTTACACTCACTAATATGAAAATGCGATGATATTCTTATTTCCTCATTAACTAACTAACCAAAATCAACATAACATGTGGAATAACTGAGAAAATAAAATAAAATTAGCGAAAATAACATCAATAATTAAACGTCATATTTCTTAAAAAATTAATAAAATTAAATTTAAAAAAACTAAATTCGATACCATTTTAATTTTTCAATACTAAAGAATATTTAGAAGCAGCCGAAAGGAAAATAAAAAAGATTGGTGGAGACACAATTTACAACCGTATTACACAACATCTAATATATGCAGATGATTTTCTCATTACAGCCCGACATTACACGCACTTGCAGAATTTCTCAGGGAAGCTAAACATCTAGGCCTGGAAATTAATGAGAAAAAAAACCGTTTACATGCGAACATCAAGAGATGGCCAAATGAAATAAGAAGAAATACAGGTAGGGATCTGGAGCTTTAAGATATGTGACGAATTCAAGTACCTGGGCAGTTTGATAACCTGTGAGACAGAGTAGATAAGGTTTAGGCACGAATAGGGGCCGGAAGTAAATGTTTGTTCGGTGTACAGAAAATATTGTGCTGTAAAAGGATATCAAGAAAGGAAAAGTGTCTCATATATAAAACAATTGTGACTTACGGATGCGAGGCCTGGTCACTGACAAAAAATTGCAAAAGGATCCTTGAAGTATGGGATAGAAAAGTCCTGCGTAAAATTGTTGGACCTATCAGAGTGGAGGACAAGTGGATAATCAGGCCCAATAAAGAGCTAAAGAATCTACCCGAAGAGCCCGATATAGTGGAAGTCATCCAGCTCAAAATACTACGATGGTTGGGGCATGTGGAGAGGATGGACCCAACGAGAACTCCAAGAAGGACGATGTACGAGAAACCCCTTCGTACATCGTCTCAGGTGGCTCGATGATGTGGAGGGTGGAAAGCGATCGGTATAAACCGCTGGAGGCGCCTTGCGGCGGACAGAGGCTAATGGCGGATGAAATCAGCAGAGACCAAGGTTCTTCAAGGACTGTAGTGCTCAGTAATAAATAAATAAAAAGAATATTAAAAATGTATGTAGATTAAAAAAAATCCTATTAAAATTAATGACACATTTAGTTCATACGTTGAAATATAGTTACCTCTATAACCCTCAAGTTCTGAGACATGGTACCTGGGACCTTTTGGTACCTATTTTCATGAATTCCCCACCCTTCCGATTATAGGAAATCTCCGAATGACTTAGTACCTTCCTATCTTGATAGTACCTTATTGAATGTAGAAATGGAAGGTTGGTTCTAAAGTTTGTTCATAAAATATAAGCCACGCCTGGTCCCACGGACTATACCTCAGTACTCTTGCGACTTCTTTGATTTTATCAAGATAAGCTTTCATTTAATGTTTTATGTTCATTAGTTAATATCAATCAGTGTTACATGTATATTACATATATATTATCAAAAAATTAACTGTTTTTTTTGTTATTTTTGTATTTATACATTATTTTTTAGTTCTATTACAATTATGGAAACCCATTCTTACAAATCAAAAATAGTTATTAGGACTGATAACGATGTTTTGTGACGAAATACGCCTCTTTTTGGATTATTTAGAGAATGAAGAAGCTGATATTTTCGAATCAGATCTTGATGACGGACTCTACATCGAAAGTGATCACGACAGAGCGCCAATTGCTTGGAATATTAATAATTTTAATTTTGGAGAGTATTTTTAGTTTCATTAGTAGGTTTTTAATTGTTTAGAATCGAAATTCAATATATTTTAATTATTTCGATATAAATATACAAGTTTTAAAATATGTAGTTTTTTATATTGGGAAAGAGAAAAAAAAAACATTTTCCAGTCAATTATATTTTCTTGATCATTATTTATCACTTGAGACGTTTCGACAATATGTCATTTTCAATCTATCACATTTTGTTTTCTGCATCAGCAACTAATCATTTACATAACTTTATCATAGTTACAATCTATGGAAAAACAATAACATCTATACTAAATGTAATTCAACATCTACAAAAAGATCACAATAACTCTTTTTTTTATAGTTATTAAACTATTATTAAATTATATTAAAGAGTTATTGTGTTATTTTTGTAGATTTTTGATCTTAAGCATTATTTGATATATTTAATTTTTTTTTAAATATTCAAAATTACTTAAAAGAGATAAAGTCTTTCAAGGATCAAAGTTTGGTTTCAATGTAATTCTTGACCATGGAGGATAAATGATCCCCTAGAGTTTTTATTTAAATAAATTTTAAAATGCATTTGGCTTGGAGGTATCTTTACATAAGTTATTACTAGTTAATTTGGACACTTTATTATATTTGTAGAATTACATAATTTACTGTAGATGTTATTGTTTATCCGCAGGTATTTTAGACTTGTAACTGTGATAAAGTTATGTAAATGATTAGTTGCTGATGCAGAAAACAAAATGTGATAGATTGAAAATGACACATTGTCGAAACGTCTCAAGTGATAAATAAGGATCAAGAAAATATAATTTACTGGAAAATGTTTTATTTTCTCTTTCCCAATATAAATTTCTAAAGGTAATAAGTCCAGTATAAAAGAAAGAAATTATAAATATGTAGTTTTTGATTTTCAATATTTCTTTCATTGGTCTTATTTATTATTTTTTTTACTGAAATTTGAAATGATACCATATATTCGTTGATTGTGAGAAATGAAAGAAGGCACATATTAGTAATAACAAGCAACAAAATGTTTAAATATTTTATTTTGTATTTATTAATGAACTTTTAAATAAAGTGAGACCAGGTATCAATGCTAGCGTAATAAAAAACTATGTACTTGAGGGTTAACATGAATCTTTGTTTTATTTGTAGATTTTTATTATTATGTATTGTTGTACATTTAAATTTACTTGATTAACATAACATTTGTTTCCTATTAAAGGCGTTACTTGCCTCGTTTTTTTTTTCAATTAGACGCCTTTTTGTGCTCCCGTAGCTGATTGGATTCTATTCTAAGCCTACCTCCCAACAACGCTTTCCTTGATTTCCTTAAAGCCATTGTATACACGGTACGTTTTTGTTGTTTAGTATACACAACGGTATATTGAGTTATTTTGTACTGATTTAAGTTGTTCTTAATAAAATATACAAATACAATACATTTTAACCCGTCAGTTCCCAAATATGAACCACTTATGAACTTTAATTTTTTTTTTACTTATTTATGCTTATTGATCTCTAAGAAGAATAAATAAACAAGTTTTAAATTTTTCTATGCATTAATTAATCCGCTGGGAAGGTGCCCCCTGTAGGGTGCATTGGGCATCCGGATAACAAAATCACTCAATTTCATAAACTAAATCAAATTATCCTGAATAATAGAATTGAATCAATTTACTTTTTTTTTTATTTATTGTTGTGAGATGTAGGGATATAAGTTAACAAAAATCAATATAAATATATATTTGTTTATTTCACTTACATTTACCTAAAAGTAAAAAATATGAAAAATATCATGTCGTATAAAATAAAATCAAGGAACGGTCCTACTAAAAATAAAATAAATCCTTACTTATTAGCACCGTTCAGAACTGTAAAATATTCTCTGACTTTTGAAAATTTATCATTTCTTTGGGAGCTAATTGTTGTTGCAAAGTATTTTTGGATTTCGAGGAATCTATTTCTTCTCACACTTTGGGCTACTGTTTTGTTATAGGTATCACTTTGAGTCTCCCAAAACATTCTAATATATTTAATTGTCATGTAACCCGTAAGTAACAAGATACTTACAACAATTTTCATTTCTTCTACACTTACGTTCTGAGCATGATTGTGCCTCAGTGACCAATGCACCCTACAGGTGATGCTTACTTTTAGATTGTATTATGAAATAAAAAAGCACTTTATATGTTTGACCATTATATTAAATTAATAACACTTATAATTGAACATTAAACATTAAGTAAGGTTAAGTTAGAGTATGAGCCTAACAACAACTGCTGCAATCTTCTGGCCAGGGCTGGTTGCCATGGATACTCCCAGTGCTGACTGTATTAGGAATATGACAGTCTCCCCTCCTAATAAGAAATCACTCACAAGATACCCGGTATAGTACCGGATCCCCATAACGTTCAATAGGTCTATGAGTGCGGACAGGGCGAGAGAAATGTAGTGGAGGCGGACTTGGTTGAACAGGAGATTGAGCACTGGTCTCAGCTTGAGGAACTTGAGGTACACTATAGAGTTGTGGTGGAGCTGGATCAAATGTCACTGTCTTCTTTTGAACTAACGAAGAACGAAGTTGATTAATATGTCGTTTGATAATTCTTCCAGAATCAAGTTTGACAAGATAATGACGAGTTCCCAGTTTCTTGAGAATTTCACCAAAGTGCCAGATTGGTGAATTATTGACATATACTCTTACTTGGACTCTCTCCCCCTCGAATAGTGAACGGATGTGTGATGGTTTACTTGTGGGCTGTGGATGATAAGGAAACAAAGAGTCGAGCCGTATCCTCATCTTCCTATGTAGGTACAATTCAGCAGGTGTGTTACCACAAGCAAGTGGTGTAGCACGATAACGGAGTAAAATATGCTGTAATTTAAGGTTTAATGGAGTAGAGTCATTTTGAAGAGCTTTGAGACGATTCTTTAGAGTCTGTATATTTCTTTCAGCCAGCCCGTTGGTCGCAGGATGCCATGGAGCAATATATTTTTGAAAAATACCACGCTCGGTACAGTAGGTATGGAATTCATCACTCTGGAAAATAGAATGATTATCACTAACTAGAACAACTGGATACCCATGTGAAGAGAATATATTTTCTAGTAGGCTGATGGTACTGGAGCTGGTAGGTGCGTTTTTAGAGATTCGTACTTCAATCCATTTTGACTTCGCGTCCACGCAGACAAGGAAGTAAGAATTTTGAAATGGTCCCGCGTAGTCTACATGAACTCTTTCCCAATTATTTTGAGGACATTCCCAAGGGTGAACAGTAACTTTAGGGGGGTTAGATTTGATTTGGGCGCATGTCTGACAACTTCTAACCAATCTTTCAATGTCACGGTCGATTTTAGGCCAAATAACGTACCGTCTTGCTAGTTGTTTCATCTTAGTAATACCCAGATGAGTTTCATGTAATTCATTTAAAATTATTGATTGCAATGAAGCCGGAATTACAACTCGATCTTTACGAAACAAAATTCCGTCAACTAACGTATAGTCCGTTTCATTTGAATTATTTTCCAATTCATGAATGATTTGTTTTAATTCATTGTCATTCCCAGTTTCTTCCCTGATTATCTGAGATGTAATTTTGTTACTAGTAATTTGTAAGATAACTTCACCGTAGAGTTTGTTGATTTCGTCTCCAATCTCTTGTTCAGCTGATGTCTGGTTTGAAATAGGGGCCCTTGATAAACAATCTACGTTTTCATTGTCTTTTCCTTTTTTGAACTGTACAGAGTAGTCGAATCCGGACAGGAATGAAGCGTAACGAAGTAGTCTGGCGGAAGTCATCTGGGGAAGAGATTTATTCGGGTGAAAAATTCTGGTAAGAGGCTGATTGTCAGTGATCAATGTAAAATGTTTCCCATATAGATAATTATAGAAATATGTAACCCCAAATACTAAAGAAAGCGCCTCGCGATCTAATTGACTATAATTTTGTTCAGAACATGTAAGAGAGCGTGAAGCATAAGCTATAGGGTGTTCAATGTTTTTAATAATGTGACTAAGAACTGCAGCTATTCCATAAGGGCTTGCATCAGTTGTTAAGACTACGGGTAAGTGAGGGTCAAATGGTACAAGAACTTTCTCACTGCACATGATGGACTTCAGTTTGAGAAATGACGCTTCACAGTCAGATGTCCAGAGCCAACGTTTGTTTTTCCTCAAGAGGCAGCGCAGGGGATATGAAATAGAAGAAAAATGAGGTATAAATTTTGAATAATAAGTAACAAGACCTAGATACTTTCTTACTTCGTCAGTATTTGTGGGTCTAGGCATGTCCTGAATAGCACGTACTTTTTCAGGTGATTTTGTAATTTTATTGTGTTCAATAACATAACCAAGATAATCAATTTTTTTAACAAAGAATGAACATTTTGATTTATTAACATGTAAATCGTAATCAGATAATCTCTGTAAGCAAGCTAATAAGTTAGTAGTACATTCTTCAATTGTCGTACCATGAATTACAATGTCATCAAAATAAGCCTCAACTTTTCGTAAGCCATTGAGTATCTGACTGAGGATTCTATTGAATTCAGAGGGTGCAGTTTTAATACCAAAACTTAAACGGTTCATTAGGTAGGTACCTCTGTGAGTAGATATGGTCTGAATTTGAGCACTTTGATCGTCTACTTTAAGGTGCAGGTAGGCCTTGTAAAGGTCAAGTTTACAAAAATATTTAGAACCTCGTAAACTATGAATGACATCATCTATCTTATGTATAGGGTGGTTAGCTTGAACTAATCTTTCATTAACCCCACATTTGTAATCAACGCATAGGCGAAGGTTTTGGCCATCAGGTTTTGGAATACAAACAAGGGGTGATCCCCAGTCACTGGTAGGTACAAGTGTAATTATACCTTGAGCTTCCAATGAATCAAGCTCTTTATCTACTTTTTCCTGAAGAGCATAAGGAATAGTTCGTTCTTTAGTAAATACTGGTTTCACGTTAGTGCGCAATTGCAAATGTATTTGGAAATCCGGAACACAAGCAATTTTTTTCCTCAAAAACTTTTGGAAATTTTTCAAAAATATCTTGAATAGAATGAATTTGATGTGTAGAATAAGAACGAGTAAGGTTACTCGCAGTTTTCTTATCGATGCGTTGAAGTTCAATTCCAAGTCCACGTATCCATTGTCTACCAAGTAGTGCATCATGACCGTCAGGTACGATATGTAAGTCACCTGTTATTTGTTTACCTTCATATTGAATATTTAGAGTAACTTTCCCAAGTGGTTTGACAATGTTCCCAGTGTATGATCTGAAAGCTAAGGATGATGGTTGAATAGGAATGTTTAGGTTGAGCATATTAAATTCATTCTCAGAAAGAAGTGAATACTTGGCACCTGAATCCACCTCAAATGTTTTTTGTGACCCATTCAAGAGAACAGTAATCGTGTATTTATCACTGTCGGTATTAATTTCATACAGGTCAATAATTTCACAATTTTGAATATGTACCAAATCAATTTTGTCAATACCATATGTAAATGAAGAAGTAGAAGGTTCGTGTTGAACATTTGAATTTTGATTTTCATTTTGAATTGAATTTGTATTTTTATTTATCAGCAGGGCTTGAATGAAATTATGACAAAAAAACTTTTACTTTTTTACCTCGTCGCCAACTATTATGAAATAAAAAAGCACTTTATATGTTTGACCATTATATTAAATTAATAACACTTATAATTGAACATTAAACATTAAGTAAGGTTAAGTTAGAGTATGAGCCTAACAACAACTGCTGCAATCTTCTGGCCAGGGCTGGTTGCCATGGATACTCCCAGTGCTGACTGTATTAGGAATATGACAGATTGGCTCTGAAGTTTTATTTTTGGTGGCTTATATATAATATTGCTACCATTTGCTCCAGAAAATGCCCACCTAACTATAAATGCTAAAATAATTTGAGTACTTAAGTTTTTCTCGTCATGGTGAGTGAAAAGAGAAGAAAAATTGTCAACACCGACAGAAACCAGAACACTACTGAGTTTGAAAGATTATATTGTCTAGACCACACCTGATATCAGCTCCATATGTATCCTACCCTTTGACCTAGTTCCAGTAGTACACAAAAACATCGCTATAACCTCGAAAAAAATTTTTTTTTATAGCACATAACAAAAAAAGTGACTGCACCCTAGGGGGTGCATTGGGAACTGACGGGTTAATAGATGACTATTTCCTAAAAACGTACCACTACAGCCCATTTAGAATTAACGGTTCAGTACTAAGTAGAGACTAAACTGTTTTTTTTTCCCAATAATTGAATAGGGAGGTGGTTTTGCTGATGTCATGTTCAATTTCTACGTTTCCCCATATTGGGACTTGGTTGGCCAAAAATGGGTCTGAAAATATCACGATTTTCATCTATGGTTGTTAAAAAATTAAATAATGTATCTGCCATAGCCGAATTCGAACCTAGGCCCAACAGTAATTGCATATGATTTTTTAACGAATTCATTATGATTTTCCTCGCAATTATTCTACTTGATTTTTTGTAACTTTTATTCCAATATTGATCTTAAAAATTTATCAATAGCTTGACATTTAACATTTAATTTGGGCAGGGAAATGTAGAGCTTTAACTGGGTTAACATTTAGTAGTGGATGTTTTACATACTATAAAATGAAGAATCCTTAACAAATTAAAAACATTTGATATACAAAAATAATAGATCATTTTTTTCATATCTTTTTTCGTATTGTACAATGAACAAATTTGTTCATGAATTAAAATCTGATCTTTTTCTTACTTGATTAAGACAAATATTTAACAAAATACCTACTTTATGTCAATACCCGACGGGTCACGTGTTTATAGAAAATGTATAATTACTTAACAACTATTGAAATGAGAAAGTTCTGTCACGATCATGTGATGTAATTCGAAAAATAAATATTTCACAGAAAGTCTTTATAATGCTCAAAGACGTTAGATGTAATCTTTTCTTCTAAGGTGTATCGGAAATGCCGCTTCAAAAGGAAGTACATTAGGTACTTCTGAAACGTTTCTGCAGGATATCTTCTGTTAATTGATTTCCAATATCTCCGATAAATTGTGATATATTTTATATAAATATTTTTTTTAATTCACATTGATCGCACGAAAAATTGTATTGATCTCTCTCGACAAAAGAAAGAGATATGCAGATTTAAAAAAAATCACATATTATATATATATATTGAAAAAAAACAACAAGGGGCCTAAAACTATTGTCCAAGTGTTTTGGGTTATTCATAATTATTCATTTGACAAGTGAGGAAAGTGCCACTTTATTACACCCGAGTGAATTTTACCACACGAGCCTAAGTCGAGTGTGGTAATTAAACGAGGGTATTATAAGTACTTTTCTCACTTGTTAAATATTACATTTTTCCTGCTACCATTTAAAAATTAAGAAATTAAAGGTGAAACTTTAGATTTGTAAGCACTATAATATCTCTTAAAATTTTTTATTAGTAATCATGAAAAATGTAACTCTAGGACGGTTTACTCGTTGGAACATTTATTTATTATTATTTAGAAAACAATATTATGATAATACATACAAAAATAAAATAAACGTATATTATTATATCTTGATTCATATTTATGCTTCTCTTCATATCTGGCTGTAGATGTTTTTGGTAAAAGTTGAGTTATTGCCTGTTCTTTTATGAATGGAGGAGTAAATTCTATGAATTCATCACTATCTATTTATATTTTTTTTATTTTGTTTGTGGTCTGATCACTGTTTTAATGCTAGATCTCCAAATTTCTGATGTGTGAAGGTTCTAATACATTTAAGGTTATATTAAATATTTCTATAAAATCGCTTCAAAATAAATAAAATCTATCTTAAATTAAATATAAAATATAAGTAAGGAAGAAAATAGTTGGGGGTGCAGTCAAATAAGACACTAAATAAGTGGTTACTTATTTTAATTACGTGCCGACGTTTCGACCCACTTTGTGGGTCATCTTCAGGGCTGACCAGCGGGAGGATGACGCAAGAATCGGCGACGTTAATTTTTTGGTGGTGCAGATGTTGGGAGTAGTAATTGAGGAGTCTGCCAGAATAAGTGGGTTTTGTATACCAATCTGTGGATAAGGTGTGGTTTGGATTTTTAATGATACGGAGGTCAAGAAAGGGTAGTGAACGTTAATTTTTTGGTGGTGCGGATGTTGGGAGTAGTAATTGAGGAGTCTGCCTGAATAAGTGGGTTTTGTATACCAATCTGTGGATAAGGTGTGGTTTGGATTTTTAATGATACGGAGGTCAAGAAAGGGTAGTGAAACGTCGGCACGTTATTAAAATAAGTAACCACTTATTTAGTGTTTTATTTGACTGCACCCCCAACTATTTTCTTCCTTACATCTATCATCCAGTCAACCATCCCTCGCTTCTCATAAATATAAAATAGTTCTAAAATTATTTTTTTAAACATTTTAGGAATATAAAATGAATAATATTATAATACCGGCATTTAACATTTAAAATAACAGAGTGCTGATTGTCAAATTCGATCTAGGTGGCTGTTACTTACCCCCACTAGTGAGGGAAAGTGGGATTTTCCAAACCAGTTTTAGTTGAGAGGTGGATAGCATTGATCGTTGCAGGAAAAATCCTTTTCGTTGTCTTATATAAGGTAAAATTTAGGACTAACAAGTAGCACTACTAGTAAATTTTGGATGCACACATAAAAACTAAGAATGTACTCTGGCTTTTATGCGTTGTTGAAAAATACATAGCGTAAGGAAAATTGATTGAATATAATTAAAAGTCATTATATTTGTAATTAATTACTTGAGTATAACCTAAATTAATTAATTACAATGCTGACTATTTATTTAAAAAAAATTATTTCTTAATAAATTAAATTTCATAGAAACGTATTTAGTTTTTTTTTATTTGTTAAAACTACACTTTACTGAAAATAAAAAACCCTTTTTAATCCCGGATAACATTCCTGAAGTGTTCTTGCTAGATTTTTAGGTTAGTACTAAAATTTGATTAACTAATATTCCAAAAATAATTATGTTACATATTGTATTATCCTACTTTACTAGGTCTCATAGTCCTCCTATGATTGGGTTGTAAAATATGAAATGTCAGTTAAGCTGTAAATTTAAATTATTAGCAAAACAATTATTAAACGATACTTTTCTTAATCAAAATAGGATCCTTTACTTTGAATACACTTCTCCCAACGTGAAACACGCATTTATATCCCAGCTCTGTAGAAATTAGGTGTCAAGCATGAAGCGAAGTCTTTGAAGGCCGATTTCAGGGTATTTTCGTTTTCAAATTTTTTATTTCTTAAAAAATTATCCTAACAACGGAAAAAGTAAAAATCGTTTGGAGAAATGTCCGGAGAATATGGCGGGTGAGGAAGGACCTCTATATTCAGCTCCTGAAAAAAATAATCGTGTGAGCTGCTGGGCCTCGGTTAATTCATGTGGTACCCATATTTCCAGCTTTTTTGTCTTACCAAGCTCCTTAAGGTGTCTGGAAACAGTCATGGCACTTGCACCAAGTTGAGAACCTAATTCACGAGTGGTTTTGAAAGGGCCCGCTTCGACCAGCTCTTTTAGCTTTTCGTTGTCTATCTTAGTCTTCGGCCTACCACGTTCTTTGTTGGTAAGGTCCATAATCCCTAGACCGAAATTTTTCAAACCAACGGAAGATTGTTTTTTCCCTCACTATATCTTCACTATAAACAATATTAATGTTTTGGAACGCCTCCTTGACGATATGGTTTAAATTCGTAGAGAATTACTATACGAATTTCCGCGGAAGACATAATTTTATTCTTATTTATTTTTAAAATGTTTCTTCACTTTCAAAAGGAAAAGTAAGACTGATTATGAAAAAGGATTAAATGACCTTTCAAACGGTATACATAACATAATTTTTTGTGTACAAATAATCTAATTCCTAATAAAAAGAAAACTGTAAATTAACGAAACTGACAACTACTTTATTTTAACAAAAGTTATTTAAACATTACAAATGATTCACCCGGGTAAAAGGCAAGATGTATCTTCGACAAAACCTACATTTCCTATATGATTTATTTTTTATGATAAATTTTCATAAACTGCTACTGATTGTATTTATCTTTGTATTTTAAAATAATTTATTATGTAGTAGCGAAAAATAAAAATAAAGTGAAACTTATAAATTACAATTTTAATTTAATTTTTAAAATAACCAAAAAAATAAACAAAATATATGAACTTTTCTAAGATAAAAATTATTTCCATACTATTTTTTTCGCGTTTTTTTTATTACTTCATAACTATCCTAAATATTGACAAATGATGATAGTGGATAATTACTATAATTACTTGCAGGATATAAAGAAATAATATGAAAATAATTTGAGAGTAAAAACACATGTAGTCTATGTAAGGAATTTTTTATTATTATACCTGTAAGTTATCGTAAAATATTTGTATTTATCAATAAATGATGGTTCAAAATTTTTCTATTCTCTTTCTAGTTTCTTTTCGTTCCCGTTTTTTTCACATCATTGACTTTGTATTACCTATGAAGATATTTATATTATAACTATTTATAATAAATTCTAAATGGCTATGCATGTGTTAACATCCTCATCGCTTTTTCCACATATTTCAATGAATATTGTATAAATATAAATACGAAATTAAATTTTTTTAAATAATTATTTAATCAATATTGAGCTTTTAAAATTACAATCTCATTAAAGGTCCGTGAGAGGTAATCTAATGTCATCGAAGTGCAAGTGTCCTTTTTTAAGATTTAATTTGACTTTCATGTAAAAATTGAATTAATCTAATTAATTATTGATATTATGATGATAATAAATTGTTAAAACTGGTAAAACAATTTGTCAAAAATAACCAAGACTTTTTAATATGTTTGACCTCAAGGTATATATGCTTATTGTTATTGGTTATTTTTGATTAATACACTCATATCTAGTCAAATACACTAATATATCAGAAATGTTATTCCTATAATATTCAATTATAGGTTAACTTTTAGTATTCTCCTCAAAATCTATCATGAATGTTACTTCAGGAATTTTATCTTGGTTTGAAGAGGATTATGGTAATGTTTGTTCAGTTAGATTGGTAAGGAATAGCCATTTTGTTTAAAGTTCACTGCAGAAGAGTATTTTAAGGCAGGTTGTTTGAAAAATATAATTTAACATGATCACTATATTAAAGTGAAATTAACATGATCACAATATTAATGTGAAATTAACTTTATTTCTATGTGTGTGATCTAAAGATTTTTAATAATGTTTTGAACTTCGATTTGATCTAATTTCATTGGGCTCGGCATGACAAAAAACTAACAAAATCTCACAATACAGGATACAGAACAGGAATGTTATGTCTTGAAGAATTAAAATCTCAATGAATCTTTTTAAGGAAACAAGGAGTTGTTATCATAAATATATTTCAATATTTCAATCAAAAAAGTGTTGACGAAAGCAATTTATATAAATAGAATATTTTTCAAAAATAAATATTAGTTCATGTATTTTCCTTACACTTAGATCTCAACCGCTAGATTTTATTTTAGTTGTTTTTGGACTCTTTCCGATTTCCAATTCTTATAATAAAAGACTAGAAAATTTTAAGAAAAAATAATTTTGTTTGTGGACCTTGTTAAAATCATTTCAGCTCTGATAACTATTCTAGATAACAATAATTTATTGTTACCAGAATGCGTGCATAATAATTTTAAAAAGTAATATATTTTTTTAATTGATTTCTTATTGTTCAAGTCAATTTGTCATATATATCGAGATATTTAATGGTTTACACTTGAATAAATTTAAAAATATGGGCTAAGATTATATCTTTAACACTTAGCACATAGCAAAGAGTGATTTTTTTAATACTTTTAATACTCAACTATACAAAAATCATTTCAAAAATTTAAAATAAAGAAATTATAAAAGATTTAATATTGTCAAATAATTAAAAACAAATTAAAACTATTTTAAAGAATAAATTATTATTTTTAGATCTAAATGAACTTAAACGTACCACTTTCGAAAATACCAACTCAATTATCAATGAGCGGTTCGAAACTGTATTTATTTTGTGAAAATAATTCAATTGTAAGAGACATATTTAAAGCTCCATCAAATTAATTTTAGAGAGCGTTTCATTGCTACGACTGCAAGCGGTTGAATCCGCAACGGACCATAATGACACTGTAGGCAGTCATGTTGATTTAGGGGACCGGGACCTGTTAACGTTGCAGAGTTGATTTGTTTTTATTGCCTGTGGAAATTGTTTGATCCCTCGGCAAGACACATGGATGCAGCCCGCAATGTCTAACTGTCTTGCGTAACTGTATACCCGCAGCCCCTTTCATCTCCATTTCCCTTCTAACAATAATAGATTTTATTTTAAAATTATATTTTATTAAATAAATATTCCGATGTGGTGTATTTTCTCCACTTTATGCAACTTGAAATCGAAAAAAATAAGTTATTATTAGAGATACAGTATAGTTAAATAATAACGAAAAACTCTATAATATAAATATTGCTCTTATATATTTTCTCAAATTTATTTTTATTTCTAAAAGTCTAATCTAAGAAAAGCATTAAGAAGATCAGTGGGAAATACGGGTCCGATATCTGGGGAGCAAGAAGGATGCTAACTTAATAGATTTCCGATACTTAGAGTATCAAGTCTATTGGCCTCCAGTAAATGTTCTTTCTCCTCATTTTCTATGTGACACCAGATGGATAAATCTAGGTGAGATGGATATAGTCAGTTTGATTAAAGTATACATTTTTTCGAACTTTTATTAAAAAATATATTGAAGTAGTTACGGGATATACATTATCTTGTTAAAATATACACATTGCTATTTTTTTCTTTACATGTTTTTTTATTTAAAATATCTTAATTTATAAGCGAAGGAGATCATACAAGTTAAAATTATAATAGATAAATTTAATCATTATTTAAAAAGAAACTCAATGTATTGATATTTTTATCTAATGAGTAATATTCAGATAAATATAAAAGAAGTATTCACAACGATAAATACAATTTTTTTTGGCGGGTATTTTTATTTTTACTCTATAATTCTAAATGATTTTTGTGCTGGTATTTTTGATTTTCCTTATTGGTGATTTTAAGTTATTAAATAAAAGCTTATTATTTATTTAGTGGAATCCGAATGATATTTAAATTAAAAATGAAATTTTCGATTTTGTCTATACATTAATATAAGAAAATTGATTTATTTTATTATTAAAATCAACTACCAATTAACCGATATGAAATTAACAGACTCAGAATTTTTTTTTGTTTTTATCACTATTAATAAAATAAATAAATAAAAAGTTGTATTTTTTTTCTAATTTTAACACAATCTACTTTAATTTATCTCACTTAATTTTTCACGTGTGTCATTTTAAATTTTATGGCTATATATAACAGTGTTATGAAGTGTTATATATAACAACATTAAATGTTTTATTTGAACGCAATCTCCTCTTAATTCTTCACGTTTGTAGCTTTAAATTTTAGTGTTATATGTAACATAATCAAAAGTTGTAATTTGTTTTTGTTTTTTTAACACAATTCCCATTTATTTTTTCACGTTTGTCATTTTAAATTTTACAGTAGTAATTAATCCTATATATAGCAGAGTTAATAAGTGTTATATGTAACGCAGTTAATAACTGTTATATGTAAAAGAATAAAAAAGTTAAATTTTTAACGGTATCTTTTTTCTTCTTTTTTTTTAATACGACTTTATTACAATTTTCATATGTCGTAACCTGACAATTTTAACACTATCTACAATTAATTTTTGACGGATGCAGTTTGAAATTTTAGTCAATAAGTGTTATATGTAACAGAATAAAAAGTTAAAAATTTTCATTTTAACACTTTCTATAATTAATAAAACCGTTTGCGGTTTGAAATTCATTGTTGTATGTGACACTATTAATAAGCGTTATATGTACCAGAGTTGATAATTGTTATATGTAACACAGTTCTTAAGTGTTACATTTAACAGAATTAAAAGTTATAATTTTAAATTAAACACTGTCTCCACTTAATATGTAACTTCTGTCGGTTTAAATTTTTGAATTAAAAAAAAAATTATAAAATTTTTATTAGTAAAAATGTTTTTGTTCGAATTAAATATTAACTACTAATTGATATTCTAGACTCACAGTAAAGGACGGCTGCAAGTATTAGCAGTTGACAGAACATTGTGCTCCAGTTACATGGCGCTCTTCCCCAGCGTGATCCACACCACTGACTGGACCAGAGGCACCCCCTACCCCGCCGCCTCGCTCCCCCCCCCCCTCTACCACCCTGTCTATTATAACCTTAATTTATGCTTATCAACTCCAGACCAATTCTTTACTTAACCCAAACAACTTAGGAGGGATTTGGTGAATTGGGATCGAACCTGATTACAGTTAAACATCATTTCGTTCCAGTTACCGAACGTTCAAGGATTACTTTTCATCAGATCCGAAAAGAGGGAATGAATAGAGAACATTTTTTTAGAAAAAAATAATAAACGATTGTATAATACAAGTTAAATTGCAAAGATTTAAACACGATTCCCTGTTTATTATTAATAATAAAACTAATACTAATAATATTTGAACAACATAAGAAGTATAAAACATTTATACTGGCTGAAAGAAAAACATTCTATGGCCAGGTTGTGGGCGTTCAGGCCCCTCAGGTGACCTTAGGAGTTTTTAAAGGGAGTTAAAACTCCTTGATTATGGCGTCCTTCGGAGGGGACGTCCTTGGTCCCGAGCCTGTGCTGTGTCAATTATTCATTTTATACGATTTAAAAAAATGCAAATATTTAAATGTAACCTACTTATTTACTTATTATAATTATATGCGGAAAAATCGAGAAGTATCGAAAGCAGTTTGACGAAGCCCTGAATCTTGAGCCATATTACTTTCTTCCTTTCATCTCTTTCGTAACTGAATTTAATTTATTAATTATCTTTTCGATACTGTTACATTGGCTATCATCACATAACATTCATTTCAGCTGAAAATATCACCTCATTTGTTATTTGTTACATAAATCTCATTATTTTCATTAGATTTCAGCGAAACTGATTTGTTTTGTTTTAACCTGATGTCATCATCAAATGTTATTTATAAATCATTAACAACACTCTCTTGAGTTGTAAATTGCCCTTACAAGTAATCATTTAAATAAAATATTCTAAATTTTACTCGTAGTAGATTAAAACCCCTGTAAACGAAAGTGTAATAATACAATTTATATTTTTCAATGTATTTTACCAAATATTTTAGGAGTCGCTTGTTATATAAAGTAACTTCTATGCTATGACCTTGGCCACGGGTTTGCAGCTCGGTAGGTAGCCCTAGGATTTTCTAAAGTAGAGTAAAATATCCTTGGTTATCCCCTCCTTCGGGAGGGGAGGTAAAATGACGGGCCCGAGTCTTTTTGGTGTCAGGTACATGTGTTTAACATCCCCATCCAATTTATACTTGGAGAGAGAAAATTTGGGCCTCCCACCATACCGGCGTCTGATCGACCATAGCAACATAAAGTTGCGTTTAGTGAATAATTAAATTGACTATAACAATAATTATATCATGTTACTTACTGCAATTTTAGATTCTTAACTGATTTTTCTCATGAATAATATTACAATATTCATGCACATACTACCCGAAAGGTGTAAAGGGTTACTAAGCTTTTGGGTTGCATATGTAAAGGCGCTCCAAGTTTTAGCATCTCTTCATATTAAAAATTTGAAATAATCGTTCTTATTTATTATAATATTAATATTACTAATACATTGAAAAATGATAGTTTTGTCTATAAAAAAATGCATGACTCCATGTGTGCTGTCCTCATTTTCTCCTCATATCTGTAGTACTAAAGAAAATTATATTATCTCTAAAATATTATAATTTGAATATGAGAGACAGAGACATGAAAACTGCATAATAAAAATAATACTTTAATAAATAAAAAATAATAGTTTAATTTAAATTTAAAAAATTTATGAATTGAATCTATAATCTAGATCAGTATCGATAGCAACTAGGCATATACTAAAGAAAAAGGTCTTCTCCGGTCAGGTACTCGGGCTAAACGGATGATGCTAAAAAATTCATAAACGTCTCGCTCAAACAGTTAAGACAATCGCTGTCTATGACATTACTCTCACTTAAAATTGAAGGCGACATGGGAGTATCCCTAGTCCTGTTATTATTTCATTATATAATCAGAATATTAATTAACATTATAACTAAAATGCGACAAAGATTTGATCACTCCCCTCAGGCTTAGATGCGTACCTCCGAAAGCTCTTTTCTTTCTTACCCTTAACTATAACTCCATCCAGCTCACAATTTAATTTAAACACCACTAGAAAGATTCAACGATTCCTAAGATTATCCCTTTAACTTATCGCCCGTTTGCACTAATCATTATATAAGTATTTGAAATACATTTTTACTAATACATTTTCTAAATCGTTTTGACTGTAAGCCAATTCGATCCTCACTCGCCAAATCCTACCTAATTTGTTGACATTGAGTAAGGAATTGGTCAGATGTTGATAAAGATAATTGAAGGTTATTGCAAAGAATAAAACTACACTATAAGTGAACCCTAAAAATGCTTTGTAAATTGTAAATGTTAGAACAATTCCGTTCGCAGTAGGTTTAATTTATTTCAAGTATTATTTAGAATATTAAGATTTAAATTACTACTTTGGACGGCAGTCTCAGAACACAAGAAAGTATTGTTAATGATTCATAAATAACATTTGATGATCCTTAAGGTAAAAACGATATAAATCTTTTTCACTTGAGTTTGATAGAAATAATGAGACATACGTGACAAATAAGAAATAAGGTAATATTTACAGCTAACAATTATTTTTTAAATTATTATTATGTGATGATAGCCAATGTAACGGTATTCTTATCGGGAAGAAAATTAATAACTACAATTTAGTTCCGAAAGAGATGAAGGGAAGGAAAGTAATAG
This sequence comes from Troilus luridus, assembly GCA_964056705.1. NCBI lineage: Eukaryota > Metazoa > Arthropoda > Insecta > Hemiptera > Pentatomidae > Troilus > Troilus luridus. Next base: position 51,479,742 of record OZ057415.1, on the reverse strand, counting down.
GGCTCGATATTTAGGGATTAATTCTGATGCTGTTGTTTCCCGAAAGCCTTTCGCTGACCAAATATGAAAATTCATCATGAATATTAAATATTAATATCCGAGTTACTCCGAAGTAACGGACAGTTTGGAAAGATTAATATCTATTCTAAGCCAATCGGTGGCTGGGAGAGGCGGCCAAAAGGCACTTAGTCGAGTACACAAGCTTTCAATTAAAACTTTTGGTTGGGATCCTTTATTCCGGCCTCGTCATACAGAATACTTACAATCGACAGGAAGCCATCACTTTAACAAAAGCGTCTATGAGGGATTGGAATAAATTGAAATTTATCTTTCCTTTATAGAAATTTTTTTCCCATTAAAGCCCGAAAATTGCTTTGGGTCGTTTAACTTTGTTGTATAAACGTTATGATGATCACGCCGAATACGAATTATCGCCTTTGTTTGGATGATATACAGAATGTTATACACATATAAAATTCTATACCACTACAACCAATGAAGAGTCTTTTCTTCAGAACATGGTGTATGCATAACATGGACTGTACCGTTTCTAGGAGGTGTCTTATCCCAGATCAAGATTGACCGCCAAGTATTTAAGGCACATTATGAGCGTGGGTGAACCCCTGAAAGGTTTGTAGATTCGACAGGGTCCAAACATGGCTGTTAACCGATTAAATAATTTATCTGCCAATGCTGGATTTGAACTCGGAACCTTCGGCATGACACTGTACTCATTGAACTATATGTATATTTTTTATTCTAAATATTGGTTTTGCACAGTTGTGTCATTCTTTTTAGAAAATTACTCAGATATTACAAAATATTATGGCGAAGGATTACATACAGTTGCAAGGATTTGTGACATTAGAAAGCAAACAATTATTTTCACATTTTATTAGATTATTCTGAAAGTAGGGATGCTCAGGCTTTGGAATGCTGCGTTGCTATGCCAAAGGTCCCAGGTTTAAATCTGGCTAGGACAGATTACATTATTTAATATGCTAACAGCCACGGATGATCCTTTTGAAATATACATACCTTCCTGAGGCTCACCCAGCCTTTATAAATTTGGTACTCTTAATTGGAGGAAAATCTGACGATTGAGCTTCCCTATTATCATAGAAACAGTACAGTCTCTACCATATACTGAAACCAAGATCCCAAGATCTCACTGTTGATAGTCCTGCGATTTCAATGTAGCATAGTCCTATTAGCCATAATTGAATAAAGTGACGTTAAATGAACAAACAAACAACGATTGTTGTTTTTGTCTTTTTTAGATAAGAAGTAAAATTATTTGATCTTATTCAGGTAATGCATATTATTCCTTCACCAAAAATCAACTTGGACTTTTAGGAGAGCTGACGTGCTAAAAAGAGTCGGAGATGCTCGCTACGCTGCCCCCAGGGTGACCCGGGAGACAAGCTGTCAAGTCATTGTGGGGAGACAACACCCTACACCTCCCGGATGAATCTAATCTCATGGGCTGGGAAGCAAACTCAGCACCAAATCCAAGCACGTTGAGTCAAAGGGAAACATGTGCCAAACAACTGCATATGAACTAATTTTAATCTGTATTTCGAATTCGTATTACGACTTAGAAGGTACAATGGTGTTGGGAGTTCCCTCTTTTAATAATTAAAATTATGTTATTTTACTTAACATAACATTTGGAAACTAAAAGTTGTTAAACATTAAAGAAGAAATGTATTCTTTTTTCCTCAACCTTTAAAATATCATTTATATGATGAAAATATGGAATTATATTAATACTTTAGCTGATAAATTTTTTATAAGCATAATAGATATGCCCTTTCACTGAAAAAACAAAAAATAAAATATTAAAAAGCATGAGTGATAAAATTACAAAACAATCCTTCCAACAGGAAACTAAAATGGCTGCCAAAATCGTTCCTGTTATTTCTCAGGTTGAGGATTTTTGTTTGGAATATTACAATTTAATGTAAACTGTATGTCTTTTTCGTGTAGTTGGTTTTTTATACATAAATAAAATTAAATAAAAAATGTGTGTGTCAGCTCCGACGCACGACTGGAGTTTACTCCTTAAGAACTAGTATTGTGTAGATTATGTAAAAAGGTGGTAAATGAAAGCATCTTAAGAGAACAATCAAAGCATATATAAATATTTACATCATTCCAGTGAAATATATATCATCACCTATTTCACATAATAATAATTGTTAATATTTTTATATAAATAATTCTTGGGAAGATTCGTTTGTCCTACCACGAAAATTGAACTAGAGTTTGAACAGTATTTAGTCCGTGAATTGTATTATCATCATTATTAAATACTGTGGCAATAGGTTTGTGGTAACTAAAATACAATACGTGTACGTCAGAAGTTACATGGGTTATGAATCGTGAAAAGATTGCATTAATAGTTGTACCATATCTAGTCGTCCCAAGTAATCTGCCAGAAATAAAGTCTTAATATAGCCCTAAATTAACTTCATTTTTCAAGAATTGTACTAAGTGGAAACTTTCATCTTTACTTAGTGAAAATTAAATTTACTTTTCACCTAAGCTCAAAGGTAACATTGAGGTTATATACTTATCTTCTTAACTAGTTCAAACAAAGCTAACCTTAATTTGAGGTTTTAAAAATTATCGTATTTCAACACTTTGAGAATAAAGCAATAGAATACACTGTTACCATCGATACCACACGTATCTCTTCCCGATTAGTCCCGGAATTTAACTTATAATTTCTATCTATTATGTAAAGCTAATAATACAATATTATCGAGAAAGGGACGTAACGCACCACATTTAGCTAAAATTCGATTTTACTCCACATAAAATTTTCATACCGTGGGCTAAAATGAAAATCGTTTCTTAAGGAGTAAACTACAAAAATTTGATAATTAAATTCAAAATAAAAAAAAGGATCAAAAACGAAATACTTCAACATTTCAAAACTTGACTTTTTCGCTATCTTAGAGTAGAAAAGTAACTTTACTTTGTGACTTTAGAATAACAAGCATGAACAGAAAAAAGAACCTAAAAAATATCTGGCCAGAAGGCTACATAATACAAATCATAAAGTATTTATAAAGTGGCAAAGCAAGGATTTAATTGATTATAGGGAAGAAGCATGACGGATGTTATTAGGGGTTTGAAAGATTCCCCTATATCACACTGTAGTAGTCGATTTGGGGGGAGATGAGGGATTATATGAGGAGCTTACCTATATGTAGCGTAAGGAGATAACGAAAACGTTGAAATAAATTCAATTTTGTAAAGCAATTGGTCAAACACGACACAATCCCGCCTTATTTCTCATGGTTTTAGTCCGGTTCTGAACCTGGAGGAGCATAAAGCACTGCTTGAACTAGCGAAAAACTTGAATAAGTTAAATTTAGAAATATGGAGTTTTCCACATTTTATCCTGAACCAAAATGGATTTATCAACTTAATCCTCATCCCAAAATTGAAATTGATCGAATTAGAAAGCTCAGATGCAATATGTTTGGTTTGCCGTCCTACATGAAACTTATTGGACAATTCACAAAAGATCTAATTGTGAATTCATATTATAAAGTATATTTTTCCCAGTGCCATATAATATATAATGACGTACTATATATCGTCGTCTTACTGACACGAAAACGTATAATAACAAAATAACCATTTCTCACAAATTGATTAAATAATGATTAATGAGGAAAAACAAACATTAATGAATAAATATATATATATATGTATATATATATATATATATATATATATATATATATATATATATATATATATATATCCAGGCAACGCAGATATAAGATAAATGTATCTTATCTTATGACTCTAAAATAAAATATGAAAAATATAGTTGCGTACCACACAAATTATTACAATAAAAATTATAATAAAGTATAATATATAATCTTACAAAAATTCAATTTTGTATATATTATAAATTTTAATAAAGGTTATATATCAAATCGGTTGTATGACCTAATAGCTAGGGAAGAAATGTTTCGGTTATTCATTTCAGCATTTTAAAACTGAAAGAACTCATGTTGTTTCTGCACTAAAACCAAGTTAGTTATCAGCATCGACTACAAAATAGGGAAACTAGTGATGAAGCTCAGAACCACTGAGAGTTACTACCGAAGTTACTTTGGGGTCACGCAGATGTTACTAACAGAATGGACTAGTAGAATATGATAATACGCTCCTAGTATCGTCAAATGCAAATGGTTTTAACTGCTACTTCGTAGTGTCATAAAACGAAATAACAGCAGAAAACATGTCAGCTTTACACGTCTATTTATTAGTTCCTTGTATGCAGTAAAAGAAATATAGTGATCGCAAAGTTTTCAGTTTTCCATTAATGGAAATGACTTTTTTATCACATATACATTTTTAACAAAGAAATTTAATTTTATTTTATTTGTAGAAGTAAAAATAAATGCGAAATTAACTAATAATGTAAAAGGAAATTATAAATATTAACCACAACAAGGCAAACACCACATATTCCCAAAATATTATAGACTATCAAATAGTATAGTTAGTACCATATATAGTTCAGTAAGCTGGTTAATCCTTAAAAAACATAATTTTATATTTACAATTTAAAAGCTAGGACAGTATAGCTTCAATCAAATTATTTATTAAAATTTGATTTATCTTTAAAAACAACTTTAATGTTTCAATGGTTTAGATTGTTTGACCTCAACACATTTAAAAAAGTTCCACTTGCAAATATAATTGTTCAAAATATACATTCAGGCGATCAAATGTGTGAACCGAAAATTAGAATAAGAATATCTACATCACATAATATAGATCACTTAAAAAAAAAATTCACTAATTAGAATTAGTCTTAGGTGTTAAGCGATGATATTGATTGATTGGCCTACGGCATTCGACTCCTTATCCCACGGCATTTTTTGTCCTCAGCACTCATACTCGATCATCGTCTAGTTTTTCGTGAATTGAAGCATCTATGGATGAGTTTCGGGAAAAGCACTCTAATTATGTACGTTAAGCTTCAATTCAACTAATTTAACCACAGTATGACGGAAGATTGGTGCGAGAACAATATTTGTTGTTGATGTCTGAAACGTGAATCACGAATAACTAACTATATATCGATGCCTTAGTTCACAAATGTGTTAAGTGCAAATTTTTCAAAAATGTGTATTGTTATATAAATAATATTGTAAAGTTGTGATCAGGAAGTCAGAGATCATATGTTGATATAAAGTTAATAGAGAAGCTGTAAATGTTACAAACAATTATATTGTGTGATTAAACTTGAACAGTATTTCTTGTGTTAAATTATAATCAAAGTTGACTCGTGTAAAATCTTGATTTCGGCACTTAACACATATGTGTACTGAGGCATCGATATAAAAAACTAACGTTTCGACCAACATTGAAGGTCTTCATTAGCGCTTGATGGACACAAGTATAGGAGTACCATCTGACTAATTACCATGTCCGAGAAGGTGTTCAAAAACCAGGTACTTTCCAAGATTAGGGTATCTATTATATAAAATCTGGGTGAACCCCAGGAGGGGCCTGTTGATTCCACAGAATTCATCTGTTGCTGTTAACAGATTAAATAATTTATTCCCCATAGGTTGATTTGAACGCGGATGCCTCAGCAACCCATCGCTCTAACCAATGAATTATAACGCTCCCTGAATTTTACTATAATTGCGGGAATTAAATAATATCTTAAAAATACAATAATAATGTAAAATGTGAGAAGAACAAATGATGGAATACATTTTTTTCATATATTTTTTCAGATAGGATTTTAACTAGATTTGCCGAAGGGAAACTTGGACTTCTTGAAAGCTAATAACCTAAGATGGTCGGTGAGACAGTGAAAAAAGTTGGCATTTAGATATCGATTGGACGGGGGATGAGGGAACTGATGATCCATCACAACAAGAGCCGCTGGGATGACGTGCCCCTCGGAAAAGATTGGCTGAGTACATTATTATCTGACAATGGATCAACCATTACAATCTTCTTCAAATACCATTATCCTCTCAATCAGCGGCGGGCTTAAAAAGAAAAAAAACTCTTGTCTTATTACGCTTGTCATCAGATTTCTACAGAATTAAGATTTACGATTACATGTTACCATTTTTAATAATATATAATATGGCTAATAATGAATAGAGACAGAGATCCCGCGTTGCTATGGCTGGATGACCCTCCACGCTAAGGAAAAGAAAAAAAAGAAGAGGATAAAAATCAATATTACGATGCAGATTATATTTAAATCCTTGTCAGCAATCAGACATTATTGATTGAAGATTTCAGGATAAAATGGGAGGAATTAAAAAAATTCAGAAATTTACAATTATCACGATTTTGGCTAGTTTAGTCAAGTAGTTTAGTCTATACAATACTTTTATGCCTTACCAATCAATAGTTATAGTCCAATTCTGAATCTGCAGTTTCCGAAGGACAAAATCGCTTGACTAAATTAGGGAATCATATGTAAATCTTTTGAAATTATGGAGTTATCTGCATTTGATCCTGAACCCCTGAAACGTTTAGAGGTTTAAATGTGTTCAGCTACATGGATCTATAATATTTATTGCTGGTAAATATTGCAGATTGTATCATTTTGCTATTTAAAAAAGTTTAAAAAAATATATTTGATGAAATTGACAACTGTATTATAACAATACTACAAGTAAATATAATGACATGTATGATACATGATGGTATTGATAATGGTAGTACTCCAAGAATAGAATTAACATAAATTATCGCGAGGCCATATTTTTTTCAGACACCTCAGAGGTTTATCTAAAATTGAAGAGGATGATTTGAAACTAATTAATTTTAGCAGGAATAATGTCTGTCATAAAAAGACTGGTATCGTCTTCGGATCAAATCAGCAACAAATCGGACATCGAGTATGACTTTATCCGTCGCAAAGTAAGGAACATTAAGGATTTTACGAAAGATTTTGGAATTCGATGGCTTAGTACAGTCCGAAAGCTCTACTCCGTAAGTCTGAAAAGGTCCTATAATGGTCATATATGTGAGCCTTTTGTAATTAATTGGGAGCTTACAGCCTTTGTTTAGTTAGTCATGAAGTATCCTGAAACGCCGAGCAGTTTCTTGTCTTTTCACTCTAGTATGAAGATTCTAAGTTAAACACTTGTCGAGATGTAATCCTAAGTTTCGGATTTGTTCTACAGGAGTCAGTTTGATATTGTTAAATGATACTAAAATACAGGAAGTCGTCGGTTAACGACGTAAACCAATTTGTAGGAATTTATATTAATCATCCAGGTTTCAGCACATTTTCAAGGATTGCGATATAGCATTGAAGAGAATGGAATGGTATAACTGGATTAGTGTTGACTTAAAAAATATATGTATCATAAGCATACGTGATAAGGATAGTATTGGGACGGGCTGGGCTGTCAGCTGCATAAACTGTGCATGGGATTGGGCCGAACGTACTGCCTTAGGGAACTCAAGCAGATTGAGAAAACAGGGATGGGTAGATAGATTACGGTTTCATTTGAATGACCTATTAGTGAGATAGGATTGGATAATGGGAAAGTATACAGGAGGTAGGAATGTAGGGAGTTAGGATATATTTGAATTTAACTTTTATTTTTATTTGCAATCTAGATCAAATAATTATCTATATATTTTAAATATTTGCTATTATGCAAATATTTAACATCCTCTCAAAATTCTTTCGATCTTTATCAAAATGTCTTCAAGTACCGTATATCTGACCACAAAAGTTTTGTTATGCAATCTAATAAAGGTACGTGAGGATCTTTCGGGCAAACACAATTAGGACTAGCTTAGGGACATAGAGAGTGGGAATATTGCGGGATAAGAAACTAGAGTGAGAGAGAGAGAGAGAGGGAGAGAGAGAGGAGAGAACGGGTTGGATGGCCGAGTACAGTTCGGACCCTCTTTTATTTAATTTACAGCGCGGTCGTAGGAAATGGTCGGACATCACCTGGGGCCTAACAAACTGTTCATCTCTATCTCACTATTTGAATCCTCTGACGGAATACAAAATAGCTTCATTTATCCCACTACCGTATTTCGGCCTATACATTCCCACCCAATGGAAGAAACAAAAGGGTTTTTTGTTTAGGCTATTTCTATTTACTATTATTATAACTATTAAATAATAATAGGGGGAATTATGGCGGTTGAGCGTGGTCGAGAACAAATCATCTCAATGTACATCCGTTGTCCTAGAAACATCACAGTCTCTACCATGTACTGACCTCCAGACCCTACATGGGTTGTTGTGGTATAGGTATATTTTTTATATCAATTAAATTAATCCCAAAGTGTCAGAAAAATTAAAATCCCGTCTATTCAATCACTTCAGAACCACAAAATTCACCAAAACTCGAAAATATATTTTCAGCTTTATGATCAGTATCTGTCTATGTTATAAAAAAATATAAAATAATTTATTGGTACAGTAGATCGATAGGGAGCGGAGTGGTTCAGTACTATAACGCTGAGTTTCTGTGTCAAAGGACACCGAACATAAGAAGCGGAACCGGTAGAAGAGGAGGAGAGGGATGTTCAGTGGGCTCTAGCAAAGGTGAAGATTGGCACATCTCCGGGACCAGGTGGAATTAGTATGGAGTTCCTGAAAGCTGGAAAGCGCAAAACTGATAACCCTTTCGAAGGATTTGATTGACCTTGTTCTCAGGGGAGATGATATCCAGGATGACCTGAGGGCTGGGTATGCATCGCCTATATACAGGGTGATAGGAAAGTGTGCCGGAACTACCATGGAATCTGTATGCAAAGGTCTGTTGTCAGAACCTTATAGCTTTCCTCGGAGACGCACCTTTATGGCGAAAAACTACTATCCTTGTTCTTCACTGACGACCAGGTCGTGTTTGGGAGGCGAAAGGTCTACCTTGAAATGATGGTCTATGCCCTAAAGATGACGGTGGGCTTAAAAATTAACTTCGAGTATATGGCAATCGGAGATAATGATATTCTTCTAGTTGACAGGAATACTGTAAAAAAGTAAATGTATTCAAGTACCTGGGTTCTTATTTGGATGCTACCGGGTCGTCCCAGCATGACATCAGAAATAAGGTGGAACAAGCCCAAAAGGCAATCCAGAATGCTGTATCCGGTCCTCTGAAACTCAGACATATCTAAAAAAAAACGCTGTATTTTCACAGCCATAGTGGAAACCATCCTGACATATTCTTCGGAAACCTGGACTATGAACCCCCGTCTGTACTGTCAAAGGTGCAGGCGGTTAAGATGGATTTCTGGAGGAGTTGTCTACGTGTCACGAGGCTAGATAAAGCAAGAAACGAAGACATTTGACAGGATTGATGTGGTTTTTATCTACAAATGAACGGATCGGGGGACTCCGCCTAAGATGGTACGGTCATGTCAAGAATGGCGTTCGAATCGAGTCAGGATTGGGTTCCTCCCAGTATTGGGTTCCACCAGGGAGGAGAGGACGCGGACAGCCCAGAAGCAGGTGGATAGAGGGAGTCCAGGAGGAGATGGCTGGTCGAGGACTCCAGGAAGAGGATTGGATGGATCGGGAGGCATGGAGCTCTGCTCTGACCAGTTGAGGCAAACGTCGGAACGCCTTTAAAGTAAAGTAAGTATAAATTCAATACTTTTCCTTTGAAGAGAATACTTATTTTATTTGGGATGATATGGGCAACCAATGAAGATTACTGATTACGCTAACTTATTAATTACGTTATGTGTTCATGATTGTTTTATATTGGATTCTTTTCCAGACGTTGGTTGTGTTTTTACCAACTTACTAATCAGTCAAACCTAATACCTTAATAGAAATATCAATAAGGTAATAATGAATGTATTGTTAATAAGAATTAAAAACACGGTTCAATGACTATAGCAAATAATCTATAACAGTACAAATATATTTGGATATAATTAATATATACCCTGCAAAATAAATGTTAATGATTCTAATTACTAGTCTTGCCATAAAACCCATACATATTTTAATGAAAACTAATCTGTATCTAATCTGTGGATAGGGCTTCCCCCGTGTCTACCCATCTTCTCTGCCCCAAGCAAGCTTAGGTCATCCTTGTCCAGTTCATATAGGTAATCCCCTCAGCAAACCTTATTCTGCAGGTATATCTCCCCCTCCTAGGTTCTATTTCTTATTGCCTACCTAACACTCAGGTACCTGGTTTTTGTAAAAGTCATTTCCTTTATTTTATAAATTCGTATTTATTTTAACTATAACGCCTGTTAAGACTTTTCAATTTATAAAAAGATTGTTAGGTTTTACTAGTTAGTTCGTAAATCGAAATTTCTTTCTTCTTTTTTTTGTTTATGAATTTTGTGATTATGTAAATATTTACTGTTTTCCATTTCTTTTATTAATGATCTAAGCTCCGATTTAATTACAAAAAACTTATATACATGGCTACTATGATACCTATTTAGACTTATGGAGTACATTTTTGGAGCTCCAGTAGGCCATTAGCTGAGTACTACTATTCAGTAGTTCCTCTACTTTCCATTATATCATTGCATTCCGTTCAATAATTGATTCTATTTACTTGTTGTATTATTATTATTCGTTGTAAATTACAATAAGTAAATTAAAAAACTTTTTTTTTTTAAATAATTAAGTTTTATTTTAATAACAGGATTTACTTCATAATTTTCAGTAATTTAATTAAATATTTTTATTGTATCAAATATTTACTCATTTATATTTACAAAATTTACAGTGTACACAACTGATTCGTTTTATTTAATTATGTATTTTCATTAAATTATATTAACTATTTTGAATTACTTCGTACTGTGCAATGGAATAATGGAATGAGAATATAATTCTAATCGATTTCTGAATAAACAATAGCATTATCAATTTAATTATTGGACACTTTTAGAAACCGGAATTTAGAAAAATAATCTAAAAATGCTGATTTAACTTTCTTAAAAATTTATATTTAAAAGCAATGTTAAGATAATTAATTATATTTGTTAACATTCTGTTCAGTTTAATTTATCAAATATTTATTTTAATTTTCATTAATAAAGTTAAGGGGTTGAACACACAAAAAAAAAAAAAACTGTTTTTAGTACAATGTATGTTTTTTCAATTAGGTAATTATGTTTACATACTTTGTTTCTCCTTATTGTTTAATAATATCCTCTTCCTTTGGAATTATAATCTCTTTAAAGGCATTTAAGTAAATTGAGTCCAGGGGTAAAATAAAATTAAATCATATCTGAAGGTGCACGCGTGGTTTTGTTTTGTGCGTGAGTACTGTTTAGCAATTTTAAGTCTCTTTATTTTAGACCTTAATTTTAACCTATGTCATAAGCTGGAGCAGAATTAAGTATTCCTCTTCAGTTGTCCCCTCCTCCTAAAGCATTCCATCCTTCCGAAATATCAAACATTATTCATAGATTACCCGCCAACAAAGCCCCTGGACACGACCTAATCACATCCCAGATTCTAAAACGCCTTCCTCGGAAAGCGATCCTACTCCTTACATATATATACAATGCCGTACTCCGCACCACATATTTTCCTGATTCCTGGAAATTATCCATAATTAAGATGATTCCAAAACCTAAAAAACCACCAGAACTCCCATCCTCTTATCGTCCTATATCTCTCTTGCCCATAATGGGGAAAATACTTGAAAAACTCATTCTGAAACGTCTTCATTCTATCATAGAATCCAATCAAATAATCCCAGATCACCAATTTGGTTTCCGAACATCACACTCCACCATCCAGCAATGCCATCGTGTGGTGGACGTTGTCTCATCTGCATTAGAGCGCGGAATGTACTGCACGGGAGCTTTTCTCGATGTAGCGCAGGCTTTTGATCGAGTCTGGCATCCAGGACTGCTGTACAAACTCCGTAAATTCTTACCTTCAACTTACTTCCTTATTATCGGTTCCTACCTCAGTAATAGAACCTTTAAAGTAAACCATAATTGTTCCTACTCTACCTCTTCACCCAGTCTGCCGGTGTTCCTCAAGGCAGTATCCTGGGGCCCATCCTAAACACGATATATACAGCTGACATCCCAACCCATCCAAGCACTGTCCTCACTACTTACGCTGATGACACATGTGTGTTATCAGTTAATAAGGATCCATTTGTTGCATCCCAATCTCTTCAATCCCATATCTCACACCTACAAGAATGGTGTCAAAATTGGAGGATTAAAATAAATCCTAACAAATCCCATCAAATTACCTTCACCCTTCGTCGTAAACCTACGAATTCCTGTCCTACTGTATTGTTTAATAATACACCACTGAACCCTGTCGAACAGATACGTTACCTAGGACTCCATCTGGATAAACGTCTCACTTGGAATCCTCATACAAGACTGAAAAGACAAGAAACTGATCGACGGTTTCGCCTTCAACACTTACTGGACAAACGCTCTAAGCTACCAATTAATTACAAAAGACTTATTTACATGACAGTCATCAGACCTATTTGGGCATACGGAGTTGAGCTTTGGGGCTCTACTAAACCATCCAATTCATCTCGTATCCAATCCTTGCAATCCAAAATCCTTCGTAAAATCCTCAATGCTCCTTATTATGTCACAAACAAACTCATCCATCATGATCTTAATATCCCATATGTTACTGATTTGGCCCAAACTAGATACCTATCCTTCCATAACAAGCTCCATACGCACTTGAATCCGCTAGTCTCTCAGCTTGCTTCCCATACTATTCCTGATAACCCTCCGAGGCGCCTGAAAAGAAGATGGCCTCGAGATCATCTACTATAGAACTTTATTGGAGTGCTATCGATGGGTAGTTTCTCACAAGTGTTTTCATGTCATATTCTACATTTTTGCACATTTACTTGATATAATACCATTATAGTTGTAAATATCATTGAATTAAATAAAAAAAAAATAAAAAAAATGTCATAAGCAACTATTAGAGCAATAATGGCAGTATCAATAATAATCATTATCAGTAGTAAAATTTTGTAACAAACTAAGATGATTTTGTTAAAAAAATAATCGAGTATACAGAAAAAACCTGTACCACTACAACCCGTGAACGGGTCAGGGGGTTCAGTACATGGTAGAGACTGTTCTGTTACATGGACAACGGTTCTGCAAGGAGGTGACTTGTCCTAGGTCACGCTCAACCGCCAGTTTCCCCCCCCCCTTATTATGGGTACCCTATTTTTATAATATTTTATAGAGGCTGGGTGGGCCCCAGGATGGTCCTAGATCCTATATGATCCATATCCCGCTGCAAACAGACTAAATAAAAGTCATGCCCTGCAGCGGGATTTGAACCAGAATTTCAACTCAGTGCTCTACCACTGAGCCACTGGGCTCCCTATATACAGAAAGGTAGATCTTTATGCATAAAATATTTGTTAAAAATGAAATAAAAGGAAAAGAAAGAAAGGAAGATTAAAAATTATATGAATGATATCGGACAATGTATGATAATTGTATACTTATTATTTTATATACTGGTATAAATCATGCATCAAGGTAACTCCATTACTTTAAGTTATGAATTTTTTAAATAATTTATGAATAATTCATTACTTATCATGATTAATAATTGTGGACAACTATTTTTACGTGCACAAGAGTCTTTATATGTTTATTTTTTTAACGTAATTTAATTCTGCTAAGACTAATCCCAGTATAATTAGAATAGCACGGTATTACCAAGGGTTTGCTCCGAACCAGCGGTCATGGGCAAAGAAGTTTGTTATGATAACCACTACACCAAAGATGAACCTTGTGCAAGAGTGCTTATTTTCCATTGTCTCATTATTAAACCATAATTTAATGAAGGAATAAATTACCAATTTTTTTTATTTTAATTACAAAAAGGATAGTTACGAGGTATTGTAGTTTAATAATAATGGTATGGAATAGTCTAGGGGGGTGCAGTGAATGATTAAACAAGATAAGAATGACTTTTTTTATTGTGCCTACTTTTCGGCCTAATATGTAGGACATCTTCATGGGATCAAGGTTCAGAGGTGAAAAGTCAAACTTCAACTAATAACTCAGTATGACAGACAACTTTGAGTTAAGATGGCCTACATCTGAGGCCAAAACGTTGGCACAATAAAGCAAGTCGTTCTTATTATGTGTAATCATTCACTGCACCCTCTCGCTATTTCACACTATTATTAGCATTATCTATTCAACTATTTTTCACTTAAATATATTTATACTTAGATATTTAAATAAGAAACGAAGAAATTTGACAGAGGATTGATGTGGTTTTATCTACAAATGAAAGGATCGGGGCTCTCCGCCTAAGATGGAACGGTCATGTCAAGAGAATGGCGTTCGAATGTTGGCTAAACCGAGTCCTGGATTGGGTTCCACCAGGGAGGAGAGGACGCGGACGGCCTAGAAGCAGGTGGATGGAGGGATTCCAGGAGGAGATAGCTGGTCGAGGACTCCAGGAGGATGATTGGGTGGATCGGGAGACTTAGAACTCTGCTCTGACCAGTTGAGGCAACCCTTGTCGGAACGCCTATAAAGTAAGTAAGTACAACTACATCTCAAACTTATAATTTTTATAAATGTGTAATACAAAAATAAAAATGAATAATTAAATTAAAATTCATATAAATAGAAAACATATGTTTTATTTAGTAGTTATATGCTACCTACATTAAAAACATTTTTTTGTAGAAGGGACAGAAAAGTACCAAATATTTTTCAGTACCACGTTTTAGTAGGATGAATTCATTTATTAATTTAGTTTGTTGAACCAACAAAAAAATCTTAGAAAATTTATAATACACCTTGGTTGAGCTGTTTAAATATATAGGAAATGAAAATGCTTTGAAATAGAACGATGAGAGAAAGAGTTATATATAAAAAAAAAGAAAAGCAGATCGGCTAAAGGAGAAATGAAGGGGAAAACAAAAGATAGGGTGGACGGAAGTTGTGGAAATTGGAAGAGGAGAACAAAAGAAATGACAGAGTCTATCAGGGAACTACATTGATGAAACAATTGCCTTACAGGAGGTGGATTAGAGACTTAGTCAACGGATTAGAGGTAGGCCGTTCATCATACGGATATATGTTTACATCATTCCGGATAAGTGAGGGTTAACAACCGTACCTCGATTAACTGAGTTCATCTTCAACCCTGTACAATCAACTGCTTAGTTAATCGTTACAGCTTTTGCTTAATATAATGGGATCGGTTTAATTCTAATTACATTAGAATATTATATTTTTTATTAATATTTATAGGATAAATATTAGATTAGATTATTTTTAAGGGAATATCAGTATACGGAGTGCTGAGTAGCTTTTCTGTAAGTCCCGGGTTCGGAACTAGCAGTGACTGATAATCAATCAAAGATGGACCCTTGCGATCTCAAGATTCTCCTGGGCCTCACCATGCTATTACAAAGTGGGTACTCGTAATTGGGAAAAAACTGGTGGTTTTCTCAGGCAAATAACAGACCCTACTATTTACTAAACCCATGACACTTCATAACTTGTATTGGTACAGGTTTTTTTTTTTTTTTTTTTAATTTGCTATATTTGTTTGACTGCCCAAACAATGATCTCGGGGAAAATTAAGATCCTTTGATCTGAATAATATTTAAATAATAATATGGAATGCCACCTTGAGATCGTTACCACTGAGGTACAGTAATTAATGACTTAAAACATATCCCTCTCTTCTCCAAAGGTTGACTGGCTAGGAGTTGTGTAGTATACAGAGATCCTTTGTAATCTCATTAAATAACATTACATTTATTATGTGCTGATCTTAGTTACAATGTTATATATCTACTTACAATAAAGAAAATGCAGCCCTTTCGTTATGTTTGAGTGCCTACATCTTAAGTCTGAGCTGCTCTGCATACAACTGTCGCTACCCGGTCTACTGGTAAAGATCCTAAGGGACACTAACGCTACCGCTCAGTCACCCATTACCTTTATTTGCATATTTCTACCGTTCCAAATAGTGTCACATATAACATATTTTTACATCACAATTATATAAGTAAACAGTTGTTAATTAATCTGGTGCAAAATATTAGTATATATACATATATATATATATATATATATATATATATATCATACAATAGGACTGTTAATCAATTGTTTTGTTTCCAGGTCTGCTTTACTTTATATGAATATATTTATAGTATGTATTATCAATATTTACCATTAGATAGTACATATTATCATACCAAATATTATGCTTATACTTAATGAAAATATTAAATATATTATTGTTAACTTCTTCCTCACTAATTTTTGACCATCCGATTTATTCATAACGACATTCTATCCTCAGACGAGAATATAGTACTTAAAGATTCAGAGTATTGTTTACATGATACATATAGTACAAGATACAACATTCCAGCAGGTGTTAATGATAGAAAATACTAATATAAATTATATACTCAGACAATACTATAAGATCTTGGAATTCTTTACTACAAATTTACTTCTACATTTTTTAAATAACGCTGAAATATACGGTGCATTCCTAAAATTTATTAGATCATTCGGCTAAAAGCTCATTAATTAACCAAATTCACTATACTCAAGACTTATATTAATTTATTTTACAAATTAAACTTAAATGTATAAATAAATACAAATTCAATTTCCAAAATATTAGGAGTCATACCAAATTATTTTATGCTTTCAAATTATATCGCAAAAAATAGAAACTACGCAAAAATAATGCTCCATAATAATTTTACTCTTTATTTTCGACTATCATTTATAAGTAAAAAAATCTTTAAAGCATAAAGAAACTATTTAAGTATTTAAAGGATTAAATATCGTGGTGTTTTATAAAAAAAAAAAATTCTCTCACCACTTTCTAAATTCTACTCAATTGAAACAAAATCCGGTACACCTTAAATAGTTATAGTAGGTATCAAAAACTTAAATTTGACTGTAGATACATCTGTTAAAATTTTGAATAAGTAGGTATATCTAAGCATAT
This sequence comes from Troilus luridus, assembly GCA_964056705.1. Classification (NCBI taxonomy): domain Eukaryota; kingdom Metazoa; phylum Arthropoda; class Insecta; order Hemiptera; family Pentatomidae; genus Troilus; species Troilus luridus. Next base: position 51,462,749 of record OZ057415.1, on the reverse strand, counting down.
ATCCGATAAATGTTTCTGCATTGTTGATATAGTTATAAACGAAAAGATTTTAGGAAAATTTATGATCCGGTTTTTGATAATGTAAGGAATGTATGGTGAATTTGGAACAATGTCGAGGTGTATTCCTTTTATGAGGTCATTTGATCAAATTCATCAAGGCATGGCATAGAATGGTTAGGCCATATAAACAGAATGCCTGATTACCTAGTCAGCTTTCACAGTGTAATTTGAAAAAAAAAGGTTTGTGAGGATGCAGGCAGGTGGTAACTCCAAGAGGTTGATGAGGACCTTAAAGTATTAAGCGTCACAGAATGAAAGCAGAATGCAAGAAACAGAGAAGATGAACATTGTTGAGGAAGCCAAGACCAACACAGGATTGTAGAGCTATACAAGTAGTAGCAGTAGCAGTAATATTAATATGAATCGATTTCTTTTGCCAAACAACATTTTTGATTAATAAAATAAATATTTTTACTAATTGAATAGTTAAGCATACCAAACCTATCTAGCTATTTTTATATACCAAGTACAAGTATTATACTGTTAATTTGGCTTATAATTTTCCTTTCTTACTGTCCTCAACCTCCTTAATTTTAATCGCTCAGCCTACAGGGAAGAGAAGTAGAATGTTGGGAAAAAGACATAGCGATTCGACGGTAATACAAGGAGCAGAAGTGAATTAGTACAGCAAGGAAGAGGAGAACTGTGGCAACAGCGATTGTATGATGGATGGAGGGAGGACAGGCTAACAGGAAAGAAGATGAATGTGCAGCCAGCTGATCCAGTCTGTCCGACCTACCGTGAAATATCAGCCCTTCTCCCTCAGGTCTCCGATAGTCATTTGGCCGCTAATCGTCGTTATCATCCCTTCTACGTCCTGTAGTTTACGACCTATCTCGTGTCGAATCCGTTTAATGTCCTTTTTAAAGGTAACTTATCATTTTTGCAATGTTCACAAACCTCTTTATAATTTAATAGCTGTCTGGTTGCGTGGATGAGATAAGGTATAATAAAATATTAATGTATTTTTATGTTTTGCCAATACGAATTTCATTTCTGACTCCGATGCATTTATAATACATGAGAGGCATTAGGGAGTGCTTTATATCAATTAATAACATATTAGGACTTAGTTGGATAACTTATAATACGAAAAAATCTTTTGTACGAGAAGACAATCAAGCCGAAGAACTTATCACAATACATATTGAAAAGACAATAAATAAAATAGTGTCATCGATGTAATTGATGGTACTTATAGCTTCAAGAAGACTGACTTAGACAACTACAGAAAAAAATATTGACCGTAAAGGTCGACAACGTATCGCCATTGAAAAATAAGAATAATATACAGAAAAGACTAAATTAAATTTAAGTAATTTTTAGGGGAAGCAATAGGAGAGAGGGTAAACCAAGAACATTTCTAACCAAAAGAAGAGACTGGTATCCCCCAAGGTCAAGGAAAGTGGAAGTAAGAAGTCAAAGAGCAAAAGACGGTTTTTGGGAGAACAGAGAGATACTCATTACTTGAAGAATGAAAGATATCGAGGATAGACGACTTGCACTACTCTGGAATCTTTAAGATTTCCTTCCATACACCATTTTAAGAAGCGCTATCATTAATAATAGAACAAAAAAAATATTTAATTCTGGAACCAGATCTCTAAAGGGCCCATACACGGTCAATATTACTGACAGCATTGGAATGACAAAAATACTGATGAATCACCCTTCAGTATTTTTACATGATCAATATTACTGTCAGTATTTAACTCATTTTCCATATTTTGATGTAGTGTCGACTCAGGGCTATATTTTTGATTCTATCTTCATTACAATGTTTAGTAGTATAATTATCTACTTTCTTTTTATGTATGTTCATAATTCTGTTATTTTAATGAACTACTATTTTTGTAAAACTTCTAATTAAGCTCTCTCTGTATTTTACTGATGTATAAATCAGAAATAAATAAATTTAAAAAAACTCAGTACACAGTGTTAGCTCGCCATAAGAATAGCCATTTTTCTCACGCAGATTTATACCTTCCTTTTTTAATGGGTAGAGCGTGTTTAGCAATTGTGATCGCCATGGCATTGGAAAAAAAAGGACTTGTGGGTGAAGGATTGGCTGTTGGACTGGGATAAGTTCGCCCATTTAAACTTTATCAACGAGATTTCAATAAAGGAACAATCAGATTACTATAATTATTTTCGGATGAATGAAAACGTATTCAATAATTTATTAAATATGGTTTCTTCTCATATTAAAAAACAAGATACAAATATGATGGAAAGTATATGCCCAAAACAGCGGCTTTAAGTTACCCTATGCTTTTAGCAACAGGCCGAAATTTTGAGGATTTAAAGTTTCAACGCTAAGTTCTCCATCAGCCGGATTGTGATAGAAACCTGTGAAGCTCTCATTTAGACACTAGGAAAAATATAATTTTTTTCCATATAAAATACACAATTTTACGTATCAAATTAACTTCCATCATGTTATTATAAGAAAAAAATGAAGTTTTAAGAAAAACGCTACTTAAATCATTTATAACTTTCCTATGTTTTCATTATTGCATCGGAAATCAGTCGATGCGTCGCACTCAACAGCTAAAAAATACTGAGGAATGAAAGAAACGGGCATACACGATCAGTAATACTGTCAGTATCCCCTCCCCTACGCCGGGTTGAACTAAGGAATGATGAAGTGATCATTAGTTTTTTCTAACTAGGATTACCGTTATGTCGATTCCTTACATAGGTTCCGATTTTTCCAGACTTCCAAGACTCCTATCTGACATTTCTTCCTTTGATTCTTCTTATACACCATGTCCTTGCTGGGCGGTCTCTTTTTCATCTATATTCAGGAACCCAATCCCTTATTTTTACCGGATAACGAACAGAAGTCTTACGCCCGAAATTCACGTACCACCTTAGTACCTTTTTCACTATTGTTTCCTCGACGGATTCCCCTCTCCCCCAGTTCCGTTTCATTCCTTACTACCTCATTTCTGATCCTATCTGCCCTACTCGTTTTTAAACATCTACAATCTATCAGAGATGGACCAGAGGTACGTAATTACTGAAAAACCAAAAAGTAAGTTCTTGTCATAAAACAAAAAATAGAATAGCAAAAATAAAATATATAAAAAATAATAAGCTTATAATAGAAAAAAATAACAATAAGTTACTTCTGATGGCCAACACACTTTAAAAGACATAGACTGATTAGAGAGCATTAGTAAATATTACTACATATTTTTATCTGGCGCTGCTGTTAATTTGTATCATTCGTGATAATTTTACTTATTTGTATGTCTATTCATAAAATAATGTGAAAACTAAAAAGTCCCGAAATGGAACATACTTGTTTTAATTATTTTGTTGCTTATATAATCAAGAGTCACTATATGATAGAGCTTACAATATGGATTATTAATACCTCATGTTAGTAAATTAGTAAACGGGCCAAATTTAAAACCTGTGTGGACATAGTAATAAAATTTTAATTAATCCGGATGAATAATTTGCAGGCATTTATTGCAAGGATAATTGCATTTAAATGTTAATACTTATAATTGGGTAATAATGGAATGGAAGTGTGGGTAGGAATCTTAAAGGGTACATAGCAAGAGATGTTGAGATGATTTCTGCGAAAACTGTCGAGTAACTTCTATAATATTATTCCTTCAATCATCAAGTTTACACTGTATACATTTCAAACTCTAACCTTCCAAATACCAATCATGAAACAGAATGAACGGTTGAAATTAATGATACATTCCTATTCATTCAATCAAAACCAACAAGCTTGCTTTATATTAATTGGCTTCTAACATGTAATCTTACATTACATTACATATACGTTAGCAGGGACACACAAAAATTGTGGTTAACAATTGGCATCAATGAGTATTTCAATTCTGACGAAACATTTTGAAGTTATTTACATTTTGTTAATGCGTAGCAGGTGAAGTGAGGCGTCGGAGTTTGTACCGGGGTCCATTAAATTGAATGAAAAGGAAAACTTAAAGTTGGCCAATTACTTCGCATAACTTGAGACTTGAGATGAGCTTCATTTCTAATTGAAGGAGAAGAACTCCTTATAAGAAGATCTTCGGGCAGGAATGGATCTGCCAAAGGACAAATCCCTATAAATAAGTAGGAGCATCAACATATATCATAGTGGTTTTGTTGATGTACAGAACGCCTATCACTAGATAAAAAGACACTGTGTACCTATTCCTAACTAAGGTATTTACTTGTAGAATAGGTTGTTTGAAATGCATGGCAAATCTATGGCACCGCTAAACAGACTCACAGACTTTCAAACTTTCCAATCAGAAGTACTCAGAGTTTTCACAATAGCACCTTGATATGTCAATAACAAAACTCTGCACACTGACTTAAAAATGCCAAAGGTTGTCGAACGCATACCAAGATGCTACCAACGCTTTCAAGAAAAACGACACGGTCACCCTAGCCGATTAATAGAACAAATGGCCATGACTCTCATGCTTGAGATTACTAAAAAGGAGGTTAATGAGGGATCTGTTATCATAGGAAATTAAATCAAGCCAAGAGAGAGCTACCGCTGGATACTGTTTTTCTGAATGCCTCTCATGTCATTGTGTTTTATTTTACTGTCAGACAATCTGCTGATTACCATTAATTTTATTTGACTGGTGTGGATGCAAATATAAAGAAAAAAAATGCCCTCGTTCAATCATCATCGGCAATATTCTATTCGAAAAATATGTAGGTGGTGGTGTATTCTCACATTTGCTTAGTTACCGGAAGGGTTCATGACCTATTATGGTATTATGTTGATAATATGGGTCCGTAACACAGCAATAATTGGCATAGCTTCCTTGCTTGCTCCCTGAAACAGAAAAATATACTGAAACCTTAACCTCCTAAGGAAACGATGTAGCTCGGTGGTAGAAGACTGAGTTGAGGGTTCAAATCCGACCATGGGAGATAATTTAATTAATCTTTTAACAGCAGCAGATGGATCCTGTGGGCCCTGAAGAACCTCCTGGGTTTCACGAGCCTCTACAAAGTAGGGGGTAAGTTGGCGCTTGAGCTGAGTATTCACAATGGACTGCAGAAAAGAACCTTTTTGAGTTGTAGTTTTTTTTCTTACCCTTCTTATTGGTACAGATTTTTTCCCAAAGTACTAGCCTTTTTTCAGAAAATAAAGTTATAACAAAAATACTTATTCTGTCTTTCTAAAATATGGCTTGGTAAAATTGACCTGGCACGTATAATATTAAATGCTGATGACATAGTTTTACTCTACAAGTAGAATAGTGATACAGTTCTTGTGGTCAATACTGTTATAGTTTTTACTCCAAAAGTTCTGTTTCACTATTCAAGGTAAGGTAGAGTGAGATAAAACAGAGTATGGTGTGGATATGGATGGTATGGGTATGGATAGTTAAAAGTATAGGTAACAGAGTTGAGTAGTTACTGTGTTAGTTCATAATTTATAATATCAGTCTATAGTTAATAGTTAGTTAGTATCAGAACTTCTACTTTGTATATCGATGTAGTATCATTCCATTCTACAATATAGTTATTTATTTGACTAGTAAGGAAAGTGCCACTTTATTACACCCGAGTGAATTTTACCACTCGAGCCGAATTAAACGAGGGTGTTATAGCCAATTTTTATCACGTGTTAAATATTACATTTTTCCTGCAACCATTAAGAAATTAAAGGTGAAACTTTAGATTTGTTAGAACTACACTAGCGGTATCTCTTACAATATTCTATTACTAACCATGCAAATTATAACTCTAGGACGGTTTACTCATTGAAACATTTATTTATTACTATTCAGAAAATAATATTCTGATAACACATACAAAAATAAAATAAACGTATATTATTAAATCTTGATTTATATTTATATTTCTCTTCATATCAGACTTTAGATGCTTTTGGTAAAAGTTGATTTATGCCTGTTCATCCTGTTCACTGGTTTAATGCTTGATCTCCAAATTTATGATGTGTGAGGGTTCTAATAGATTGAAGGTTAGATTAAATATCTTTATAAAATCGCTTCAAAATAAATAAAATCTATCTTGATTTAAATATAAAATTATTTATTTTAACATTTTAGGAATATATAATGAATATTATTATAATACCGCCATTTAGCATTTAAAATAACAGAGTGCTGATTGTCAAATTCGATCATGGTGGCTGTTACTTTCCCCCACTAAGTACACTAGTGGGGGAAAGTGGAACTTTCCACACCATTTTTAGTTGATTAATGGATATCATTACTCAATGGTTGCAGGAAAAATATATTTCCTTCTTATTATGTCACCAACGCTTCTCTCTGCTTATTCAAGTTAAAGGAATATATTATTTAGAATGCAAATGGAAAAAAACCACAAGCAGAGCCTTATGTTTCAAATCTGGTGTAAAATCCAAACAATTATCAGTCGACGTTTCGCCTATTCAGGCATTATCAAGACACAATAAAAAGTAAGTTCAATCACATCTCAAAACAGAAGAGCAATACATCCCAACGAATAATCGCTCAAAAAGGCTCATAATCTGGGACCGCACCTCCACCCCAAGACGTTCAACCCTAAACTGAAAAGCAGGTGATATGCAAACAGCTGGGAAGGTTATAGAATCAGCTGATCACAAACCTCTGAAAAGCAGGTGATATGCAAACAGCTGGGAAGGTTATAGAATCAGCTGATCACCAACTTTTCATTCCTCGTCCACATTGTTCTCAAAAAACCATTATCTTTATTGACATACATAACTAAGAATCTAATCCTATTATTGGTTTAGATTGGGTTGGTGATCAGTTGATTCTATAACCTTCCCAGCTGTTTGCATATCACCTGCTTTTCAGAAATAATTGTTTGGATTTTACACCAGATTTGAAACATAAGGCTCTGCTTGTGGTTTTTTCCATTTGCATTCTAATAAAATTTAATGTTTCGTTTTGAGTTTTGGCTCTATTTTATGGAATATATATATTTTTTTTTTTAATTCCTCCAACTTTACCTCATTGACCATATATGTATTCCGGATGTGCATGAAACCATGTCACATTATTATTTTGTATTTTTCTTAACATTGAACCATTACATTTTGTATCTTTTGTAATTGTTCACATTCTCAATGGCATTGATAAGTAATTGGAAGTATTTGGATAAGGGTCATACTAATTATTAATCAAAAATAAACTAATATTTTTTATAGTTTGTGGTCATGGTGCCCTTTACCTCCGGGGCACAGATACCATTGTAAAATGTTTATGGCCATGATGTAGTACTGTTCGACAAACTGTCAATAAACACAATCGTTTGTGCTAGAATTTTTCTTTTTGAATCCAAATAAATTCTAAATTTAAGTTATACATTGTTCAATTTTTATAATTATTTTTTCAATACCTCCTTAATCATTTTATGAAATCAAAAAAATATTATTTGCGATGTAGGTACGATTTTGAAATTGAAATACCTCTACGTAACAAAGTAAAGTTTAGACTTAAGATTAAAGATAAAAGACTACACTCTAAACATGTTTTCGTTAATAAATGGAGACTGGTGCATTACAAATTAAGAGCGTCTGCGGCTATAGCTCTCTAATTCAGTCCCCACTGGTTTCAAAAGTGACGCGGCTCGGAATAAACCGCTGGGAGCTCCTTTGGTCCCGCTTTGCTCTCCACGTGTGTGTGCGTGTGTGTGGAAAATGTGTAAATAATGTAGATTGGAAGTATTCATAGATCACTAATACTTATTGGGCAAAATGTGGCATATTGCACTTTTTGTTATCCAATAAACAAATACTTTATTCAAACAAATAATAAATGAATTACATCGGAATTTGTAATAACACAATGCTATGCGAAAATTGCAGAAAAAGAAAAACATTTGGAACTTTTATATACTGCTTTTTTATATGTGATTTAAAAATTAGATCGAGACAGCAGAAAGTAAAGGATTTATTAGAGTTCTGTTCAGATTTTTTTGTATTTTTATTTTCTCTCTTTTCCCTCGAGGATGTCTCATTGATTATTCATGAGATGAATAAATCTTGTGTATAAATTCGGAGGGATTGCTTCGGTTGACTGAGGTCCGGAAAACAAGGGCGCTTAAGGTCGGTTCCTATTGATAGAGCCCTTCCAGCTCCGATAATATCAACTCAACCCAGACCGTTCCTAGCGCTAATCAAAAGCCGCTCCGTCTGAGAGACTTCCTTTATTTTTCCTTTTTCAGTAAGGAGATATATTCTCCCTGCCATTTCCTTTTGAGGAAGTGTCTCAGATGAATCGGCCCTATTACTGAACATTTCAATTTACTGTTTTATGTTTGATTAAATCGAATACTGCTATAGTTACCTAGTAAAAAAAGGATCACAATACATTTTTTTCTTTTAGGTATCAATTTTTAGTAAATAACTAAAAACAAAATCCTTTACAGCAAATTGAGACCTGGTTAATTAATTTTAAACGGGGGCCGAATTTATGTTATTGATTGAATGCTAGTTTATGCCGATATGCCTTATCGGGCCATTCTACAGTGGCATTACTAAATTATGACTATCCAGATATTATTAGGTAGGAATCATTAACGAGTTACTGGCACCGTTACAGGTTCGGGATCCCCATTTTATGGCCCCTCCAAAGGACGGTTTAACTGACAACTTTTCACAGATGGATCGATTTTATCAGACAGGGCAGGGTCCAGAACTTAACTGTGCATTGTCAATATTACGTGTCCCTCTCAGGGTTTCAAGGATAAAATTCCTCATCCAAATCATTTGTAGCCTTCACCAAGTGATCTCTTAGATTTCTAAAGTCTACTTCTGCAATGTACTCAACTACATGTAAACACCAATATTACTTGATAGCATAAGATAAAAGTCATGTTAATTTATTCTTCTAAAATTTTAAATTTACTCTTATGGTCACGTTCACACTAAGGCGATATACCGTAAGGAATATATTGCGACGATTTGATGCTAGGAAGGTTCAATAACAACAGTCAATTAGTCGATGCGATCTGGTCGATAAAAATGTTGTAGTGGTTTATTTGATCGAACCAAGGATGAGACGATAAACGATAACACTGGGTATATCGAGAAAGATAAATTAATTTATTTTCTTCATGCAGTAATGGAATAGTTCCAGATGCACTCATGAAAAAGACTGAACGGTGAATGTAGTAACAATAATAGTATTTTGAAAGTAATTCCATGTATCTAATAAATAATTTAATTAGTACGGATTTTTATTTAAAAATTGTACAAACTGGATTCTTCTGCGCTTGGCTTCAGTTTGGGTGTCGGAGACCTTGTCCATACTTTATAGCAGGTGCGTGTTAGCAACGCGATCTGGTGTGACCGTAGGGTTGTAGGGTTGTCACGCATCTTGGATTTTTCTTCCAAGTTCCGCTTCCCTCAATACGGACATTTCACTCTGGACGAAATTTGATTTTTTGACTGAAGCTGTTGATATATTATAAGCAGTTATAATGACCATCATTAAATATATTTAACATTCAGTGCAAGTAAGAATGATGATAGGAGTGTACAATGTTCAAAAAGGATTACATTAGGTAATTATAAAAAAAATCATTAAAGTTTTGAAATTATCTCACAATTATTTAAATGATAAATCAGTCATTTTTCATTAATTAATATTTAATGTGAATTTTAATTATAAAAAATAAATTAATAAATGTTTGGAAATTGGTAATAGTGAGTTTAAGAGAGCACAGTTTTAGACCAGTAACCCAATTCACGTACCTGGCAAGTGTGGATACAGTTGATAACAGAATAGAAAGTGAAATACAAGCCTGAATAGCAGCAGGAAATATGTGTTATTCCACACTACAAAGAGTGTTTCAGTTAAAATCACTCTCTAAAAGAATACAAATTGAACTGTTCAAAACCATACTAAGTCCGGTAGTCAACACGTGGGAAAGAAAATTTTTAAGAAGAATCTGGGGTGGAGTGGCCGAAAATGGTGTGTGGAGAAGAAGAAATAATGAGGAGCTGAAAGAACTATATGGGGAGCCGGACATGGTGGCGTTGATAAAGAAAGCCAGACTGAGATGGATGGATAGGACATGTGGAAAGAATGCCAGACCACAGAATAGCGAGGTTTTTGCTCAATGAGAACCCGGACGGTAAACGAAGCAGAGGACGCCCTCGGATCAGAAGGCTAAATGATGTCGAAGAGGACCTGAAACTGCTGGGTGTGTGAGATTGGAGGAGGATCGGGGAGATAGATCGGCTGTGGTGTAGGAGGCCCGGGTTCTTGCAGGACCCTAGAGCCAATATAAAAATAATAAATGTTTGGAAATGCACTTGTAGGGTACTCAAAACCCTTACCTTTCAAATCTGTTCTCATAATAAACTTGACCATTACTAGAGTAGGTCTATATACCGTTAACTAGTTATTTCTGTCTTAGTTTTTGAATATAAGGTCATTAAACTGGGAGAAGAAAATTAAGTTTGGAAAAAATGTCAATACCAGTGCTGAAATTTTCATAACAATTAAATACGAAAAACTGACTTTTATGCAACTGTTAAATGTAAAATTTATCATTAATTTAATTCTTATTCAAATTTTTCACGATACTCATTCACAAATAATAATCCATTTTGTTTTCAGAATATTATCTGAATGCTACTTCTTGAGAAAAAAATACAATCCTTTAGAGCTTCGAAGTATCATGCAAAAAAAAAAATTCTGATGATCTTCTGTTCATGAGTCAACAAAAGAACTTTTTAAGAGTTTTGTTTGCCATTTTGCTATAAAATCCCTAAGGATATACTCCTTTCCATTTCGATACAGTCTTTCTAAAAATAATGTCAGTTTTTCGTTTGAAGCCGCTATCCAAAATATATAAATATAAAATCTTACGTTGAATACAAACGAGTTAAAGTGTGATTTAAATATACACATTTTTCTTTGAAAAAAAAATTATTTATCTTGTTTGTTTTTTTAAATAAAAGGAAACGCGTAATGAGTAATAAATAAGTAGCAGATTAGCCAGATGTAATGTTTTCTAAAACATTATTTCTGAAATCAATGCATTATTTTCCACGCAACCTACATTTATAAATACTTGTAAACATATGTATTTTATCAATAACTAAATACTCGCATGTAAATGAAAAAAATTTGAACTAATACATAAATAAAATCTAATATTTTAATTAAGAAATTAAATTCCAAACGAAAAATGTATTTTTCCTATTGCTAATTAGATTTACACGTCACTGAACTTTCAAAAATATATTTTGAACAAATAAAACGTACTACTGTATACAATATTATCACTTATTATAAATGTTTATGAGCATCCTTATCATTATAAAGAATTATTATAATAATGTTAAATACTTGTAAGTATTTTATCAACAGCTATATAGATAAATAACAGTAAATAAAGCCTGAGAGAAATAACTCTTAATTTCTACTCAGAATTTCAGAACACTACCATGCGCTAGACGTACTGCGGACGGCAGGTCACAACTTTTTCTCTTAATTGTTTTTTGAAATTATAAACTTGGTGACTGAGGTTTACTTTTACTCAGTTATTATAAGGGATGAATAGTAAATAGAATAAGTATACCCAAATAAAGGAAATTTCCATTTCCCGATAATAATAGAAATACCTGACTTTACCATTGGATGGCATGGCGCTTGGCGAAAGGTTAAGTCTGGATTCGAGTTTCTGAGTAATCTAAAATGATCTAAGAAAAGCTACTAAATCTTTGATATTAATTCACTTTAAAGAATATAACATTTTTATTCATTTAAAAAAATATTGTACCAGGTTTTTCCAGTCCTGACATTGATTGCATTTATTTTTCAATTCCTGACCGGCTTAACAAGACCTCTGATTTAACAGGTGACATGCAGTAAGTGAACAATAGGACGTCAGTGCGGCATGTCATCCCTGATCAAAGGCCGGTTCAGGTCCCATTCCAACTGTCAGGCCAAACCCCACGCCGATCTCCCATAAATAAATTCTATCCCTACTTCATAACTATAGCCTGATTAAATTGCCATGGCGTATCAAATTATTTATTTTATGAAATATTTTTCTTTCTTTATAAAAAAAATCTAGATAGTAAATAATATATATTGTTTTATTTATGTTATAGTGTTGTACACCTCTTTCATTAAACAACCTTAACATTCGTTATTTTCATCACTCATAGTAACCACACTCCTCAGTGACGACGCTATTGGGTTTTGTCCCTGCACAACCGTTAAAAACAGTAAAGTTCCAACAAAGAACCGAAACACCGTGTTTGTTTGTTTGTTCATTTAACGTCACTTTATGCTGCTATGGCTAATCAGACGATGCTACATTGGGAGTTCTAAATTTTAACTATCCAGATTTAATTAGGATAGGGATATTTAACGAGTACCTGACATCGTATAGGCACGGGACCCCCGTTTAACGTCCCTTCCGAAGGGCGGCATAACCAAGAATTCTTACTAATTTAAAAAATCCTAAGACCTTTAATATTCCTTCATTTCTTAAAACAATTTTGGATTGCTTGAAAAGAAAAATATATATATGACAGCACACCACACCATGATGCAGTGTTTGTTTATTATTAAGATGCAAGCAATGAGTGGTAAGGATAATAAGATTACACCTATAATACATTTTCAAAACATGTAGTGGTTGTTTCGAATTTTCATAGTTTAATGAGGAGGGATTCAAAGATATATAAAATAAACAGTACGATTTTTCTCTACGGTCATATAATAAACCATACTATAATCGTAATTGTTTAAATTAAAAAATTCAAATTCACAGGAGTTATACAAATTTAAATTTTATCAATCAAACGCTTAAAATCCGCTAGCGCTGTTCGGGGTTTGGTTTTGGGTAGTGGTCCTAGAACCACGGTCCTGGAAACTTGTTTGCAGAGCTTGTTGGTATAAGCATCGAGCCTTCGGGTTCGCTAAGCCTTATTATTAATATCATATAAAACTCTTATTAATGCCAAATTTCGCTACCATATGGAATTAGCATTTAAAATCAGTTGTGATTGACATTATGGTACAAATCAGGTAAAAAGGACTGAAAGAGATCATTTTGGGATTTTTCTTTTTTTTTTTACCTCTTCGCATATAATTTCAGTGAGTGTAGTGTGTTCTATCATCTAATTTTGCGCTGACTTTATTATAATTATATGGATAGGTTTGTTATTTGAGAAATCAATATTTTCTGTTATTAGCTAGGGCAAATGAGAACAACAGAAGTATAGAAATTAAGGTCTAATGATGAAATTTACAGGAATATAGAAAATATAACGGAACCGATAAGAAAAAGAAGATTTTTTTAGACCTATTTTCAGAATGATTTCAGATTAACAGAAAGAATAGATTTCAGATTAACAAAAAGAATAGATTTCAGATTAACAAAAAGAATATTCAAGTACCTTTGGATGAAATGTTCAACAATTAGCTGGATTCAAGAAGTAAAGAAACATATAGAAGGAAATAGTAGAAAGGAAAATGACACTTTAAGCAGGGAGAATTCTAGATAGAGGATCTTGATTATGAAGCCATAGCAGAGAAGTGTGAAAAAGAAACATATATATAAATATATATATATATATATATATATATTTATATAAATATTTTTGATGAAAATACTAGCAATCATTTAGCGCATCGGACTACCATTTACTGAGGGAACTAAACAAAAGAAAATTATTGGAGTGCATGCTGCTGAATATATCTCGATTAGACAGTGTTAATGCCAATTCATTATTATTGTAAAACTTGCAGTAAATAATTACAGGGCGATAATGAACAACACTTCAACACTATAATACAATTTATTAAAAATTTCAAGATATGAGGTGCGTAAATTGACTAATTTTTTCTATTTGTTTTATAGAAAGAAATTTACTAATTCACCTTGTGACCATCAAAGTAACTTCCTTGAGAAGCCAAACAGCGCTGGATAAGATTCTTCCATTCCTCATTTAAGTCAGTTATTCGTAATTTGTGACATATAATAAAACTAATCCGTTTTCCAATTTATATAACGTTTCGCCCTTACTGGCCACGACTTACACTAAATATTTTAATAACATTTCTAAACTCCATATGAGAGGAAGTAAAAACGATATTCGTATTTAAACCAAATTTAATAGTCTGTTTAAGCCTGTAGAAAGGGAAAAGCATTGTCTAAAGGCCTAAATCTCCCCCTACGCTAAAGCAGGGTTTTGCGTGTTTCTTCGACCGTGTTGAAGAATAAATAAAAACATGTAGCTGTTGTTGAGTAACTGATTAGGGTTCACCATTAGTCGTTCAAAACCTAAAACGGAAAGATTACACCCCAACATCATGTTCGACATTTTATAATTAATATACGAGGATGTATAGCACTAATAAACATAATTCTTGAGGGTTAAATAGCCAAACTGAAATTTTGAACAAAGGATCTTGAAACAATAAAAAAGGACATGTCCGCCAACGCTTTGTATAGGACATATTCATACTTTAAGATTTTCTTTTTTATGAACTATTTAGGCATAGTAAAAAAGTAATACTTATTTTATTTGTTTCAACTACTTTCATTAACATTCATATTAAATGTTCTTCAAAGTGATTTTTTTGAGCATTAAGACAAGCTCGGCATCTTGCTTGAGCAGCAGCAGTGACAGAACGGCGCTAAACATGTGTTATTGCTTCACAGTATTCACTTATCTTTCTTCGTAAAGAAGCCAATGGCCGACCTTGAATAGACTTTTATTGTAATGTCGCCCTAACCAAAAAATCATGTGGTGTCAGGTCTGGAGAGCGTGCAGGCCAAGCCACTGGTACTGCACGGACGATCCATTGATTGGCATGATTAGCATTTAGTCATTGTCGAGGACTTCTTCTTCCGCAATCTAATTGAATCTACATGTTCCTTCTAAGTTTTAGTGGAATATCTTCACCTAAATTATTTAAATCATTATTAAGACATTCTAAAAGTGTGTCTGCATTGAGTCGAGGTGGTAAGAAATGAAAAGGAAATCACTTTTAACAACATTTAATATGAATGTTAATATATAATAATTATTATATTATATTAGAATATAATATAATAGAAAAGTAGCTTTATTCTGGCACTAATTCCCTTTAGAATAACAAAAAAAAAATTAAAAAGAAACATAAGATATAAGTGACAAAAAATAAAATATAAAGTACGAATCCTGACGAAGATATTAACCAATTAAAGATAATAAATAAATTGATAACAACAGTTAAATGCATGAGCTAGCAAGCAATAATTTCTTTATATGATGTATATCTTCTTAAAAAACATGACTAAAACAAAATAAAATATTATGAATAAAGTATAAATAAATATATTTCTTATATCAGAAAAAAACAATATATTTAAAATAGAATTGAAAAGTAACTTTATTATGGGACTATGTCCCTTTAGAATAACAAATGTGAACAGAAAAAGAAAAAGAATACATGTCTGACCAGAAGGCTAAATGTTACAAATCAGACGGCGTGTAAAAAGTGACAGAAAACCATTTAAAAGGAAACACTTAAACAAAAAATAATAATAAGTAAATAAACAGTACGAATCTTGACAAGATATTAAGCAATAAAACACTATTGATAAATCCATAGCATGTGTTAAGTGCATGAACACGCATGCGATAATTTCTTTACATGATGGACCTCATATTAAAAACAAAATTAAAAGGTCTAAATACACAATAAATTATTCTATACCTTACATTCTAAGCAAATGACAAACCTGCTTATAGAGCATCTTTTTGGGATGCTAGGAGATGTTGGAAAAGCGAGGATTTAAATGATGATACTGAGGGAGCATGGCGGATGTTAGGAGGGATTGAGTTCCACACTGTGGTGGAGCAGGTGAAAAAGAAACGTCCGAATGCTTTGGTACTGTGGGAACGAATATAGAAATCGGAAAGGCGAGATCTTGTTTTATGGTGTTGAACTGAGGATTTGGATAGGAGGAGACTGTAGATATATGAAGGATGTTGAGAGTTGGGTTGGTATATGAATGAACCGAGGAGATATTTTCTTCGGAAGGGAGGGAAGAGTCAATTTAACTCATCATAAAGGTGGGACCCGCGCGATTGCCTCGGAATACCTAAAAGATGAGCATGAACAAATAATGAATAATCTTAGAGATGCAATTCATTATTCGCTTTAATCTGTCTTCAAGCATTTTAAGATTTAATATTTAATAATCAAGCATTTAAAAAATATATTTATAATGAATAAAATAGTTGGAAAAATAACTTTTCTTTATTTACTATGCCTAAATAATACATGAAAATGTAAATCTTTAACTGTAAATATCTCCTAAGCAAAGTGTTTGCGGACTTACCTCCATAAGTAATTTTTTTCTTGCTATAAGGTCCTTAGTTCAAATTTGCAGTTCAAATTCTTAACCCCGGAATACCCTGTTATACGTATATTAAGCGCTAATATATACTTTAGCAATATAAAATTACTACTAAGAATTATTTTTATTAAAACGATTTTTAAAAAATCAGATTTTGCCAAAGGTGGCAAATCAACAATCTTGGAAAAATGTTATAATATTTATTTCTTTATTTTGGAATAAAAAACATGTTGGCTAGAGATGAGCTCGAATCCACATATATCACTGGAAACCACTGGAAGGTGGAATGGAGAAGGAAATAAGTCATAAATAATGGCAGGATTTCTTCTCTATTTCTTTGTCACGAATGGCAGGGTTCTCGAAATCGCTGCTTCACTGGGCTAGGCTTCGTCAAAGCACTTCTATATTTAATAGTTATGAGGGCTAATACTTTACAGAGTTTATGCAGAGACTTTATTTATAGTGTGATCTATTTCATACAACTCTATAATATAGATAATGACTGTATCTTCTGTGGGTAAAGGATATCGTCAACTTGGAGATCGTTTATCCTTTATTTTTTCTAATTTATTAGATTTGATATTTTATTCAATATACAAAATACATAAATAAAATATTGAAAGATAATACATTAAATTTAAATCAATCCGTGTAAAATTTGTTTAAAGTACTAGAAAATCTACAAAATTTAAGGGCTTTTGTTTGGTTGTTTTTTGTTCATTTAACGCCACTGGTATGGCTAATCGGACGATGCTACAGTATAAATTTTGCCTATCCAGGTTTAATTATAGGAATCTTTAACCAGTAACTGACCTCATAAATGCTCGGGACTCCCGTTTAACGTCCCTTCTAAAGGACGGCATAAACGAGGGTTTTTTACTCCCTTTAAAAAAGCTTAGGGCCACCTGCCGGGCTATAAACCCGTAATCTTGTGCATGATAGGTTGTTATGCTAACCACTAGTTCGCCCCGCTTTTGTATTGTGTTCTTTGTTTACTTCCGTTCAGTTTAATTATTTTTTTTGTGATCAACGTATCAAAAATAACAAATATATCATCCAGATTTTTTGATCGTCTTTGAAAAATAATTTTATACATAATTATTTTATAAAATAATAATTAAATACTACTACTAACAATAATTAAATACTTCTACATTTTCAAGGATAATAGAACTTAATAACGTTTACGTTCAAATTAATAAATTATCAGTAATAAAAATAGGTATCTATAATAATAAAAAGATTGTTTGCCACAACCGGATATAACCCGGGACCTTTGACACGACAGCTCAGCTCTCTACCACTGATCTACCCCTACCCCTACTTCAAGGGTTATTCTATTATAGTTTTTTTTAAATTTTCTGTCAATAATAAACTACTTGTGTCGAATTCTTTACTGGCAAATAATTAAATAAATGAGGTTTATTAGCGAGGTGGACAATCCTAACCGAACGTGAAGCCCTAGCCTGGAACTGAGGAAGCAGAAAAGGGCCCGGACGAGCTGTGATTAAGCGGGTACTATTGTTTCAGTAGTCCTTTCATATTAGACAATCCTCTAGATACACTTGAGCTCAACTTACACATACCTATCTCATTGTCTCCAGGCTTTATGGCTCCAGTTCAAGCTCCAGAGTTTGGACAATGCCTAGACTCAAGCCATAAAGTGATGGAAGTATTACAGACCAAACTGCCAAACTACCATAACAATAAAATGTAGAGAAAAACGGAAATTGTATTGATGCATGACTAAAAAACTTTATTTTATAGTGAATAACTACATGTAAAAACATACACGCTTTGGTAAAAAAGTGTAAACTTAAACAAGTTATTAAGCAACAAGATTTTAAAATATTTTAAATATTATAGAGATATAGAGGTAAGATATCTTACCATTATAAGATTTTACTTTTTATTATATATTGCGCGATAATGAGTTAGTTTTTCTTAAAAGTAATAAAAAGACTTTTATATTCTCCTTGTAATATTAAATTTATATATTATTGCATTTAATATGAAAAAATTGAAAAGAGCGATACACAAGACATCTGACCTCGATTAAGATGGGTGGAGTATTGTGGTCAGCGGTATATGATTCAATCTAAATTCAATTGAGGTTTCCTATCCGCTACTTTTTTATTTATGTCGCTGAGTTATCCTCCAGAGAGATAGTGCAGCCCTCTCCCAATCCAACTCTCTCAGGTGAGATCTCTGATCAAAAACACTAAAATAGTGGAGTGAAAAATTCATTACTCTGCGCCACAGGATTTTCTAATACGCATTAGGACATTGGTGAAAAAAGTCTAGATGTTGGAAAAAATAAAATGTTGACTACTTACCAGGGCGGCCTGGGTATTGTAAAATCATCAGAAACTACGTGGGTCTCTACTAGATTCTCAGTGGCTACAGGATCTCCCTAGAGTGTACAGACTGACTTGGGGTTCGTGACCAGCATAGTATGGGAGAAAGTAGTTCCACAGCGTTATATCGCCACCAAGTAAAGGAAAATTCTAGTTTCGATTCTGGAAATAATGCTTTTATTTTGTAAATCGAAAAAAAAATCTGGAAAATCAATATTGCAATCTTAGTACCATAAACATTTAGGATAATTAATAATTAGTTTTAATTTGATAATAGAAAAAATACTGGAATAACAACATTACAAACTTAGTAATGCCATTTCTTTTGTAAAATTAATATTTATAACTACCTGTGGGATCTACATAACCTCCCGAGACTCACCAAGTTTCTATTAAGTGAGTACCCTTAATTGGGAACAACGTGGTGGTTGAGCGTGATCTCGGATAAATCACCTCCCTGTATCACCGTTTCCAAGAAACAGTATTGTCTCTACTATGTACTGAACGAAAATCCCTTCATGGGTTTGTAGTGTTAGAGGTTTTATTTTTTAATATCTCCAAGGAAGAGGGTGCAGTTTTGAAAATGTTAAGACATTTAAATATCTTAGCTACATTATTACAGAAGATAACAACTTGGGACATGAAATAAAGGCGAGGATTGAAAACGGTAACATTTGTTATTGGTCCCTCAGAAACGTCTTCCGAAATAGAGTAATCTCAAAACAAGGGTATATAAGACGATACTTCGTCCTGTCGTCGTCTAGCTTAGAGGTGTGGACCCTAACCAAACTAATGAGAGATTATTGAATGCATGGGAGAGAAAGATTCATAAATGAGTGTATGGCACAGCCAAGGAAGGTAATTGTTTCCGCATGAAAAGGAATCATGAACTCAAGGACGTATATGGAGAACCTAACATAGTTTCTTATATTAAAAAGCAAGATTGAGATGGTTGGGGCACGTTCACAGAATGGACAAGAAAAGGCCCCTATAGCTGATTCTGGAGGGACGTCCTGATGAAAAGAGAAGAAGAGGAAGGCCTAGAATGCAATGGCTGGACGATGTGGAAGCAGACCATAAGCTCCTAGGGGTAAGAACATTGAGAAGAGCAGCGTGAGATCGTTCTAAGTGGAGGAAAATTGTCGAGTAGGCCAATGTCCTCCATGGACCATAGCGTCATGTGATGATGATGATATATATACAATCGAATTAAGTAAGTAGTTTGTATTCTGTATTTGCAATAATAAACAGTAGTTCTATAAACTGTTGGTAAACATTGCAAAGAAATCATAAATATTCCCTTTCAGAGTTTTTATAAAGTTTAAAATATTTTATAAAATATATTTATTATATAAATTATTTTATGTCAAGCAAATAATATTGATGATAGGAGGTGATTTAGATGTTATTGTTTCGTGATTATGCCTTTCATATTTATATAAATATGATTATCAGACATCATATATTTTTCCATTATATTTCGTAATGTAATCGGAAATCAAATATTTTAAATTTTGCCTTTTTACAGAATCCTCCTTAAATTAAATACGGCATATTTATTTGGTTGTTTATCTTAAACCACTATTACGATATTACCCGTACAGCTTAATATTTCTTCAGAACTATTTTCAGAATTTAAAACTTATTCTTGGGGTTTAAGAAGTGCTTCAAATCATCCTGCCGAAAATTCGTTCATAGAGGCGCAACACAATTACATGTCTAATCCAAATATTTACACTTATGATTGATATATATTTTTTATATCAGATTTTTATTAGAATATATTGTGCAGCATCAAACTAATGAGAGCATATATTCAAATGACGGTCATTGAAATTCTTATTTATCTTAAACCAAAAACATAAGTACATAAGTAAAAAAACGGTTATTAAGGGGTATGGTGTTGGGCCACAATGCTCGAATTTTCAATCGGACTCGATTTAAATATTTACTGAACATGAAATAATATTTTAGTTTTTTTCTTCTAAGTTGACACGCTGTTTCATTAATGTTTTATATTTTCTATGAACCCGGATGGAATAAACTTTGTTCAATGGTTTTATTGGTTCAATAAGTTGAGAACCGATGCACGTACATTATATGTATGTGAGTGTGTGTGTTTAGTAGTTAAATATATAATGATAAATGAGACTTATATATGTTATGAATTATGAAACTTTATTACTCATATGTGCCATATACACACATATATATAAGCACAAAGAATCCTACTTTAATTTAAAATATTAAAAATTAGTTTTGTAGAGGCTCGAATAAAATTTTAAGTGCTAGATGTAATTACAAAGTTGCGCCATCCGAAGTTCCCTTCGTTTTGTCAACAACACTTCCCACTCGTCCAAACAGCACTGATTTAAAACTTTTGAAAAGCTGCAGACATTTTTTTTTTTTAATTTAAAAAATTCAAATACTCCATTTAAAAAGTAGGTCTCAGTAAAACTTTTCTGTTAGTTAATTCGACACGGCGCAGACAATCAGTATAGTCATATGTTTTAAAATAATTGAAATCGTGAAAACCATAAACAAGCCTTAGTAATTACTGAAAATAACTATATTTATTAAGTTATAATAAATAATTATTTAATATTAATTATTTAATATTTATTTAACTGATAATAAATAAAATAAAAGTTATTTAAAACAATTACATATTTATTAACTTAAATTTTTGTTTTCAAATATAGATGTCTGTCAGATTTAATCAAACCTGAATACATTAAATAAAATTCATTCTTTGTAAATAAATATTAACAAAATTGTATAATCTTAAATATTTTATTTTATTTTTAAAAATACAATAAATAATAATAAAACAATATAATTTATTTATTTTTTTGTTGATAACATCAAATTTATTTTTGATTTCTCATCTAAGTGTGATTTTAGAAGAGAAATTTTTAAAGTAAATTACATATCACGGAGATAAATTATAAATTGTATAATTATTATATACAAATGGAAAATATTAACTTGATCATTCTACGAGAGCGTAAAATGGTCAGGGGGAGCAGTCAATGAATAACACAAAATAAGATATACTTATACTTTGCTTAGGTTTCCAACTAAGTTTTAGGCCATCTTCAGGGCAGAGGGATAAATATTCCAATAGCCATATGTGATATACAAATGTCCAACTCCCACATTGAGTGTGTCTGAGAGAGACGGAGTGAGAGAGAGAGAGAGAGCGAGAGAGAGAAAGAGGAGTTTTTTATTGTTACTATGTCCAACTGGCCAAATTAAGGCATACAACTTAGGCCGAAACGTAGGGAAAATAAAATAAGTGTATCTTATATGTTGTTGTTGTTCTTGTTGGTTCATTTAACTTCACTTTATACTTTTATGGCACATTAGACGATGCTACAATGGGAGCTCTAAATTTTGCCTATCCAGGTTTAGTTAGGATAGATATTGTTAACGAGTACCAGACATCGCGAAGGCTCGGGACCCCCCGTTTAACGTCCCTTCCGAAGGACGGCATAACTGAAGATTTGACTCAGTCTTTTAATAATCCTAGAGCCACCTGACGGTCTACGAACCAGCGAACTTCTGTGTTATTCATTGACTGCACCCCCTGACCTCTAATACTCTTCTTATGTTATTAATGAATTATTGAAATTTCATCTAAAATTCGTATCGTTTCTGAACCATATGTCTACATTTTATACTCCATATACGTGAGTATAGAATTAGCAGAAACGGTATTTTAAAAGAATTATATTATAGGTCAATACAAATAACATCGAGATATCAAAGAGATAATAGATCGTCTACAAATAATGAATGGAGATAACAAAAGAATTAAGTGGAAAAAAAAAGAGAAAGAGAAAAAAAAAGTGAAGAGTTGTCAGAAGTATTGTGCAGGGGGTTTGAGCGGTAGGGGTGGGGGGAGGGAGTTGTATTGTCCAGGAACTGACGGGAAACACTTAGCGTCCACTGGCTTTGTTTGCCCGCTTTCTTGGACTGTCAGCTCCTTTCGGGCTATATCTGTCTTCTCCTCTCAACCAAACATTGTCTAGTCACCCCCCCCCCAACATTAATGATTATTCTTATTATTAATGATAAATAAGATTCGAAGATATTCGGAAAGTGTGCCTAGAGAGAGATATAACGAGATAGATAGATACAGTAATATATTCATAGGTATACGACAGTAATATATCGATAGGAAAGTGAGAGAAAGCATGTCTGAGTGAGAGAGATATATACAGATATAGAGGATAAGGAGTAAAAATGTCTATGTATAAAAAATCTATGTATAAGAAAGAGTATCTGAAATGGTAAAGTATAGTGTCTGAAAAGGAGAAAGAGAGATGGTGGGGAGAGGGTGAACGTGTGTGTGTCTATGGAACAGAGTGGAAAAAGAAGAAAGACAGTGTGTGTCTGAGAAAGAAATTGAGAGGGAGTGAGAGTGTGAGTGTGAAAGAGAGAAGGAGGTAGTGAGTGAGAAAGAGGTGTGTGTATGAGAGAGAGTGGGAGAGAGTGACAATTTGGGTGTAAAGACAAAGAGAGAAAGAGAGAGTGCGTGTGTGGGTGTGTGTGTGAGTGTGTGTGACGCGAGGGAAACAGAGAAAGTATGTGTGTGTGTCTGTTTGAGAAAGATAGAACTTAGAGAGAGAGGGAAAGATTAGGAAGGATAATGATAAAGAGGGAGTGGGGAGGGATATAGGGAAAGAGAGAGAGAATGAGAGAGTGAGTGCGTCTGTGTGTCTGGTGTATGAGAGATAGAGAAAGTGTGTGTGTGTCTGTCTGAGAAGTAGAGAACTTGGAGAGAAAGACGGAGAGATTAGGAGGGGATATGGAGAGAGAGAGGGTGAGGAGGTATACAGGGGGAGAGAGAGAGAGAGAGAGAGCGAGAGAGAGAGAGAGAGAGAGAGAGAGAGAGCGAGAGAGAGTGAGAACACGTGTGTGTGTGTCTGAGACATAGACAGACAGAGAGAGAGAAAGAGTGAGTGGGGGTGAATAGAGGGAGTGAGTGAAAAGGGGGAGAGAGTGAAAGAAAGATTAAAAGAATGTGTGTTTATATGTGAGTGAGATAGTGAAAGGGAAACTATGTGTGTGTGTGTGAGAGAGAGAGAGAGAGAGAGAGAGAGAGAGAGAGAGAGAGAGAGAGAGAGAGAGAGAGAGAGAGAGAGAGAGAGAGAGAGAGAGAGAGAGAGAGAGAGAGAGAGAGAGTGAGTGAGCTAATAACTAGCGTCATCACATTTGTTTGTTTATTGTTACTATGTAAACGGCACTATTCACAGAAATGTAATTGTAAACAAAGTTCCCAGTGAGAATGTCATCAAAGCGTTTAATAGGACAGGGAATTGTAAGCAGAGGATGTGTAAATGTGTAGATTTAGTCTAGAACTAAACTGTATATTAATTGTTATCTTCCAGCTAGCGTTTAACTTAATATTAATGAAATTATAAAAGGTTAGTACTAACAATCAAAATTCAAAATGATTATAATGAATGATTATGACACATGAGGTATGCATTTCATAATAAAAGCTACGTCAATAGTCTGAAAGAGTTCAAATACCTAATTTTTTTAGTTCTGCAACTGCAATATCTTTGAATTTAATGATTTAATAAAATGGATGATTAAGTAAAGAAGAATAAAAAAACATGATTTTCTACTAAAAGGCGTTAAGGATAAAAACTGGAAAACTCCAAATTTAAAAATTGACTTTTTCACATTTTAGTTAAGTAATGCCTTTTTTACCTGTATGACAGCAACCTATGAAGGGTCTTGGGTTAAGAACGTGGTAGAAACGGTACTGTTTCTTGGAGGACGGTTGTGAAGGGTAGTTATTTGTTCTAGATCACGCAAAACCACCAGATTGGGTACTCACTTTATAGAGGCAGAGTGAGCCCCAAGAGGACCCCAGATCCCATAGAATCCATCTTCGACCGCTAAAGTATATAACAAATCTGTAAGACAATAAGAAATACTTTATGCTCTCGAAAATACAGGTTCAGAAACGGAATAAACAGAAGTCTGAACTGACTAATGGAATAAAAATTATATCATATTTTTGTGATCTAATCTGATTGATTTTTACCTTATTCGTCATTGCCATGGGTTGTCACAAATGACGATTTCCTTTCTAACTAGATGTTTTGGTTTATACTATTTATTTATTTGAGATTTTTTATCCTTTATTATAAATTTAAAGAAGAAGAAAGAAAATAACACTCTATATAATCATTTAGGCTCAAAAAATATATTACTGAAACATTTTTTTAAATTGTCAGACGGAAACGACAACATTAGCGTGGGCGAATGAATATTCGAAACGTAAATCCACCTAGTGGGAATTCAGTGATCCAAAGAGGGAATTTCACTAATGGCAACACTGTCGAGTGAAGTGTAACCCTCCCTTACTACGTTCCTTCCTTAATTCATTGCAAAGCGACCTATTCTTTCATCGTGAATGTAAGTTTGTGTTTATTACCATCATTGTCATGGTCTCAGTTTTAACGTTTTTCTGCGTGAATTTAAAACTTTAAAACGTTTTCTTGTTTTTCCCCTTGTTTCCCTGTTTAAAATGATGTCATTCGTTCTTTGGTACATGAAATATTTTTTAATACGGAAATTCGTGAATGCCATTTCGGCATTGCCGTGGATATTTCCCGCCATCATTGTCATGGCCAATTTTTCACTGCGTATTTTTTTTACCTATTAAAAACGTGTATTTGTCTTATCCTATGAATAAATCGATGATAATGAAACAATACTTGATCAAATTTAGGCGGTTTGAAAATTTAATCCTTAATCTTGACAGACATGGTCCATGAAATCATTGTCGTGGCCATGAAAATTTATATTGAATTTTATAAATTTCAAGCAATGATCATGAACTGCTATAATGCTAGATTTGCTGTGGGTAAGTCCATGTACAAGTAGAATTTTTATTTTTTTTTAATTCACATTGAAAAATTTCAAAAGTAACATGAGAAACATTCCCGCAGATTGAGAACCATATAGGACCCTCCTGGGGCTCTATAAAGTGGGTATTGAAAATATGGGGGGAAAATCTGCTGGTTGGGAGTGATCTAGGGAAATGCACCTCCCTGCACAGCCGTTATCCAAGTAACAGTACAGATGTACTTCACGGGTTGTAGTGGTACACGTAAAAATTAAAAAAATATATATAGTACTGTATAAGATATAGGAAATTCTCTGAAATGAATAAATAAAGGCATAAACAAAATACTAATTTGTAATTATGGATATAAAAAAGAATAAACGCGTTTAACAATAGTCTTATGAGCGGAGCGGCTCACTGGCAGATCACTGAGTTGCTATGCCGAAATACTGGTTCAATTCCCGCTGCCAGCAAGACTTTTATTTAGTATGTTAGTGACCGGAGATGGATTATTTAGGATCTAGGACCCTCCTGGGGCTCACGCAGCTCACCCAGCATAAAGTGGGTACCCAATATAAGGGGGAATATCTGGTGGTTGAGCGTGATCTAGGATAAATCTCCTCCCTGCACAACCGTTGTCCATGAAACAGTATAATCTCAACCATGCACTGAAACCGTTCACGGGTTGTAGTGGTACAGGTTTTTTTAAAGTCTCTGCCTAAGATAGAGATCGTAGAATGCAAGGCAGAAAAGAGCTTAAAGATTGATAACTGACATTAGGACTGAGATAAGCCAATAGTTCAATCGAAAACTCGTTCCAACTGGCAGTAAGTTTATCCGGCTGCTCCTTGCCCAGGATACGCTATATTGTAATAAAGACCAAAGGCTATTTATAACGTTAGTAATGAACAGCTGTCATTTCCCGCAACTCTCTGATTTATGGAACTAAAAATCAAACTTTTTTAAAAACTTTTCTCTAACAATCCAAGCCAGTAGCAGAGAGGGAGGGACTTTTTTTTAGATGGATTGTCTTCTAAAGGGGTCTGAAGAAAAGGTGTCAGAAAATTATTTTAAAAGACTAAATTTAAAAGTAACTTCTCATTTTTTTTCTATCTAAAGTTCGTGAAATTCAGGACGAAAAACAATCGATTATCTTAGATATGCAAACCATTTTTTTGAAATCAATTGAGTTATATATACTCGTATATAAAGCCCAAAAATGTATTTATTCATTGCACCAATTTAAATATTCATACTTTTTTCCAAGACATCTCAACTAATTCCTCTTATCATATTAGTCCATGTTTAATCGTTTTTTATTCATTTAAAGTCACAATATGTTGCTATGGCTAATCAGACGATACTACAGTGGAATTTATAAATTTTCCCTATTCTAGGTTTTAGGATAGGAATTTAGAATAGAATAGAATAGAATAGAATAGAAAACAAACTTTATTCTGGGACCAAATCCTTTTAGAATGGCAATAAAGAACAAGTAAAATAAAATAAACATAATATTCATCTGGCCAGAAGGCTACATAATGATACAAATCATGAAGTAATCATGAGTGACAAAAAATATAATAGAAATAGGAAAACAAATAAATAAATGAATAAAAAGTACGAGACTTTACAGGATTTTAACTAATCGTCGAAAATAATACAAAGGTTAGATATTAACCAAATAATAATAAATAACATTAATATAATAGTTAATAACGGAATTGCTAAATAAAACAAATAAATGGCATAGCATGCGATATAGTATTTACAAAGTCTGTATCTTCTTTGTTGTTGGAAAAATAAACAAAACACGTAGGTAACGAGATCGAGTATTCGATACTAATTTATTCAAGCGGAAGATTGACCTGCCTGGAGAGCGTCTTTTTGAGATGCCAAGAGATGATGGAAAAGCAGGGATTTAAATGAAGCCAGTGAAGAAGCATGGCGGATGAAAGGAGGGATTGAGTTCCACACAGTGGTGGACCGGGCGAGGAATAAACGCTCGAATGCCTTAGTTCGGTGGGATGGAATGTAGAGATCGGAAAGGCGGGATCTTGTTTTGTGGTGCTGGACAGAAAATTTGAATTTGAGGAGACTATAGATATACGAAGGGTGTTGCGAATTAAGGAATTGGTATAGAAAACACTAAGGAAATATTGTCTACGAATAGGAGGGAAGAGCAACTTTAACTCATCATATTGATGTGACACCCGG
The DNA here is from genome assembly GCA_964056705.1 of Troilus luridus. Classification (NCBI taxonomy): domain Eukaryota; kingdom Metazoa; phylum Arthropoda; class Insecta; order Hemiptera; family Pentatomidae; genus Troilus; species Troilus luridus. The sequence continues at coordinate 51,434,897 of OZ057415.1, read as the reverse complement.
GAACGCGTCGGAGTACCCAGGACAAATCTTAAAGCGATCGGGGTCCTTTTAACATCCCATCCTAAAGACGCCATAACTAAGGATTTCTTACTCATATCCTAAGGCTACCAGCTGGAATATTTTTATTTTTTATTGCAAACCTATGATCTTGGGCATACTAGGTTATTATGCTTACCCCTAGGCCCCAGGGGACTTGGACTTGAAATACTTTAGGAGGAGGGATAAACTTTTTTTGGAGTTTACTCCTTAAGAAACGATTTTCATATTTAGCCCGCGGTATGAAAATTTTGTGAAGAGTAAAATCGAATTTTAGCTAAATTTGGTGCGTTTAGTTCCTTTCTCGATAATCTTGTATTATTATTTTTTACACAATAGATCGAAATTAAAAGTTAAATTCCGGGATTAATCGGGAAGAGATACGTGTGGTAAAATAAAATTAAATTGAGAGACGTTATGTTCGTTAGCGCGCCTCTCACTTCGAGGTTATGTACGTGTACAACAGCAACCTAACCGTCAATTTGTGTTGTCAAATTGTAAAATTGAAAAATACTTACTTATAGTCAAACCAGTTTTAGTATGAAATCATTCATCGTTGGTTCCTTCAAAGTGGATATTTGTTTATTCACTTAAAGTCACTAAGTAAAATTTTAATAGCGAAAAGTAAATTTAATTTTCACTAAGTAAAGATGAAAGTTTATACTTAGTAAAATTCTTGAAAAATGAACTTAATTTAGACTTTATTTCTGGTAGACTATTCGGGACGACTAGATATAGTACAACAATTGATACAATGTTTTCACGATTCATAACCCAAGGAACTTCTGACGTTCATGTACTGTATTTTAGTTACCACAGACCTATTGTTACAGTATCTAATACTATTCAGGGACTAAATACTGTTTAAAATCATGTTAAATGTTCATGGTAGAACAAACGAATCTTCCCAAGAATGATTTATATATAAATATTAACAATTATTATTATGCTAAAATAGTTGATGATATATATTTCATTAGAATGGTGTAAATATTATGAATAAATATTTATATATGCTTTGATTATTTGTAAGATGCTTTCATTTACCCTCTTTTTACACAATCTACACAATACTAGTTCTTAAGGAGTAAACTCCAGTCGTGCGTCGGAGCTGACACAAACATTTTTTTTTTAAAGCAACCAATTCGTTAATTTCATTCTGATCAATCTATTTTTTCTTTATTTCTTAAAAAAAATTCAACCAGGGAAAGATATTTTTTTTGTTTATGAATGGTATAATATGGAGATTTAAAATTCTTTATTAACTTTGGGTCAAGTCCTATTAGAACAACATGGAGAAAATAAAGTATTAACATTAGTGTCCTAGAGTAAAATACGGTTAAAATTTAATTAATTAATTAAGGGAAAAGGGCTAAGGAGATAACACCCCATAAAAGAAAAGAAAAGAAAAAGAAAAAAGAAAATAATTATATCGAAGGGAAACATTATAAATATTTACATATAAATAAGTGTGATGAAGAAAGGTGATGCATTAACATATATTTTAACTGTTTTTAAAACAATACAACTGAATCTGTGAAAGGCGGGATTAAAAAAACATTAAAAGCTTCTTTTATCCTATATTTAATAGAATCCTAAACTTAAGGCTACATTAAGAAAAAACATCTCTCAAATTATGATTCATTCTGCAGTATTTAAGATATATGATAATGCTGGGAATTAGATCAGTCATTCGTAAATAATTACCTATTTACTAGCTAATAATTAAGCATTCATAGCTTCATTAATAATCTATGATACTCCGAAGTAATTGGCATGTAATTATATGTAATACATTACTGAGATACATACATACATTCATACTTTATTCATTTTAATATTTAATCATTTATATATTTATTTTTATTTAGAATCTACCAAAACAGTAAACTATTCATATTAATCAATTAAGCATCAGACCAACATCAAAAAAATTGCATTTTTCTATTAAAAGAAAATTGTTGACATTAGTATAACTTACTTCTGTTTTAGAAGTTAAACATTCCCTATATTTGTTTAATATGTGATATACCTTTAAATTAATTACTAAGATAAAATAATTAATTAATATACTATTTAATTAATATAATTTCTTTCTTTGTAACAGTATTACTCTTATTGGAAAGGTGAATATTACTGATATGATTAGTACTGTATACATTTTATTAAATCTAGCAGCAATATACATTTTTGAAATAAATCCTCAATGGATATTTTTAGTTCAATAACAAGAGGGAAAAAAATCCTTTACAAAAACATCCCGTGTAGGGCCTTGTGTTTAGTTTAAGATACGAGGCATTATTTTTAAGCCAGCATTTATGCATGAAGGTGATTTGGCCTAGATCACACTCAAAGTATTTCCCGCAATTAAGAGTATCCTCACAATAGAGGCTGGATGAGCCTCAGAAGTATCTGTAGATCCCATTTGTCCCATCAGCGGTTAAAAGATTAAATTTATCTGTAACAGCCGGATTAGAACTTAGTACATTTACAAGTGCTCACACGCTAAACTATCCCCCTCCTAAGAGAAAAATAAAAAGAACAAGTTGTACATATATGTTAAATACACATAAATAAACTGGATACACCTGGATAAACTGCCTAAATTTATGTTATTGATCCAATCAAAAAAGTTTTATAAAAAAGATTACAAATCACAACAGTTTTCTCATTTTAGTACATTTTATTTCATGACCTTTGGTTGTCCCCAGAAAATGTTTTAAGCCTTCATTGTATCAGGACAATGACAAATATATTTAACAAAAAACATTTTTCTTAAATTCAGAAAATTCTGTAACATTTTCTCGACACAAAGCCAAACTACGTCCAAAAAATGAATGATTTTTCAAAGAGATGAACTATTTTAATAACTTACTGTCCTGAGAATCAAGTCTTTGACTCATATTTTGATATTTTTTATTTATTATGTTTTTAATAAATACCTCGTAATACAACAATTTTGGATGTTAAATTGTAGGCCTCGTAATTGTTGTCGGCTCACTTTTAGGGTTCAACCTGTGGGCCGATTTTACTCGTGGTAATCTGCCATAAAGGGTTCGTGCATAAGTAACAGTAACTTTTTGCGGTGTGTAACAAGTTCCCCTCTATCGCACCCTCGTGCGGCTACGGCGGGGAAAAAATATTTTCAAACGTGCTTTTTAATGTAAAAGATCGAATCCATATTTATGGATGTAGAGAAACTCATTATAACAAATTGGAGTCCATTTTCACATCTTTTCGAAAAGACCTGTTTTTGATTTGACTCCAATTCCGTGAATAACTTCACGTCCTAACCGTGAACCGCTTCAAATCCCAAAGCATGACTTATTTAATGCATTAATATCCATTCGTCATCAATTTGTAAGTATCACATATGTATTAACACATCACAATTGTCAATTTATATTTAGACTAGTGTGTTATTTAATATATTCAATTAAAGCTCATTATTTCACTGTTAGGGCATGATTATGGGACCAACATAGTCTCCAAACTTCGCCAAAAATAATTTGAAAGAATTGACTAAATCTCGAGAATAAAACAGTAAAATATTATATGTATATATAATAGTAAAATATTATACATATATTATATATTATATTATATTATATATATATATATATAATATAATATAATATATATATATATATATATATATATATATATATATACATATATATATATAGTTTATCTGTGTCTGTGTATGGTTTAATAAACTGACAACCAAATCACTAGTCAACTTTGCATAGACGTATTAAACCTTATTTTGTTAAATTTGTTTAAGTTAACTTTTCTACTTTATTAAACCTTAATAAAGTGAATATTTCTTGTTTAGAATAGCTTTAAAAGAGTGACCTCTATATAAATCGCTAGGGCCTTAGAAAAGACTGCGGTGAGGGGCCTTTCTGAAAAAACCACAAACTCAGCCCTTTTCCATTTCACGATGGCACCACAATTGATCGCTACATAAATCCCACTTTCCAAGAGTTACAAAAGAGCCCTTCTTACTTCATTTATATTTGAATGAGGAGAAGAAGATTCAGTATGGAGCATACTTAACGGCCATTCCAGTTTAGTATTGCCTACCAAAATATATTTCTTAGAGTAAGATCTTTGGGATTCTCCTTAAGTGGTATTGTCGGTAATTTAAGAAAAAAAAAATTTCAATTTGAAAATAGCGAACAGGAAGCTTTAAACTTAAGTACTTGATCGTTTCAGAAAAAGAAACATCAATCCTCGAATAAAAAAATTATATATGAAATATATGGTAGCAAGTTTGTGAACTACTTTATTGTATTAGAGGACTCGATCTATTTTAGTTTTAATAATTAACCAGGGAGAGTTGTCCCGATATCGTGTGAGCATTTTCGTCGCACGAAACATTGTATAATTATAAATTTCGAACAAATCATCCAATTTCATTTAGATTTTGTCTGAATAGAGCCCTCGAATAGACATGTAGTGGACAGGCATGATCAAGTCTGCCATATTCACACTACTAGCTGAGAGATATAACTAGTAAGTATCAAGTTTGTTTCAAGATCTTTGCTAGAGAAAGGAAAGCGGGGTTTCGCTCACAGAGGAACTCTTATCTTTCCAATATTTCTTCTCAATGTGGCTGATTTTTTTTGGTGTTAATAAATAGTAAAACATTCTTATATAAATTTTTTTTTAATGATATTTGTATCCTATTTATTGCTTGGTCCTTTGTCCTAAATCATTATTAGTTAAATAAAACAGTCATGGAAATCACAATGTGAAGGGAATGCTCACGGCCACACCTCTTATGTAACATAAATGAACGACACCTTTACCTGGCTCACTTATCTTAAGATCTTTACATAAATATATAATCTACCAATCAGAACATCGATCCTGTTGGTGTGGTTTGAAGTAGTTTACTACCACTGAAATCTAGCATTTCTCTCAGCCTTGTGTAGCCTGATATATTTTATTTAATTAAACATTGTGAAAAACAGACAAACACCTCCTTCCTCTATGATGATATTTTTTCAGATTATATTCTCCTCCACGTATAATTAATTGGATTATTTCAAGACACTATTGGACACAAACGTTAATGAGGTTTACAATAAAAAACTGCTAATATCACAAGAGAAGATGTACAAGGAAATATTGGTACTCTAAATAAAATTTTCAAACTACAATTTTAGTTTCATTTTAATTTCTAAATTGATGGTATCTATCCAGATTTAAATTGTATTCAATTTCGTCTGTAAAATGTCTAATAAATTAGCAATAATTCTATATAAATATATAGAATATCAATTATATATATATATATATCAACACATTCTAGGCATTAGGTAACGTTTTTACTAAAAGGAATCTTATAAATAAATCCCAGGTTTACTGCTTTATGTCATCAGGTAAAAACCACAGAATATAAAATGAGTTTAAAATTGGGTATATAGAAACGTTTCATTAAAAATTTAGAAGATAGTATAAGCAACATGTTATGCAAGACGCAGTATATTTTTTTATTATCTCTATTAAATTAGTTATTGATTTTGATCAGTTAATGCTCTCTTTGATACAGTGGTGACTAATATATGGCCAATAAGGGTTAATTTAGTAAAAATTTAATTAGATATTTGTTTAATTCATCCCTTGACTGTTGAGTTCATTCTGTTTTATTTACGCTGAAGTAACTCTTGAGAAATGTAACTCTGAATGCGTAACAAAGATAAGGACCTTGATGTTCCTCAATGGGGCCTTCTAAATAAAGAACTCTTATCATGGCTCATTGTCTCAGTAAGCAATTAGTCCTCAGACTTTTAAACTTTTTTAGTAATTAGAAACAACTCTTAGAAGAGACTAACCGCGGTAATATAATGCTTACCGTTGAGACTAATGAACATCTTATTTAACAATACGTATAATGGTATATAATGATTCGACGTTCGGATTTTTCTTTAATTTTAGTTAAGAAATTTGCATAATTCTATATTAAAAGTTTATCCGATACTGATACAGAAATTATATTTCATTATTTACTACCAATTCCCAATCGTTTTAAGAAAATGTAATATAATCCTGTTTTCTTTTAGTTTTCCGTCTTATAGTACTATAGTTCTGTTTATTATTACATTAATTTTAATTTTGTTTACTTATTTACATATTTTATATTTAAACTTAGTAGTTTAAAAGAATGATAGTTCATTCTTTTATATGAATAAACACTAATATATTTCTACATCTTCTCTGTAAATAATCTGATAATGTACAGTTAGGGGTGTCTCTTGCATGAGACGAAACCCACACTTTCACCTTGTGTTAAAGTTTAAAATTCATTATTAAAAAAAACATGTAAGGCTAGGAATAGCCGATCTGGAAATAAAGAGAATAAACAAAACACTACCAATTCCATTTATTATCCATAGACACATCACATAGCTTACACTAAACTCATTTTTTCCCCATCCTCCATAACTTTGTTTATAAATATTTACAATATTCAATTACAACTGTATTTACAATTTTGATATATTCTTGTGTTACCCTTGGGTATTTTAAGTTTTTTATCAACTTAATTTTGAAATTGGTTAGATATGAACAAATAGCATTACGGAGAATCAGTTATTAAGAAAATTAAACTCCGATTTATATTATTTGAATGAAAATATAACTAGTTTATGGTGATGTAGATTAGGTATATTTTACTTGGTGATCAAGGTATAAAGTTCCTCTGTTATAAACCTAAGATATATGTTTAAAATTCAACTAACTAGTTTTTAACAAAAAGGGAGTTTGTGTTTAGAATCGGTCGAGTGAAGACGTATGGTTTTAGAGCTCCTGCGGATTAGCTGAATACAACAAACTAACTGATAAGTTTTCTTTTATATATATTTCTATTGTAAATTCTCTATTATTTCGCAGTTTTAAACTTTATTTAAAAGGTTTTTCTTTTTTGTTTTTCTATCTGTTAATTTTATACATATATTTAAAAGTGAAATTTTTTTTTTCTTTTCTCTTTTTCATATAATTGCATGATTAAGCCTAAAAAATGGCTGAATCCCCACCTTTGAAAAGAAAGAAAGGTAGATTTAAGTTTGCAACTATAGGGAATAATGAACAAAGAAAAAACTGTGTCAAGTTTTTAATTATAAAAAGGCTTGAAACAGAAAATAATAGTAATTGCTCAGATTTTAAAAAGGTTTCACCTTTTTTAATACAGAAAAGTTTAAAAGCTATAATAGGTGAGGCTAAGTTAATAAAAAAATTGAAAGACGGAACACTTTTAGTGGAAGTATTTTCTGACACTCAATCGGAAAAACTTTTAAAATGTAACAACTTATGTTATAATTTTCCTATAAAAGTAGAGCCACATGCAAGATTTAATTTAAGTAAAGGGATTGTGTGGTGCCCGGATTTGAATTATGTTGACATAGATGAAATAAAAGATGAGCTGAAGCCCCAAAATGTTATTGACGTCAAAAGATTAACTTTTTTTAGAAATAATGAAAAACTAAACAGTCACAACTATCTATTAACTTTCGATAATCCCTCTTTACCCTCTGAAATTAAACTAGGTTTCCATAATGTTGTAGTAAGACAATTCATTTCCAATCCAATACGGTGTTACGTCTGTCTAAAATTTGGCCATACAAAAAGAAACTGCAATAAAGAAGCATTGTGCAAATTTTGTGGAAAAACAAAACATGAGGGGTCAGAGTGCAACAATCCGGTAACTTGTGTTAATTGTTCTAGTAATCACGAGGCTTTTTCAAAAAATTGCCCCATTTTTATTAAAGAGAAGGAAATAAAAAGAATTCAAGAGGCAGAAAAAGTAACATACTTCGATGCAAAGAAAAAATACGATCTTTTGCACCCAATAACAACACAAATATCTTTCGCTAATATTGCTAAAAATAAAAAATCTGTTAGTGTACAAACTGAACCAATTATTGAAAATCAATTAACATTTAGAAAATCTGTAGCAACAGCTACGTCTAGTAAGACAACTACGCCTAGTGGCAGCACCAGCATTACTGATATCTCTGTTACCCCCACCCATGTCCCACCTCCCACCACACCCTCACCTCCTCACCCAACTTCCTCCTTAATTTCCTTACCCTCCGTTTCAAAAATCCCAACTTCCCAAAACTCCCGATCCTCTGGTGGGATATCCGAAAAAAATTCGGAAGCCCATTCCTCCAAGTTCGAAGTCGCCTCTGAACCGAGGATTTTACCCTCGGTACAGAAGTCGTCTGAAGAATCTTCCAATCCTCACAAGTGTCCTGAAGGTCAACAGACCGAATGGACAAAAGTAAAGGGAAGAAGAACTAGAAGTACGACCAGGAAAAAATCACCAAATAGTGAACAAAGTGTAGAAAAAATGGAAAGCAATTAGTAGGTAGTTTTTGATTTTATTATAGGTTTTCCATTTTATTTATACTTAATAAATTTACTCTAATCAACGATATTCTAACCTATTTACATTTTCTTTTTTACTATGACAACTCCAACCAACATAATACAATGGAACTGTAATGGTATAACGGGAAAATATGAGGAACTAAAACTTATAATTAATAAATACCAACCGGTAGTTTTATGTATACAAGAGAGTAAATTACCCCTTAATAAAACTTTTACCCTGAAGGATTATAATATTTATAGAAACGATTTCGATTATAGAAGTAGAGCATGTGGTGGGGTTTTGATTGCCGTAAATAAAAGGGTTGTATCTGAGTTAATTCAGATTAATACCTCCCTCCAAGCAGTGGTAGTCAAGGTCATTCTTCACATTCCCATTTTTGTTTATAATGTTTATCTTCCCCCTGATAATTTTGATGAGGTAGAATTAGTTAATCTTCTGAATAATACCCGTTCTCCTTTTATAGTTATGAGCGACGTAAACGGCCATCATACCTCGTGGGGTTCTTCGCACTGCACAACACGAGGAAATACTATTAGGCGAATTATAGATGGTACCGACTCGATAGTTTTAAACACAGGACAACCAACATATCTAAGTCCAGCATACCATTCATTCTCGTGCATCGACCTGACATGGTGTTCACCTAGTTTATATACTCATTTGGACTGGCAAGTTTCTCAAGATCAGTATTCTAGCGATCATTTCCCCATAATAATCACTTTCCCATACATTAATACGCGGGTAACAAAACATGCTAGATGGATAACAGAAAAATCCGACTGGACAACATTTCAAAACAATATACTGATATCTACCTCTGATATATCAACCACAAACAATAGCGATGAAAGCAATCATCAAATTACAAAATCTATTTTAGCAGCTGCGGAACTTTCAATCCCAAAAAGCTCCACTATTGTCAAATCGAAAAGAGTCCCTTGGTATGACAATGAATGCAAACTAGCGATTAAGAAGAGAAGAAAGGCTCTTAAAGTCTTCCAAAGAGAACCAACTCTTCAGAATCTAATAAACTATAAAATGAACCGCTCGCTATCTCGCAGAATAATCAAGGAAAAGAAGAAAGAATCATGGGAACAATTTTTGAACACCATTTCATCAAATACCCCACCCAGAATATTTTGGAAAAAGATAAATAATATTATGGGAAGATTTGTTGACTATCAACCGACCCTTCTAATCAATGACAAAATAGAGCAAAATCCCGATATATTGGTCGAGCATTTTGTTGAATATTACTCAAATATTTACTCCACCCAACCACAACCGACAATAGAAACCGAGACAGATAGTATTGACGATCAGAAAGAAAAATCTTTTAACTTACCATTTACCAAAGCAGAATTACTTTCCTGTTTAAAAAAGCTGAAACCAACCTCACCAGGGGTGGATGAAATACATAATGATATGTTGAAAAATCTACCAATACCGGCAATAGACGCGCTTCTTGCATTCTATAACCAGATTTGGAGCACAGGGAACTTTCCTGAGATATGGAGGAGATCAATCATAATACCAGTATTAAAAACTGGAAAAAATAGGTTGTTTCCTTCAAGTTACCGGCCCATCTCACTCACAAGCTGCATATGCAAGTTGCTAGAAAAGATGGTTTTAAAAAGGCTAAGTTGGGTACTAGAAAAAAAAAAATTTATTATCGAATGTACAAAGTGGCTTCAGAATAGGACGCTCTACAATAGATCATCTGGTAAGAATGGAATATGAAATTCTCAACAGCTTTGCTGAGAAATAAGAATGTATAGGTATATATTTCGACATCGAAAAAGCCTTTGATAATTTGAAAAGATCTCTCGTCCTGCAACAGCTACGTGAATGGGGAATTGGAGGTCGGCTACTCATGCTGATCTGTAACTTTCTACGAAATCGGACCTTCCAAGTTAGAATAGGTAATCACCTGTCTTCAGTAAAAGAAATGACCAACGGAATCCCACAAGGAAGTGTCTTAAGCTGTGCTCTCTTTGCAATAGCTATAAACAAAGTTACAGAGATTATTCCTAAACAAATCAAAACATTTTTATTTGTAGACGATCTTGCTCTGTTACTGTCATTTAAAAATGTAAATAGAATGCAAATATTACTACAAAATTGTTTAGCGAATTTAGAAGCATCGTCTATGAAATCTGGTCTAAATTTCTCCACCGAAAAAACTAAATGTCTACTTTTTTCTAAACGCAGGACGCCTACTCCTTTTCCAACGCTAATCTACAGAGGCATGAACTTACGTTTCGAAACAAAAGTTAAATTTCTAGGGCTAACTCTTGATTGTAAACTTAACTGGAAAGAGCATATTAGATGTCTAAAAGAAGAAACACTTAAGAGACTGAATATTTTAAAAGTTCTGGCTGGACGTTCATGGGGAGCGGATAGATCAGGCATGCTTAAGGTATATACCAGTCTGATAAGATCAAAGCTAGACTATGGTAGCTTTGTTTACTCATCGTCGAATCAAAATCTGCTTTCAGCTCTTGATTCAGTCCACCATGCAGGCATCCGTCTTGCTACTGGAGCCTTCAGAACCAGTCCAGTGATTAGTTTATGTGTTGAATCTGGTATTGCTCCTCTCGCTTTGAGAAGACACCAACTCGCCTGTGGATACATTGGAAGGCTAAAAAATAGTAATAACAACCCAGCATGGAAACCCATTTTCAAACCGAAGAATAGACGATTTCAAGAAAACCGTAGACTACCTGCTCCATTAGGTATTAGGGCTGGTAAATATATAGAAAAAATCAGCTGCTTGGAACCAACAACTAATGAACTTAATTACCCACCTTGGACTACAAAACTACCTGCAATAGATTTAACGCTTAAAAAATTCACTAAAAATACCACTACAGGACTCATGTATTTAGCAGAATATAAAAAAATTAAGGGAAAATATAGTAATAGAAAACAATTTTATACAGATGGTTCTAAATTAAATAATAATGTTGGTTGTTCATTTGTATCAGAGTCCAGGATTGGCAAGTATAAACTTCCCTCCCTGGCCAGCAACTTCACTGCCGAAAGTTATGCGATTTGCGCGGCACTCTATTATATTATGCAATGCGAAGAAGAAAACTTCGTAATATACACGGACTCCCTATCTGCTCTTATGGCACTTAAAAACATTTATAGTCAAGACCATCTTATAAGGAAAGCACAAGTTCATGCATCAATGTTAAAAGATATGAATAAGAACATATCTTTGGTTTGGATTCCATCATACGTGGGGATTAAAGGTAACGAAGCAGCAGACCGGGCTGCCAAGGAAGCAGCATTGTCATCGATTGATATTACAAGTATCTACACCTCATCAGATATATACCACTTTTTAAAATATGGAGTAAAACAAGATTGGATCCAGCTTTGGGAAAACACCGAGGAACGAAATAAGCTTAAAGCTGTAAAAAAGGAATTAAAAATATGGAAAAGTTCCAACCGCAGTAACAGAAGGGAAGAGGTAGTTGTAACAAGACTTAGAATAGGCCACACCCGACTTACCCATGGTTACCTTATAACAAAGGACAGTCCACCGAAGTGGACAACATGTAATAACGCACAACTAACAATTAGACACATACCGGAGGACTGCCCCCTCTGGGATAGTTATTTTCAGGAAGCTCAATTACAAAGATTCCTCCCAACTATACTAGGCGATAATAATAAAAATATAGACACAGCCATCAAGTTTCTAAAAAAATATAACCTTTTTGACAAAATTTAAAAAATGACAAAGGACAAAGGGCAAAAAAATAAAGAAATAATATAGATTGAACGACGGACACTGAAGACCCTTGATGTTGAGTGTCCATAAGCAGTTCTACCTACCTTTAACAAAAAGGTACCCTCCGGTACTTTTCGGAAGTACAACTTAGGCTACACCTAAATTGGATCCGGTGTGATACGATGAGACGTCGCTAGCAAACCAAATGACTGAAATATATCGAGAGTTATAACATTTGGTTCTTTAAATTTATAAAATGAAGATTATTTATTAATTATTTTTAATACATTTATATTTTACTGTAATGTATAGTAAATTATGTAATATGTATACACCCCAGCATCGTATGTGATAGAATCACGTCGATCCAATGTTGGTGTAGCCTAAGTCCTAATGTAACTGAGCCCCTAACACGTAATATGTATTTATACAACTATATCAATTTAATTATACCCCTACAGATAACATTTAGTACAATATTTTACATTATACTTTTCCAAAGTTTTTCTTCTGATAAATACATAAATATATTACTAAAAATATTTAAAAATAAATATATAAATAGAACGGATAATATTTTAATCAAAATAGATCTAACTAATTTAGCATCGGTTAAAAAAAGTAATTAGGGAATTTTTATTAAAGAAAGCTGTCCAAAAATATATAAATTAAATTATTTTTATGAAATAATGATTACGTAAAATAAATTCTCATGGCATATCAACTGCACGGCGCTGAGGGGGCCTACAGTTACGCATGACCTAACAGTCGTGCGGGCTCGTATATACTCTACGATGAAGGGGATATTACTTGGACTTTCATTTATATTATACATCGCGAGACTATTTACTTATTACATTAATTTCATGTGTCTTAAAGTGATTACTATATTTTTTTTTATTGATGGTGTAAGATGTGCATACTTGATTCTATATTTATATAATCTAGGTTTTCTTACATAAAATCATTAATTTTATTATTATTAAGTAATTACCAGGGTTTAAGATCCACTAGACTCTGTTTTCGGAAATATCCTTATCTCAGATAAAATGAAAACCCAAAAATAATCTTTTGATTGATTGATTTTTTGTTTGACATAATTTTCGCAGTTAATAATTTTCTGATGGAATCCTAATAATAGGAAACATAATTACTTATAAATCATAATGAACTTAAATATTGCCTTTTCTCTATTTTAATGATGCATGATTGGAATTGAGGGCTATTGGCTAGCGTTGAAAATAAGAATTTAATTGAAACTCTTTGAACTAGAAATGGTATTTAATTGGTTCAAGCTTCAAGTTGAAGTAAATTTTTCATCATCTCTAGGGAATTTAATTTATCAACTTAGTTCATTCAAATTAGATTAGTTTAATTTTGAAATTATGATTATTATTTACTATAATTTATTTTATTATGTTTGTTCAAAACTTATGATTTTCAATAGATATATCATTTTTTTTGTATATCCGTACATATCTGTATTCATATGCGGCTATATTCTTCTCATGCCTTCAATATTTAACTCTTTAAAGAAAAATTGATTAAATTTAGTTTTCTGCTATTCCAGTGATAAATTATTTCAGCAATGTATACTGAATTTATTTGATATTTATGTTATGTTTTATTATTTTAAGTAGTTAGATATATATGATGGTGAGTTGTTATTTTAGAATATTTCAAAGATATAATAATATTTTTGATTAAACTACTCATAGATATAACACCGGTTTCAATGTTAACACTACAAAGTATCGTGTTAAGCTGGATAAATATTGGTTTTCAATATTTACATTCCAAACGAGAAACTGTTGTGGTAGCACCCAATGCACACATGTAACATGAACACAAAATAAAAACAGTTATATCTTTTTGTTATTTGTTATTTATTGGTGCCTGCTTTGTTATTTAACCCACCTTATCACGTTTTTCTTGAAATTTGATAGATTCTTGTTGTGAAATCTTATATGGTTCTCCCAATTTTACAAAAAACGTTTGAATCAAATACGAACATGTTCAGTTTCCTACTATTTATTATTTATTAATGAATAAACGTGTTTATTGGCAAAAATTAAAAAATATTCAAAATAATTATGTTACTTTGCTCCAGGTGTTTATTTTTTGGATTGAATATGATTTTCGCTAAATAGCTACCGGATATGGAAAACAATAAAACATTTTATTTTGATTTTTATTACCTAAATTTTCCAAAAAAATGTGACCTAAGCTATTCTAAAAAAATAAAAACCAGAATTATCTACCTAAAACTATATTGAATTCTCCAATAATTTATAAACATGCATGCAAAAATATAATGTCATCAGTGGTTCAATTAACAATTTCTTCAGGGAACATCCTTATCTCACGACCGGCTCTTAGAAACCTGGCTAGTTTAATGATCTGCACAATATCTACATCATTGTAGAGGTTCTTTAAACCATCATTTGTATTTCCTCGCCGTTTCATTAACGTTTATTGGTCATATATTCAGAAAATTTTCCTCTCAAACCTCAGAAGTGACAATTCAATTGTTGTAGATATTCTCAATAATTCTGAGCCATAAGTAATGACTTGACGAATAAACGTTTTCAATCCCTTGTTACCCTGGATAGATCTCTTAAAATGAAGTATTAAAGTGAATAATAGCATATATTTTCTGAAAATATGCGTCATTTTATATCTTCTTCGATCCAATTTAGAGACTTGACTTGGGTTCTAGGTATACGAATTCTTTTATCTTCTTGATTTTGTGAGTATATATATCGAAATTTCTTTTTTGCCCCGGTTTTCGGTTAGATGTAATGATATATCTATTCTATAAAACTAAACCAAATTAATACAAATTTAATAAATGTATTAAAATAGAAAATATTATTACTAAATACTATTACTATTATTATAAGGCATTTAATTTTGAATCTGTAAAAGCTGAAATCATTATGTGTCCAATGTGGGATCGAAAGGTCCTTCTGGGGTTCAACCAGCCTGTAATGTGAGTATTCCTTATACCTAAATGGTGAATGCCCTTAATCAGGGGAAAGTGTTATCTCTGCCAAATCACGTCCCTGCATAACCGTTTTTCAGGTATTTAAGGTATCTACCTTAAATCTAATTATCTAAGGGTTTAATCCAAGATCCTTTGTGGATTATTCAGGAGCAGATTGTCGGTCCAAAACCAAAGTTTATGTTACTATATGCTAATGTGTAGTTTGCCCATTCTTTTGTAATGCATAAGATACACAATTGAATAAATTATTTCGCTAATCAAGGATCGGAAATACGTCAAATTTAATTTTAAAAATATTTTGAGTAAATATTAACTCAAACCAATGTCTTCGGATCAACAAATTTTGAGATAGGCCTTGGGGATTATGTTATAGAACGAAGATATGTAACCTGTTACAAATAGCAGATACATGCATAATAAATAATCACCCCTCAGGTATAAATTAGCTCCTCTGTGAATAGCTGATATTATATAATTGGTTCTTCATTTATTCGGTTGGTGGTCGGGTTGTTATTTATATTGAGCATTGAATTAGTAAGCGGGAGGCCACAAGAGAGAGGGAGGAAGGAAGCTGGTGCGGAGGTGGGGTTGCTTCTAGGGGATAACTTGATTAATGTCGTCCTTCTGGGTTAAACAGAATTTGTTATAACGGCTTTAAGGAGTCTTTGGACAAATGGGATCTTGGCTCCGTCCTCCTCTCACTATTTTCGGTATTAAAATTTATATATTAATGCCTCTATAAATACATTTCCCCAGAATGAGGTTTAGGATGTAGATTTATCACACCCATTTTTTTAAGGGGTGATCCAGCAAGATCAAGATTCTTTAGAAGTAATAATTAATTGCGAGAATGATGTAATCATCCAATAAATTTATCAGTAATTAGTTGTTTTTGGGTTTTTACAATTGCTGAGAAATTTATTGTTATTTTTTTAACTTTTTATTTTAAACAATTACAAAATATTTCATAAATGTTTAGATCTTCTGTTCATTTCGAATTTCCTTTAAATATCTATATATTTAAACAATTGTCTATTACTTTGTTACTTCATGTTTTAAAAAATTAAGGTAAAATATGTGTTGATTTATATAATTTAATAAGAAAGAAACAGAGAAGAAAAAAACATATTCCAGTCAATAATTGTTATTTAAACTTTACAAATGATTAAAAAAAAAACGTTTCGATATTTATTTCTCATTCTCAATTTTAGCAATTCCTGATACGACTTCATTTAAATGTATAAGTCCAAATCATTACTGTAAAAACAATACAAATATACTAAAATACAATCATAAATAACTTGTAAAAAATAACTAATAACAATAAGCATAGATATCTTAAGGTCAAACATTATTTAAAAGTTAAAAAGTCAAAAATATATATAAAATCCTGGAACTTTTCTATCTTCCATGTTCATCAAATATCATAGGTATTACATTGAAAACCAAACTTTGACCTCTGCAATACTAGATCAAATTATTTTAGTCTATTTTTATGGTTTTCAAAGTAATGAGTTGGACTTATAAATTTAAATGAAGTTGTATGAGGAATTACTGAAATTGAGAATGACAAATAAATGTCGAAACGTTTTTTTTTTAATCATTTGTAAAGTTTAAATAACAATTATTGACTGGAATATGTTTTTTTATTCTCTATTAAATTATATAAATCAAGAAGATTGAGTCCAGTACATAAGAAATATCTTATAAAGAAAAGGTAAAAAAAAATCTTATAATAGGTAAAAATATACGAAAAAATACGATTTAATTTATGAATAAAGATGGTGGGCAAAATTTTTGGCTCGGAAAAGAGGTAATAACCAGCACGCTTAAAAAGAAGGAAAATAGTTTTCGATTAGTTTTTTTGATGCTAGCTAAAGTAGAATTTTTTTTTTATTATTGTATTTTCCAGACTTCACTCCCCCTACCATTACTAAACTCCCTCTTATCAGTTACTAATGGTGTTTGTTTTTCACTATGAAAGATTGGAGCAATGGGCCACAGGTTAATACAGAATGCATTTACAGATTTTTCCTTTTTCCATCGTATATTCTTTGTTTCTCATAAATCAAGACATTTTTTTTTTATTATTTTACTTTTTAATATCAAAAATGGCAAAGGTGTAATGCAGTTGAAGGAAAGTATTACCCAATATAGGATGGTGTTAAATTGCATTTAACATTTTATTTTGTAAGGAGTTATTCATAATAGAAACGACAGTTAGAAATTAAAGCCATCGTTTTATCAACCCTCCTAATACCGGGTGAGAAAAGTTACACGTAATACCAGATGGGGTCCACGGAGGACCCCATTTTTGCTGCCATCAGCTACAATGATATCATCCATCTAAAAGTCATTGCTTATAATTCTGATGGATAGGGACTGTAGACAAGTAATAGCATTCAGATTTGAACTAACAAAATGTATAATTTTATTTATTTTTAAAATAACTCATTTTAGTGAACAACAAACATGTTCCAAGAGAAACTAATTACCAACTTGCAATGAATGCATGAATTTGTTGTCGTTCTGTGCTCTTTACAAATATATTTATTGTAAACATTACAAGTAGTGATATTTTTTCTTGTTAACAAGTAGTACACAGTTGTGCCCTCTTGATACGTAACCTTTTTTGAATCATGGGTGCAGCGAATTTTTTTTTTTTGAGTTCAAGTAAAAAAAATCGTTGTTGATAAGCTTTTATCATTCCAGATGTAGATCAATCCAAAGACGAATGCATTTACTGCAACAATATCTAGCAGATTCGTAAAAAGTGCCGATTTAACAGATTTATGAGAGCGGCCAATGTGTTTGGATCAAATCTGGCTGCGACAAACAAATTTTATCATCGGGTAACCTTCCACGGAATCTGTGGGATTAGAAGGCCAGGCCTCTATTAAGTGTGTACTCTTAATTGGGGGAAAACCTGGCTGTTCAGCGTGATCGTAGACAAATCACCTACCATCATAACGGTTATTCTATAAGCAGTGTAGTCTCTAACACCTATTGAATCATGGGTTGTAGTGGTACATGTTTTGTTTAATTGGAATTGATTGCTCTCCAAAATTACTAACGTTTCTTAATCAACTGCTCTACTAACTAAAGATCACAGAAAACAACTGCTCTAGTATTATGAAAATTCTGTTTTGAATAAAATAGTATGTACAACAAAAAGTAGAAAAAGATCTTGGGGCGTTTATAGTGCTGAACCAACTGGTATAAAGTTGGTACCCTTAATCGGGGAAAAACGAGTTGTTATCTCAGACAAATCTCCTTCCTACACAACAGTTGTCCTTGAAATACCTCAAACTATACCGTATATTAAAACTAAGCTATTCATTAGTTGCAGGTATTAATACTTAATTCTTGTATTGATAATTTTTCTTTATTATTTTTTAAACGCTATTTCTTTGCAAACTGCCAACTTTGCTTGTGATTATTTGACCTAAAATCATATAATCATCTATCTGTCATCTATTTCCCAATTCCGTTTTAAATAAAATAGACTGAGCAACAAACAGCTCAAAATATCTTGTGGCCCTTCTGGAGCTCAACCAGGCAGTATAATGGGTGTATCCATAATTGGGGATAACCCTTGGCAGTTGAGCTAGATCTTGGACAAATCCCTGTACAATCGTTTTCCTAGCTACAATTCAGGATCTAGCATCATGGGTTATAATGGTATTGATAGTTTTTTTTTTTTATAATTCAAATAATATAGTAGATTATTTTTGAATATACAAATGTTTATGAATGGGGTTAAAACAAACATTTATTAGTATAGGAGTATATGAGGAACGTCAAAATTCATGAGTACAGGGGTAGGGGATGAGAGACGGACGGGTTGGACTAAGTCCTATCGGAATAAGCTTGGGAAGTGAGCAAGTTTAAGACCCGATTTCGGTGAGCTTATTGGGTTCACTGGCACCAAGTCCAATAAGTGACTTCGGCCAAGTCACGTCTATCAGTCATGTTCCACCCGAGGGTCTTTACTGTTTCCCATCACTCTACAAATTCTTCAACTAATATTTCTGTATACGATACTTTATTTTTAAAAAATTAAAATTACTATAAACAAAGCGTGAAGCACTCTGGACAAAATTCGACTAAACGACTTATACATCGGGGGGGGGGGGCTGCAGTATTTTCTCTAAGCTAATTTAGTTATTTGCTCAAATGTATCAGGATAACCATTCCGCAGATGGTCACTTCGAGTTGAGTCACAACAAGTTTTAACTTTTCATTCGTTTAAATATTTTCCAAAAATACAAGTTATTTCAGTATGGAAAAAGAGTGTAATGTCATTATGGAAAATATGTATATTTCGGTAATCATTTCATCAAGAAATGAACTTTTCAAGGAAAATATATGAACATCTATACTTCGAAATTTTTGTTGAAAAGTTGATTTCTTGATTGAATGATTGCCGAAGTATACACATTTCCCATTTTTAAACTTTTTTTCCATCCTAAATCACAATAATTTATTTGTTCACATTTTTTTTATTCATATAATTTTTAATTAATTAAAACAATTAATGAAAAATTATAAATAATATTATAACGTAGGTCAACAAGATCCTAAAATTAAAGTAATGTTCCATAAACATTCTTCCTCGTTAACGGATTGGTCCTGACTGTGAGGCGACTCCTGGTAGCTCAAATGGTATAGTGCTGTCATGAAGAGACGGACGACCCGGGTTCGAATCCCGGCCAGGGCAATTCTTTTCTCTTCAAAATAAAATATTCAAAAATGACCTAAATAAAAATTGAAAACCTTTGATCGAACTCAAAGCAACAGCCTGCGAATTGATAGCCTTTATTCTCTTTACTTACTACTGGTTCCCACATAACCAAAATATTCGAGCGCTGCTTTCCAAATCTCTCGTAACATCCGCCATGCTTTTTCCTTTTCCTCATTTAAATACATGTATCAACATCTCCTTATTTCCCAAATATATGATCCCTTTGCTGAAATGAATCATTATTAAATAATCTGTTGATGTTTAATCTTTTTTTTGTAAAGAATATACACACTATGTAAAGAATTAATGATCCTACCATCATGATGCATCCTAGCTAATCCATTTATTTTCCGTTATCTGTTTATTTTCTATAGTTCTCAGTGTTTTGCCAAGAAATGTATTATTAATTTTATTTTACTTCTATGGCACTTTTATGATACTTAGTACTAAATACTTTGTTTTTTATCATGGAGCCGTTTGCATTACATCCTGCATCGTGTTTCTTTCTGTTCATTTTTTAATTCTAAATGGAACTAATCCCAGAAGAAATTCACTTTTCAATTCTATTTTATTCTATCTCCTCCGAATTTTTCGAACTATACGATTTTAACTCCCTTTAATTTATTGTTCGTGACTTAAGTAATACTTTTCTCAACAAAATAAAAACATCGTAAAAATTACTAAATTTAATCAGAATAAGAAAGCATCAAAACTTCACTTCGGACCGAATCCCCCTTGTTAATAATATATTTGTTGTTAATATAATTTTTAGACAATTTTTCAAAGAAAAAATATTTAAAAAAACGTTTTATAAATTAAGAGGTACTGAGCATTGTATTTTATCATCATTCTAATATATTCACTTTTAATGAAGTCTGGCAGGTGTCAGAAAATAAATAAAAAAGTCATTAAATGTATTTTAGCCACGTGGTTCAGGGCAGAGAAGAGGGAATAAAATCTCTGAGGGAGCACTGTAGCGAACTGAGAATTTAAAGTTATGTAATGAGGTTACAGCTCAGACACTATTTAACCCGAAACACAATGAAATCGTCTGGTCTCATTAAATACAACTTTTTTCTATGATCCAACGACCGAAAACGTCTGATATAGTGCAATATTTAAAAAAATTCTTATATTTAATAGTCCATTTTTTTCCCAAATGGTTTTCTACATTTTTACTGAGCACCCCAAAAATATTGAGTCCTGACAAAGTTCCATAATCATTTAAATACTGCTATGGTTTTTGATTCTTCGAAAAGCCCTTTCCGAACCGTCGACAAGCTTCCTTGTATTACTCATTTTTTTATTTTCTCGATCATCGTCATATTCTTTCCTTTTGAGCCACCTATGTAGTAGGAGGAATTCTATACAGTTCTCTCCAGATATGTATTCCACTAACTGTGATCTTCTACTCCACTGGAGTCCCCTTTTCTCGAAATTCCTATTTACCTCTTCTTTGTAGGTCGTCATCTTCCATGTTTTCCTTTAACTTTGGCTAGGTTGGTCTCGCTAGCAATTCTGTTAACCCTCTGACGGTAAGCTGAATTTCCCTGACATAAAGGGTAATGTGGGGTTGGATTAGACCCCACCCTCCAAATATCGATTGTTTGGGGTAAATAAAAAAGGAATAATGTGGAAAAGTTTTATTATTTAACATAACACACTTTAGGTTAGTTATAATAAAGTTCCTATTACATTACTTTATATAGGTAATGTAATAGGAACAAATAATAAATGTAAAATTTATCCTGGAAACGAGTACATAAACTCGTGAAATAGATGATTGGCATAAATTATTGTTATTGTTATTGTTATCATAAATTATTGTTTTTAATGTAATATAATTTGAACTATTTATTTATTCAAAGACATCTATAAATACCCTGGTGTATCATTTTGACTGGGAGCCAATGTATGTAATATAAAAATTGATAGGGGGTTGAATCCTCCAAGCAAAAAAAAACAACTAAAAATTGTGAAGTAAACAGTAGTGGGTTGGATCCAACCCGAGCGCGGGTAATGTAGGCGTTGGATAGAGATGGTAGCTCAAGGTCACTCAGCAGACCGACGTAACTTCCTCAGCGTTCTCGGAATGACTGACTGGTAGGGTAGCTGGGAACCATAGCACTCTCGGCGAAAGGAATTGGGATTAGTAAACCAAACAAACTCGCTGGGGTCAGATTCAACACCAACCTTACCGTTAGGGGGTTAAGACCCACCTGCAGAGAGTGTCCTAGCCATCTCAGTCAGTTTTCCTCTATTATCTCGTTGGCTGGTTTAACATTAAGATTCGACCTGAAAGTGGTGGTCCGATCTAGGCCACTCCTTGTTTTGCCCTCAATCTTTCTGAGACATCTCATTTCCGCTACTTGTATTCTGGTGGATTGGTCAGATTCAACACCAACCTTACCGTTAGGGGGTTAAGACCCACCTGCAGAGAGTGTCCTAGCCATCTCAGTCAGTTTTCCTCTATTATCTCGTTGGCTGGTTTAACATTAAGATTCGACCTGAAAGTGGTGGTCCGATCTAGGCCACTCCTTGTTTTGCCCTCAATCTTTCTGAGACATCTCATTTCCGCTACTTGTATTCTGGTGGATTGGTGCTGCTTTGTCCACGTCCATGATTCTGAAGAGTCCTCACGTACTCATAGGGAGGAATGTTGACTTGAAATGACGACACCTCTTTCGAAGAGCTGAATCCATGACTAAAAGTGACACCATATAGTCTAAATTTCTTGAGAATACCAATTCCAACACAAATGCAGTTGGTAAATCCTATTACACGCCTCACTTTTTTATATACACGTTCAATGACAAGTATATTATGGCCTTGATACATCCATTTTTCTCTAAAAAGTCTTCCTTACACGGTCAAAAGCTTTAGTGAGATTGACAAAGCACAAGGACATTTCCTTTTCGTTTGCTAAGACTCGAAAACCTGTCTCATAGCCAAAGTCAGGTCTTAGGTTTTCCGATTTTCACGAAATTATTGTTTGTTTTGGAACAATCCTTCAACTCGTCTTCAAGCCATATTATTATTTATTATTTATTCTCATTTCACATTTTAACGATTATTTTATTTTATATATTATACAAGTAGTTGTACATTCAGTTCATTGGTCACTTCATAGGCTCGTAGGCTAAAGTAAATTTCAAGATCTCCAGTAATGAAAGAAAGCACAACAATTTTTTTTCTCGAAATTTAAGACACCTGTGCGCAAAGACGTGTTCCCCTTTAATACACAATTTTTATGTAAAGTGCCTAATTTTATCAAATATATTGTTGCACTATTTCTCTTATTTACTTAATATATAAATTTATTTGGTACATAATGTATTACAGATAGTGACTGACCTGAAGGTGGTGGTTCTTATCCTTTACAGTAACTCCTCTTCTTGATACGCTTTCTGGGGACATTGTAGATAAAGTGAATTATGTGTTTGCCTGATGCGTTAGAGCAGCCAACTTATATCGTTCTAGAAGACTTTAAGGGCCGCTACAGGTACTTCAGCCCTCCATCCACATTTACGCTGTTCTCGTAAGCTATGAAAATATTTTTCTACTATCCATTTTTTCTTACAACGCAGAAGGTTGCAAATATTAGTATAACTAATGAACTATGAAATGTATGCACATTAAAGTTGAATATAAGAATATTTTAATTTTAATGGGATGGACTATTTTTATTGAATTCTACTACTTCAACTCTATTATAACCTAAATTCTTCTCTGCTTTAATTCCACTATAAATTTAATTAAAGTTATACAAAGTTTTAAGAAAAAATAAATGAATAAATCTTATTTTAAACTATTTATTCCTTGAACTATTTAATTTAAAATAGAATTTTGGTTGATATCGATATTTCCCAATATTGGGCGATTTCAATGATTTCTGTTCAAAAGCTCACAAAAAATATTAATTTGTAAATGCAATAGATTTCATAAACATAATTTTAAAAAAATCCCGTGAAGGTTCTTGTGTCAAGTACATGGTGAAGCCTGTTCTGTTTCTTTGGCAACGATTGTGCAAGAAGGTAATTTCTCCGAAATCACGCTGAAACCCCAGATTTTTCCCCTGATCAGATACATGTATACATCTAGTTCCCATTGTATAGAGGTGGGATGAGCTCCAAGAGGTCAAGATTCCCTATATGGCTGTTTAGATATTAAATAATTTATCTGTCACAGCCAGTTGGGACAAATGGTCGATCGTTTCATGAATGAATTACTTGAAAGACTTATACTCGTAACCAGGGGATGAATTCATATGCTTGCACGACCATGCATTAACTCACAGCGCTCCGAATCTGGGAATATTGAATTCTTAACCGAATGTGGCGGTCCCTTCTTCAGCATATACCATAGATTAAAACCTAAGAAGCATCAGTTAAATATCTCGATATACAAACAAATACTATTCATATCGAAATCTTAACAATAACTATATTTATAAATGTATAGAACTAGAATTTTAAGAAGGTTCCGTGAATGCATCACCTGTTTCAGCCTGTTGTATAGAAGTATCTCGTATAAGTGTATTTGGCTAAAAGTAGAGTTTTGTAGTGTGACATATTGTAAAGTGATCGGCCAATATCGGATGATACTGCGGTAATACACGATTCCCAATGAAGAAGATAAAGTTGTTATATCAACCAAACTATATTGGGCCAAAGTATGGTTAGTTCATCTGCAAAACAGGCTTCATTCAGCGCTTTGTTAACCGAGTTCTACGATAATAGAATCTATTAACGATACTAGAACAGAACATAGAAGAATGAGAAGGATAATTTAAATAAGCGTCCAGGCAGGTCAAAGCGAAGACGATTCTTGGAATTCACTATGGCCTAAGATCAAAGGCCTGATCGAGGTTTCCGTTGAAGTTGTTCGATCACGTGAAGCAGCACTTAGCGGATTGCCGCGTCTTCAATTGGCAGCCAGGGCTAAAAAGAACGAACAGGTAGGAAAGGGTGATGCGAGTGGCGCGTGTGGACTACATACTGTAAAGGACATCAGTAATTCGCAATCGTAGTTAGGAACTTGAAGTCTTTACTAACTAAGGAACTAAGTCTTTATTTACTTAGTTATTTCATGTGCATACTTTGCTCCGGAGGACTTACCTTTCAAATATGAAGATTTGATTCTTTCTGGCCTTTGTTAGAGACATGGATAACCATTTAGCTGTGTGTCAAATTTCTCTTTCATTTTATTCTATGGTGTCATTCTACCCCCTGTCATTTCATTATGTACGAATTAGACGAGCTTACTAAGGCCACTTTCTTTTGTTTTTCTGCAATATTCTCTATAAACAATTATTTTTTCAAATCTTTTCATTTCAATTTTTTTTGCAAGGATCCAGTACCATTGCTAATCACTCTGACATACTATTTTCTGCACGATTATCTTCTATTTTTTCTACAGACCTCACAGTATTCACGAATCCAGTAGCAATTTAATCATACATCTATAGGAGGTAGAAGGATATTATTCTATATAGCCCGTTTTTCCTTCTACTTCTTCTTTCTTCAGTTCTCATCCCTTGATCAACAAGTTGGGGTTATGACCCTGGGGATATGCCCTTGCCAGTTTGTATTTCATGACACCATTTTGTTCGAGTTTGAATATTCCTGGAATTACCCAGGATTTTTTTCTGAATTGATGAACGAAGTGATGTATCCTTTTTTTTTTGGGAATGTTGTGGATGAGATTTATACTGAAATCGACCTCACTTAGTTTATTTGCTAATATCTCCTGTATACGGGATCTTACCCCAGTTTGCCTTGTTGTTTTTTTTTAAATATATTTTTCAAATCAAACATTCCTTGTTTAATCTTATACATGATACATTTTATTCGTTTACAAAATTAAGCTTTTAGCTAAGCTTAATTTTTTTAGATTAGGTGCAAAATTACTAAACTTGATTTTATTATAATTTTAAATAAACTTGATATTATTATAATTTTTATGATATTTTTAAAGATTTATAAATATATAAATCTCTCTCTCTCTCTCTCTCTGTCTCTCTCTCTCTCTCTCTCTCTCTCTCTCTATATATATATATATATATATATATATATATATATATATATATATATATAGAGAGAGAGAGAGAGAGAGAGAGAGACATGTATATATATTTAAAAGTTAAGATAGGACATACACCAGTATGGCCACTAATCTTAAACAGGGATTAGTAAACAGTGTAAATACTATATATAGAGCATTTAATTTTGAATAAAGCAGTGTTTTATCAGCCTTCCCCCGTGTTGTTTCTCTCCTAAAATTTCTCTTTTTTATTACGTTTCGTGTGCCGGAGCTCGTAAGTTATATATATACACGAGTCATAGGCGTTGATGACCTAAAGGTTTAAGACTTTAAACAATAGCAACCTCATAAGGGATTATTATTTAGTAAGAATAATTATATTGATTGGTTGAAATAAGTTAATATCTCTTTTACACGTCTTTCATAATAATTGGGTTCAAATCGACCAAGCAAAAAATTAATATAAACCCATTTAAGCTAATGATGTATATTGAGTGAAAAATTAAAAACAAAGAAATAAACCCCAAAAATAAGTAAAATTTTGATTACTAATTATTGAAATCTTTCAAAATCAAACAAAACGCCTTATAAGAAGCAAAAATTGTTTCTATTACAAAAAAGTAGTAATTAAAAAAAATAACAGCAAAGATTTTCTATTAAAAAAAAACAACATCAAAAATAACACATCAAAATTTGATAACACCGATTTCATCTCATGCCCATTGTCACTCATGTTCATTGTTTCGGTCCTTCGAAACGTGAATTCGGGTTATTTATTTATTTTTTAGAAACTATCGGTTTTCGATACTCTTTTAATCAACGATAAAACAATATATGAAACTAAAATTATTATTGGACGAAAATATTGGTATTTTTCCAGCATCGCTAGTCTCAGATACAGGTCCACAAAAGTGGGTCAATTCATGTTTCAAAGTAACAAATATCAGTTTAAGTTTTATACTAATTAAGGGTACTACACTTTAATTAAATTAAAGTACTTTTTATTTTTTTAGAAAATACGAGTAACAATATGTGGATTTCCTTCTTTTTCATCTTCTTTTTTTCGTGCCAATTTCAATTCTTTCAATACTGTTATTTTATCTTATACCTAATTTTTTTTTATCCTTTCACTGTGTTTCCTTCATTCCTCGAACCACTCCGCCCCAGGTTTCTTTTTCAATCTTCTCGGAAATCCCTCCATACTCATATTACTCTTCTTAGAAATCTCTCTGTCCACATTTTTGTCTTCCCTTATGTTAAACTGTTAGACTTCTCCTGTTAGACTTCCACATGTTAGACGTCCCCATGTCAAGGCTGAGCGAGCCCCAGGAAGGTCACCAGAGCTCACAGGAACCATTGCCGGCTGTTTGAACCCAGAACCTGCGGAATGGCAACCAGCGTTTTACAGTTATAAAACGGTGAACAACTTAAAAGATAAATATATGTTTATTGAGTGATGAATAGATATAATGTGACATACAAGGTATATAAAAGATACATTCTTATGAACCAACTTGTAGACTTATTGACTATTGATTAATATTAGAACTTATGTGCTATGGACTACATCTAACTTAGAGACTATTTTCTTAAATACTATAACTTATCAAGAACATAACTACTCTCTACTATCCTACCTCCTTCCTACCTTTTCTCTTCTCTTCTCTTAGAGCTAGTATATATACATGTAAAATAAGAGGGGAGGACAAGGACATTGCGGACAACACGGAAGCATTGATGAAACTTCCTTGTAGCAAAACTAATTTATTAAACAATTGTTTCAATGTCATTGACCGGTAACTCTACCACTAGGCTATTCCTTCCTTAAACTGAATTTAAATAAATAAAATCATAGAATCCATGAACTTCTTCCACGCATTTCTATGTCTTTAAGGCTCAAGTCTCCCTCTCGGAATCCCTGGAACCACCGTTGAACAGTGCACTCTCCTACTACTTGCCTTCACCCCAGGGTTCGTTGATATTACTGGCCGTCAGGGTTCAGTTCCGGTCGAGTTTGAACTCGTAAAACAATGGTAAGCAAAAATCCCGCAACGTGAAACGTTTCTGAAGCAGGTATCTACTAGTTAGATGAACCACGCCTGGAGTGCCTTCAATGGGAAATTTCTCCGTACATGCTTCCACGAGAATCTCTATGGGGAGGTTTTCGAAAGAAGATCGAAAATACAATACGTATTTTGTATAATACATAATATAAAGTAAATATTTGTATAATACATAGTAAAAAGTAAATATTTGTATAATTTCTTAAATAAATATTTTTAATGCTATTATTATAAATTATTTAAGCAGTTGTTAATATTCTTATCTGCTGGATGATGTTTCAACTCAATATAACATAAAGAAGATAGTAAATAAGAAATTAAATGAATAATTAACAGACGTAGGCGAGAAAGAAGATTTGTACACGTCATTAGGGCGTTTAGTTAACAGTTATTTGTTCCCCTTATCTAGAAATTTGTGCCGAACAATTGACCCTTTATATTTCCTCGATTAAAACTTTAAACGAACTTCATCAACACTTCATTGTTTCCCACTGTTAGGAACAGTTTTATTTTCCGACTCGCTTTATTATTTTTTTTTTTTGCCGTTTTTCTCCGGATGAAGAAGGAGGAAAAGTAACCTCCTCCTTTGAAAGTCCCCTCAATGGAGGCATAACCAAAAGACAAAAGGCGGAAGGGGAGTTTTAAGTAAAGTTGAAAAATACTGGGCCCTCTACAAAGGGCTGAGACCGGGCGAGAGGACATTGACGAAGTGCCCGAGAGCTCGCCGCTGATTGGTGGAATTCGCCCCGCCCCCCCAACGGAACATATACAGATCCCTTTCTTATTTTAATCCCGCTAATGCCTCAGCCATTACACATGTTCCCTCTCTTTCCATGTTTATTCCTAGCCGGAATTGGTTTCTGTTTTCTTCTAAAGTCGGCATTAAGTTATAGCTCCATGTCTTCAGTATAGATTGCTTACAAATAGGGCTTCCGTTTCTAGCCAGAAAATCTCGGTCTCCCATAAAACAGCGATTGAACAAACGGAGACCGTAGGAAGATTTACGTTCTTTTATATATTAAAATGTTCCCTTTTCTTTATAAAATAAAAACATATTCCAGAAAAGGTAAAGGATGTATAATTTCAATGTTGATTTAATATATATGTATTTAATGGTACAGTAGAAACTTTCATTTCAACCATTAAAAAGTTGGCGACTCTCGGCCGATGGGGTCCAGAGACGCTGCACGCGCTCAGCGTTTACCATCCCAGTGAACAGTATGCTTTCACCTCTTGCCAGTTCAGATGGTTAATTAAATATTCAAAGCACGACAAATAAATTATTAGTTAATGATTTATTTTTCCACAGATTGTATTAAGTTTGTATTTTGTATGGTATAACAGATTGTATTGTAAATAACCTGTTATGTTTCAATGGGATGAATATGTTTTATTTCTTACATTTAGTTAGGGGTGCCATGAATAATCATTGATGCTAATTACTCAACTTAATACTTAATTCCCTAACTTTATAATAAATTGAATTCTTTTCCAGAGGTTAGTTGTGTGCTTACCAATTCACTAATCAGTCAAATTAATACTTTACTAATAATATACACAAAGTAATAATTAATCTGTGGTGAATACAAAATTCAATCATTAAATAAAAATAATTTAAAGATAATATGATGGACACTAATAATACATAATTGAGTAATAATTATTCAGATAAAATAGAGGATTGCTGTAAAATACATATATGTATATATACAGGGTGTCCCATTTCAAGTGGATCAAACGTTTTCAACTTTTAAATGAAACAAAATTCATAAAAACGATTCAGGTAAAAGTTGTAGTTATTTAGGCATAGTAAGAAGGAATTAAAATTTTTTTTTTTGGTTTTTCACTTGAAATGGTCAATATCGACCTTCAAAAATGTAGTTACCTCTTGACCACCATTTATTTTTATTTTTCTGATATGCACAATGCAAAACATGGAAAAAATGTATGTAACAATTTTTTCTATCCTACATAGTTTAAGTAGAAAACGCATTCAAAGTTCACTACTTTAGTATACCTCCTTTACGAGGAAACGTAATGTAGCATTATGTTATTTTATTTAAGAGTTTTTAGTCGTAATAACTTACTAATCAAGGTATTTTGAATCTTTCAGAAAATGCCTGGACATTTAAAAACCTTCTGTTTCGAGGTTTTTATCGAAAAAATTGTTAATGTTTTACATTTTCCAGCCATTGTTAATAATTAAAGAATTTATATTTTGCCACTTTGATTAAGTTTGGGGGAATTGGGTTAAGAAACTTAGTTTCCTCTTGACCGCCATTTATTTTTATTTTTCTGATATGTACAACACAAAACATGGAAAAAATGTATGTAGCATTTTATTCTATCGTTCATAGGTTAAGTAGAAGAAGTATCTGAAGCTCACTTCTTCAGTATGCTGTCTTCACAAGAAAAGGTAATGCGGCATTAGGTCATTTTATTTTTTAAGTTTTGAATGCTTATGACTTACTACTAAACATAAACATAAACAGCTCACAAATTGAAGTGGACCACTTAAGAAAATGAAGATATTTTGTAATTTAGCTAACTTGATTGATTTGAGATTTTCCTCCATTTAAAAAAACTATTTTATCAGCACTTTCACGGTTAAAGAGATAAAAAAAAAATCAAAGTCTTAGTATCACTACTTATAGCTGAGCTGCTTATTTTCCACTTGTATTTTGTTGACGAGCATGGTCTCGATACCAGGCAACAGGTACTGCTCAGTACATACATGGAGGAGGTCGAGTTCGAAAAACCCTTCAGCAAGACCGATATCTCAAAATCCAAACCACTAGGCAACGAGGTTTAACAGCTCGGCAGCTGCAAAGCTCTTTTCAACAAGCAACGGGAGTCCGCATTTCAACTCAGACGGTTAGAAACCGCAAATATGAAGTTGGTTTGAGAGCAAGAAGACCGGCGAGGAGGGTTTATTTAACCAGACAACAAAAGGCAGCACGACTCCTATGGGCTCGTGAACATGTTGATTGGACTGACCAGGACTGGGACTATTGCTTATTTACTGAAGAATCGAAATTTGTTCTCCATCATCAGGATCGACGTTAGAGAGTATGGCGAGAGACAAACCAGCGATTTAGCCCAGGTATGACTGAACCAGTTCGCTCTTATGGAGGAGGCTCAGTAATGGCGTGGAAAGGGATAATGAGTTAACGAAAAACTCAGCTTGTACTGTATAGAAATGAACTTGTAACCGCACAAACCTACCTGAGCAACGTCACCAGACCTGTTATTATCCCTTTACGGGTGATAACTTCATTCTCATTGATGATAATGCTCGTCCTCATAGGGCAAGGATGATTAAACGTTATTTAGCAGAGCAAGAAATAACGCGCATGACCTGGCCTGCTTGTTCACCAGAAATGAATATAATTGAAAATGTTTGGGACAAACTCCAACGGCAATTACACATGCGTTCACCTTGTCCAAATAACTTGGATGAACTTGCTGCCGCCTTAATTGAGGAATGGGCTAATTTACCTCAAGATTACATATTGAGCTTAATAAGCATTATGAATCGCCGATGTAAACCATTAATTCAAAGTAGAGGGGGTCCAACACCCTACTGAAGAATGTTAAATTGAAATGAAAACCAATATTTGTAAAAGTTTAAATGTTTATTTTGTAAAAAAATTCTTAAATTTTGTTTGGTGAATTTATTTTTGTTGAACAAAAACCATTAACAATCGATAAGTGAGGTACTATAAGCACAAATATACGAAACAATAACCAGAAGTATGGTTAAAAAAGAGGGTTACCTATCTTTTGATGAGTGGTCCACTTCAATTTGGGAGCAGTTTATTTTAGAATCTAGTAATTGTAATTGAAAATTGTAATTTAGTAATGAATTTCACTTTTTTTAACCAAATTTCCCCAAAATTAATCAAAGTGGCAAAATATAACAATATAAAAATATAAATTCTTTAATTATTAACAGTGGCTGGAAAAAATAAAAAAATCAAAAAAAAATCTATAAAAAAGTCGAAACAGAAGGTTTTTAAATGTCCAGATATTTTCTGAAAGATTCAAAATACCTTGATGAGTAAGTTATTACGACTAAAAAGTCTTAAATAAAATAACTTAATGCTACATTACGTTTCCTCGTAAACGAGGTATACTAAAGTAGTGAACTTTGAATGCGTTTTCCACTTAAACTATGAAAGATAGAAAAAATGTTACATACATTTTTTCCATGTTGTGTACAATTCAGAAAAATACAAATAAATGGGGGTCAAGAGGAAACTACATTTTTTGAAGGAATATGGACCATTTCAAGTGAAAAACCAAAACATTTTTTTTATTTCTTCAAACTAGGCGTAAATAACTACAACTTTTACCTGAATCGTTTTTCTGAATTTTGTTTCGTTTAAAAGTTAAAAAAGTTTGATCCACTTGAAATGGGACACCCTGTGTGTATATATATATATATATATATATATATATATATATATATATATATATATATATATATATATAGAGAGAGAGAGAGAGAGAGATATTAAATTAACACTTATCTTGTAAGACAGGGGTTACTTTTCTATTTCTTTGTCGGCTGTAGCGAGCCTTATCCGCACTGTGCTGCTTAATTCTCCATTTTTCAAAGGTGTTATGATCTTCTTCTTCCGGTTCTCCTCATAAAATAGAGATCTTCAACTCATGTCATTTTCAATCTCCATAGAGCTACGTAGTATTTGAAAGGGTCAATCTTACTTAAATAAAATAAAATAGTTATTCCGTAGCAACACTGATTCAGTGAAATGGTTGAAAAAGTGCTAGGTCTCACCGAGTTAACGTAACGTTTCATCTTCATTATTATTTTGAAGTAAAGAGATGTCTCCCTGTCTATGAACTGTATTTAAAAATCTGGTATGTTTTTTTTTTTTCTTTGTTACATTATTTCTTGAATGCCTGAAAATTGTACAAAAGCAAGGAATATGCCCAATGCACAAGAAAGGAGACAAGCTGGAATGTAATAAATACAGAGGCATTCCACTATTAAGTACTACCTATAAGATATTGGCAGGGCTTCTATGTAAAAGGTTGACAGAATTCTCTGAAAATATTATAGGAGAATACCAAGGAGGCGTCAGACTAAGAAGGTCAACAATAGACCAGATATTCTTTCTTATGCAAGCCAGGAATACAACAGGCATGCATCTCTTCTTTGTCGATTGCAAACAAGCATATGGCAGTTTAGATAGAGAAAGACTTTGGAAGTCATGGTAAATGTGGTCATGCCCAAGAAATTAGCCAGCCTAAAAAGAATGACTCTATTTAAGATTGTCAATCGAGTTGAAATAGGAAATTCACTATCGGAAGAGTTCGAAGTGAATATTTGACGAATGGGTGATCCACGAGCCCCTCTCATTTTTAATTTATCCCTCGAAGCAGCCATCCATACAGCTCTATGAGAAATCCAGGGTCTGTAAAGTGGGTGTCCAAAATAGGGGAAAGTCAGGCTGGTGATTGTGATTTTGCTCCTATGAGGACTAATCACCTGCACAATATTTGTCAAAGAAATCAGTATCTACAAAATAATGAATCCAAGATTCATGGGATATAAAAATAAAAAAACATTATTATTTAGATTGTTTGGTGGTTGACTATTTACTAGTGTAGCTCCCTTGACTTTAAATTGAAAATAGAATGACGTTTTCTTTTTTAATTTTTTTTTTTAAATTTATTTATTGATATTTACAACTGTATTAAAATAATACATCAAGTAAATGGGCTAAGCGATATATATAGACATGTGAAAATGACAAGTAGAGAAACTACCCACCGGTTGTACTCAAATCACAAGTTCAACTAAGAAGTCACGGGGCCATCTTCTTTTCAGACGCCTCGGAGGATTATCGGGAATTGAAATGGAAGCTAGGTTTGAAACTAGAGGGTTTGAGTGGAAATTAAGTTTGTAATGAAAGGATAGATAGCGGGTTCGGGCCAAATCAGCAACAAATGGGACATTAAGGTCGTTATGGATGATTTTATTCTTAACAAAATAAGGAACATTAAGGATTTTACGAAGAATTTTGGATTTTAGGGATTGGATACGAGAGGAATTCGATGGCTTAGTGGAGCCCCAAAGCTCTACTCCGTAGGTCCAAATAGGTCGTATGATGGTCATGTAGATGAGTCTTTTGTAATTAATTGGGAGCTTAGAGCGTTTGCCTAGTAAGTGTTGAAGTATCCTGAAACGTCGAGCGTTTTCTTGTCTTTTCAGTCTCGTATGAGGATTCCAGGTTTATCGTTTGTTAAGATGCATTCCTAAGTATCGGATCTGTTCTACAGGCATAAGTGGGATATTATTAAAGGATACTGAAGGGCAGGAAGTCATTGGTTTACGGCGTAAGGTAAAAGTGATTTGATGGGATTTTTGAGAGTTTATTTTAATTCTCCAGTTTTGACACCATTCTTCAAGATCAGTGATATGGGATTGGAGGCTTTGGGACGCAATAATTGGATTGGTGTTGACTTATAATACACATGTATCATGAGCATACGTGGTAAGGATAGTATTAGGATGAGTTGGGATGTCAGCTGTATAAACTGTATAAAGGATTGGGCCAAGGATACTACCTTGAGGAACACCAGCAGATTGGGAAAAGATGGATGAATAGACATTATTATGATTTACTTGGAAAGTTCTGTTTGTGAGATAGAATTGAAGGATGAGAAAGTAGGTAGGCGGTAGGAATTGACGGAGTTTGTAGAGTAATCCCGGATGCCAGACTCGGTCAAATGCCTGTTCCACATCAAGAAAGACGCCAAAACAATATGATCCACGTTCTAATGCAAAGGAGACTACATCCACCACACGATGACATTGCTGAATAGTGGAGTGGGATGCTCGGAATCCAAACTGGTGATCTGGTATTATTTGATTTTCTTTTTTAATTTAAAAAATAAATCGTTTAAAAAAATCGTCACGTTAGATACCGTAACATGTGGAATGTTACATTTTTTTAAATCACCCACAATTTTTAAAATCTCACGTATAAAATGAGAGAGGAAGAGTATTTCATTTTGCAAGACTATACAAACCAGTACAAATCCAAAGAAGTGAAAAATGTAACTAGACAGTTTAGAGTGTAGAAGCGAGTGTCTCGGTTAAGCAAGCCCATCGAATAGCGTTAAGAGAACCCACCGACCTAAAAAAGCCAGCCACAATATAAGACCCAGTCGTCCAACTCACATCCTATTCTTCCAGCCCCTAATTTTTTTTATCCCCATTGTCAGCTCTTAAGTTAGAGCCTAATTTTCCTGTCTTAAAAGGATCCCTTCAATGATTTTATCCGACGCAGCTTAACTATCATAGAAACAACCGAAGTTTTCGCGAATATTAAAAAATATATTTAAAAAAATTAAGTAAAATACTTAATAAATTATTCACTACTGATAAAAAATTATTCTTAATTTATGATACTGTTTCCCACTTGTAATAATAGTATGAAAAATCGTTTAAATCAATATCTTTTTACAATACATATTTCAGTGATAGAGTCGAAGATCTGAGTTTGAAATCCAGATATGGCAGATAATTAATTTAATCTGTTTAATGGATTCTGTGGGAATCTCCATGAACTCATCAAGCCTCTATTAAGTGGGAAACAGTGCAGTATCTACCAAAAACTGAACCCATGACCCTTCAGGGGTTGTAGTGTTATGGGTGATGAGCTATATGTTTTATAGCTCCTTAATTACTAATTTTCCTAATTTTTTTTCCTTCGAAACCAAAAAAACTTGTAAAACGTTTTGAAAAATCTGGAATACCGCTGCTGTATTATGAATCCCAGTCACTAAAAACTGTTTCAGAAAGAAAAAGGTTTTGTTA
Organism: Troilus luridus; assembly: GCA_964056705.1. Taxonomy (NCBI): domain Eukaryota; kingdom Metazoa; phylum Arthropoda; class Insecta; order Hemiptera; family Pentatomidae; genus Troilus; species Troilus luridus. The sequence continues at coordinate 51,399,007 of OZ057415.1, read as the reverse complement.
TTGTTGATGTTATATTTACTCCTCTTTAACAAGACTTTTGAAATTCAAGTAAAATATTATATTAGTTATACTATATTTTAATGAGTTCCGATCAGTCCGTAAAGTGTACCACATCGTCTCCAGGTTTGACAGCTATAAAATCGTTGTAGTGAATCAAATTGATTGACGTTACACCAAAATATTCCCTGTACCACTACGACCCGTGAACGAGTACATGGTTGAGACTGTACTGTTTCATGGACAACGGATCTGCAAGAAGGTGACTTGTCCTAGGTCACGCTCAACCGCCAGGTTTTTCCCCCTTATTATGGGTACCCTATTTTTATAATATTTTATAGAGGCTGGGTGAGCTCCAGGATGGTCCTAGATCCTATAGGATCCATCTCCGGCTGCAAACAGACTAAATAAAAGTAACTGCCCGCGGCGGGATTTGAACCAGGATTTCCGGCATGGCAACTCAGTACTCAACCACTGAGCCACTCCGCTCCCTTACACAAAAATATAGTTTAGTGATTAGTGGAAAGGTTTGTGAATTTTGGAAGAAATCGGACCGGAGGAAGAAACTACAAAATCGAATTTAATTTCTGGACTATTAAGGTAAAATCCTTCTGTTATCTTTAAGATCAGTGCTAGTATGTAGAGACAGTCCCCCACCAAGTCTAGCTCCGCCCATCTCCCGCACCTGGTCTCCGCTCCCACTTCATTATCAGCTTTACATCGGCTCCGAATACGGTAGCTTCATTAGCCAGATTGCAACCTCTCTGATTTTTCAATAATATTTGATCTATTCAATTGTACCAATATGACAACAATAGAAGAAAAATTTGATATACTAAAAGAATAAATTACAGGCCTAGAGACTAAGCTGGATGAAAATGAAATAAATCAAGAGGAGGAATTAAATAAGATAAAATTTGAGATAAAGGAGCTTCAGATCAGTGGTATCCAGAGTTATAGGGAAAGAGAGGAATATAATATTCGAAGGAAAAATATACTATTATTCGGACTAGAAAGAGAAAAACCAATGGAAATGAAGACTACGATATTTAGATTATTGTATTACATTATACCAGATTTCAGACCTTATGATATAACGGAAATAAGGAAAATAAACCCTAAAAATAAAAATGGTCCATTATTAGTGGAATTAAATTCGAGAATTTTGAAAACAGATATTATGAAAAACAAATCTAAACTAATGAAACTTGGTGAATTTAAAATGATTAAAACCAAAGATGATATGCCAAATGCTGTCAGAGAAATTAGAAAGGAATTATTTACATTTATGAAATCCCATGGGGAGAAAGGATACAAGGCTACCCTGAGATACGACAAACTATTAATAAATGATAATCTGTTCACCCTAGAAGAGTTGCAGACCCATGAAGCCTTAAGAAAAAGGAAAGAAAGAAGTGAAGAAAAGAAGGAGCTGTCGGTAAAGAAAAGGATCAAAAACCGAAGAACAAAAAGCCAAAGGAAGCAAAACCTCTTATTGTTGTATTATTATCATCAAAGGACAAAACAGCCTAGATAAATTCTTGAAATATCATTGAGAAAGAATATTGGAGGAGATTGTTAATAAAGGCAAAAACGAATTTCAAAAGCCAAAGGATTCGCAAATAGCATAAAAATTGGACAGAAAAACCAAAGTTAACCAAACAAGACATCGAAAAGGACAATAAACCGAACTCAATTCCCCCAGAATGTTTGGTCAGCAAGGAGGAATATGACCTAAGCCTCCCAAAATTATATTTTCAAAAATTCGAAATAGCCACACTTGGCGTTAGAAGTTTATTAGCCGACTGGAGAATAGAAGAACTAGAAAACGCTATTTTTAATTCAAATATAAAAATTCTGGGATTATCTGAAGTAAGAAGAAAGGGAGAAAATGTTCAGTTAAGAAAAAGTGGATATTTATTTTTTCATTATGGATCGACGTAACTGGGACAAACTGGGAGAGGCTCATGCCCAAAGAAGTGCCTTTTTTCTTGTACATTAAAGTTTGTAAATGCACATAAAAGAAAGAGGAAAAAAATAAAATAAATAACGCTTATTATTATTATTATTATATTTTAATGTGAACATAAATTTTGAATTTTTTTTTAGCTAAAAAACCGAACAAGAAGAATGTTTATAAATCCCGATCCGAACTTCACCACTTTCTACAAACTATTGAAAAAATCAAATGGTGTGAGATTTTAGTGGTATAGATAACTATGTTACAGAAACTAATGTGTCATAGTGGGCCCTCACAGCCATAAATAAAAATTGCAGTTTCATTTCGTAAATTATAATTTACTATTCTAAAAAACGTAGTGAAGCTTTCGGGGTCCACTAAGCCATCTGATTCCTCTCTTCGATTATATTCCATCCTAACAATCCTAAATCCTTCCTAGAATCCTTAATATTCCTTACTTTGTTAGGAATAAAATCATCCACAATGACCTTAATATCCCGTTTTTGCTGATTTCGCCAGAATCCAATGTCAATCGTTTCATGACAACCTTTCTTGCCACTATAACTCGCGAGTTCTAAACCAAGCAACTTCTTCAATCCCTGATAATACTCTGAATCGTCTGAAAAGAAGCTGGCCCCGTTACCTTCTAAATTGTATTTGTTATTTGAGTAGTAACAGTCGTAATTTCTCTACTTGCCTGAGTCCATGTCATGATGCATCATTCATTATATTTACTTGTTGTATTGTTAAATTACCGTTAAAAATTCAAAAAATAAATATTAAAAAATGTTTATCGGTACCTCCCAAAATTGTGTGCATAATAAGAGTAAATTTTTACCAGAATTTTTTTTCTTGAAAAATGCTCGAAATTACCCTTTCAAATGGCTCTTATGCCCACCCCTTAATCCTTAATTTCTCCAGATTATTAAATTGAGATGAATGAGTTTAACAAAGTATGGGTCAAAGAAGTGAGAAATTCCGAAGAAAGTTCGTGATATAGCCACTGTACGACACGAGGAGAGGAAGGCCAAGATTATAGGGGATTGATGGTGTGGTTGAAGACGCTAGGAGTAATTTAGGAATAAGGAACTGGATGGAACACGCCGGGGACAAGGATAAATGAAGGAAACAGGCGGAGGAGGCAAGGACTCGACAACGGGTCGTAGATGATAATGATGAACCCACAGATAATATATCACTCTTTTATTTCATATTTCGATGAGTTATCTCTTAGAAGCCACAAGAATGACATTTCGTATTTTTTATTTATTTTTTATCACAATACAATAAGGAATAAATGATGAAGTGATGAATGAATAGATGAAACCAAAACGGAGATTAACTGTGGTGTAGTGGTTTGCTTAACAATCTTATATGCATAAATTCGTATTCTCAGCCCGGTAGACTACCAACGATATATTATATCACTACGATAGGATTTTTTATAGGGGAATTTATAGGGAATTCGGTACGGCGCACTCAGGGCACGTAACCATGCCCACGTATATATCTATTTCATGTATATATGCATAAATGTTTGGATAGAATTACGTAATTTTTATATAACTGATATTTGTTTGTGAACAAAGATACGAATGTTTGAAAATTAATAAATAATTATAATGGTGCCATTAGTATTAATTCGAATATCTCTGCACTGGGTCAAGATACAATATTTTAATTTACATGATGTTTTCATAGAGAAGTCTCCTCTACAACATTTGTAGAGTTGTAAAAAGTCTAGCAAACTGTACAAACTACAATTGGAGAACTAAAGTAAAACTATAGTTGAAATTCGTACCGAAGTGGTTAAGTGAAATGAATCTCTGAGTTGTCTCGAGTTTGTTCATTCGGGAAAAACTATCAGGGCAACGTCCCCTCTAAAAAAAAAAAGTATATAAAATCATTTTACGAAGTCCTTATGAAGGGACGTAAAATGGGAGTTCCGACCCTGTACAGGGATATTAATATTCGCTCTATGATTTTTTTTCTGAAATTCTAGTCTTACATACACCCTTAGCACGTAATATGTATTAATACAACTCAATCCAATTAAATATACGTTGGTATATTATTTAGATGTCATTAAGTACAAATCTTTCTGTAATCCTTTTTTAAATTTATATCTTACTATAATTAAATAAATATATTGCCGAAAAGTAAATTAAAAAACATACGTAAGAAAACAAATATATAATTATCTCACCAGTATAAAGAAATTATAATGGCATGTCTATGGCAGACTTAATATTTTAATTTCTAATATCAATGAATTAAAATATTGTATGGAATGACAATTATTTAATAATTCCTTCTCCGAATGAAAACCTTTTTCCAGTAATTTATGACAAATTATATAATTAAAATGACAATTATTTGTAAAAAAGCCGAACAGTATAAGCTAGGTGAACGGCGCTGAGGGGCCCTACAGTTTTGCAAGACCTAACAGTCGTGCGGGCTCACATACACTCTGCATTGAAGGGATTAATAATTTGACTTTCTTACATCCAATTTTATGCATAGCGAGATTACATTTACTTATTATATTGAATTTATCTTCTGGTGTCTTAGAGCGATTAGTATATATGTTATATTGAATGATGATGTGATATGTGAACTCTTCATTCTATATTTGTAGAATCTAGTTCTTATCTCGTTATGATGCTCGGAACGTAAACATGTTAGCTGGCCTTACGATTTTTAAAAGTGAGTTTTAAAATCGTTTACTTTGCGGTCCATCAGAAGGGACGTTAAAGATCCTTATCCTATTTTTACCAGGATAGGTAAAATTAAGGATTCCCACTGTAGCATCGTCCGATTCCCTATATCCGCATAAAGCTGCGTTAAGTGAATAAACAAACAAACTAAGCGTTGGGAACTAATTTTTTATTTGTGCCGACATTTCGACCTACTTTGTAGGTCATCATCAGGGCCAATAGGAGTGGCTGCTCAGGGGAAAAATTGTCTTTATCTTACGCAAATCGCCCAAATGGATTGACCTAAGTCTATCCGCATTTTAAACATTTACAGAATTTTATACCGTTTAAGAATCAAACTTTTCAGAATACTTTCTGGTTGTTTATAGACTCAAAGCAGTTGAGATCCAGTGAAGATTTAATTAAAGGCAATAGGCAAGAAAGCGTTTGGGAAGTGAACCAAAGAACTAGTTGGAATAACTAAGTTCACGTACGTGAACTTCATCTCCAGTTCTGATTAAAGGGACAAGCGCCGCTTATGGATTATTCATAAAGTACTCTGAAAGTTTTGGAATTCTCTTTAATATTTTATTTCCTAAAATCACACTATAAAATTCAATTCCTTCTTCGCCGGCTGCCTTCTTATTAAAGTAGTTTTAATGGGGCGTAATAAATCATGAAAATTGATCTGAATACCTCAACTGGCGTTTATTCAAATTCGGGATTGAGGAGAAGTTTTTCGCACTACTTATTTCTCAAGCTCCGGATTATGAATCGTAATGAAATATTTAATAATCCAAATCTTTTGTGGATCATTGTTTCCATAATTTTGAGATTTTAGATTAATCGTTCTTTCAAATTGTCTAACTTCACAGCTGATGTTTATTCTCAATAAAGAATGGGACAGACCAATATTAAATTTTTTTTTTTTAAATTACACCTAATCTTTGTTTCTGTGAGCGTGCAAGGAGCTACTTAAGAAATCACATCGGTTACTTAATATACTTATATAAATAATTAAATTTGAAATAATAAATATATAAGCTATTACACTTAAATGTACAATATTCAGTAAAAGTAACTATTTCTAACAATTGAAAACCGTACTTGTGCCCTATGAAATGATCTGGATGAATATTGTCGATAGTAAAAATACACTTGTAAAGAGATTCAATGAGACTAATATGTATTAATAGTAAACGCAAATCTTGTTAATAAGTCCCAATATTAAAATAATATATTTCCTTCTTAATAAAATTTTATGGAAAAAACACAAATTAGCTGAGGCATTATCAACTTAAAATGATATGGATAGAATCTTATCGGGCATTGTATTATACATCACTAAATAATAAATACTTTTTCTAATTTTGAATCGATAGACTGGTTTTCAAACTTCTGTATGTTTTTTTCAATTTTACTTTAATAGTTTTCTGGTGTATGTAATATTATTTTTTTAATCTAAATTTTTTACTTACCCAAGCCTCAAAGCATTATTTCTGGAGAGAATATTACGCTGATATGTTCTCTTAAAATGTTCCCACTACAAATACAGTATGGAATAAACCAATGAACGAACTAGAAGAAATTTTATTTCATTAAAGAAAATAAGAAATATGAGCATGGTCTTTAGTACTCAATGTGATTTCTTAAGTAGCCCTATACACGCTCACAGAAACAAAGATTATGTGTAATTTGTCCTCATATTTTTTATAATTATGATTCCTTTCGTGCATTTGATCTTGCGTGCTAGTAATTACCAGCGCATATTATTCGGATAATAGAATAAGTTAATGTTTTACCCGGCTTTGAATAAATAAAAAAATACTCCACGATGTAAATACCAAAAATGCCATTATAATAGCATCAGTTGTAAAGCAGCTAAACCTATTTGTTGATTTTAACTTCCACAAACATAGCGTAAAGTCTTTAATTTGTATGTTATGAGAAATGAAACTTATATAATTGAGATTAAAAAAAAATACTTCTTTTTATCTCTGTGAATTTCATAACCAAAATAATTAATATCTTTATCAACCTCAATTTGGTGTGAAGGTGAATAATTGATCCAGTAATTATCAAACTAGAGACGTTTCAATTTTTCAATTAAACGTGTTATTATGATTTTTTTGATGAATTTTGAATGACTTGAGACTTCATTGCTAATTTTTGGGTAGAGGTTCCCGCAATCTGAAGCTATATAACGTAAGATGAATAAATAATATCAGCATCTAATTTGTTAAACTGGGGAAGCTCAAAGAAGTCATGTCCGTGTCCGATTTCTGTACACAGCGACATATGTTGATTCTCTTTTTTACATCAGCTACACTTTTCATTAGCTTCATGTCCCTAGATGCTTAGGCAAAATGTTTATTCTAATTCCGATATAATTTCAATTATACCATTGATTGCGTTGCCTCATATTTTCGTATTAGGATTTTGTTTCGGAGTCACCTTTAGTGAAATGGTTAGCATAACAACCAACTGTGCCCAAGATCGGATCCCTAGTCTCTGTGTTTTCAGGATTTCGTTAAAGCTGCCTATCTTAATTATGCTTGGATAGGCAAAATTTAGGGCTGCCACTAAAGCATCTTCTAATTAGCCATATCAGCATAATGTGCTACTAACTGAATAAATAAACAATTCAATTTCGTTTCATTGGCATATAAATAATCTTTTAACTTTCCAAAAATTCGATTCAAAAAGCTATCGAACCCTATATTAAACATATATAGGGCGACCTGTGGTCTAGTGGTTAGCGTGCCAAACTACTAAGCCCAAGATTGCGGGTTCGTAGCCCGGCAAGTGGGCCTAGGGTTTTTTAAAGGGAGTAAAAAATCCTTAGTTACGTCGTCCTTCGGAAGGGACGTCAAACGGGGGTTCCGAGCCTGTACGATGTCAGGTACTCGTTAAAAATGGATAGGCAAAATTTAGAACTCCCACTGTAGTATCGCCCGAGTAGGCATAGCAGCAGAAAGTGACGTTAAATTAACAAAAAACAAACATATATGTCTGTGGCTAGTCACAAAAAAGCCAATGTCAATTTTTTCAAATTTTGTGTTATTTATACCAAACTTTTCCAATTTAGTAAATCTTTAATTCTAAAAAGCCCAATGACTAATAACAAACTAAAATAGGTTGTATTTCCATTATAATGTGAGCCAATGTCATTGATAGTGTTTTCTGATTCATTTCTTAAAGGCCTATGTTGACATTGGCTCTTTTGACATTTTTGACTTTGCCCTTTTTAGAACCAAGCCTAATATAATATATATTAGTATTGTTTTTATAATCAACCAATACTGGGAGAGTGCTTCTGGGAGCCATCTTTTTTTAGAGTTGAACGTGTTCTGAAATACGATGGTTTCTAAAGTGGGAATGGATTTTTTTTCCTTTCAATCTTCACCAATCGAAATATTTTCAAATCATCTGGAAACAACATCGGTAACCGAAAGTCGTCTAAAGTCGTCTTAGTTTCAAATATGTACAAAATGGAGTGAATGTGAGTATAACAACCTTCCATACCCAAGATCGAGGATTTGCAATGCGGCAGATACCCCTAAGATTTTTTTAAGGGAGTCAAAAATCCTTCTCTGTACCGTCGTTTGGATGGCTCATCAGATGGAGGTCCGTAGCCAGTGCAGCAATAGATATTCTTTAAAGATCCCTAGCCTAATAATACCTGCATAAAAAAAAATAGGACTCCCCCTGTACCATCGTCCGATTGGTTTTATTAGCATAGAGGGACGTTAAATGAATAAACAATGTGTACAATCTACCCTTCACTACAGTTTAGGCTTCTCTGGTCCATTCCAAAATAGTTTTTCCATCACAGATTCAGCTTTGTTATGCTTTATATTGTTTTGTTGCAGAAAAAATGTTTTAATTAATTAAGTAATTTAATTATGTTTTAAATAGATATAAATGTCTCTTATTGTATTTAATTTAATCGAATGGAATGAAATATACCCGAACGATCTGAACACAAGATAAGAGAGACGAGAATTTATAATATTTATTTTAGCTAATGTGCGCCCCATCAAACGAGTTTATTAAGCTCCTCTAGGTGACGGCTCCCGGGGCACAAACAAACCCAAGTCAATCCTCCCAGTAATTAATCTACTAACAAGGGGAACGTTAGATGAAACGTAGAGATGGAACAACGGGACGTTGGAATCGAGAACTGGCAATGCCGCTTCTATCTGTCAACACCAGCCTCGTCATTAAAGGAGTCCTCTATTCCGCTATTTATATTACATAAGTGTCGCTCCAAAGGAGTTCTGTCTTCGCAAACATCCTTGGACTCCTTGGATACGTGAGCCTCTTTCTAAACAAGGGTTTTCCTTGAGATTTCCCCAGCGTCTTCTAGATATTTCCATTTCAAGAGTTCCTTTGGAACTTTGCTAGTTCATGTTTACATACACATGTTAGCTCGTTCCTTCTTATAACGATATTTTACAAGACAATTTTTGAATTAAAAACTTAATAAGCAATCTTTAGGGACTTTAAGTAGGGGAAAATCTTGTGCGTTCGCGTCGTCGCCAGTCTCAACATACATGTGACGTATTGAGCGAGACTGGGGACACCTAGTGGTCTGTGCATGTTACACAGTGTGTCTTAATCAACTATCGTTTAAAGGTTAGAATTCCATTGACATAAGAATAATTATATAACTAGCTAAACTTTTCGTTTCCCCTAAAAGATTTTATTTGCCATAGTTAAATATCTTGTTTTAAGAAATGTTTGAAAGTACCAATGATCTAAGTATTCGCGTCATCGACATGCTCAACATACATGTGACGTATTGAGCTCTCGCTCTGGCGACGACTAGCGTGTCCTAGTTATATTGATATTGAAAGAAACTCAAATCGAAATAGGTACAACTCTCAACATGAGCACCATGGTCTGGTTTCAGCTGTTCTTATCTTAAATTTTTCCTCCAAAAAATACTCCAGTGTCTTATGACTGATAATACTGCCATTTCCTTTTATAGAGAATATTGAGCCACTTATTTATTTTATTAAAGGATGAATGTAACTGTCAAAAAGCAATAGTTAGAAATTTTAGCAATAGTTATTTTTGTACCCTAAACCTTTATGTAATCTATGGTATGCCACAAAAATGCCCTTTTTAGTGACATTAAAGATTAAGTGCAGTGAAAACTTCTTTAGGAGGCTTATAGTGTAAGAATTAAACTTATTATGGGTTCGCGCCAGCAACTTGCTCGAGACTGGCGATACCTAAACTGTGCACGAGTTACACAGTTTCTATTATTCGTTATCCATTAATTTAAGAATAATTATATTTAATTAAAACGTGGTTTAATAGCTGTGCATATTAATAATAATAACTTAATACATCAATTCCTCCGAGGCGTGTGAAAAGAAGATGGCCTTGTGACCTTTTATGTTGAACTTGTTATTTGAGTACTACCACTGGGTAGTACCTATACTTTTCTTTATTCATACCGATATTAACCATAAATTCTTTTTTCTTGTTGTATTAGTATAATACAATTGTGAATTTCATTGAGTAAATTATTTTTAAAAAAACATCAATAAAGTTTCCTAAAACTTAAAATTTTCGTTTCCCCTTAAATATTTTATTTGTCATAGTTAAATGTCTTGTTTTATGAAATGATTGAAGTACAAATGATAAAAGTATAGTTGAACTTGACGATGATAATAATGCTAAAAATGAAAATAAATCCCTTTAACATCTATATAAATACAAATATAAAAATAAAATAAACTGCACCACTATAACCCGTGAAAGGTCTAAGGTTCAGTACATGGTAGATACTGTACTAATTCAGTTGTGCAGGGAAGTGATTTGTCCTAAATCACGTTCAACCCCCAGTTTCCCCTCTTATTTTGTGTACCCACTTTATAGAGGTGAGCCCCAGGAGGGTCCAAGATCCCATGGGATTCTTATCCAGGCGTTAAAAGATTAAATAAAAGTCTTGCCAGCAGCAGAATTTGAACTCAGGGCCTTCGGCTTTGCAACTCAGCAATCTACCACTGAGCCACTCCGCTCCCCAAATACAAACACAAGGTATAATTAATATAACTATATATAAGTTATTATTTCAATGAAATTATAGATCATTTTGTTAAGCTTGTGTAACCTATCATATGTATTGATTTATGAATAAAATACTTGAAAATGTATTCGTTAATTGTTAGGAGTGTTAGTATATGTGAAAACTAGACTGATGTTGATAATTTAAACTAAACAATTTTAATTTAAAATAATTCAGACTATAATTGATTTAGAGCTTAAAAAACAAAACACAGTCACTCCAAAGTTTTGAATTTTGTTGTTCAATTTCAGTTAAATATATATTACTTGGAAGGAGTAACAGTCGTTCAAATTTTGTCGGTGCGTCTGCGTGTACTATAAATTCGAACATAAAAATTTTGTAATATAAAAAAACTTGTATTAATAAATAATAATACTTAATAATTAAATTAGCACTAAGCACTGCTGTGACAGACGGGATCTACTGAAGGGCATTAGACATAGTGGCAATCCAATTCAACTGCACATCTTTTTATGATGAGGAGATATTCCATGACAGTTCCCCAAGCCACTTGGAAATACTACACTAATAATCTTCGAAGCTAGTGTAATGCACTGTAACGGAAATATACATTTATTATGTAAACATAAAAAATGGTTTAATGTTAAAATAAACAAATAAATATGAGCGTTCAAGTCATAATGAACAACCCCGTAATTTCAAAACTTTTTTGTATTTTTCGGTGGTTTAGTCAAGCAGTTTTATGCCCTTAACTTCCGTTTAGATTTAGTACCAGACTTGAGAAATAAGACCGAAAAGTGTCATCATTAAACAAAATTGCTTGACTTGCTACAAATGCTGAAAAGTGAACTTTTGAAATTACTGAGTTAACCATTTTGAACTGGCTTTGATTGCCCCAACTACATTTGACAAAACTAGTTCGGATAATCGAGGCTCAGCAGATAATATATCACTGTCAATAATATGTGTCCATAAAAATAAACCTGTACCACTAAAACCAATGAGGGTCTGCAGTTGGAAAGGTTTATTACCCACTTTATAGAGGCAGGGATAGCCTTTGGGGAGACAGTAGACCCCACAGGTCAATTGCTGCTAACAGATTAAATAATTTATCTATCACAGCCGGATTTGAATTTCCTCAATTTTGAGCACAGGCACTAAGCTCTCTACATTTTGAGCTTCCCCGTTTCCTTTAAATATAGTACATATGAATATATAAATATATATATATATACATATATATATATATATATATATATACATATATATATATATATATACATATATATATATATATATATATATATATATATATATATATATATATATACACATTCATATTTAAGTCCTCGGCCACGTTTGTTCGCGGTTAACTCAGTAATTGCTGCACGGATTTTCATGCAGTTTTCACCAATGGATAGTCATTCACCAGGAAGGATAAGGTATATAATTTGTCGAGGTTTTGAGTAAATAGGTTGGAATATCTAATCCCGTGCAATTATCTTTTATAATTTCTAGATGATAAAGTACATTATCTGAGATGGGAAGAAAGAAAATCAAGACTCCCAAAGAAGCCTAACCAATGATATTCAGGTAGTCCTTAGAGCGCGGTACGTGATAAAAAAAAATACATTACACAGACAAATTATGTAGGCTTAATATGCCTTATTACTCGAGCAAAGCTGGGGTGGGTCGCTAGTATATATATACATATGAACAAAAAGTTCATTATGTAAGATTCAATGAAGCTGAAATAAAAATCTGCTGTATATTTCATATATATTTGACGCGATCATTGGCATTCCATTCAAATGGCAACCATTTACGGGCATTGAAAATACTTTTAATGATTGTTTACATATAATAATAATAGTAATTATTATTAAAAAACAGAAGGGGTTCATCTAACTCATGATTGGATTCTGGTCTAACTGCACTAAACCTGAGCAAAAGTGCTGAACAATCAAGTATTTCAGACAACGAACGGTTGACGGAATGGGAGACAAAATCTTTACATGGGAGGTTCTATCACAAATTGAATGATAGCTCCATTGGAGATGTCGGTTGACTGGCTAAAGGCTGGCTAGATATTCTCCGAGACAGGGTTTGTGATCGCCATTCAAGACCAAGTTATCGCCACCAGGTCTTACAGAAGGCATGCTCTAAACGACTAAACGCAGCGTATTATAAATGTCGTCTATGCAGAGCAAAGCCAATGTTGGAATCAATCCAACAAATCACTGGAGGATGGGGAGTATTGGCTGGTTCCGAGTACCTCTAGATGCATAACAATCTTGCAAAAATTTTGCATCAAGCCCTGGCGGTGATATACAACCTATTCGATAACAAGGCGCCATATTATTAGTATCATCCCAACAGATTTCAACTAAAAGGTCCCTTTAATCTATATTGGGATGAATTGAAGGCACTTCTAGCGTGGTTCATTTGACTGTAGTAGATCCCAGCTCCAGATACGTTTCAGTCTCCTTACAATGTGTCACTCAGTAATGATTGTACCAGCAAGTTTGGATGTGCACCAGCAAGTGAGTCATGAAATCTTTTGTAGTTTTTCTTGATTGTGTCAGTCACAAGTGGTTTAAAAGTGGTTGGATTAAAAGATTTGAATGGTCTGTAAGTGGGATTTTTTTGCACGAGCCCCACACTTGCAAGGCACAGGTCCATATTGGTTTAAGTAGCATGTTGTATATTATAATTTTGTTTGTTAGTGATAGTGATAATTGTCATAGATCTTCTAACTTAATCATACAGACCAAGAAGAAACTAAACTCTTCAGGGAAAATGGGTAGAAGGCTGGAAATATGGTGTTCGAAGATTATCCATCTCTTAATCTACGAATTGATAGTAGAGGTCTTATGATAGTGATTCAAGTTTTCATCAATGCATAACTAATTTTTTTAGGCATGGTTTTTCGACATTTTTATAAGGAGGAATCCGAAAAAATATAACCTACACAAGAGAGTGGCAAAAAAAAAAAAAAAAAAAAAGAGTACGTGCAATTACCTAAAGAGGTTTTACAATCTTTTAACTCGAAGGTAACACAGGGTTTTGTAGGTTGAACTCTCAAGAGATTGTTACCGGTAAAATTCAATCTTCTCTCCAAAAACCTGTCCTACTAAATAATACTTTGAGAAAATACAACTCTTTTTTATTTGATTTGTGGGAACTGGAATAAAGAGTATTATAAGAAACTCTACACACAACAAATCAAATACTAAACAGTTTACTCTTGTTAGGCTTTAGTAATAAATATTGGTTACTTTTGAATTATATTATAAATTGCATTCATACATCATGTGAATTTCATCTCAATGTTCTATCGTTGGTTTTTACACGAGTATGTTATTTTGTATATTTCTGGTATGATAAAATGTTTGTTTCCGAAAATATAGTAGGAATATGAGTAGACGATTTAATACGATGAAATAGTAAGTAGCTGAATCATATATTATCGGAATGAAATATTATACTAATAAATCATTGTATCAGCATCATGTTGTTTAATACTTAATACTTAAACTATAGAAATTTGAGATAATTATAAAATTATAATAATAAATTATAAAATAAAGAATTCTACAACAGAACTATTTAAAAACTTTAAGTAATAGTGACTATCTTATTCAGATATAGCCTAGTCTGGTAATAAAAATTTCTTGAATACGATACAGTGGAAACGTCAAGGAGACAAACGCACGGGAGCCGTTCCGAGCGTGGAGTCGTAAAAATAAATAATTTAGAGGGATAGCTCCTTAGGTTATGAAGGAGATGCGGACAGGAACAAGATGACTCGTTAAAAATTCAGCATTGGAAGGAAAGCTGAACGGACTCCCAGCAACCACTGCCTCTTGCATAATTACAAATATTACAAGGGCTTTGTTAGGGGAAGCCATTATTCGGGGGTGAAATACACTGGGAGAGGGTTCCCTATGCAAACTAAGCCTATTAATTACAGGGAGGAAGGAAACGGCAAGGCTCCTCATGCTCCAGAAACAGTGGCCTTCCTTTTTCAGGAAAGGGCAACCTCTGCCATCCAGCCAACTTCTCTTTTTACAATGGTGGCTCCAGAAAGTATATTTTTAATGGATTATTATAACCTCGTGAGTGGGCAAGGACTTTATCTATAGAATCAAGATTTTTCGGGAGGAGCTTAATTATAAAAAAATATAATATGATGAAAAAGTCTATAAACTAATGACCCTCTTGGGTAGCCCAAAAAAAAAATGGAATAAGTGCACCTACCATTCAAACTACCTACAAAAATCACGGTGTCAGCTTCTCGTTAAGTTACCTATCCTAACTATACCAGGATATGCGAAATTTACGGCTCCCACTGTAGAATTGTCTGATTGCCTATAGTAGAATAAAGTGACGTTAAGTGACTAAGTGAATAACGTTAATTTCAGACATATATCAAAAAGGGGAAGGGATTGTTCAATGTTATCAGAAGTGCAGTTGTGTTTTGAATAAATTATAACATATATAAATTATTTAATTCTGTTATTTATAACAATTTTGTTGTACAGAAGCCAACCCCCCCCCAAAAAAAAAGTTCAATAATTAGATCTACCATTAAAACTGCTAATACAAAATTTGAAGAGTTCGGCCAAGCAAAGTTTTGTTACGTTTCATTTTTTTACATTAAGTGTCCCAAAATAGGAGAACAACATCTACGCCAATGCCACATACAGTTGAAATCAAGACTTATATAATATAAACAATGGAAAAGGCTTATGTTATCTGCCGTCCTATATTTACGTTATATAACAAAGGTTATATTTATGTTTCATAATGATGTGAAATTATTCCACGAGATTATGAGAAAAGTACGTGGTAAGGTCCATAAGTTTCCGGCCTCTCCTGCTTCCACTCTTTCAAACGTGCCGGGACCTGCACACCTAAGCAGGTCCATGCCTGCTCACTCTACACCCATCGCCTGCACTTCCTCAGTCCTGCTAGTCAGTGTCCAGCCTTGAAGGAAACTCGCCATTTTTACAATGTTCAAACTCGAGTACGGTGCGGTTATTAAATTATTTTGTAAACGGGGTCTTAAACCTGCGCTGTCTTACTAAAGAGCGCTTTGATTGTGTATACGGCCAGTCCTCCCCCTCGTATTCCACAGTGAAAGAATGGGCAAAATTATTGAAGTTCTGAAACAATCAAACTTGAAAACCAGGAAATAGCAGCGAGGTTGGGGTTTTAAAAAACAAGTGTTTTGAGGATCATCAAAGAACTTTTGCATATGAACAAGGTTAGTACAAGATTATTTTCCATTTCCAAGGCCACTGTGAAGGACTGTGGATTCCAAGAAATCTCTCATCCACCCTACAGCCCAGACTTGGCCCCTAGCGACTTTAACACCGACGAAGAGCTCCAAGCAGCAGTGAAAGAACATTTTTTTAACAAAGAAGAAAATCATTTTTCTTCATGGTATAGAAATGTTGCCAAAGCGTTGTATTAAGTGTGTTGAATTTAGAGGAGAATATATTAAAAAACAGTAAGACCAGTTTTTTTTCTTTCACCTTTCCTTCTATCGCAGGCCGGAAACTTTTGGACCTTACTACGTATTTCAAAGAATCTTCCATCCTACTAATATCAGAGGGGAATGGCGAAGGAAAACAAATGAAGAAATTGAAGGCCTACTTAAAAGACATGGTCAGGTCATGTTGCTATAATGAAAATAAATTCCGTATTATTTAATACCTTTCTACACTAGATCGAAGCTAACAACTGGTCCACTTATAAATGTTATGTATGTAGTTATAAATTTACTTATAAATGTTATAATTTATAAGTAATATAACATTACTTATAATGTTAAAATAGTTATAAATTGCACTTATAAATGGTATGTAAATAGTTATATAATGTATAATTATATATATATATATATATATATATATATATATATATATATATATATATATATATATATATTTAAAGCCTCAAGGTAATCTCCTAGTCATAATTTTGTTTTATTATAGAGATCTTAATTATTTCTGTCTTCTTAGCTGAGAATTCTGATTGAGTTGATGCTGAGAGTATCAATTAACTGTCAGATACAATATTACTAAGTTAATTGGTACACACACGCGGTCTAATCTCAAGATAGGAGGTAACATTGAGGTTATATATATATATATATCAGTATATATATATATATCAGTTACGGAATATATTAATAATATGATACTAGACATATTGAAAAGGTTGTGCCCAAAAATACTTAATAGTGGAGCTGATTTATTTATCCTATTATGTTACCGTAGATCTCTCTTGCAATATTTCTTATTCTTTATTCATATAACGTCACTTTCTGGCTGATCGGTACAACGGTACAGAGGGGATCCTAAATTCTTCCTATCTAGGAATAATTAGGATATGGATGATTAACTTGTGTACCTGTTATCGTACAGACTCGGGATCACCCGAAAAATTTTATGTCCTTTCCGAAAGCCCCATACAATAGGGTTTTTTTTTTCTTGTAGTGGTGGGAATGTTGCCCTGATCATTTTGCTCAAATTAACAAACTCAAGACAACTCAATGATTCACTTATTACATATTTTATATTACTCAGACTGCTACGTTGAATATAATAGTTATAATAATAGAATAAAATGGAGAAATAACTTTATTTTGGCCGTATTGCTCCTTCAAAAGAAAAGGTCATAACTCAAAAAACCCTAATTAAGTTTTTAAAAAATAGTAATTTGAGTATTGGTCAAGCAAAGCATTACTATTGTAATAATGATGGTATTGAAATTCTTTCATTAACCTTTAGGCATTTTTTATAATCTTGATTTTTTTAAATTTTAACTCAGGTCATTATTCCCATAAAACTTCAAGTTCAAACATGATACAACTCAAAATGTGACTTTAAAAGAAAAATGGTTGGAAATGGAATGTCAGATATTTCGTTCCTGAATTAAAAATCTTCAACCAATACAATTGCTGTAAAAAATGCCAGTTTTTGAGTTATGTTGTTGTTATTTTGAAGGAGCGATATATGTATTGTATGTAATACGATTATCAAGTGTTCAGGACTCTCCGCAACTTAACGCAATCTACTAT
This sequence comes from Troilus luridus, assembly GCA_964056705.1. Classification (NCBI taxonomy): domain Eukaryota; kingdom Metazoa; phylum Arthropoda; class Insecta; order Hemiptera; family Pentatomidae; genus Troilus; species Troilus luridus. Next base: position 51,381,221 of record OZ057415.1, on the reverse strand, counting down.
AAGGCAGGCGGAATCCAAATACTTTAATGAAGCCCTTTCCACCGCGTCAGATCCTAAATCCAAATGGAAAATCCTTCGGAAACTCTCACTTTGTAAATCCCCTTTCCCTGTAGTCTCTCCGGTTTCAGCTGATGAACTGAACCTACATCTTTTGTCCTTCTCTACTAACAACACACGATCTACTTCTCCCAATTTCTCAATAGCACCATCATTCAACAACAACTACTTTTATTTCTCCGACATATTGAAATAATCCGCTGTCCTTATTTCCTCCCATGTAATGAAGGAATAGTCAATCTTATTAACAAACCATCCAATCCCTCAAACCCAAATGACTTCCACCCTATCTCTATTCTCTCTAAACTTTCCAAACCTCTTGAAAGAATAGTCCAATCCCAAATGTTAGATTTTCTGGAACAGCTTAAACTCTTCCTTTTCCAACATTTTCATAGTCTGGGTCCAAGATTTCCTCTCGGATAGTACTCAAACGGTTTCCGTCCTAAATCAACCACTATCCTCTTCCCATCCTGTGATTACAGCAGTGGCACAGGGTTCTAGTATTCCCCTAGTCTTTTTCAACTTTTACATTAATGACCTGCTCAAATCAATCCACCATTGTTTCCACCACCTATATGCCGACGTATACGTTTCTTCCTCCTTCTGAGATAACAGCTGCATTTGCTGAGAGTGACCTAAATAGGATCAGTCCCTGGGCTAGCCTGAATAAATTGATGTTAAATGCCACGAAAAATCAGGTCATTTTAATTGGTTCCAACACCCTCCTAAAATGTGGCTCCCCAACTATCCTTAAATGATTACCATGTTACTTTCAGTCCCTCTGTTGAAATTCTCGGTATAGTTTTCGACCAAATGATCAACTAGAAACCCCACATTACCCAAATTTCCCATCGATCAATAAGCTCCCTAAAGTTATCCCTATTTGTAACCTCTTAATCACTTCTTTCATCATTCCACACCTTGACTAACCATTGGACACTTTATCTTTCCAACCTTTAACTGGACGTGTGGCATATGTTGGGCTCTCGAACAAGCTCAAGGAAAGACTGAGGCGAATTATGAACAGCTCACTTCGGTTTGTCTTCGACTCCCCGAGGAAGTCCCATGTGTCCTACCTCTATGATGAGGTAGGGTAGCTCTTCCCTTCTTTCCCTAGGCTCTATTTCCTAGGTTCTTTCTTATACCAAACCAGAACATCCATCAACTCATCAACTCACAACATCCATCTTATGTGTAGAGTCCCTTACAATTCAAATCCCCTATCCAATCCCAGAGCACAAGATCTCGCCTTTCCGACCGTTATATCCATTCGCACAGAACCATATCATTCGAGCGTTCCTTGCTCTTCCGTTCTACCTCTCTTTGGAACTCAGTCCCACTCGATATCCGTCGTGTGTCTTTTTTATCCACATTCAAATCTAAACAATTCCTACATCTCCTAAATTCCCAAACAGATGCTCTCTAATTAATAAAAATTAATTGCTATAATCAACACAATTGATTGATGAATAACTTTAAATATTCCTCGCTCATAACAATATTATTTTTATGTTATTAGATGTTCTTATTTAATTATTTATTTTTCCAATAGCCGATTTCTTTTTATTGTAAATTTCTATGCTATTTTTTTGATATTACTTTTTTTATTGTCTAACAGAACATACCCTTTAGTTCATATTTAATTTCATTTTATTATGCAAATATTCTAGTATTCTAATAGTCTAGCCGTTTGGCCAGATATATTTTTATTTATTTCTGAACACTTCTGTTATTCTTAAGGGACCTGGTCCCAGAAAAATATTTTTCTATTCTATGTATACTCAAAATTCTGGAATACAATTTTTAACTGAATTATTTTAAGTCAGTCATGCATTTAATTTAAATTGATTGTTAATTATGCTCAGGTGTACAATCTATAAACTGTGACATCTTTTTTAGTAAGCGGTATGAAATAAGATGAATATAATTATAAATATCGTTTATTTTTGTCATGTTCTACACACAGCCTTGATACTTAAATTATTCAATTCTCTCAACTCACGAAAGAAGTATTTCCATCATACAGTCGGTTGCTGTAAGTTATTTTAATAGAGCACGAAAGCATGCGACAACGTGATGTTCTTGAAAAAATAATGGGAAATGAAGAAGCGCCACCATTCATTGTTATTCAGAACGAATTCTGGATGTTTTCTTAACTCCATTCAGCATCACATTATATTATTTAAGCCGTTAACAGAGAAAATATAATTTAATTTTCTCGTTTCAAGTAGATCATATACACTTTCTTTTTTTTAAGTAGCAAAGAAATTCGTTGACTGGTAAGTACTAATGTAGGATGGAAGTAGTTGGGGGTGCAGTCAAAAATTACACAACAAATAACTGAAAACCTATTATATTTTATGTGTGCCGACGTTTCGACCTACTTTGTAAGTCATCTTCAGGGCTATGAGAAAAAACAGACAAAAACAGAAATGACTGTAAACATACATAACATAGAGATATAGAAAACATAACATAATATAGAGGTATAGAAAAATTGAGCGAAAAAAGTGAAGGATATATTATGAAAGGAAAGATGATTAGATAATAGATGTATAGAAAGGTGATATTGCAAACAAAATACAAAGAGAGAAATCAAGATAAACAGAAAATCATAAAATTAAAAAGATATAAATATAATGAGTATGGACAGCTTAGTATAATAAAGATAGAAATGTATTGTAGAAAATATTGTATGAAAATAGACACTTTGGGAGTTACATAAGTAAAATGAAAGAAAATTGATTAAAAAAATATGATCCTAGGATCATTTCATAATATATCCTTCACTTTTTTCGCTCAATTTTTCTATACCTCTATATTATGTTATGTTTTCTATATCTCTATGTTATGTATGTTTACAGTCATTTCTGTTTTTGTCTGTTTTTTCTCATAGCCCTGAAGATGACTTACAAAGTAGGTCGAAACGTCGGCACACATAAAATATAATAGGTTTTCAGTTATTTGTTGTGTAATTTTTGACTGCACCCCCAACTACTTCCATCCTACATTAGTACTTACCAGTCAACGAATTTCTTTGCTACTTAAAAAAAAGAAAGTGTATATGATCTACTTGAAACGAGAAAATTAAATTATATTTAATAATATTTAATAATTTAATATTTATATTTAATACTGCACAAGCGTTGACTTTGAATCAACGGATCATTGCATTGATCAGGGATTAGAGAGTAGAGGGGAGATGGTGTGGTTAGTATATAGTATGGAAGAAATTAGTCACTAAGTTGGATCACGATTAGTTAGTAGGTTACAATGTTAGTCCATAGTTAGTAAGTCTACTAGTTGCTTCGTATAAGAAAGTATCGTGTGCATTCGTGATATATTTGTTGAATATCAATGTAAGTATATATCTATCTCACAAGTCGTTTGTCAATTCTAGGAACTGTACAGTCTTTATCATATACTGAACCCAAGACCATTCGTGGGTTGTAGTAGGACAGGTTTATATAAAATACATACATAATACATTTATTATATTGCGAATATGATATTTAAGCCATGAAACATGAGTAATAAATTATATAAATTAACGAAATTTTGTAAACCCTGATATGTGTTCACAGTGTAACACGTTACCTTCAATTGAGGCGTTTGGTTTCAAAATCGGGTAGGCGAATTTTTTCCGAAAATGTATTTTTTAGTTTATTTTTTATAATTTTCTAATGTCAGTGATGTATAAGATTTGCTGGTTTCAAAACCAGATCCTTCGAAAATCATTTCCAAAAGATCTCATTTCCTATCAAAGGTGGTTACATCTATTACATCAATTATTATTATTATTATTTATCAACTATAAACTAATAAGGTATCGACATTTTCTGATCAAAGTCCGGCATATTATATCCAAGATATTTTTTTTATTACATGAGATTTCAAAAAAGAGCTCATAAAAAAAATTCAGTAATTATTGTTTGTAGTGAATTGTTAACAAATAATTAAAACAATTTGTTAATTTGATTATTTTTTTTAATTTATTCTTTTTCGATCAGTACTGAAAATGGATGTAACCTGTTTTGAAACCAAACGCCTCAATTTTAATATGATATTTTTAGTTGTCATTGAATTAAAAAAAAAAGAAGGATGGAAGTAGTTGGGGGTGCAGTCAAAAATTACACAACAAATAACTGAAAACCTATTATATTTTATGTGTGCCGACGTTTCGACCTACTTTGTAAGTCATCTTCAGGGCTATGAGAAAAAACAGACAAAAACAGAAATGACTGTAAACATACATAACATAGAGATATAGAAAACATAACATAATATAGAGGTATAGAAAAATTGAGCGAAAAAAGTGAAGGATATATTATGAAATGATCCTAGGATCATATTTTTTTAATCAATTTTCTTTCATTTTACTTATGTAACTCCCAAAGTGTCTATTTTCATACAATATTTTCTACAATACATTTCTATCTTTATTATACTAAGCTGTCCATACTCATTATATTTATATCTTTTTAATTTTATGATTTTCTGTTTATCTTGATTTCTCTCTTTGTATTTTGTTTGCATTATCACCTTTCTATACGTCTATTATCTAATCATCTTTCCTTTCATAATATATCCTTCACTTTTTTCGCTCAATTTTTCTATACCTCTATATTATGTTATGTTTTCTATATCTCTATGTTATGTATGTTTACAGTCATTTCTGTTTTTGTCTGTTTTTTCTCATAGCCCTGAAGATGACTTACAAAGTAGGTCGAAACGTCGGCACACATAAAATATAATAGGTTTTCAGTTATTTGTTGTGTAATTTTTGACTGCACCCCCAACTACTTCCATCCTTCTTTTTTTTTTAATTCAATGACAACTAAAAATATCATATTAAAATTGAGGCGTTTGGTTTCAAAACAGGTTACATCCATTTTCAGTACTGATCGAAAAAGAATAAATTAAAAAAAATAATCAAATTAACAAATTGTTTTAATTATTTGTTAACAATTCACTACAAACAATAATTACTGAATTTTTTTTATGAGCTCTTTTTTGAAATCTCATGTAATAAAAAAAATATCTTGGATATAATATGCCGGACTTTGATCAGAAAATGTCGATACCTTATTAGTTTATAGTTGATAAATAATAATAATAATAATTGATGTAATAGATGTAACCACCTTTGATAGGAAATGAGATCTTTTGGAAATGATTTTCGAAGGATCTGGTTTTGAAACCAGCAAATCTTATACATCACTGACATTAGAAAATTATAAAAAATAAACTAAAAAATACATTTTCGGAAAAAATTCGCCTACCCGATTTTGAAACCAAACGCCTCAATTGAAGGTAACGTGTTACACTGTGAACACATATCAGGGTTTACAAAATTTCGTTAATTTATATAATTTATTACTCATGTTTCATGGCTTAAATATCATATTCGCAATATAATAAATGTATTATGTATGTATTTTATATAAACCTGTCCTACTACAACCCACGAATGGTCTTGGGTTCAGTATATGATAAAGACTGCACAGTTCCTAGAATTGACAAACGACTTGTGAGATAGATATATACTTACATTGATATTCAACAAATATATCACGAATGCACACGATACTTTCTTATACGAAGCAACTAGTAGACTTACTAACTATGGACTAACATTGTAACCTACTAACTAATCGTGATCCAACTTAGTGACTAATTTCTTCCATACTATATACTAACCACACCATCTCCCCTCTACTCTCTAATCCCTGATCAATGCAATGATCCGTTGATTCAAAGTCAACGCTTGTGCAGCGAGGAGGAGAATTGTCCAAAATCACGCTCAACCCCAAGATTTTCTCCCAATTAAGGATATCTAATTAATAAATAGATGCTAGGTGAGCCCCAGGAGGGTCTGTAGATCCCACTGGGCTCAGTCATATATATATATATTCCAGTGATCTAATTGACTACTTTTTTTAGAGGAAATACTTATTAATCGATCAAGATCCATACCCGTATATGTAATTTGATTTTCGGTCTTATCTGTAGTATTTAAACATCTAATCTGGCATTCAAATTTAAAAAAGAGAATACGAACTGGATTGTGCTATGCTTGTCCCATCTTATCTGCCTTGCCTTCATATCTTGAGACACTGACGGACGAGTTTTCTTAAGCGACTCCCTATATGTCTTCCCTCTTCATATTTCTGAGCTCTGATCTTTTCGTAGCTCGGTTACCGTAGCGAGGGCTATTCCAAACCAACTCTTGAAGTAACAATTCAGTACGAAGTACAAATCTCAAAGGTTTAGAGATCAACTGCCCGAATTATAAAATAGTCTTAATTCATTTAAATTTCACAGAGAAATAATATGATTTGATTCGCACTTACTGTACATAAAAGCTTTATATATATATATATATATATATATATATATATATATATATATATATATATATATATATGTATATATATATATATATATATATATTTGCTTTAAAACATATATAAGCTGTTTATATACCATGCAGTCATTCTTTTGGCAATAGACTATGCAGTCGATAAGAATAACACATTTAACTAACAAATATAAGCATAGATAATTAACGCATATTTATAATTTTAATAATTTAGGTAGATTAGTGCGATATTTTAGTATCTATATTTTTATCTATTGTTAAAATTGGTATTATCGGTAAGGGTTTTAATAAGTGATTAAAATGTTATCAAATTACACCAACAAATACTTGTTCAAACTTACCTTTAAAAACATTTTTTTTGTTATATGTGGCTTTTATTTTCATCGAAACATCGATTTGTATTTATAAGCATTTATTTTGCAGACATGCTTCTCGAAAGTTAATAAAACCAAGCAATTGTAAAAATGCAATTTTTCACGTTTTATTTTAGCAACTATGTCTTCATCAAAACATTAAATGATAATAGAAAGCTAAACAAATTACTCTTCCAAATTAATTTACACAAAAAATTTAAATTCTGTCGTGGAACAACCAAACTTCAATATCCTTTCAAAATAAGCAGTCAAGTGTTTGATCATGATAAAGTATTAGAAGCAGCAACAAGAGAAGAATGTATAATTGTAAACCGAAAATAAATTATTTCTTTGCTTTTTGATTCGTGTATACAGAAAAGTATCATTCAAATATTCCAAGTGCATCAGCCTATTGCTAAAGTTCAATGGTTTGATACACGTTAAAACTACGCTCATATGCAAAACCGGGTGTAACAGATAATTATTATCCGCATATTAATATTGTAGGCTAGCTAAAACCTCCTGGAGGTCTTCTATCCTCTATAAAGTGGAAACTTTTAATTAGGGGAAAAATCTGGCGGTGAAGCGTGATCTCGGTCAAATCACCTAGCGCAACCGTTGGCCTAGATTCTGTGCTACCCTTACCGGGTACTAAGCCCAAGATCCCTCTCGAGTTGTAGTGGTACAGGTCTAGATTATCAAATATCTACGCATAAATTATTTGTTTTCATATGTAGGTTTTACAATATATTTTACAAATCTCAGTCATTTTAATTAAATGTCGGTAATGAAAACAATTAAAAGTGGCTATCGTATAGTATATTCTGCAACACTTTTATTAACTAGTTATGACAATATTGCCAATCAGTTTGATATATCTTCAAGGAACGAGAATATCTTTGAACATTTGAATCGCATATAGTCTAGCTATGCTTGGATAATAAATCCAGAAGAGGATAACGCTGTATTTTCATGCAGATCCAGAGCCATTCCAATTGGGTGGTAAAAAACTTGAGAATAAATAGTGGGTGACACTTCCCAATCTACTATCCTCAAAGGAGGAAGGAGGAGGAAAACTCACAAATAAATTATTGAACACTCCATTCCAAACATCGCAACTGAATTTTTGCCATCAACTCTGCTCTATTTCGTATCTCCTTGTTTTTTAGACGATTCATGTAAATATCAAAGCATAAAGATGATTAGTCTAAAGAAGCTCACAGAAATATTTTCCTCCAATAATATAACCTTTATGGAATAGAATAGTTATTTATCTCAATACATTGATTACGCAGAAAATTTAAGGGCTTTTAAAGAGAAGTCCTAAATTTTGCTTTTCCAAGGGAAACTAGAGTAGGAAGGGATCTTTAACGAAAATAGCTTAATATGTTTAGTATAATTTCATTACGGTCTTAAAAAATGTCTGTAATTTAAAATCAATGACTTCACCTTTAGTTGTTTATATAGATATATATATATATATATATATATATATACCTATACTAGCTGACCCGGCCACGCGTTTCTGTGGCTGTTATAATAGTTTTAAAAATATTACGTTAAAATTTTAATATAAATGAAAAAAATGAACTAAATAGATTTTGGATTTTCCATTTTATTCATCTTATATCTAAGTATAGTATATGATAAATAAAAAATATACATATTCTTAACTGATGAAATATAAACATTAGTTTAATAAATTAAGTATACAATGGTTTATTTTTAATTGTGGATAGTTATATTTAATATATCTGTAAAGTCGTTCCAATAGTTATGGAGATTAGCCCGGACAAACATCGTGAAAGTAGATTTTTATATATATAGATAGGTAAGATTCCGGTCATTTGTTATATGATAGGGACTGAACTCAGAATCTATTAGACGTAGCGAGCTGCAGTAGGTCCCAAATTGTAGCAAATTTAATCTACTTTAAAAATAGTTACTTCGGTTTGTATCCAAAAACGCACCGATTAGGAGATACAGGCCAAAAAATGAAATAACTCCGAGGAGATTAGTGTATCGTGTCATCAACCCATTGAGGTTATACCTAGCCTACAATATTAATATGCGGATAATAATTATCTGTTACACCCGGTTTTTCATAAAAGCGTAGTTTTCACGTGTATCAACCCATTTAATTTTAAGTTTACAATTTTACATTTTTCTCTTGTTGCTGCTTCTAATACTTCATCATAATCAAATACTTTTAGGGAATAGACTGCTTATTTTGATAGGATATTGACGTTTGGGTGTTCCACGAGAGAATTTAAAATTATTTGTGTAAATTAATTCGGAAGATTAATTTATTTTGCTTTCTATTATCATTTAATGTTTTGATGAAGAAATAGTTGCTAAAATAAAACCTGAAAAATTGCATTTTTATAATTGCTTAATTTTATTAACTTTCGAGAAGCATGTCTGCTAAATAAATACTTATAAACACCAACCGATGTCTCGAGGAAATAACAGCAACATATAACTAAAAAAATGTTTTTAAAGGTAAGTTTGAACAAGCATTTGTTGGTGTAATTTAATAAACTATTAGGAGATTAGTCCTAATTATGCGGTTCTTCGGCCACCAAAAGTTTCACCATCCGTTTTTTTGGATTAATACTTCTAAGGCATGACCTTATCACATATCGAACATGTAGCAGGTTAGAAAAAAATTATTTTATATATATATATATATATATAATTTTTATTTTAATTAGTTCAAATCCCGCTGCAGGCCATGATTTTTATTTAGTCTGTTTGTAAGATCTTCGGAACGGCAACTCAGTGCTCTACCACTGTGCTACCCCGCACTCTTATCAATGTAATATAGCAAAAATATTATAATCTCTATACAATGAATAAATGTTTGTGGAATAACGATTATCTTTTTATTGATTTTTTCTCCTTCATTATTAAATTCGGTTGCCAGAATACACTGACAGTAAGGGAATGAAATGTAATGAAGTCTTGGAGAGGAAGAAGGCATGGGAGGCACGAGAGAAAGAATTCCCCCGCGGCACCTCACGTTAGTTTTCTCATTACTCAGGGACGTCTCCCGTCCAGCTCTTTCTCAGCCTTTTACGGATGTTCCTCAGTATTTTGTTGCTGTTTACCGTAATCGTTCTTCCACCAGTTGGCTCGTATTGAATTACTAAATTACTGACATGTAAATATTCCATAAAAATTAATTATTTTCTCAATATTTTTTTTTAAATTTATATCAAACCATCGAATTCCTCTCGTATTCAATCCTTGCAATCCAAAATCCTTCGCAATATCCTAAACGCTCCTTATTTTTTCACAAATAAAACCATCCATAAAGACCTTAAATTTCCGTATGTTACCGATTTAGCCCATTCCAGATACCTATCATTCCATAATAAACTCCAGCCCCATCCAAACCCACTAGTTTCTATCCTTACATCCAATTCCATCCCGGACAATCCTCCTAGGATCTGAAGAGAAGATAGCCTCAGGACCTTATATTATAGAAATGTTATTAGAGTGCTGCCTCTAATAATTGCCAGTGGGTAGTGCCTCTACATGTCCTTTCATGTATCTAGTTAGTCATATAGCCCTTGTACTAGATGTATATATTACAGTTGTACAATTCAATAAAATAATTTTTTTAAATTAAAAAATTGATATCCATTAGTAATAATTTACTGTCAATTTTCTTCCCTTGTAAATATTTTACTTTTTTATGTGCGTTTATGTCTTTTTTGTTTGTTTTTTTATTGACGAGATCATACTTTTTAGTTATATTTATTTTTAAGTACTTAGGTAAATACTATTTTGTTCTTGTTATGTAGTATCTAGGCCAGATGTGTATTATATAATTATTATATGTTTCTTTTTATGGAGCTGGTCCCGAAGTAAAATTATTTTTCTATTCCATTCTAATTTAGTTTGAATATTAACTATTTTTATTTCATACAATAAAAAGTATATTAGTCCTTTACAATTTAAGACAACTCTTTTGGTATAATATTTTTCAAATTGAAAGTCATAGTGGATTAATAGTTATTTTACCATAAATATTTTTTTATTTATGAACAATATATTTTAATGGAAGTTTCAGTACTCTCTTCCTCCATTTCGGAATCGTTCTGAATTACTTTTACGTTACTTAAGTTTCATAATTTATCCGTTTCATTTTATGCTGTACTCTTTGCTATTAGCTTGGATTAAATAGTTAGTTGGATTAATTAATTATTTAGAGCCTGAATATCATTATAATGTAAATATTATTATTAAATTAGAATATAACGTAATGTAAATAAAGTTGTAAATGTAGATTGCTTATTTTAGAATCTTGATACATGATTTTTAATGGGATTCCGTAAGCAACCCATGTTATCAGGGAGAATGTAAAAAGTAATGAATGCTGAGTTTCAAGGAAAGGTCTATTCCAGTTTATCAACTATTTAAAAAAAATTTAATTAGTGATTTAGTTTATCGTAAACTGGTAAGTACTATGTTTAAAAAATACTTTTATATATATTTTTTTTTCTAAAATATGTAACCAACACTACTTTCAGTTTATTGTATTTAGCCCAAAATTAAGAATATGCCCCCGTAATAATATTATAGATACCAAATTTAAAAATAATTCAATAACATTTAAACATTCTCTAACGTCAATTAATGTAAAACAATTTAAGCGACTCAACGTTACCCAATTTTATGGAGAATCTGTTATGCAATTTACATTTACATGAGTATATAAGTCAAATTGACAAAACTATGTTAATTATTTACGATTTATTTACGTAACACGATTTATGAAATTTGCCAGTATTAGTTACGAATCGAAGGTAAAAGATTCATTTTTTTGTTTGCTTGTTTATTTAATTAACTTCATTTTATTCTACTATGGCTAATAGCACGATGCTATAATGGTAGTCCTTAATTTTTTCTACCCAAATGTAATTAGTATAGAGAAACACCGCTCACGTTTCCATCGAAGGACGACATAACCTAGGATTTTTTACTCTTTTTAAAAAATCATAAGGCCCCGTCTTGAGATGCGAAGCCGTGGTTTTGCCCAAGTTGTTAAATAGGGAGTAGAAATTAATTTTGTATGCATATATTTTAATTCATCTGTGGTTTGTTGTATGCTTCGTTTTCTACCTGGTAAATCTTTACAAGAAATATAAGCAAAAGACATGTTCTTTTTACTTTGGTCAGAACAAAGATATTGTTGTAGATGGAAGTAAGCGATCCAAACAATAATTACCATCATTCCTTTTTTTTTTCTCCTTTTTTATACCAAAATTATTTTCTAAATCACGCGACAAACTTTCAATTTAGGAAGTAAATATTGAGAGTAAAACATGGGCTCGGAGGCAACTAAAAGTTTAGTTTACGCCTATCCTTGAGTTGCGTAGATACTCATTTGGTATGCTTCCCCAGCCGCCTTGCCAATGTTGGTCCCAGCTTCCGAACGAGGCCTATATCCAACTGGAGTCTCATTTTCCTTTCCGTTCACCTGAACTCTTATTTTATTTCAGGACCCTTAAGGAACATTTTTTTTTATTATTTGATCTTACTGTGTAATAATATTAAAAGTTATATTATATTTTTTGTGGAGCAACTATAAGCGTATGCCTATTTTAATTAAAAAATTTCGGTTTTGACCTGCGGTAGTTATTCCGCTGGTTGTCGCTTCTAGTTAAGTCACAAGTCTTAATTTTTCATTCGTTACTCTTTTATTATTTTCAATAAATACAATTTATCACCTTCATCAAGAAAAAGATAATGTAATTATGGGTAATGTGAAATTATTTCATCTAGAACGTTTTAACAACTATATATCATCTATACTTCGAACTGTTAGTTGAAACTTTTATTTCTTGATGAAATGATTACCTAAATCTTCTCATTACCCATAACAACAATTTCTCCTTTCTCTACTAAAGCTCACGATAACAATTATTTTGGGAAAATATTAAAAATGAAACGAATAACCAGATAAAACTTTTAACACAGCTTGAAGTGACAATCTGCGGAACATATACCCGACCTACAATCGGTTTTACTGATAGACTTGATAAATAAATGTTTTAACACCACCCAATTGGTCAGGGTTTAATTCCCTGAACATTTCTGACATAAGTAAGGCAAAGTAAAAAATAATAATTATTAATTCATAAACCGTAATTACAAACCAATATTATGTTTTACGGTAGTTTATTTCTCTAGTAATATTGTACGTTATTATCATGTTACTGTTACGGAGTTTTGGAAAAGAGTTCCAGAATCATTCAGTGAAATTTTAGAGCATAATAAGTTTCTCTATGAATCTATGTTAAATATTTTAGGAATTCGATAACAGGTTAAATGTGGTTTAGTTATTCTGGAGAATTTACTTCTTTTTTAAAAATTATTTTATTCTTAAATGAAAAATTGTTTTAATTTTAAAAATTTTGTTTGTTGGTGATTGATTGTTTAATGATGAAAAATGTAGAGACACTAAATTCCTTTTTTTATTTTTTCCTGGGATATAATTTATATTTGCATGCAAATATTGCTATTACAGATATTTAAACTCGTATATTTATAGGTTTAAATAAATTCGAATTATTTAATTACAAAAGAAATGACAAGAAAGTGGGGTTTCGATTTCCTTTAAATCTTGATAATAATTAAAGATGTCTCTATATGATGAAATGATTACGGTTTTATCAATAAAATTTAGCTATATAAACATGATGAATGTAATTTTTTTAATATATATATAAAAAATAATTTCTTAACTTTACATATATACTCTCAAACTATTTTCAATTCTACTGTTAGTAATATTCACTTGAAACAGATAAGTAGGTAATCATTGCCAAAACTTGCGATATGTGTATATTAGCGACCCGTAAGAATTTTTATGTTTATTAAAACTAACAAGATTATTATATTATTTGATATTATTTACTGTAGTGTATTTATATTAACAGTAATTAAACATTCAACGTGAAGTTTTGTTGCTTGCAGCTTGAGAAGGTACAGAACTTTTGGTGCTATCAAAAAGAAATATTATCGTCATGACCTATTGCCTACTAAGAAAATATGGTCTCAAATTTGTCCGTTTGATTGTCACTCTTAGTTTTGTCATCAATAAATGTATATCGAAACCAATTAATTACAACATTATGTTACACATGTATTTATTGTTCCTGGTAGAGTAGGTTGGAATTGTATAAACTTGTGTAGACAGATTAATTGAAGCAAGCCAACTGGTAATGATATGGAAATGCACTGCATAATAGTTTGTTAATATATACATAGTGTATTGATTATATGTTCATTATACAATCATCTAAAATATTAAATTAAAGATGAATTTCATAAATTATATGTAATTTACATCATAGCCACAATAAAGAAGGAATTAGGTATTAGGTCAAAGATGTTTTCATCAATGATATCACAATTCAACGTTACCTATTTTATTTTTCTATGAACATAATTAAGAAAAGTAATTTGCAATATAATATTTGCGTTTTTATTATTTTCTATTTACAGAGGATGCTTTCTTGAGTTATTATAAAAGTTTTTAATTAAAATTTAGCGATACAAAGCAATAAAAAACATTGATGTAATATGATAAAAGCCACTGTTCTTGCTTATATCTTTTTTTTTCTATACTTTTGATATTATAGAGGGTAACAAAAAAGAAAATTTCAGTAATTCGAATGATATTCTATAACAAATATTGTTCTGTTATGCCTATCGCATCCTGTTATCTTTATTTTTGAGCGAGATATGATTTGGATTTTTTTTCTAACGATGAGACACTTTTTTTTAAAAAAAAGAATGTTTTAAATTTCTGTAACTTAATTGAACATTTTTCCATTTTATTCACCAATTTTGAAAAATGCTATTTGTAAAAAAACCTTCGTCAGTATCATAGCATTTAAATTAAAATTAAGAAATAAAAACTAATAACATTCAGAAATACTCGGTTTAACATCACACAATACTTTTTTGACATTTGACATTAAGGAATTCAAAAAAGTCACTTCCGTTAATTAGCTTACTAACAATACACTCACCGTTGTTGTGATGTTCTTATTTCTAAGAGATATTGATATTGGAAGGTATGCAATTTGAAAAAGATACAACCCTTGAATCACCTAGATTTCTGTCCTGGTTTCGTTTGGAAATCGTCAATCTGTATAGTATTATTGAAAAAATGAGGGTGACATGAATAAGGAAATGTTTGTAGTACATACCATTAAATATATATAAATAGTATATAACTGCAATTATGTTATTCCAGTATTTATTGTTCTAGCTAGAGTAGGTTGGAATAGTATAAACTTGTGTACAATGCTTAATTGAAGTAAGCCAACTGTTAATAATATGAAAATCCACAGCATACTAGCTTGGGACATTATATTTACTACAACTATAATTCATGGGTATTGGCCTTAATATCTGAAATTCTGATTTTTCGATTGGCTAATTTTAAAGGTTTGAAAAATTATAATACCTTTGAATTCGTTTAAAATATCCACTTGTAGCTAATCCTGGATCAGTATATGAATTTTTAATTATTTTATTATACATTAATGTTAGGCCGTGTATTCATTTATGTATACATACTTCTTGCTTAGAATGCAATATATGTATTTAGCTGGCAATAATATGAAAAACTAAGGTTGTATTTTAGGATGAAGTGTAACTCAATGATTGCTACTAAGCTTCCAGGTTTAAACAGAAATATAGGTACTTCATCAACTGTGAAAGAGTTGGAGGTTCACTAGGTGTCGGACCGAGCAACCAAGATTTGGAAAAGAGCCAAATTCGATGGTTAGGCCGTTTAGTCGGCATGACAGAATGAGGGATAGGCTGATGGGAATTGCGTTTCAGAGGAAAGGCTCTCGAAACTGGACGTATCACGAATAATCTGCCTGATTCGGAATATCTTATAGATCGGGTGAAGGATGCAGATAGATTTTGGTGGTGTGGGAGGCTTAAGAAGATATATATGAAGGAAAGATATATAAAATATCATAAGCTTGTCCTTGTATAGTTCCTTCTTGTTAAAAGAAAAAATAAACCATCAGCATTTCCCTTTTCAATTTTATTAGAATAAGTCCCTTTTCGAATTCTGGCCAACTAAGACGGAAGGGGAAGAACGAAGGAGTGAGTCGACAGTTCCGAATGCTGACTCCTAAATTGCTCTAATATTCCACTTTTCAATTCATCTTCTCAAATTACGGGGCAAAGGTTTAATCTTTCACGGCAGTATCTCAAATTCGGGCAAATTTTCATATGAAAGTGTCAGGAATAGGACAGGAAAAGGGTTGTTTTCTGAATTATAAAAGGGATTCATCACAACCTTTCGTGCCCTTCGTTCGACTTCGCTTAACGAATTATTTCGTGCCATAATTTAACCTTCCACTAGGCGCCAAGACTTTTGTAACACGACCAAGCGCTAGACGTAATTAGGACGGCGTACAACTTTTGTTCTCTTTCACTTTCCCCAATGATGCTTGATTTTGTATGTTATAATTATAATATAGTTCATTTATGAGTGAAATAAAATATAGATTGGTTAACTGACAAAATTTATAATTTATTTACAATTAATTGTATTAATTTAAACGATTAAGGGGTAGTATTTATGTTCAGTCTCAACCATGTACTGAACCCCCAGACTCGTTCACGGGTCGTAGTGGTACAGGTTTTTGTTTTTTTTATGTTTCCTACTGAATGCATCCTAAAAGCTGTCTTCATACCTAATTAAAAATAATTTTCTCTTATTTGTAATGAAATGTTTATTTATTTTTTTTATATTTCTAAAAAAGTAAACAAGTAATCGAGATAATTAAGTGACAGTTTACCCAAATTTTATGTTTTTATAAAATATTATTTATATATATTTTTATGAAATTATGTAAAAATAGATAAACAAAATTAGTTGACAGACAAAATTATTATTTTATTTAGAATTAATTGTAATAATTTAAATGATTTACAGGTAGTATTTCTATTTCTAACGCAGTATATCGTGAAAACTTTTGATACCAAATTAAAAATAAAATCTTGAATTTGAATATTTAAAAAAATTCTATTATTTGTAAAGGAAAAGTTTATTGGTTGAATTTTAAAAATATTTTTATAAAAGGAAACACCTAATTGAGATATAAATAAGTAAGAGTTTACCCGAATTTCATCTTTTCTTATATTTTTTATGAAGTTCTGAGAAAATAGAGTAGACAAAACTGAGTTGACAGACAAAATTTGTTTTTTATTTACAATTAATTGGAATATTTTTTAAGGTTTAAATTATTTATGGGCATTCTTCTATTTCTAAGAAAGTATAATTTGAAAATTTCCAATTAAAAAAAAAATCTTATACTTGAATTTAAAAAAAGTTAAAAAAATATTTTTTTTTAGTTCGAAAATGATAATTGTATTGGTTTATTTAAAAAGAAATATAAAATGAAACTTTATTAATTTTATAAAAGGAAACACTTTATCGAATTTTAAATAAGTAATAGTTATCCGTATTTAATGTATTCTAAAATGTATTGTGTACGATATTGATGAAGGAAGGCTTCTATTTAAGCGACAATCATAAATACATGTAAACATTCGTATATCATCAACAGCTAATAAAATGAACAACAAATAAAAAATAATGAACAAAACTTGAGGGAAATATCTCAATTTCTAGTTAAATTTCGTTGACAATTTTTACACCACCAGGCACATTTTCGTCACACCCCATTATCAAAAATTCTTAAATAATAATTTTAAAAAATAACTTTTTTAAATTTGAAAATGATAATTTTATTGGTTGCATAACAAAAATATTTTTATAAAAGGGAACTTTTCAGTCAGAGAAGAGATTGAAAGGTTTGTGGATAGTCATAATGAAGTAATTAAAATCCATGTAAAGCATGGAGATGTAAAGAGCACGCTGAGGACGCTTCGCATCAAAGAGGCGCACAGTGGAACGAATCAACCCATTTGTTGGACATCGGACCAATTCTCTAATAACTAAATTTGTCCTTTATTTTGATCTTAAATTATACTTTATACTTCTTCTCAACAAAATTCATAGATAAATTAATTGTGAAATCAAATCTTATATAAAAAATTCTTAATTGAAATATAAATTTTTCTAAAAACTCATATTTTTAAAGGAATCCACTGTTTGAGGTAATGCCTTAAATTAACCGTGCACCTCTTGGAAAACAACTCATCCATAATAAGATATTTTAGTCAAATAAAACTTGGGGTTATTACAAACGTCTGGGATTTTTTTGGTGAAAATTGGGGGATAAAATTAAAAAAATCAATAGCGAAAATCGCTTAAAATCGCCCAAAAAACTACCTTCACAGTGAATAACTAGAATGCTTGAAGTTTTTTTTCCATTAGTCGGATTCTGCTACTAGGCTCTATTTTCCGAGAAAATGTTTTTTTCCTTTTTTTGTTCTAAACATTAAATGGGGCGGGTAACCAATCCCAATGAAAACAACGTTATTCTTCATCTGAAACTTTTCAGCGATGATTCGGGCATGTTACAAGTTATTTGTCTGGGTCAATTATAAACCTTGATAACTTTGAACCCTACACGAAAGAGACAGCACGATTATATCTATCTCTATATGGCTGGTATTATATGCCAGTCACCGTGCACAAGCTGCTCGTGCACGGAACGCTGATAGTCAAAAATGCTATAGTACCTATTGGACAATTGTCAGAAAATGCTCAAGAAGCAAATCACAAGTTATACCGAAATTTCAGAGTGTTTCATGCCAGAAAATCATCGAGGCAACCAAAAAATAGAGATGTTTTAAATAATTTGTCAATCAATTCGGATCCTTTAATTTCAACTCTTAGATCGAAAATAATAAACATTAAACGTGATTTATTACCAGAAGCACAATCCCTCATTGTTACTAAGAATATAGAAAACAAATCCTAATTAAAATTAAGTTATTAATTTCGGTTTAATTCTGATCGTTATTTAAATAAAACAGTTTTATATAGGCACCTACATTTATTATAATTTTGATGTATCAATTATACCTAGTAAATTAACTAACAAAAGTAATTATCAATTGTTATATCAATTTTGTTTAATAATTACATTTTTTGGTTTGTTACTTTTTCCTTTGTATAACTTTATTTAATACCTATGTATCTGACTTTCCATATAATACTGTATTGTATCTATTATCGTAGTATATAGGTACAATAAAAAGTACAATGTTAGATAACAAATGATCTAACATCGAAATATCAAGTCGAGAATTTCTACATGTTTCCCCTAAAAGATCTGATCCTGTTCATCATATAATTAAATAGTCTATTCAAAAAGCTTTAAAACTGTAGCAATAGCCTTATTCTAGGAGAACCAGAAGCGGAGATATTAATGAATATCCAGTCCTCCCTAACACTCGTTCCACTGTGAGGCGGTTTAAAAGAGTGAAGCCTAGTGATTTGCTATTAAAGTGAAATACGTAAAGTAAATAAATTAAAACTCCAAATGAAAGAGAATTCCACTAAATTGGGAGATTATCAAATGGGGTATATCCCAAACCCTTTTGCACATAAAAGAGGAGCTACTTTTGGGCAAGCTCAGTTGTTGCACAACAAGATGGTCTTGGTGGGTTGGAGTCCCTCACTATCTGAAGATTTTTTGGCCTCGGGTGTTTATTGAGATTTCCACGTTGTATATAAAAAAATAAAATAAAATAAAAGGAAACACGTAATCGAATTGTAAATAAATAATATTTTAGCAAGATTTTATGTTTTCTGAAGGAAATCTATTTTCCATCTAACCGATAACTATAAATACTTGTAAACATTAGTATTTTATCAACAGGTTATATGATAATCAATAATAAACAAAAAATAAACAGTAATGGACAAAACTTGAGAGTAATAACTCAATTCCTACTTAACCTTAAAGTGCTGAGACATGGTCCCTGTGGTACCTATTTTCTGGAATTTCTCACCATACCGATCATGGGAAATCTCCGTATGACACAGAACCTTCATATATTGCAAGTACCTTATTTGATTTGAAAGTGGAAGGTTGGTTGTTCACAAAATATAAGCTACGCTTGGTCCAACGGATTATACCTCAGTACTTGTGCGACTTTGATTTTTTTCAAGGTAAGCTTTCATATAATGTTTTATTTATTATTATTCAATATGAATCAGTGATACTTTTAAATTTATTAATGTTATCAAAATATTAACTGTTTCCTATTATGTAGATCTGTTACAATTATGGAACCCCAATCTTGCAATAAAATGTTTGAATATTTTATTTTGTATTTATTAACGAATTTTTGAATCAGATAGTCCGTGGGACCTTGTGCCAATACAAGCGTAAGGAAAAACGTCAGTACTTCACGGTTAAATTTTGTTGACGATTTTGTTCCACTACCAGGTGCTAGCTAGTCTTACTACAGGCGGGAGGTCACTGCTTTTTCACTTTATTGCTTTCCCTCCACAGTATACTGAATAACTGATGCTGATTTTTACCACCTTGCTGTAAGGGATGAATATTCGATAGATTAATTATATCAAAATTTGTCATAAGAAATTTCTCTTTCCCGGGTTTAAGAAAGTGCCTGCTTGTTGGACGGCATATCGCCTGGCGAAGGGTTAATTTCAGTAGTCTTTTGCCGAGGAAATTCCTGCTTCTACTTTTCACCTTGAGATCACTGCTTCACTGGATCTATCCTCCGACATAAGGATACGTGGGGACTATTGACTTTTTGGAGGTTAATGGAGGTTCGAAGCGCTATAAACTTTGCAGGAACCTTATATTTAATCTAATTTCAGAACTTTTGGTCGATTAGAGTTAGAACAACAAACTTCCCTAACCGTATTACTCACTCCGAGATAATTCATCCATACCAGTTAATCAGTCTCGGTTCAAGTCCTCGTATAAAAAATATACGACAGTAGACAGGTGAATCATGTGAGGAACCAAAAATCCTCAAAAATAGAAATGCAATTTTGATTTATAAACTTGAAGATTGTTTCTACATGTTACAGAATTTTAAAAAGATTGCTGGAGATCAATTATACACACTGTAATGCACATAATAACAATCCACTGTGATACATTTTAGCATTACTTTTTTCAGGATTCAAACAATTGTATTTTAAATGTTCCTTCGTTGTAGTGTCAGGCACTTCATTTATTTCTGTATTTTTTATTGCTATTATTATATTTTTTTACAGATAAGCTTGGTGGCTTTTGTTCGGCATATCATTAACTCTTGGATGTGACTAACATTAGTGTTTTGTATAGACGGACTCTAATAAGATCATTAATTCCAACGTATCATTTGGATTGATTATTTCGATGGTGTAGAAAATGATGTGCATTAGCCTGTAGTTTTTATTTTTGATTTCCTGAACACGTGATGAGTTTTTCATTTTTTTTCATTTTTGAAAATCCTTTAAATTCCGAATCTTAATGAAAAATAATTTCGATTTATAATGTTCCGTTTATGTGTTTTTTGTTCTCACTATTTTTGGTCTGTACAAGCAGGTTGCGCTTTATTCAACACAAAGAGGAATCTATTTTTAAAAAAAGTGTCTTAAAAAATAAACGACCTAAATATTAATAAATAAAGTATAATAATTGAGTTAAAATCTAAAAAAATACATGTAAACATATAAAAAATACGGAAATCATCAAAACATTTTTTGAAATATTGTGTATTTTATGTAATCTTATATTCTGGGAAATTTTAAAAACGTCCGTAATGTTCAAAACCTAAGTTATGAAGTTATTATAAATTAAGTATTTCCTTAACTTTACTTGTATAAATTTCAACAAACTGGAATTCATTAAAAACGTGAAATTGCGCCATATTCGTAAATTAAAAAAAAATGAAATATACTCTCTAAATATTTCCAATTCTACTCTTAATAATATACTCTTGAAAGAGATAAGAAGTAATTTATTGCCAAAACTTGTGATATGTGTATATTTGTAGTCCTTAAGAATCTGTATATTTTTTAAAACAAACTAAAACCATAATTATAAAAGTTGGTTATATTTATTTTCTTATTATTAATAACAGGGATAAAAACTTGAACATGAAATTGTTTTGTTTACAACTTGAGAAGGAACTGAACTTTTAGTAAAATTAAAAAGAAATTTTATCATTATGATCTATAGCACTATGATCTATATTATACAAAATATAATAAGTAGGATACATAATATTAAATCTAAATAGTTGATATAAACATATGTAAAAAAAATATGAATCATTAAAACATTTTTTGAAATACTGTATATTTATTTTTATCTTATATTCTGGGAAAATTTGAAAACGTCAGTAATGTATTAAACCTAAGTTATGAAGTTATTATCAGCGTAAAAATGCTTTCCTCTTCTGTTTTACGCTAATGGAAAGCCCAACCGTAAATAAGTAAAACACATATCTTTTGTTTTCCAATGTTTGACCCCTTTTCTGGCTTTCACCTAATCCCTCAGAGAACAATGTTGGTGAGATATACTTTTTATAAAGTTTATATGCTATATTTAGGGAGCATGGTATCTCAAGCTAAAAATCACGGATAAAATCCAGCAGTGACAGATAAATTATTCAATCTTACAGCCGTATATATATGTATACAGAGGGTCTTCTTGAGGTCCTCCTGGGGCTAATCCAGCCTCTTTCAAAAGGGTGCCTTTCATTGTTGAAAAATCTGGGGGTTTCGGACAAATCTCTCCCTTCATAACTGCAGAACAGTGCAAACTATACCATGTACTCCACTCTTGCTGATGTAGTGCAGGTTTTAAAATATGTTTTTATATGTTTACAATTATTCCTGTTACTAGTAATAGTTTTGGTATTGTTGAAGGTATACTTACTCATCTGACACAAGAACTATAAAGAATAGCCAACAATCAAACCCGGGAAAAGGCCGGAAGTATATCAAAATTACTAATTAATACATCTCTTATGAAAAAAATGTGCACAAAATTCATCATTCGACAAAAAATTATTAAAATAACATTGAAAGGCATCACTAGATTTATGTTGTTATTTTCTGATTCTACATACCTGGCTGTATAACATCCATTATAAAAATCACCAATATTCACTTAATAGCACACATAAAACTAATATGAAACACAGAGATATTTCATTCATTCACTTCGTAACAGCACGTGCAACTTGCAATACCTTCATAAAACAACTAATACAGCGGCAGGTACAGCTGTTTTCCCAGAAAAAATTATGGCCTTATGTTCTATAAACATTTGGTTTAACGTAAGTAGAGGTAGGTTCCCGGGATTGTCAGACGAAAATTTTCCTACTTTGATCGACTTTTGGTGTCAAATACCCCTGTGTGCGTCAGCTTTCAAATAAAATGTTGTCTCTATATAGGAGAATTTTTTTTAACTCCACCCGAATCATTTTCTTCCCCAAATTTTATTAAAAATGTTCTTTCATTGTATTTTAAAGTACTCATTATTTAAGATATTTTAAGAGGCATTGATATATAAGCAGTCTTATTATTCATAAACTTCATTTTTTTCGCTATTATTAATTTTTTTTTACCGATATAGAAGATGTACAGGATTTTTTGGCACATCACTAGCTCCTGGATATGACTAACATATATATTTTTAATACAGATGGACTCAAATAAGATCCTCCTACGTATTATTTGGATTGATTATTTCGGTGGTGTAGAAAACACTGTTCATAAACCTGTAGTTACATGTATGATTTCCTGAAAAAATTACGAATTTTTCATAAGGGTTAGGAAGTGAAGGAGAATGGGGTAAACTGAGCTTAGTGGGGATAAATGAGTAAGTAGAGCTTAAGTCAAGAAGAGCAAAATTAATATCTGAGGAAATTCGTGAGAAAATTCTTTTCGCCAAGTTTATAGACCAGAAATATTTTAAATATGACTTGATATCACCTAGATTATTTACCATATAGACCATTCCAAGTTTCCTATATATATATATGTATGTATATATTTTTTTCGGATTGCTCTACAGGCCTTGTAGATCTTTGGCCGCCTTTGCCATCCCTCTTCACCTCTGTCTATCCTGGGCCGCTGATTTCCAGTCTGCTACATGCAGCTCCTCAGCATCTTTGTTGACCCTGTCCATCCATCTGGTCTTTGGCCTCCCACGTGGTCTCTTGCCAACTATTGTGGCATTCATTGTTGTGAAGAGGCGTCCTGACAGATTACTTCGAGCTACATGCCCCGCCCATCTTAACCTTATTGCTTTCATATCTAGAGATATCGCCTGACCAGTTTCCGTGAGCAATTCCTTTTTGGTCCTTCTCCTCCAAGAGTGTTGACTCTCATCCCATACCACTCCGGTTATCGTGCGAAGGATTTTCCTTTCACATCTCTCTATTCTGCTTTCCAGGGTGCCGGTGAGAGCCCACGTCTCACAGCCGTAAATCAGAATCGGCTTTATTACAGCACCCTTAATTTCTAGAGATGCTTCGGGATTTCAATGCCCTTGTAAGAGCGATGAATGCTCTGTTTGCTCTTGTTATACACTGGTCTATCTCAGTTAATTGGTCATTCGTTGAGGTTATTGTGGAGCCAAGGTATTTGACGTTATCTACTTTCGGGAACGATTTTCAATCCACGCAGATGCTTTTTTCTGGGATGGACTTAACGGCTCACTATCAGGTATTTGATTTTTTCCTCATTTACCAGTAAGGCCGATTTGGTCTGCTTCTCTCATCAGCGTCTTAGCGAGTCTCTCGATATCCTTTTCATTACTTCCGAGGATTGCTATATCATCGGCGTAAGCAAGAATTTTATGCTCAACCCCGACGTGCACCCCGCCATTCACTGTTGATGTTCTTCTTATTACCTTTTCAAGGGCGAGAGTCCGTCTCCCTTCCTTAGGTCGGTTCCAACTTAACAAGCCTCAGACACATCTCCCTGTATCAGGACTTTGCATCGGGGGTCGTCTGCACACTCCTTTTTCAATCTCACAGATTTTCCGGGAATACCCAGCTCAGTCGTGATCTTCCATAGGTAGTTTCCGTCGACGGAATCATATGCATCTTTGAAATCGACAAATAAGGCGTGTATATCCTGCTCTACTTCCTACCGTGTTTCGAGTACCTGTTTCAGTATGAATATCTGGTCTAGCGTAATCCTCCCCCTTCTGAATCCTGCTTGCTGGTCACCTGCTGTGTTTTCATAATACGGATATATCCGATTATGTAATATGTTGGTCATTATCTT
Organism: Troilus luridus; assembly: GCA_964056705.1. NCBI lineage: Eukaryota > Metazoa > Arthropoda > Insecta > Hemiptera > Pentatomidae > Troilus > Troilus luridus. The sequence continues at coordinate 51,356,197 of OZ057415.1, read as the reverse complement.
ATAGGCTACGGGAAGGAGCGCTATGCCTCTGTAATTCCTACACTCGTACATGGACCCCTTCTTTAGGATAGGGGATATTAGACCTGTTTTCCAAGCCTCTTGGTATCTTCTCTTTCTACCATATCTTCTGGATTAGTTCTAATAGTTTGGCTCTTACGGTTTCTCCCCTCCCCCATCTTTGAACAATTCTGATGGTAGGTTGTGTAACCCAGGAGCCTTTCTTCTTATAAGCCTGTCTATAGCTATTTATACATCCGGAATATCAGGTTTTTCAACCTCTTCAAGGCCCTCCTCGTGGTCCACGTCCTCTTCGTTCGTGTGGTTCCCTTGGTTTAGCAGATTCTAGAAATGTTCTTTCCAGATGTTTAATACTTCTAATTTGGATGCCGTCAGTTTTCCATCATTTCCTCGCATTTGAGTACTCCTTGACCTATTTCAGAGTTGAAGTCTCCTATGACCAATTTTATATCATGCTTTTGAGGCTGCTCCACTGCTTTTTCTAGCTGATCGTAGAAATCGTCCTTCACCTCATCATCCTTGTCTTCAGTTGATGCATATACTATAATAATCGTGGTGTTAAACCACTCCTCTTATTCGTAAAACACTGATTCTTTCGTTGATTGGGGTGAATTTTATCACTGATTTCCTTCCAGCTGGGCTAACTATAAACCCAGTGCCGTTTTTGGTGTTTCTCACGGTGTAGAACATTATGTGACCATCAATTTTGGTTTCTCCACCTTCTGGCCATCTTACCTCCTGTATTGCTGTTATTGGAATATTATACTATTTGAATTAATTTACCTGGTCTCTATAGACTCCGAATGTTCCATGATCCAATGTAAAGTCCTACATTTTCCTTTTCTGGAAGGAGTAATAATGATTATTTATACTACCTGTGAACAAAAAGTTATTGATTTATTTTTAAAGATTGAACAGTTTTACAAACAATTCAGAATTCACAAGAATAAAAAAAATATATTAACAAGCCGGGACGCAATGCCACATAGACACAGATAAAAAACTCTCATTCATCCGAGCCATACACACAAATATTTTGAAATAAAAAGACATATAGTAGTTGAATAAATACATGTTTATTAAAATTGCAGTTTTAATTTTAACATAAAAATACTTTTAAATTTAATAAAATCTCATCAGCCTACTTCTTTTTCTTTCCAAAATTTTCTAAAAAATCCTCCTGAAACGAATCTTACCCATAATCGAATCCAATGACATTCCTTCAACCCAGTTTGGATTCCTTCCCTGGAACTCGACGGTCCAGCAGGTCCTCCGAGTTGTTGATCACATATCGTAACAATACTGCATAGGCGCATTTCTGGACGCAGCCCAAGCTTTCGACCGGGTATGGCATGCCGGTTTGCTGTTCAACCTCAAAACCCAGTTACCCCAATCCTTATTCCTAGTACTTCGATCCTACTTTTCTGATCGCTTCTTCCAAGTACGCAGCGATTATGAATACCCAATTCAAGCTGGTGTCCTCCAAGGCAGCGTCTTAGGTCCTTTCCTTTACTTATTATGCACCGCTCATATCTCAAACTACTCCTCAAACCGTCCTTGCAACATTCGTAGACGACACAGCCGTTCTGTCATCTCATCCAGAACCTGAAATGGCTTCCTCGAACCTCCAAAGGCACCTCTCTCTCATAGAAGTTTGATGACCATTAGTTAACCAATGGCGGTTCAAAGTCAACGAAGAATTATTTTACAGCTATTTAGCTCTATTACTTATTGCCTAAAAGTGGCATATTATAATATTTCAATAAAATGCATATATAAAAAAAAAATCAAGATGAGAAAATCTGAAATGTCACGATTCCACGTGTATTTTCTGCATTTTTTATGTTACTCTATTATTAAAAATCACTCAAAAGTCCTATCAAGTAAATATAATCTTGGAAAAGTCTTAATTATATAGCTCCTTCCGACATATTCTAGAAAGAAAATTTACTGTATAAAACTCACACTTTAAAGTTTTTGCAAGAACATATAATATGAGATTCAACATAAAAGTTCTTGTTTGGAACACTTGAAATGCTATGAAAAAAACTAATATCAATTTAAAAAAATTAATACATTGTGATTTTAGAGAAAATTACTATTATATTCTATATTATACTATTTAAAATTCTGCAATGCCTCAATAAGATCAATAGTCATAATTTTGATCTCTCTAAAATAAAAATTAAAATAATAAAACATTTGGACTAACTGAAACTATGTAAACTAATAAATAAAATGATACATAAAATGGTTAGCAATATTTTAACTTTTATAACTATTTTTTCTGGAAACTTTGAATCATGAGAAACATAATATAATTTGAGAACTAATTAAGTATGAGTAAAAATATAATTAAAAATAGTTCTCATTGAAAAATATTACTATTCGTTCTCGAGGCGTGAGTCTAACTCTTTCAAAAGATCAAGTTTGTTTTCCACGGCTTTTCTCAGAGCCTTAATTAGATGATCTTTCTGAAACAAAAGAGAATAAAACATTTCCATATTTACAACTTAGACTATTTCACAGAAACGTAAAATATGTAAGAAATGATAGGTTATTTTAGTATTTAAGAACCGTTGTCCATGAAATAGCACAGTCCCTACCATGTACTGAACCCCAGACCCGTTCACGGGTTGTAGTGGTACTGGTTTATAACAACTACGGATGAGAGTTTGCAGTTTTTATCGATTATTTGACATGTTATCCTTTATTATTTCGATCAAATAATGTAATTACATAATTTATGTAATTTTATATGTAATCTAATATCAACATAAGCCAGTTAAGAAATTCTTTTCCGGAGAACAAGGAAAAAAGTCCACTCCCTACATTGTTAAGACTAGAACAGGATATAGCCCGTAACATAAAACCAGGTTTCCTCTCTTTACATTTATATAGAAATTCGGTAATGTTAATAGACATATTTAACATTTTAATATTTTGTTTTTGTTTATTTAATATTAATGTACCTTTGTTTTTGTTAACGACCATTTATAAAAGGTTACAGTAAGGTTACTGGTGGTCCTATCAGTGAAAAGAAAGGATGTGGCCATGACCGGGGAGCGAGCCTGTTTGAGCCAGGATAGCTCAATTGGTAGAGTTCCAGACTAGCGATCTGGGCGACCCGGGTTCGAGTCCCGGTCCTGGACATATATTTTCTTTTCAAATAAAAACATTATATATGTAGGTGAAAAATAGGGTGGCTTTTCTAGGAAGATGTTTGTAGATCTGGATCCTGATGAGGTCTTGTCCAGGAGCTTTGTGAGAAGGTAATCTGTGAATAATATTAGATATTTCTGAAGGATGGAATGGTTTGGGAGGAAGGGTCATTTGGAGGGGAACATTTAACTCTGCTTTTATATATTGAAAGTGGCTCGAGTTTATAATATCAGGATGTGGATGAAAAGTTTTAGAGAGATGTTGGCCGAATAACATAGCTTTTTCTTCGTCAGTTCTTGACCATACATTCATTAAGGAGTGGGTGATGCCCTACCTATGGCTTCCCACCTATAGCCCTATCTATTACTAAAGGATTAAGGCTAATTACTGCCTTTGGTAATTAAAAAATAAAAAAATAAGTAAATTTAAAATTAATATTTATAAGTTACCTGAAGGTGTGGTCGGTGTGGCATTTCTGACAGTCGGTATACAAGAACGTCACCATCATTGCACCCAAGAAGAAGGTTCTAGAAATATTGTCAAATGATCACTTTTACTTCTAAAATATTTGAGGGGTTCAAGATTAAAAGCTGATAACTCGAAATATCGAAAATTAACTTAACATTTTCCGCTCGTTTAGTCAGTCAAAGCTTTATGCTTCCCAAACTTCAGATTCAGAACCAGGCTAAAACATTGAGCAATAAGGCGTCAAAGTATCATGTTATAACTATCTAGCGAAAAATGTGAAAAAGTCAATTTTTGAAATTTGAGACTGATTGATCTTGAACGCCTCCTATGTTTACACAATTGTATCTAATAAATATTTGTAAGTACAAATATCTCTATTATATTAATTAAACCAGATAATATGGAAATAATTAATCTATGTAAACCAAATCGGTTTTTAGTATACAGGCTTGAAGCCACACATATAAATGAGTTCTATATATTTATCTACTACCTTCTTCTTATCTTATTTGTATCTTAGATGAGTAAATTCACTTAGATTCATTTAAACTAAAATACAATGCATTTACAATCAATTATCTAACAAAAAGTGTTAATGTTATATGGCAGTGACAGCTGTAAAAAATATAACTGATTAAAAGTAATCCCAATAGAAAGGATGAGAAGTGAAGACATATAAATAAAATAAAATAAATTATTAATTTATATTGTTGTCAAATATTTGATAACTAATGGGTAGGATGTTTGATTTCATTTAGTTATGTCCGGTAAATATGGTGTTTAATTTAAGTTCACCTGACTCAACACAAATATTAAACTATTGAAGATTTCAAACGACCATCACAATATAATATGAATGACGTTCCTGAAAACGTTTATAATATACATGACATTCCTAAATAGTCAGTATAATTTATCCACTGTGTTAGTTTTTTCTCTTATAGTTGCTGTATTATTTAGTTTTCTAGTTAATTAAGATGAAATACTATGCATCTGGTGGGTTAAGATAAATTGTATATTTTAAGTAAGAGGGTTACTCAAAAAGTAAGGAACTTTTTGGAACTTTAAAAAAACCAAGTACAAGAAAAACATTTGTTTATATACATGTGAAAACGGACTAAAACTCTACTTTTCAACATAATCACCATTCAAATTCTGGCAGTTATCATAGCGGTGGACAAGCTTTGAAATTCCTGTGTCACAGAATTCTGCCGCCTGTGATCTCAGCCACTTAGTGACGCGTACCTGGAGCTCCTCTGGGTAGTCAAAATGCTGTGTTGCTAGCCATGTCATCGTTTCATTCATTCATTCTAAAATTTTGCTTTTGCGTAACAATGCCCGACCTAACACGGCAAACCGTACTCAAGAACTCCTGAACTCGTTCAACTGGGAAGTTTTTTCTCATCTCCCCCTACAGTTGTGATCTTGCTCCTAGTGATTTTCTCTTGTTCCCGAAAGGGAAGACCTGACTAGCGGTGATTATGTTGAAAAGTGGTATTTTAGCCCTTCCTTCACATGTATTTAATAAAATGTTTTTCTTATACTTGTTTTTTTAAATTCCAAAACGTTCCTTACTTTATGAATTGCCCTCGTATCAGTTTCTGAAACTTCTGGTGATTGATAATTATCTTGAAAGAAAAATATTATATAACACGGGTCGTCCGCTTGACCGTAGTAGTGCTCTAACCAACTGAGCTACCAGGGGTCGCATACAAGTCAGGCAAATCCGTTCTCTTCACCAATCCTATATCCCCGTGCTCTCGCAATTTTCGCGATGTATACACGGGGGAAAATGTTCATTAAACATTACTTTAATTAGGATCTTGTTGACTTACATTAATATATATTTTATAATTTTAATTTTTTATTAATTGTTATTATTTTTAAATATTTTTGTATTGAAGAGCAAAGAAATGCCCTGGCCGGGATTCGTTCCCGGGTCATCCACTTCTCCGTACCAGTGCTCTAACCAACTGAGCTACCAGGGGTCGCATACAAGTCAGGCAAATCCGTTCTCTTCGGTGGAGGATTTAATAGGATCGGTGAAGAGAATCCTTCATTCTATCAAATCCTTCACCGAAGATAGGGTGGATAGCAGAGCACTGCTACATATAGATGAAACACTATCCATCAATAAGAAAATAGATAATAAAAAGGTGAGTCAAATTTGTTTGTATTTTATTATAACCATTTTTTCCTTTAAAAGTTACCATTAAGCTGGTAAGTGAGAATAGTTGATGTCTATAAACAAATATTAAATATACATAAAATTAAAAACATAAATACGGTTAATAAATGCATGTGTGTATAATAAAATTTAAGATAAATAATTAAATTATCCTATGATATAAATTATTTACCTTTACAAAAGATAATTAATTGTTCTAGATTTATTGCTTACATACCCTAAAGCAAAAATGTTGATGAATGAAACAATTGAAAATAAGAGTTCTGGAAAGCATTTATTAGATTTTAAGAAATAATTATTTGTAATAAAACGTTTTGAAACATTGGATGGTGACGTGGACGACCCGGGTTCGAATCCCGACCAGGCCAAATCTTTTCTCTTCAATACAAAAATATTTAAATATTTATAATTTTTTTTAAATATCTACCTCGGAGGTAAAGGCCACCATGTCACATTTTTGAAATTTTTGTATCTGTTTCGGAGAGCCCATTTTCCTAAGCTTTGTATTATCCAAATTTGTTTCTTCGTTACTTATAGAAACAGCTTAAAGATCGTTATTCATATTTTCGTTGGCATTCCAAGTAATTGGAAGTATTGATCGTTGTATTTATTTATGACGATTTACCAAGTGTGTTGCCTATTTTCTGGGTATTGTGTCCTTTGCCTCTGGGGCCCTGATAAAAGAAAATTCCTATCTTACCGTTCCTGTATCGGAAAAACGGACGTGTGTGTAGTGGCGACCTGTGAGGGTTGCCATCGGCTTGTCCGCCTTCCTACTCAGGTCCCAGATGCAGACCATCTCCCTCGAGCAGCTTGCAAGGATGGTACTGTGGCTTGGAGACCATGTCGCGCTATCAATGCTAAACTGAAATCAATCACAATATTCTTGAACACCCCTTCCTTCCTGCAGTAATATTTTGCATAGTTTTGCTAATTTTCAATGACTTTCTATAATTAAAATAGAATAGAATAGAATAAAAAAGGTCCCAGTAGAATAACAAACATGTACAGAAATAGAAATATATTACATAACTGGCCAGAAGACTACATGATACAAATCATAAAGCGTATACAAAATTGGCGGAAAGAAATAATAAAAAAAAATATATATATATATATATATATATATATATATATATATAAACAATGATAATAATAAGTAAATAAACAGTACGAATCCTGACAAGAATAATAATCCTGACAATTAAAATAATAGATAGATCAATAAGATCTATTGAATGCATGAGCTAGCAAGTAATACCTACTTTCTTTACTTGATGTACATTTTACGAAAATAGGAGGTATTCGTCTCACACGTCTAGTAATCTCTCTGACACTTACATTTCAAATGGTCTTTTGAGTTTTGATGGTGTGAAAATGGCGTATTTATTCTACGTATTATGATTCTACGATTCGACACCAATTTTTTAGGTAGTTGGATGATGAGAGTTTGGATTCATAGAACAGCTCAGTATTCTGAGTGAAGAATGCCTTATAAAAACTTTAGAGAGCTTAAGAGAACTAACATTATGATGATAGTCCTCTGAGCTAATGGCTGACCCGTATGTGTAGCTGGTTCTATTATAATATTGAATGGAGTTGGGAAAATAAACGATAAAAAAAAGATGCAATGTTTTTAAATAGGTTGAGCCGTGTACTAGAAAATACTAAGTAGTAAAGTTTTCATACGTAAACCCAATCGTATAGATTAAAAAATGTACTGAAAAATAAAAGATTAGATGACTCGAACGTTCTTTATGCTCTGAAGGAGTGGTATTTTTTTTTTTAAATAGGATTTTTCTAATATTGCTTCAGGTTATTATAGGGTTCAGTTAAATATAATTTAGATAAATAATTTTAAGTGAGTAAATAAGCGTAGTGAATTCCGCCTAGGGAAGGTTGGACTTGCCAACAAACGTTTGCCGGAAATTCGTCAAATATATAATGTAAAATGTACTTGCATGCGAATGGTCTGTCTTATGAAGTAGCTTATTGCCAATTTTAATTTGTTACATAACAGTGAAGGTAAACCGTCTTCCAAATGTATACAGAAAAGATAACTTATTCTTATATCAATTTAAATGATTCTGTGAATATAAAGATTTGACAATTGTATTTTTAGTGGTCATCTCATCAAAGTTTAAACTGATTAAATAATCATTAAGATTAATTTTAACTAATAATAATTTTAGAGTCCTGTTAACAATCTTTTGGCGTTCCTCAAATCGTAGATCAAATGACAGCAACACGTGGTTGCTATATCTCCCCCTAATTGCTAGTGGCCGACTGCCCAAAGCGGTCAGCTTACTTCTTCAACTCCACTCATGGCGGGGAAAAAGAATTTCGGATCATCAGAGATAACAACCGCCCAATGAAATCCCATGCCACCAAAAGGAATTTTTTTCTTAGCGCAATAGAAAAACAAAGTCTGATGACAAACTTGTTCTAATACAGCCTAAATTTAGTTGTTTCCTTTTGTTTGTGAGTATAGGAAAAGTAATAAGCACTCATTATTCCGTTTCATAATTTTCGCCATCGTGAATATTTAAGGTATACCTCTACCACTACAACCCATACAAATTTGTAGGTTCAATACGTGGTAGAGACTGTACTGTGAAGACAAAGGTTGCATTGGAGGTGATTTTTTATCCGCGATTACGTTCAACCGCCAGGGTTTTCAGATTTCAACAGATTAATCCCCGGCTGTTAATAGTTTAAATAAACTGTCTAGCCACAGCAGGATCTGAACCCGTGATCTTCAACACGGCAACTCAGCGTTATACCACAGACCTTAAGATATATACACCTTGGAGTGTGAGAAATTTTTTTATTTTTTGAATAGTTATGAAAAATATTGTCTTGGAGCAAACAATGCTCCAGGTGGAGGTGAAAAATAGATTCTGAAATAGTAAGCAACTATTTCTCAGAAACCAACATTCAAACAATGCAGTTCTTCATAAAAAAAAACAAGAAAAGAAAAAGTGTGTGGACTATTCAAAAGAAGAACTCCATCCATCTTCAAGCATTGTTATTTTTATTATTAAATGCATTTGAAAAACCACCCGTAAAGTTAAAAAAGTGTCAGTTATAACAAAATGTGGCATTGCGTTTGGTGTGAATAGGTATCCCTAGTTGTAATGGTGCGGAGTTTTGCATGATATATGAGAGGTTTTACAAGGCTACAATCGATCCAATACTCCGAAAAAAGATTATATATATATATATATATATATATATATATATATATATATATTTATTTCACATCTTTTACTATTTTATGGAAGATGAAAGATTTGTTTCTTAAAACAATTCCTGAATGCCTTCCTACTTTTATTGCATTTTTGATCATCTTTTCCCTTCTATATGTAGATTTACACGAATCGAATTAATCCTCTGTATCAACACCACACCCCAAAAATAGGTGGGTTGATCCAGGACTTGTGGAGGTGTCGTGTCCAAAAAAATGTTTCATGCATTGTTGTACAGAGAACGGAATGGTGCAATCAAGAGTACTGGGGTCCCAATTTACTTACATTTGGTGAGCGCATCAAATTATCCAACTGCCCTGAAATTTAAATAGTTCTAAGAATACGATCATTTTTTTCATTATTTTAACTCTAAATGAAGTGATCTGTAGAAATGCTTTGCCTATTTTTATCAGCTTAGCAATTACATTAAACGTGGACTAGGCAAAGGAAGAAGATCAGAAACTTCCAAAATGAGTACGTTGTACTATGTAAATCACTAAACAAAACAAAATTTTTTTTATTTGATTCAATTATCTTATCATCTTAAAAGACCAAAATGTTAAAATATTTCCCTATATATTATTGTTATTAGAAGGTTACGTTAGAAGTGGGAAGATTGTGTTAAAAGTGAAGGATTTGTGTTTGGGTATTGGTCCGTGGACAGAGGTTTGTAACTAGAAATTGGTGGTATCGGCATCGAGCGTTCGGGTTCGCTGAGCTTTTTTATTATTTATTATATAATATTGTTATTACTGTTTTGTTTTTTATCGCTGTTGCTGATTAAGTTTCTGCTGAGATGGGAACCAGAACTCCATCCTCCTTCAGTTTTTTAAAATAATTTTCTAACAATAGGGTTGTGGACTGCTGATTTTCGAATTATTATTATTACTAACTTTATATTATCTATTGCTCACCAGACTGAGGTCTGACACCCTTAGATTTAGGATGTGGCGCTGGATACCATGGAGCCAGATACTGACGTCACCATCAGCAGAGTGACTGAGGTAGACAGACCTAATGAATGGAGAGTGCGCCATCCCTAGGACAGCTACTTTGTGCCGATTCAGTTTCTCCCAACAACCATCTGCTCTGTGTGTGTTCACCTAAATAAATAGAAGTAACAAAGTATGCATAAATCAACATTAATACAATTACAATAGATATTTTGTAATGTAAACTAAAAATGACAAACTAAAAATTAGATTTGTAATTGAATTAAGAAATTGTATTGTTAAGGATCTCATCATTGATCGGGAAGTTGCTGCCCAATCAATTACCATGCCCAAGCTTTGTAAACGTTGCAGACTCGTTAACCGGATTTGGGGATAGAAAGAAATTACCCAAATGTGTCCGCAAGGGCGCAGCAACGTATAGGAGAGTACTGAAGATGTATACACCAGCGGGAATTAACCTTTTTAAACAGCAGAATTTTCCCAATAAGTCAGAGTTTGAAGACTGGTACTGGCGAGAAGGGTCGTGATCTGACCAGAATATAGATGAACTGTCAAGGTAGGAAACTCTTCTTTTACTGTACCCTGAATAGATTCTGGGTGTAGCAAGATAGTTCAATTAAGACGATTAAATAGTTGTTGTTTTTTTTTGTTTTATCGACTCGATCACAAAAAATTTGGGGCTGTGTATATTTTGTTATATAGTAGTTTTATTGGTATTAATCCATTATCAATATTACTATTTGATGCTGGGTAGGTATAACTTTATTTTTTCAATATAGTAGTGTTTTATAAATAGGTACTGTTATTAATAGATACTTTCCTAGTAACTAATAGTACATTGTGTTAAGATGTGAGCTAAAACACTCTAAATAAAAGCAGGAAAGGAAAATACCTGCCAATATTTCGCCTATTCAGGAATCTTCAGGACAGAAAGATAGTAGTTACAAAGTAAAATTGAGGTAACCTGTGGTGCAGTGGTAAAGGGTTGATATGCCCTTTAAGTATCATTTAAAAGGAGTTGAAAATTCTTAGTGAGGCCGGATGAGAAAGTAAAAAGGTTAAAGATTCCTATCCTAATTACACCTGGATAGATAAAATTTAGGACTCCAACTGCAGGATTGTACGAATAGCCATGGCACCAAAGGGACATTAAATTAAAAAAACGAACAAATAAAGTAAATTAAGAAATAAAGCATATCCCATGTTCAAAATGCAGTGTCTCATGCCAGAGGGATATTCAACATTATTGCGATTATTGTATCATAAGGAAGATTACAGGACAACAGCTAAATAATGTTAAGTAAAAGCAGATATTCTGCCTCTTCATAGATTTCTGCCAGGCCTACGATAGTCTTGACAGGAATGAACTGCTCAAAGTAATGAAAACTCTAGGGGTCCCGGAAAAGCTAGTCGGATTGAGTGCGATGACCTTGGAAAACACCAGATGTAGGGTGAAGATTCAAAATATGATATCAGAAGATTTTGAGGTTGAGAATGGTCTGCGCCAGGGAGATCCCCTCTCACCTGTATTGTTTAACATCGCACTCGAACAAGCTGCGAGATCAATCAGGACCAACCCAGGAGGAACGATATGTAATAGGATGACCCAACACTTAGCGTATGCTGATGACGTAGTGATATCAGCAAGGTCAAAAGCGGCGCTCTCAGGAGCTTTGCAGGAATTTGAAGAAGCTGGGAAAAAATTGGGTCTGGTGATAAATAAGGAAAAAACCCAATATATGATTTCCACAAAAAATGATGGGCAGGAAGAGCTGAGTCATGTGCAACTGCTCCACCACACATTTAAGAAAGTGGACAGCTTCAAATATCTGGGGGCTTTAGTGACAAGAAAGAATGACATCACTGCAGAAATTAAAGCAAGAATATCAGCAGGGAATAGATGCCTCTTTGCACTGCGAAAAGCATTAAAATTTCGAAACTTGTCACGGAGGGCAAAATTATTGATTTACAAAACAATCCTAAGACCGATTGTTACATACGCTTGTGAAACGTGGGTCCTGACACAGGAATGCGAAAAGATGCTGCAGATCTGGGAGAGGAAGGTGCTTCGGCAGATATTTGGGCCAGTATGTAATGAAGGCCAATGGAGGTCTAGAAATAATAGAGAGCTTCAGGACCTATAAAATGAACCAGACCTAGTCATCTATGTCAAATCTACACGTATAAGATGGCTTGGGCACGTAGAAAGAATGGGAGAAGATAGGTACCCAAAGAAGCTATTATATGGCAAACCAGGAGGCAAAAGAAGAAGAGGAAGGCCCAGGCTGCGATGGCTGAATGATGTAGAGAGCGATCTGCAGAGGATGGGGATCAGACAGTGGAGAGGTCGAGCTGCTGACAGGGAGGACTGGAGAGGCGTTGTTGCGGAGGCCAGGGCCCTGCAAGGGCTGTAGAGCCATGGGAAGAAGAAGAAGAAAAGCAGATATTTTTATTATTAATTACTTTTATAACTCCGAAATTGCAGGTCACTCTATTTTTTAAAAATTAAACTCATTTATTTATTTTTTTATTACTTCGTCATTGTTCTTTTTAAAAAAAGGATTGATCATACAATTGGCTTTTGAAGTAGACAAATCAAAATGTTTGATATTTCTTTGATTGTTTTATTCGGATCGAATCCCGTTTAGACTTTCAGTAGGATGAAACCCATGGGAAAAGGAAGAGAATATAAGAAAAATCAAAGGAAAAATAATTTACGGGCGATCTGAGGTCGGGAAGTGTATGAGGGAGAGGTTTTAACGGTAAAAACGGTTCATTTCGATTTCCGGGAAAACTACAATCCCTATAAGGAAAAAACTGAATGGCAAACTTGTAGGTAATAAAAATATCTACAACTTTTGTATATGCACTTTTTTACATAACCTCTAAACTTATGTGTAAAATTCATATAATCAAGTTTTTGTTTTTTTATATTTATCTTTTACAAAAACAATTTTTTTCACGAAATTTGGTGAAAATTTACCTATTTATGTCCTAAACACACTGTAATTTTTTTTATTTAAAATATTTATTTCTTCACCTTATTTTGACTTTGTATAGAAAAAAAACCCAAATTTTCAATCGAGAGATTTCAATGAACAAAAAGCTCACCGACTTTTTAAAAAAATCAGATATTTTGAAGTGAGAATTTTCGATTGAACATTAGGGTTTTTTCGATACAAAATAAGGTGAAACAATAAAAATTAAAAAAAAAATTTACAGTTGTTTAGGACATAAAAAGGTAAGTTTTCACCAAATTATTTTTTTTTTGTAAGAGATAAAAATAAAAAACTTGGTTATAAATTTTGAGGTTATGTGAAAAAAAGTGTAAATACAAAAGTTGTAGGTCTTTTTATTACTTACAACTTTTCCATTTAACTTATTTCCATAGGACTTGTAGTTTTGCCGGAAATCCAGATAAACCGTTTTTTACCCTTAAAACCTCAACCTCTTCCACTTCCTGACCTCAGATCGCCCGTAAATTATTTTTCCTTTCATTTTTGTTATACTCTATACTTTGTTATACCCTTTTCCAAAGGGTTTCATCCTACTAATATTTTTTCATTTTTTACCATTTTCAAAGGTACAACTACAACCATTTTCAAGGCACTGGTCTATTTTGTAAATCCTGGTTTTATTCCAATAAATTTTCATTCATAGATTTAGTTAGCTGTATATGTTAATCAATAACATGCCTTTATTTTATATTAATAAACGTCGAATTAATTTAAACTAAAGTTGTAAATGTGAGCATACTTGCCGGATATTATTATTTAGAATAAAAAACATTATGAGTTTCTAGGTTTTTACCTTTGAAAAATAACAGATTTTGAAGTATAATTTAGCCATATTTAAGCAATAACAATCATTACAATCATAAAAGAATAATTAATTTTATACAAAGGCATTAATATTATACTGACACATATAATGCAGCCCATATCCGTTGTAACATAAACCTTGTTCCGCTCTCCGATAGAGATGCACAGCCCAATGTAAGGCACTTCTAAAAAGAATTTGTCTGAATCTATGCTGTCATCTTCTTCACTATCCAGAGGTTCGTCCAAAAGGTTTTGAAATCGCACATTCAGTTCCGGGTCTGGTGCTGCTATGAAACTTAATTTGGCCATCTCTGAAATTATATATTGTTATATTATAGTATCTTATTATATATTATTAGACAAAAACGAAAATAAAAATCCTGTATCTGTTTAAAATTGTATCTTTATTCATGGTTAAAACATAAATTTATCATTGATATTTTATATGTCTCACTTGACCAGGTTGTTAGTAATGTGATAAAATTCATGACTAAAATAAACGAAAATTCATTGCCTCCAGTGGAAAAGGTTGATGGCGAATATGTGTATACCTTTACAGTAGAAAAGGACGTTAAAAAAAACATATAATAAAATAAAAAATGAAAATGCGTTGTCTTCTGGCATGGGACCTTGCTAGCAGATATTTCCAGTTGTCATTGTGGTCTCCATTTCTCCCTTTTATTTTCAACTTGCTTACAACAGGGACGCTATATAGGTCAAGAGCATGATAATATGGTGAAATTATTTGATAAATCGCACGAGTAAACAATCCAATTGGTGTTTGTTTTATTATAAAAATAATAATTTTCAAATAATCAGAGCGTTATAAATATACCTTATAAATTTGAATTTCCCTATTTATAAAATGTGCGGTTTATTTATTTCTAAAATACTAATTATTACTAAATTTTTAAAATATACTTTGTGTTTATAAGTGGAAACAAATTTATGATAATAATATTGTCGCTTAAGCTATTCGGCGTCATTCAATGGAAGAAGAATGCAAGGAACAGACGGGGACAAAATTGTTTAAAAAACCAAGACTTGCCACAGCCTGTAGCGCAATACTGTTATTGGTAATAACCTTTTTTCATGTTATACCTATACCACGAAAGTTTTTACAATATAGGAAAAAATTAAAATCTAAATGTATCAGATTTCCAAAGCAAGCTATAGTTGTGGAAAAGTATCACTTTTTGAGGTATATACGTAAATAATTTATATAATTTCAACAAGAGATTGCTAGTATTAGGATTATGAGCTTAATGAAGTGTTAGAATAACTGAGCTGCGAAATTAAATACTGCCCCGAAGGCGATATTAGTTGATAAATTTCTAGAAAGTAAGCGCTCATATGCTTGAATAAGGTGTCGAAATCGAGCGTTATTTGTTTTATAAAAACCCTTAAAGAACCACAAAAAAAAAGTGGTGTGAATATATGATATTTTTCTTTTTTTTAAAACAGTAATAATTCAGATCACTTAAGACCACGCTTTTATCAACCCGAAGATTTACATCTTACACTATGTAAGATTTTATGAAATGACAAGTCTAGCCAGTGGTCGATCTGGTTCATTGATAATTAAATTAAAACCCTAATTGCATTAAATATAAAATTTATAGTTTATAGTAGCCTTTAGACTCATCTTTTCTCTTTGGAGGCATTCGTTATCAAGAAAACGATTACAATAACATATCACCGAGGGTATGTCGAAATCTGCTGATAAACTAAGACTTTGTTTTCATGGTTTTCATTAGTAAGATATGGTTGGGAAGAGAAACCCATTCAAATCTTACAGATAGGGTTTTTAGAATAAACGAAAAATTGATTCTAACAGTTTACTAACAGTAGACTTGACTTTAAGAGAGAATTATAATTATCGAATATATATAACATGATCATAAAAATTGATTGACTATTGTCTATGGTCTAACATCACAACTTATCAACATACATAGCGAATACTCTCTTATCTATACTCTTGACTAGCCATACTCAGTCATCTCAAAAATATTATATTATCTATTCTATCTTGCAATATTTTAAAGCTACTATTTATAAATAAATAAGATGAGAGGTTCAAGGAGAAATTCATTTTTCAACCAAGGAAACAATGACGTAACTTTTTAGGTTTGAAAATCCATATTATAAACTTATAACTTTTAGTCCAAGATCCATGGTCCATTTTTGTTGATTAGTATCAAGCTGAATCTTCTTGAATAGCTTCGTTTCGATGAGACGCCCAACAATTTCCTGTGCGAAAATTCTCGATTCTGGTTGCTTACAGAGGTAGCGATGATAAAATATGCCGATTAGATGATTCTCAAAAATTTATTATTAACTGGATTTTTTTTGTTAAATCTCAGGATAATTATCTAAATTATTTGAAAAAATATATGTCCTACAAAATGTATCGTTTGATCAAAGAGTCACCTCCTACCAACGTGTATCGATAACGAGGTCATCAAAAATGAATAGTAGCCAGCTGTTTTTTTTTTACTTCTTCTTTTTTTTACTTCGTTATCGATACATGTTGGAAGGGGAGGGGACTCTTTGATCAAACCATACATTTTGTAGGACAAATATTTTTCAAATAATTTAGATAATTATCTTGAGATTTCACAAAAAAAAAAAAACCAGTTAGTAATACATTTTTGAGAATCATCAAATCGACATATTTTATCCTTGCTACCTCTTTTAGCTACCACAATCGAGAATTTTCACACAGGAAATTGTTGGGCGTCTCATCGAAACGAAGATTCAGCTTGATACTAATCAAGTGAAAAAATGGACCATGGATCCTGGACTATTTAAATACGCCTTAATTAACTAAAACCCGTTACCTTAATGATATAAATAGGGACATTCTCCTAGAGAATATAAATGTGTTAATTTATGAATTTTTTTATAGATTTTGATCCTAATGTTTAAATGAAACTACTTCAAGTAGACAAATTATTGTAAAAATACTCATATACATGACTATTATAAGACCCATTTGGTCTTACGGAGTAGAGCTTTGAGGCTCTTCTAAGCCATCGAATTCCTCTCGTATCCAGTCCTTACAATTCAAAATCTTTCGAAAAAATTCTCAATGCACCTTACTTTGTTACGAATAAAGTCATGCGCACTCAATGTCCCATTTGTAACTGATGTGGATCGAACGCGATATCAATCCTTACATGACAAACCTTAGAAACTTCCAACTCAAACCCACTAGTTTCAAGCCTAGCCACCTCTTCAATGCCTGGTAATCCCCCCAAGGGTCAGGTAAGAAGATGACCTCGTGATCTTCTAAGTTGAATTCGTTATTCGCGTATTATCAGTGGGTAGTTTCTCGACCTTTATCTCTTCCCGTTAAGTATCACCAGTTCTACCATGATACTGATTTATTCAGTTGTAAACATCAACAAGTAATATATTTATCTCAAGGTATATGCCAACACGAGAAAACCCACCACGCCAGAAGACCTAAATTGACTGATACAATATTAAGAATGCAATATCTTTTAATATTTACCGAAAAGCAAAGGACTGCACCAAAGAATTCATTGGAATCGTACAATGATGATGGATTGTGTGAGGAGAATTCCAGATGCCAAGCACTCTCGCAAAGTAAATTATGCAAAGCATAAGAGATTCATTTGTATTCCAAATGTAAGTCTCACCCCTTTAAGGAAGAAACAACAGAAATTCTTAAGGAACTGGTGAAAGTTCATATTTCTTTTATTTTACTACTTTTTTTTTTACTCCTGAAGTTGGAAACAGATTGAGGCAGACAGATACAGGATTTTAGGTGTTAGACCCTCAAGAGGGAGAAGATTACCGGCGGAGTGGGAAGCTTAGAAATTGAGGGGACCCGGAGTGTGGAGAAATAAGAGGCTAAGGTAAAGGAGATGGGGAGATAGTCCTCGTCCGCTTTTCTTCCGCCCTTTCTAATCCCGACACATTCCCTAATCCTTCCAGCCTACGATTTACTACAAATTAAAGTGAAGAAAAGGCCCGGAGGAAGCAATTTCTCAACTGAGCATCTTCATAAAACTAGAATATTTCTAAATATGAGAATTCTTTATTCGTTTTTTTTTCATAACATTGTTTCCTAATAAAGTATGAAAAAAAACTTAATTAGATGCTAAAAGTTTTAAAAAGAATGATTTTGTATTTAAACTAGTAATTTTATAGTTTTTATACATGTGAACAGTCAGGTGGCATGGCATACCTGTGGTATAGTAGCAATAAACCTATAAAGCCAAAGATTGCTGGTTACCAGCTCGGCAGGTGGCCTTAGTATTTTTTAAAGAGAGCGAAAAATCTTTAGTTATGCCGTCCTTTGGAAGGGACGTAAAATGGCAGTCCCGAGCCTTTACGGTGTCAGGTACTCGTTAAAGATCCATATCCAAATCATACCTGGATAGCCAAAATGAAGGACACCCACTGTAGCATATTCCGATTAGCCATAACAGCAAACAGTTACGTTAAATGAATAAGCAACAACAATTGTGAATATTAATGTTCCTTAGCAATAAGGCTTTAACAAATGGAAGAAATAAGGAAAGGAATTTTGTAACTTTCGGAATGGAATCAGGAAAGTAGTGCCCCAGAGTGTTCCCGAACTGGAAGTATCGTTCAATAAATAAACATCATAAACATAAAATTGCCACCCAATATACTACAATAATAAATTTGGGAGTAATAACAAGTGAGGCACGTATTCAGCTGTTTTAATTACGCGCCTATAAAACTTTAACCGAATTTCAACTTCTCATAGACGCAAATGGGTTAGCCCATACTTCTTTCAAAGACCTATGGATTTTCCTTTTAAAAAATATTAATAAAAAACCGTCTCTGGACAGATAACCTATTCAGTTTGTAGCGTTAACTAAAAACCTCCATAGTTATCGAAATGGAAAACGCGTGTCAGTTTTTGTTGAATCCAACGTAATACTTATTTATAGATATTTGAGGATCTGTCACAATTGCGTTAAAGTACATTTAATATTAAAATATTTTACAGATGTGTACATAAAAACTTACCCCTCCCATCAGTCTGTTTGATCGGGTCCCAAAGCCAAAGAAGCCCAGTCTGGCCAACTGTGAACAAACGTTCTTGGAGTGCAGTTCCGTCGTCGAACATGGTCCATGCCAGCGACCACAATGGTTCCGGGTAAGGGCTCAGTTCTTTCCTGAATATTCAAAAATGAAATTCTTTAAATGTTTTCGATACATGTAAGCACTGATGACCAATTTTCAAAAAGTCCCAACAGTTTTAGGTAGTTGTTCCACAGGTTGACAGCTAGGTGGTACGGGTTGTAAAAGTCCTGTCACTTGACGTCACGTCACGTAAAGATCTTAAATTTGAATGATTAGGAAAAAAAGACTTGAAAATATACTTCAATATAACAAAGTGATTGCTTTTTTGTGAATGAATGAAATATCCAGTAATGGGTAATTTAAGATGAAAAATATCCACATTCAAGGAAATTATGGTAGATTCTAATTTCAAAGTAGCTTCATATGGGCTTACACAACCGGTATAAGACCGTGACGGATAAATTACGTAAAGTGATATGAATTGACGGAATTTTAACTAATCCTACCATCACGTTGGCAACGTGGGTAGTAATCACCAATTCTGAAAAAAAGATAAATCCGGAAATAGATTTTTCAGGGTAATATAGAGATAGAATTATACAAATTAATTGAATAAAGGAAGTAAACCATTTTTACAGCTTTACCATACCTTGATAAGTATGTTTTGTTCTTTTCGTGTATGATAACCATAGGTCGGTATAAGTGTACCTGTAGAGTACCTGCATTTTACGTCTCAATAAGTAGACCTCGACGTACATAAGTGCAATGAAACTCTAGAGGCCACTAGGCCTCTGAAGTTGAACGTAGCAGAATCGGAAAACCATATTTTCTACCGGCAGAGTAGAATTGACCTCCGCGTATTTGTGGATTGGTTTGCACTGAATTGGATCACATCATTTTTAGCCAAACAAGCGTAGAAAGAGGGTCTATTGTTTTTTCCTGTGTTTTAGTTCACGTTTTAATTTGTATTTTTTTAAATGTTGATTGACATCACTACACTTTATTAGTGCTTAAAGTGTCTAATATACACTATAATATAATACATATAACTTATCCATTAATTTGATAATAAATTTGGATTAGAATTAAATTTTGAAATGAATATGCATCATTAAAAGGTCACATAGGAAAGCTAAAGATTTCAGAAAAATTAACATAGAAGAATTATATGTAACGACCTTTTAGTTTATAATGTCTAATTTTATAAACTTAAAAGAAGTTTTTTAACTCATCATGTTTTGGAAAAATTAATCGAGTTTTAAAAATGCGAACCATGGTATGTACGAGTGAAGTGCATGCAATACCGCGATCTTGACCGGAGATGCAGTAATATGCAGCTTCTAGAGGTAAACCAGCACTGTTCGACTCTATAATTATGTAATACTCTTCTGTAGAGCCGGACATATAAACGTACTTGTAAGATTTTAATGCTTCAAAAAAAAAAACCTTAAAACTATGTATACCTACTCATTGACAGTAGTAACAACAGGACTGTGGTTGGTGATGTCTATAAGAAGAACAGATCCGTCCCTGGTCGCTGCGGCCAACAACCTGGGTTGTGTTGTCGAGAACTGAGCGCAGGTGACAGCTCTAGCCGTGGTCACGGTCCTCTCAGCTGCTTCCGGGTTTTTCACGTGCCAAATCCTCACTGTACCCGGGCCTTCTCTTCCTCCGTATCCGACGCCCATTATTTTCTGGAATCGTGGTAAGGATTAATGTAATTATTTTTTCTGAATGGGACATTGAGGTCATTATGGATGACTTTATTCGCAACAAAGCAAGATCATTAAGGATTTTACGAAGTATTTTGGATTGTAAGGATTAGATGGGAGAGGAATTCGGTGATTTGGTGGAGTCCCATAGCTCTACTCAAGTGGTAAACATAGATTAAAAATTATAGTCAAAAACAACTGTCAATGAAAGCATAAAACATGGCACTTGTTCCGATGATTGCCAGCTTGATGATAGGGGTAGTGAAAGTTCCTTCACGTGACGCCAGTTTACGTATTCTCGAAGCGAACCTTTCTTCCCAATAAATAATTAAAAATGGTTAATAAAAATATAAATAACCAAAGGTATCAAATCTATACACTTTGTACTTATTTTGGTATTAGAATCTGGCATAATTCTATATTATGATTAAATTAGCTCAGGAAATCATGAACAGGAAATCATGTATGTTGAAATTACTCATTTTGAATTACACATTATTGGCTAAGTTAGTCATTCTCAAATAAGCTGTTACTTTTTTGTATTGTAAGTATATTTTCAAGCGACTTTTTTCCGTACCATTTCAATTGTATAAATTGCATAACGTATAAGATCCGGACGATAAATTTACAGAACTTTATCTAATCTGATACCAAGCTCGCAACCTTTGGGAAAAGTACCTATGAGAGTGTTGAAGCAGTTTGTGAAACAACACCGAATTTATAAAAACAATTAGCATTAGATCTAAGACAAACATTGCATCTATCTCTATAAATTTAGACAGGAGGGACTTATCCTTAAAAAATAAATAGTTCTTAACCATATTTTTTTCCAATTTTGACTACAACCGACGATTCTGACACTTACGAAACAAATCAAAATATTAATAGCTTTTTCTATTTGATATTCGATTGATTCACACAAAACAAATAAAAACTGAACAGCTGTTACAAACATAATAAGCAAAATTGCCTTAGAAAATAAGCCATTTCTTCAGCTTGTTTGTGCCTCATTAAGTTTAAACAGTTGACCACTGATATTCCAATGATTTTCATTATTTTTTTAAAGCGATTTCAGTCAATCAAATAGTATTTAGTAATTAATAAAGAAAAATAATGAAATGAATTATATAGATGGGAGTAAAATTCAGTTTGAAAATAAGGAAACCTTTGCGTATACTACAGGGTTATATTTACTACAGAACATTTAAAGCTTGATATTGAAAAATCAATATCATTTGAATGGCGAAGTAATAACGTTTAAATTTTGGTTTTCATTCATGATAAACTTAATATATATTTTATCCAGTAATAAGAACAAGTATAGCTTTAAAAAAATAAGCGATAAACGAACGAGCAAAGAAAATAAATCCAATAAGTACAGATCCAATAAATAAAAAATAGAACCTCATTTTAGTTGATGCAAGCGTGGGTTGGTCATAAGTGAAGTATAGCTTTAAAGAGTTCTTTGAGGGTAAGAAAACCCAAGGGGAAATTGGTGATGTATTTTTAGTTGGATGTAGGAGGATTTTCGATTTTAGAGCCTTAATATAAATAACAGACGGTGATCTATCAGAAGATATACAGGTAATAAATACTGATATATCACTGTAATAATATAGTGGATACGTATAATATAATAGTGTATATTATTACATACTGCATAAATATTTATATAATATACATATAAAATAAAATCTCCCCACGCATTTTACTGATCTGTAGAGTCTTCTTATGATGCAACAGAAACCTTTTTTGCCTTAGCGGTTGAATAAATTTTCTATGAATATCAGAGTACGTCTACTTAAAACTTAAACACCTACTTCTTAATTAAATCAACAGCTATATGATTTGTAAAATTGAGGTTAGTCCTTTTAGTTAAAAAAAGGGTACTTCTCGAGTGGTTTAAAACCTAAAACGTGTACGTTTTTTTTAAAATTATTTATTAATTGTTTTAATATATATATATATATATATATATATATATATATATATATATATATATATATATATATATATATATATATGTATATATAAAATGTTTAAGAACTATATTCTATGGTAAATTAAATCCCACAATATTCACAAAGTAGATACAGAAAAATAATATACCAGTTTTAATTCGTATGTTGTAGTAATAAATAGCATAAGGTAGCATGAGGGAGTGAATACTGAATAGCTGATGCTTCTCACAACCAAGGCGTTGAATACAGCTCTCGTATCTATCTGGCCTAGCAGGTAGCAGGTGCGGGAGTAGAGATTGTAGTAGATACTGACTAGAACTTAGTTGATACAACCTTACCCATCCCTACCCCACACCTCTCTCTAGTAGTTGCTACTGACTCAGGAGTGACCTTGGTAGGACTTCCTACCCCAAGTATTCAACTGAGTATCTGTACCCTGTACATTTCGACCGTACCTGATACTTGTATCAACAAATTAACCAATAGATGCAACCTTACCCATCCCTATTATAATATCTACTTTAATAAACTAAAACGATGTGGAATTTAAATTTTAAATTCAATTACAATAACTTTCTTATTTTGAAAACTATAATGTTCATCGATTGACTCTTGAAATGCATCAATGTGGGCGTAAGATATAATAAAAAAAATATATTAAAAATTCTAACTTCTTTATACCATTAAATCAATATCTTAAATTTCATAAGAGGGAGTAAATGGTCCTGGCGGAGTTAAAAAAAAATCTTTTAAATAAGGTGAACTATTTACTTTAAAGTTAACGTTTCGACCCACATTGCAGGTCTTCTTCATGGCTAAATATACAAGATACATAGAAATTAAAATGATACTTGGTAAAGAATAAAAATACATACAGTTGGCACAAAAAGTATTTGCACACCCAGCGATTAGAGTTTTTATGCATAATAGAATTTTTTTTAGCCTGCTTGATATATCTTTAATTAGTCAAGAGTAGAAAATTTAACATGATAAATATAATATAGAAAAAAATTAAACAAATATTGAATAAACAACAAAATGTAGTTTTTCACCGGCTACAAAGTAATGTAAGTATTCGGAATTACTGAGAAGTTCACTTCTTATCTTATACCTGAGAAAGGAATTAGTGACCTATGACACTCACTAATGCTGTTACTCCTTATTATCTCCAGTGATATTGTACTTCCGCCATATCCAGTATCTAATGGCCCACAAAATTAGGGAAATAAAATTGTCTGTTAGGGAGATGATTGTATCATTATCCTCTTTAGGTAAAAGTTACCATGAGATCGCTAAATAGGTGAAATTGTCATTCTCAACAGTGCGGTATACCTATTATTTAAAAAAAGATAGGAACTGGATCGACTTAAAATCAGTCTCGGAGAGGTCGTCCAAGGGCCCTTAGAGTGCGAGAAAGAGGACAGGTAGTTAAAGAAGCTTTAAGAAAACCCAGTACACAGTAAAAGTGCTCAAAATCGTGCCGATGACATAGCATCATCTAGTGGAAAGTATGTTGCACTACAAACAATCCGAAACGTTTTTCATATTGAAGGCATTCGTGGCAGAAGACCTCTGAAAAAAATCATTAGAGAAGTGAATAGGAAAAAGAGACTTGAGTTCGAGAAAAAATACGTAAATGAACCGCTAGATTTTTGGAAGAAAGTCATATTTTCAGATAAAAGCAAATTCCAAGCTTTTAAACCGACTAACATTTTGACAATTTGGTAAAAAAATAACAGCTTTAGATACAAAAAAATATATTGAAACGGTGAAGTGTGGAGGTGGCAATATTATGGTTAGGGGCTGTATGGGGTACTAAGGCGTTGGAAATTTAGATATTATCGTAGGTATTATGACAGCTCGCTCATATGTGGAGGTGTTGCGACGCAACCTGAAAAGCAGCGCCATTAAATTAGTTCTGGAGAACGAATACTACTTCCAGCAAGATAATGACCCGAAGCACACAGCCAACTCAACCAAGGAGTGGCTTCTGTATAATGCTCCCAGAAGATTGCCGACACCACTCGACAGATACACCTTACTAACAAGGAACACTTAAAACAAGTAATAAATAAATCGTGGATCAATTTATCAGTAGAAATATTATATAGTTAGTAGAATCCACGCCAAGGCGTCTGCAGGTAATTATTAATGCCAATTGTATGTTTATAAAATATTAAGTAATTTATGTGCCTTTGGCACTAATATTATATTATCAATTAAGGAGTGCCAATACTTTTTGGGCGGTGAAAAACTGCATTTTTTTTGTTTATGCCCAACTTGTTAAATTTGTTTTCTATATTATATACGAGATGTTAAATGTTTATTGTTTGCAAATTTAATATATAACAAAAAGACACAACAAATTTTTTTTACATCACTTCAAATCACTAGGTGCGCAAATACTTTTTGTGCAATGGAGTGCAATACTTTTTGTCCAATTGTATAGCCATCAAGAGATATGGATGATATAATAAAAATGGGGAACCCTTTAGGTAAATAAGAAAACAGAGGGAATAAATATAGAGTATTATCGAATAAGTGATGAAGAGTAATATAAATTAATCAAACGAATGATATTCAAAAAATTAGAAGATAAATACAGTATTGATAATAATGAGAGGGTAATACTAATTAATATTATGAATAGTAAAACAATTTTTTTTGTTAAATTTAATAACATTTTCGAACTACAATATACTTGTATTATCCTTTTCAACTAAAATTAATGTTTAGTATAGAGAAGACTAGTGGTAGTCCCGCAACTGGGGACAAGGACAATTAACGTACTAATTATCGTTGGTAGTTCGCTTGGCACCGGTCATTCGCAATGGCGGATTTCTTTTTTGTTTAAACTTCAATTTAGGTCATATCACAACTAGTAATCATCGTATTTGATATATACATTTCAATTTTTGGTTTCGGATGTGTAATTAATTTTACTAATGTAATTAAACCATTTTGATAAATTTAATTGCAAATCGTTTTGGCCATATAAACACTTGCGCAATTTTTATCTCGTGATTTTTTAAAATTAAAATTAAAGTTTAACAGGATTTGTTTCATTAACTAGGACGATACTAGAAGATAGTCATACTTCTTTTTGGAATGTAAGAGACAGGATATCAACTATTCAATGTTGTCTTAATTTTTTTAAATAGAAATTATTTAAAATAATCCGTGAAGTTAAGGAAAAAAGTATTTGCTAGTATTAATTAAGAGGTAGCTCAGTATGTAGCGCGCTGAGTTACTGTACTGAACAAGGATAGACCCTGAAAGACTTCCAGATCCTCCCGGGGCTCACCCATCCTCTATACAGTGGGTACCTTTAATGAGGAAAAAACGTGAAGTTGAGCATGATATCGGAATAATTACCTCCCTGCACAACCGATGCCCTATATCCCAGCACATACGATGTACTGAACCCAAGACCCCTTTGACTGAAACAGATTTTTTTTTTCACAAAACTACCTTTTAAGTATTTTACAAATTTTAACTGATTTCTGAACTACACAATGTATTTAACAAAAAAAAATGTAGAAATCATCTTTATGTTTTTAATGATTATCATAATCGCCGAATAAATGCTGAGAAGAAGGAGTTATATAAGGAAAGTTTAGGTAATGTTTAATGAACCTGGCGATTGTTTATATTTCTTGAAATTGGAATTCTTTGTTGTTTTATTTCCTCTCTCATTAAATTCTTGTTTAATGTGAATTTCTTCATTGTTTTAAATTGCTATACAAAGCATCCCATAATTTGCCACTAGTCCAATTTAAATTAATAAAAATAGAATCTAAATTAGAGTTATAAATATCGCTTATAGTAGGGCAGTAAGATTAATTTTAATGATGATATGGGTGCTATATTATATTGCAGTAAAAAATATTTACCACAGTTGTATTAACTTAATACTAATTTTGATGCTAGCATTAATAAAAATAAAATGAGCCATTTGAAACTGCAAATAAGACTATTTAAAGCTTGGGTATCTCGTATAGGAATGCAATAAAATGAATATAAAACTGCCATAAAAGGCAAAGCAACATGGTTAAGCAGGGACATACATTGGAAAGCCGATTTGTTATCTCTGTGTTGCAGCCTACTCAACCCGACCGGCGAACTAATCTTGTGAAGTATCTTGATAGATAGGTTTTTTTTTCCTATACTTCAAAGAAATGTTTCCATCTCGAGTGTGTTTGTAGGATATGTTATTTTTCTCTCTAGCGATTGGTTTTTAATATTTAAAGGAAATATTTATTGCATATTATATACCCTACATAATGCATTACTTCATTTTATACCACCGCATTCTCTGTCCCAAAACCACTGTGTTGGAATAAGATGAAGCTTGTTTTATTTCTTTAAATTATGCATTATATTTTTCCCAATTACATCCGAAAACAGTGCTATATTTTGCGTAATAGCTTAAATATTTATTCTTTCCTTGAAATGTGTAGGAACAGTAGTGATTTGAAATTTTTTTTAAATATTTTTGATTTGACCGAACGAATTTTGAAAAAAGACAAAAATTAATTCCTGGATTCGATACTGAGCAACGCCAATAAAATATTACATCACTAAATACTGTATATGAGCGTAAATCACTAACTAAAATCACTAATGAGTGTAAATGGTTAGCACAGTGGTAGAGCGCTGAGTTGCCGTGCCGAAGGTCCTGGGTTCGAATCCACCTCGCTAGCAGAGTTTTATTTAATCTGTAAATAGCTGGGGATGGATCCAATGTGATCTAGGACCCTCCTGGGGATACCCAGTCTCTATAAAGCGGGTATCCAAAATAAGGAAGGAAATCTAACGGTTGAGCGTGATCTAGGGCAAATCACCTCCCTGCACAACCGTTTTCCAATAAACAGTACAGTCTCTACAACGTGCTATGCCCAAGATCCTCCATGAGTTCTAGCGGTACAGGATGCTATATTCTATCGTGCACAAACATGCATTCAGTCACCAAGGAACGATAGCCTTGTTTGTTCGGACATAAAAACAATAAACGTAAATATTCACTTTATTAAATCTTTAATGATCGCAGTACTATCTGTTACTTCATCCTCAACAAAAACATACAATCTCCTGATTCCATGTTGTTTTAATATTTTTCAAAATTAATTTGGGTGTACTCATCGATTAAATGAGTTGTTTAGTTACAAATGAGTACTCCAGAATACACGATCTATCATTACACATTATTAATTAATTTTATAATATAAAACACAGTAAGGGAAGTTACGAGTGATAACAATAACGAACTCATATTCATTACACTGGCAAGTAAAATATATAAAGGAATTTAATTCATGTACAGTTTCACCGCTTTGCTTGAATATACATTTCCATCAATCGTGAGAGAATTGCTTTAGAACTATCCTTAAAAGTACATAGTACCATGCAGTTCATGTTCTACATTTCGTTTGTTTTGTTCAGATGAAAGGTTTTCATAAATCAATTTAATTTAAGGGATCACTTCTTTCTAAATGGTATCCTATAGTTTAGTAGAAAGCGGATAGTATGGATATATTAATTTTACTAGTAATGATACTTTTTAATTTTAAAAAAATATCCATTTCATTAAATACAATAAAACTTGAATTTTAGATAAGTAAATGAGTAGGTTGCCTTCTCTGACATTTTTTTTATATACATATTTGCTACTAACTTATTCATTCATTTATATGCGTCTTTGCTCAAAAATACAAATAGATAAATAAACAATGGTCTGTTCTACACACGCTAAACAATGATGAACCTTCGAATGTTGCACGTTTCTCTACAAAAAAAAAAGACAAATATTATTAAATAAATACTAATATTTTAAGCTGAACTCACACTGTTATGTTTATTAAAACATATCGTATTTACAGGTCCTTTATCAATTCCTGGCAGAGTCCATAGCAGGTCCATTTTATAGGAAATTCCTCTACCTGCACATTGAAATACAATGGAAAATATGTTTTTATAATATCGCAAATATGTTTTTATAATATAAGTTGCGATAATAATACTACTTATTACACAACTATTTTTATCAAAGTAGAAGTAATATTAAAAATTATAAAACAAATCACATCAAAAGTATTTTTTTTTATCTACGACGAAGATACTTGTCGTATAAAAATTTATTTATTTCGCATAAATTTGCTTTTATCGAATTAAGACATCGGATCAGAATCCTTATCAAGATATTTTTGTTACATATATGTCTAATATATGAAATTATTTATGTGATCTTTAAATAAGTATTACTTTGATCAATATTATATCTGGGAAAAATTCGATTTTTATGTGTAAAATACTGCAATTAAAATCTCTCCATAAATGACTGGAGAAACATTTATAATGTAATACAACAAGTGATATGAAATAAACGCAAGTAGACAAACCGTGCACTGGTGATACTTCATACTTATAATAATTTACTAATAATCACAAGTAACCCATCCTAAATCATATGGGAAATATATACATAATGATTTTCATTAAACTACATATTAATTATGTGCCTTGAAAAATATAGCAGTATATGATAGCGGATTTTTTCACAGAAAACATTGATACCCATATATGATTTACATATAATTTTTATTCCTTTTACAATATTTTCAGCAATTTTTCGATGAGTAATAAAATAATAATTGTTTATTGCAGATATTATATAAAAGCCACTTGACACGTATTGTACTTCTGATCTTTTGAAAAACATCTCCTAAGGGATTTGCATGAGAGCGCGGGTAGAGAAACCTCTCGTTGAAGGCAATACTTGACTGTTTCATCTCTATGTTGTAGATCCCTGCTACAGACACACTTCACGTACAGTAAAATAATTCCACAATTCCAACTAGTTTTTTCTCGGTTTGATTTACTAAACGTTCCTTGCCCAAAATGGAAAATATTACGAAACCCATGATGATCAACGAAGACTAGAAATCCAGAAAAATAAGTATCTCACGTAATTATAAAACAAATCACATCAAAAGTATTTTTTTTTATCTACGACGAAGATACTTGTCGTATAAAAATTTATTTATTTCGCATAAATTTGCTTTTATCGAATTAAGACATCGGATCAGAATCCTTATCAAGATATTTTTGTTACATATATGTCTAATATATGAAATTATTTATGTGATCTTTAAATAAGTATTACTTTGATCAATATTATA
Source organism: Troilus luridus (assembly GCA_964056705.1). NCBI lineage: Eukaryota > Metazoa > Arthropoda > Insecta > Hemiptera > Pentatomidae > Troilus > Troilus luridus. The sequence continues at coordinate 51,326,397 of OZ057415.1, read as the reverse complement.
TCTGGGAAAAATTCGATTTTTATGTGTAAAATACTGCAATTAAAATCTCTCCATAAATGACTGGAGAAACATTTATAATGTAATACAACAAGTGATATGAAATAAACGCAAGTAGACAAACCGTGCACTGGTGATACTTCATACTTATAATAATTTACTAATAATCACAAGTAACCCATCCTAAATCATATGGGAAATATATACATAATGATTTTCATTAAACTACATATTAATTATGTGCCTTGAAAAATATAGCAGTATATGATAGCGGATTTTTTCACAGAAAACATTGATACCCATATATGATTTACATATAATTTTTATTCCTTTTACAATATTTTCAGCAATTTTTCGATGAGTAATAAAATAATAATTGTTTATTGCAGATATTATATAAAAGCCACTTGACACGTATTGTACTTCTGATCTTTTGAAAAACATCTCCTAAGGGATTTGCATGAGAGCGCGGGTAGAGAAACCTCTCGTTGAAGGCAATACTTGACTGTTTCATCTCTATGTTGTAGATCCCTGCTACAGACACACTTCACGTACAGTAAAATAATTCCACAATTCCAACTAGTTTTTTCTCGGTTTGATTTACTAAACGTTCCTTGCCCAAAATGGAAAATATTACGAAACCCATGATGATCAACGAAGACTAGAAATCCAGAAAAATAAGTATCTCACGCAAAAAAAAAAGTGGCCATAAATACATTTTTTATTGTCTTAATTATATTTCATTTAAACTAATACATGTAACTTTTTTGCTTTGAAGAGAAAAGATTTGTCTGACTTGGATACGACTTCTGGTAGCTCAGTGGCTTAGACCACTGTTATGGAGAAGCAGACGACCCGGGTACGAATCCCGGACAGGGCAAATCTTTTCTCTTCAAAACAAAAATATTTTTAAAAAATTACCATCAAAATAACAATCATTAAAAATAAATAGTATATGTTACATTAGTTTGTAACAGTTATCTCACAAAAATTAGACACCAGACTTTTTTCGAATTTCTAATAACACTTATTACGTACTTATTACTTATGAAGTGGCCAGTATATAGAATAACAATACTGGTATTGGGAGAGATAATAATATCATTATTTTATTTAATTTTGTAAAGCAAACCATAGGCGAAGATGACTTTGAAGTTTTTTCACCCTTAAACACCACCAAACATTTAATTTTTGCGTACATGACGAACATCAAGTACAGTTTTCTCTGTGTAGTGTCTATATTTTGGAGAACATATTATTTAAAAACAAACTTCCTTAATTTTTTTCAATAAGTGTTACACCTGACATAGCACAGCATTCTATTTATAAACTCATATTTTATACAGCTAGTTGTGAATTTTAATTTATATTTTTCTCAAATACGATCTTGCAGTTTTGTTTTTCTCTTAAATTATTATATATATTTTGTTTTTAAATTTAACAGACAAGCTATGAGAAAATTTTAGATGTAATAGATTTTCTGAACTTACTTGGCAGATGTTTCTTCGAAAACAATATTTGTTGGGTTTCAAAAGAATTGGAAGACAAGACACGACACGTGATCATTGCGGCTTGTTGAAAGTTCCTAATTAACGATTTCGTTATTTCTTCATCCTCTTTTTCTTCTTCCCATATATCTAATCTATCCGTTGATGTCTCTGTAATAATATTAAAATCATTAATGTAACTAATATATTTCATAAATAAAACATCATTCATAAGTGATTTTTTGTTAACATACGGCGTATTTTAATGTTGCCATATCTTTAATTTTTTAACATACATTTTAAATGTTATTTGCATAAATATTGTTTATCGTTAATTATATTTAGAATTCATAATCAAATAAAAAATTGTCGGAAAATACCTTAAAGCGATTTCTTTACGGTCAAGTATAAGGAAGTCTCATTTTTTTTGTTTCTTTGATTTTTTTTTCTTTTAAGTTAAGCAGCTTATGCCCTTCATTGGCGACACCTGCAGACCATCTGTTCTGATGTGCGCAACAGATTTGCATTTAAGAAACGGGGCACATTTAGCGTAAAGTTACAAATTATTCTAATTTGATCCTTAATTATTGGTATCAAATGTTCAGTTATTTATTTTTTTAGATTATTATTTTAATTGGTTATTATTTTACGTAAATAATAATAATAATAATAAAAATTAAATCGAAAACTACACGTTAAAATGCAACATAACGCAAAAATCACGCTAAAATTTGTAGAGACGCCAATTTGGTTTTGGAACGACAATATAATGTGTCGAACTTTTATATAAATCTTTTAGATGGTTTAATTCTGTTTGAGATTAGTTATTATACTTGCTTAAATATATTCCACTAATGCTATTAAATTAAAATCAAATCTAACGTTTTGCATTGCATAGACAATTTTTGTATTCACACTGCTCTTTTTTGAGTAGCCATACTGTACCAAATAAAATTTTAGGCTCAGAATGTTAAAAAAAATTTTTTAAATATTATTATATTAAATAGATAAAGATAAATATTATAAATAATATAGATAAATATTTTTAATAATCCAAATATTATATTACAAATACTAAAAAATCTTGGAAGAACTATTAAAAATCATTTGGAAGACTCATTAAAACAGGTAATGGCACATTTCCACCTTAAAATAATTGGAAGAGAGATACAACAGAAAAAAGTTGTTTCATCTTCGAGGTTTTTGAGAAATATGGTTTAGCTGAACTAAATCTATTTTAAAGTAGCCCCAAATTTCGGTTGGACTAATTGCGAAAAGATATTTGTTTTATTTTTAAATCATTTTTCAGTTGTGGATATTCTATCTATTGTGAATTTTACTTCACAAAGAACCATTTTTATGACGAATTGAGTGAATATAATACTTTACTCAATTCCCTGTTAATTTAAGCTGGTTTTTAATGTAATGCTGGTATCATGTAACGATTTAAGGTTGATTACACTCAATAATGTTTTTATTGTCGCTTATGAATTAACAATATACATGATTTATTAAGAAATAAATTTAAACCTAAATATTTCTGGGTTAAATTAAAATGTAAATACTCCATTGGTCCACTTGATTTTTTTTCCTGCTTTTGAGGTACATTATTATTTCTATGAATATTTTAAACAGCATTTAATTATTAGTGACATACTAACCCGTAGATGTGCAATGTGACTTCTTTTTTTAAACCTGGGATCAACAATAGCATTTATTCATTAAGAAACAATGAAATTTGAGCACTACCACTGGATAGTTTCTCTACTTGTCTTTGTTCATGCCAATATGTTCCATTCCTGACATTTACTTGTTGTAATGTTAAAATACAGTTAATTTCAATGAATAAGTTATTAAATTACTAAGGAACAGCGAACTACGAGAGACGATGCCCAACTTAATTTGGGAAAGATGCTGTAAAGTTAATAGTATAAAGAACGTCTAGAAGTTATGTTGCGATGATTCATGAGTCTTTTTGAACTATTGATGTGAGATGGGCTGTATTTTATCATCATTGATTCTTATTGTTTCTGAATTAGTAAAACGTAGATCGTCTAGTCATTTTCAACTATCTTAGTGAAATAAGGCATAGGTTTATGCAGATTCCAATCTCATTCTAATCACTATATAATTTAAAGTTGCTAAATCTTAGATTGAGATGTTTCAATCGGTGAACTTCGATTTTTAACGGGTGATTTTTTAGCAACTTTCTTTTTGGCAACACTGTTTTTGGCAGCTGAGCTGTTTTCGTGTAACATGTTAAAGATTTTGGCCTATAATTTAACCATGAATCGACTTACAAACGAACAACGTTTGCAGATTATTGAATTTTATTATCAAAAGATAAGAAGCGAGTTCGGTGAACAGTTTATTTAACGTTTGGTGCCGGTCAATTGGCCGCCTAGATCGTTCGATTTAACGCCTTTGGACTATTTTTTGTGGGATATGTTAAAACCTCATGTCAATAGGGACGATCCCGCAACGGTTGAGTCAATATTGAAGAATTTATTCGTGAGATACCGGCCGATATGTTGGAGAAAGTATGCCAAAATTGAACCCAGTGTATGAACCATTTGAGGCGTAGCCGCCGTCAACATTTGCATGGAATCATCTTTAAATATTCTCAAATAAAGATTTCATACATTTCTCTAAATTGTATGTGGTTTTTTTTTTTGTTAAATCAAATCCGAAAGTTCTTAAAAAATCACCTATTACTTTTTAGAAAGGTGCAGAATGTAAAAATATTCTTTTGTGTAATGGTGAGCATAACAACCTTGTATGCCCAAGATAGCGGTTTCACGGCACGACAGCTGGCCTTAGAATTTTTAGAGGGAGTAAAAATCCCTAGTTAAGCCGTTCTACGGAGAGGACGTAAATCGGAGATCCCGCACCTGTGCGGTGTCACGTACTAAAGATCCTTATCCTAATTATACCCGGATAGGCAAACTTTAGGTTTCCCACCGGAGCATCTTTTAATTAGCAGTGTAGTATGATTGGCATTCAATGAATAAATAAATTAACCATTTCTTGAAATCTAATGTATATTTTAGACAAGTTCAATATTCGATAAGGATCGATATATTACTTTGTAACTAAATTGATTTAGATTATCCTAATCATGGCTATGGATTATTAGTATCCAATTACAACCTAATATTAGCTTAGTATAGTTGTACCATGCCTTATTATTTAAACATTAAGCAAACCTACGCGATAAACGTCGGAGTGAAATTGGAATAGTAGATTCCCTTGTTGTATATCTCGGGTTGAGATCTTAATTCTCTATGACAAGCAATCAACCCCTTCCGATTGGAGAAGGTTCATCAGAGGATATAGGCCTCAAGCTATAGGTTACTACTGATTAGATCACTATTGACGTATTCCTTCATGCCGGGTCTGTTCCCTGCGAAATTAAAGTTACATGAGGTGAAAACAGGACTTTCTAACTAACTCTGTAGCGATTAAAATCAAGCGATTTATTACTCTATCTCCAGTTTTAATAAATGTAATTAAACGATTAAGAAATCCTGTTTCAATACAATGAATAAATAATATGATTTGAAACATTAATTTATCAACAAATCAAGTTAAACTACCGAAACACAGTCCTGTATTGACTGATTTATATTATATATTTTATTATATTTATTTTTGTATTTTATTTATATCTTGAGATTCAGTCGTTAACTAGTTAATATATCTTTCGGTGACGTTTCTAACATACACTGTTCTCATATTCATGTCCCAACAATTTAAAATTGTTCAATAATGAATCTATTAAATCACAGTCTAGTCTAAATATAAAATTAACACGAGTACGATTTCAGCAATCACCAAGCTTGAAAAAATGAGCAATTTATTGTACAGATGAGCTATGCATACTCAACCGTATCGACTACTCACACTCCACAAGCACTAGTCAACAGTCTAAAATATATATAATTATATACAACAATAAAATAAAAAGAGAAAAAGAAAGTAAATATATATACTAATGTAATGATCTAGCAAATATTCGACCATTTCTGGAAGAAGACGGTTACAACAACGTGTGCTAAAAAATTAGGAAGCATTTGTAAATGTTAAACATCACAGAGTTTCAAATCTTGAAAAGTGGAAAATCTGGAATGAATGGAATAGGATGAACAAAGATCAGAGAAGATTGAAGGACAGAGGTTCTAAGGAAAGTTGTCTGTGAAAGCTTGAGGAATATTGGAGACAGAGAAAACTCCAGCAAAGAATAGAGAAGAAACAATTTTGTAATGTCATCTTAAGTGATAAATATGAAATAAAATAAAAAATAAATAAACTAAAGTACTATATAGATGAATAATTAGATTCCAAATAAATATATGGATTTTATACTTTAAATGAAATATCTTTAACTTAAAGTCGCATAAGTCAATTTCTTTAAAATTAATTATTGTGGTTTATAAGTTATTAAATAACTGAAGATTATTGCTGTTTTAATTTAGGAAAGTTAAAATTTGGCAAGGGAGTCAGTAAATATTTGTTGGTGAACTTATGTGTTCGATTGGGAGTCTATTCAATGTGGCTTCCTGTCGTCTGATATTTTGATTTGAGATCTTATGGACGTACATCCCTATGCATGTATGTTTCTTATATCTTGCTGAACACCTGTTGTACTATAAAACGAATGATGGGTATTCAAATATTTTTATTATACGAACAGAATTGATTTTAGAATTATCAACCTCTGAATAGAAAAGGCCTCGTGACCACGTTGAATTTGAAATTTGAGTCCTACCTGTGGGTGGTTTCTCTATTCTTTATGTCGTGTCTTAACATCTCATCCATTCTATTAATTGTCTATATTGTTATACTAAAATTTTAAATTTCAATAAATAAATGTTTAAAAAAGTACTAACAATACTCTGATTTTTTTCAATAATAGTTTCTTGCAAGGAATGATTAATAAGACAAACGAATTTCATCTATTTTAATGAATCCAGCTTAGTTCTTTAAAAAAAAATCAAGCATAACTTTCGGTCTTTGGTGTCTGAAAATTTAAACAAAAACAACGTTGGACAAAAAAAATACGGTCGGTTTTTACCAAGCAGTTGGGATATTGAGCGTGCGTTTGGGGTGACTTTTCGTTAAAAAAAAAAAAGAATCCTCAGAAGCTCGCTTAAAATTAAAACAATTCTTCATCAGTCAAATTATTAAAGAGGAAAAGAACGCCGTACACAAAAAACGCCCTTTGTTTAATAAAACGTTTTATAACTCCGTATCAGAGATAAACAAGATCAAAGCTTTAAAAAGCGAACTTCATTCCAGTTCATCTTCGAAAAAAAAGAGAAACATTTATTTTTAGTAATGGCGTAGGTTGGGGAAGGTAGATGAAGAGATTACAGGAAACGACATAAAATTAAAAAATAAACCTAAATAGTGTATACCCAGTATATAATCCAAAATCAAACAGAATCAATTCAAGAATCAATCAATTCTTGAAATCAAAATTAGAATTAAATGAAGCCTTAAATTCACAACAAAAAAGGTATCAGTTCCCCAGATTGTCGCTACGAGTTGAGTTACAAGTGATTATTTTTTGGGCATTCTAAAAAGGAAACAAATAGACAGTTTAAACTTAACGTAACTCAGCTCTAAGTGACAACCTGCCCAACTGATGAAGAAAAAATGTTTCTTGAAAACTGTTTTATTTACGATTAGTTCAACTGATTCGTGATTCGTGATATTGTTGATATGTAAAATCGTAATAAGAATTCTCGTACTACATATATTTAAAAAAAAAATTATTCAATGGATGAACCCTGTGAGATCTAAGACCCTACTGAAAACCTGTACCACTACAACCCATGAAGGGTCTGGGGTTCAGTACATGGTAGAGACTGTACTGTTCCATGGACAACAGTTCTGCAAGGAGGTGACTTGTACTAGGTCACGCTCAACAACCAGATTTTCCCCCTTATTTTGGCTACCCTATTTTTATAATTTTATAGAGGATGGGTGGGCCCCAGGAGTGTCCTGGATCCTATATGATCCATCTCCCGCTGCAAACAGACTAAATAAAAGTCATGGCTTGCAGCGGGGTTTGAACCAGGATTTCCGGCATGGCAACTCAGTGCTCTACCACTGAGCCACTCCTACTGGGGATCTACAAGGTTGGTACCGTCATCACCCTCCTGCACAGCCAATGTCCAAGAAACAGTACAGTACCTAGAATAGAATAGAACAGAAAACAAACTTTATTCTGGGACCAAGTCATTTTAGAATAGCAATCATGAACAAAAAAATAAACGTATTATACATCTGGCCTAAAGGCTACATAATAATACGAATCATGGAGTAATTAAAAGTGAAAAAAACATAATAAAAATAGAAATGAAATAATTAAAAAGTACGAAACTTAATTAATTGTCCAAAATAAATCTATTAATACCAACACAATAATTATAAACAAAATTAATAAAATAGTTAATAACAAAATTACTAAATAAAATAAACGAATGGGACAACATGCAATAAAGTATTTACATTGTCTATATCTTCTTTGGGAAAAATAAACAAAACACGTAGTCTGCGGAATCGATTATTCAATACTAATTTATTTAAGTAGATCATTGCACTGCTTAGAGAGCATCTTTTTAGGATGTCAAGAGATGTTGGAAAAGCAAGGATTTAAATGAAGCCAGTGAAGAAGCATGGCGGATGAAAGGAGAGATTGAGTTTCACACAGTTGTGGAGCGAGTGAGGAAGGAACGCTCGAATGGTTCGGTTCTGTGGGAACGAGTGTAGTGATCGGAACGGCGAAATCTTGTTTTGTGGTGCTGAGCAGAGGATTTTAATTGGAGGAGGCTGTAGATATGTGGAGGGTGTTGCGATTTAAAGGGTTGGTATAGAAAAGCAATAAGTAAATGTTGTCAACCAATGGGAGGGAAGAGCCACTTTAACTCATCATAGTGATGTTACACCCTCGAGGTACCAAGGACAAATCTTATAGCGCAGTTCATTAAACGGCCCTCGAACATTTTCGAAAGGCCCCCGTATACCACACTATAGTAGTTAAAGTGGGGGGAAGATGAGGGATGATACGATAAGCTTACGGGTAGATTGTGTAAGGAGATGCCGAGATCGATGGAACAATTTCAGGGAACTAATTGACCGTCGGGATATTTAGGTGATATGAGGTTTCCAGGGAAGACTTTGGTCAATAGTAATACCTAGGTCTTTGACAGAGCAGTTGGAACTGATGGATTGGTCGTTTAGGATTAATGTTGGGAGGGTGGGGATAGCTGTAAGGAGGGAATTGGAACCTAGATCAATGGTCTTAGTTTTCATTGTGTTCAATTCCAGTTTGTTCAGCTCCCCCCAGCCACTGATATATCTACCATTTACTGAACCCAAGACTCTTCATGAGTTGTAGTGATACACGTAATGTAGTCATAGTAATCATGATTATGTAAAATCTATCAGGAAACAACAGATGATGTGTAACTGATTGCAACGGATCGGTACTGATTTAAACACATACAAAACTGTGTATATTACCAGTTGATTAATAGTCAAAAATATTAAAAATTGATTGACATTCCTGCTACGTATTTAGGAAACAAACATGTTATATTTATTCTGGGTTTTTTCATTGGATTTTTTTCAAAGGTTGGTTGTGCGTTTGGTAATTTACTAATCAATCAACTTAATACCTCACTTAAACCATCAATATAGTATTCATAAATATATAATACACATTGGTTAAATGAGCACCTAAATAATTGTAACGAATATACCTTATCAATACAATTTCTTATTTTAGAATGCAAATGGAAAAAACTACAAGCAAAGCCTTATGTTTCAAATCTGGTGTAAAAACAAACAATTACAAGTCGACGTTTCGCCTATTCAGGCATTATCAAGACACAAAAAAAGAGTAAGATCAATCACATCTCAAAGATGAAGTCCAATACATCCCAACGAATAATCGCTCAAATAGGCTCATAACCTGAGACCGCACCTCCACCCCAAGACGTTCAACCCAAAACTGAAAAGCAGGTCCTGTTAATTTTGTAAAAATGCATTTTCTCAACTTTTGATTCCAAATTATAATATAGGTTCCCAATAATTAATTCAAAAAATCTATCTATCACGGTCTTAATTTCTAATTTGTGCTCTTTGTTAGCTTCAAAAAGTAAATTTTCCGCATTTATAAGATTCATTTTAGTTTTGTTACACAACCAGTACGCCTGTTTTATATCAAGGTTCCGAAGTCTAATTCCAATATTATTTAATACATTCAGGTGTTTATTGGATTGCAAGAAATTATTGTTAAATGCATTATCTATTTTTATTAGTGCATCAAGAAAATGTTTAGGTATCATACCTGCCTTTTTATGTTCCAGTAAGTAAAATTTCTTACCAAGTGCAGAGCACTTTTAAAACAATTGGCATAATTATTCACTAATTGGAAACTTTCTTTATTCACTAAAGATTTTAAGTCTTGAATCAAAGACCTGCTTTTCAGTTTTGAGTTGAACGCCTTGGGGTGGAGATGCGGTCTCAGGTTATGAGCCTATTTGAGCGATTATTCGTTGGGATGTATTGCACTTCTTCTTTGAGATGTGATTGATCTTACTCTTTTTTTGTGTCTTGATAATGCCTGAATAGGCGAAACGTCGACTGGTAATTGTTTGTTTTTACACCAGATTTAAAACATAAGGCTTTGCTTCTGGTTTTATACATTTGCATTCTAATAAATTTTAATGTTTCGTTTTGAGTATTGGCTCTATTTGATTGATTTCTTATTTTAGTATCATTTATCGTGAATATCACATTAAGACAATAGTGAGTGAGATATACAGAGGATTTCAATAAAATACGTACATATATTTAACACTTATCTGTTATCGCAGGGATGCACATAGAGTTCTTGGAGACATGTCTTTCCCGGGTCTATTTTTCTATTTTGGTTTATTCCTTGTCCAACGTCAACTTCCGCTGCCGGACTCCCTCCAGACGTCCAAACTTAAATTCCTCCTCCGACCGTTTTTTCCTGTGTCTCATCAACCTCATATCCTTCGAATACTCTCCTCGACTCTTATCGTGCTTGCACATCGCCCTTTTACTCTCTTTGAGGTAAAAATTATATTTAGGGGTATACCGCTTCCTACCGACGCGATCTTTTGTTACCTGGTTATTGTCCTTATCAGCGGTCACTTCCTTAAATTTCTGAATTCATATGTATATAAAACAGTTGGAAATTCAGGGTAAAACAGTGTAGCTCAGTATTTGGAGTGCTCATTAGGCTATGCTGAAGTTTCAAATCCGGCCTTTGCAGAAAATTATTTAGCCACTAGTAGACCACGTAGGATCTACAGGCCCTCATGGGGCTCACCCAACTTCTAATGTGTGTTCCCTTAATTGTAGGAAAAACCTTGTTTAGTTAAAATTAGCATCGTTTGAGCGTTATCTCGGACAAACCACATCGTTGTTCAGCCATAGTCCGCGAAACAATATACTTTCTACCCTGTACTAAACCCAAGATCCTCCATGAGTTTTAGTGGTGCAAACTAAGTTCCAGCAGTAAAATAAATATTGCTTTATATACTATAAACGATGATTGTTTAGCATTTCAGCGTCCTTTTTTGGTTTATTATTTTCACTTCATTTGTACAGCAGTATTGGAGAAGTTTTATTTTTTCAATTTGATTTATATTCATAGCACACGCTAAATTACTTTTCAGTCAATGTTTTGTCATTAAATTGTGCACATTGGTTGTAGTGGCATAACTTTCTGCTCATGCAGCTTCTATTATAAATATCAACTGGCCAAAGTACTCCTATTATCTAATGTAATTTACCAATAAAACAATCTAATTATAAAATCTCCTCAATTTACTATTCTATATCAATTATTTCAGCTTTATTTACAAATCATTTTATCCGACTCCAGTTGTATGACTTTATTTTTTTTTTTTATATCCCGCCGTTCCAAGCAATTACTTTAAACCGTTGTTAATGCGGACAATGTCAACAGGTTGCCTCGGGTATTGCAGAGCCTACCTGAGAAGATTAATTCCAGAAGGGCTCCCACAAATTAATGCCAGTGCTTCCAAGTGGGTGCTCCAGCGTTGCCAATCTGCTTCCTTACCTCTCCAAGCTCATTTGCTTCCTCCGAATGATAACTTTATAAACTGCTCCTTTGCCACTTTTAATTTGGCCATTCCTATTTCATTAGGTCTGCCATTAAGCCGTACAATCAAATAAACCGCTGATTAAGGATTTCTTATTTTTAGGAAGACACCTTTTTTTTCATTAAGCTTTTAGCTGGGATACATTTTTTTTACAGCAGGTCGTTTTTTCGGTTATTTCTTTACTTAGTCCTCAATTGTAATGAATTCCCAGTGCTCATTAGTCTTGCATTTTAAAGCATAATTGATCCTTAGTTACTTTATATGTAATAATAATTGCTACTAGAAATGCCTACAGAAAGCAGTAAATGACCATCTGCTCACCAGTCTATACAACATGTGGCAAATGGTTGCGAAGCACTGATTGTGACGGACTACATAATCAGGCATAACAATGTGGCGAAAAAATATCACCAAAGTATATGCAGGCTATTAGGACTGTTGTGTGGACATGAGAAGCCTTACTATCGCTACCAGCCGGAAAATTTTTTAGATTTACTACGATGAGCAAATAATCACGGACCACAGGGTAATACATAACCGTCCGGATAATTTGTTGATCCATAAAGCGAAGAAAATTGCCAAAATCGAAGAAATAGCAGTCCCATGTGATACAAACGCAATGAACAACAGAGTCCAAAAATTGGGAAATACCAAAAGCTGTCTATTGAGTTAAAATCACTTTATCATTTAGAGATAAGCTCATAACTCCAATAGTTATTTCGTCGAATGGTCTTGTATTGAAAAGCACAAGGGAGGGTACAGAAGACCTTGCCTTGGACACCTGCAGAATTGCAAGAGAGTTCTTGAATCAGTAAAACATTTACTGTTCTCTTGAATTCTGAATTCCGGGATGTAAATATGGTGCCAGAGAAATCTGAGAAAAATAAAAATAATAATTAGGCTAAAAGAACCCGAAGGCTCGATGCCGATATCACCAATCTCTGCTTACAAACTTCTGTCTAAGGACCACTACCTAACCCCATATCCGCCAAATTACTCATAACGCATTCCTCCCATCTACGGCTCGGTCCGCCCTTTAGACACTTCCCAGTCGGCACAGGACTTAATTTTTTAGGAATTCGTTCGTTACTAGGCCTTGCAACTTTACAAGCCCATCTTAATCTTCGTGATTTTATAAATTCTATTACTAATGTTGACACAATAATAACAAGCAATTCCTGCCTTTAATCGATCCTTTATTTTTCTCTTGATATTCGTTTCTAATTACCATAGACCCTAAGTACTTAAATTGCTCGACATTTTCAAACTCCTATATTTCTTGTTGAAAATATTTCATTTGGTGTTCTAAATTTTGCAGTTATTATGAATAGATTAGATGTACACCTTACATACGGGGCGGAAACGTGGAGCTTCTCCAAAACTGATGAAACTAAACTCCTCGTCTTTGAAAGAAAAGTACTACGTCGCATTTATGGACCAGTACGGTCAGCTAACGATTGGAGGAGGCGGAGTAACGCAGAATTGACCGCCATACATAATGATACAGACGTAGTCCGATTCATTAGGATTCAGCGTCTAAAATGGGCGGGTCATATGGCCAGGATGGACGAGAGTAACCCAACCAGCAAAATTTTGATGACGCCTATAGGAAGGAAAAGAAGACTTGGAAGGCCCAGATTGCGCTGGATGGATGGGGTCGACGCTGATGGTAGAGCTCTTCTCGGACTGGCTAACTAGAGAACCGTTGCGAGAGAGAGGGACCAATGGGCGGAACTACTTAAGGAGGCCAAGACTCAGCGTTGAGTTGTAGCGCCAATGAAGATGAAGAAGAATTATAAATCAATACAATAACCCTATCACAAGGTAGCTTCCTTGGTTTGGATACCTTTTCAACATCTAGCTATAGAGGAGTTTGTACAAGTTAAGGTTACTTCTCCATACTTTTATGACGTCAAGGACTTTATTTTTTTTAATTAAATGAAATAAGTTTTTAGTTTGTACTTAACTAAGTTCATCAGTATCATGACATTTTATTACGCGTGTATGACATGACACAGAAAGAAGACCCAGTAATAAATCTTAACATGTACATTTTTATGTACGTACATCAGTTACGTACGTATACATCAGTGTATGTAAACTTAGGAAATATACATACTATGAAATAATAGGTCTGAAGCCTCATATATCACGGGTCTCATTAAGTAAGCCTGTTTTAATATGTTTATAGGATACTGTTTGTTAGTTTTTGAAATTGGCCCAAGATTTCTCAAACTTTTAGAAAAAAGCGAACGGTTAAACAAGAAAAAAAGAAGTCGTATACATATTTCCCAGTTATAAACTTCTGTTATATATATTTTGTATTAGAAAATCGAGATACATAAATCTTAAGATATATATCGAACGAAATAAATTATTTAAATAAAACACCATTTATAATTATAGAAAAATAAAAATTTTCAATCGTGGCCAAAACCTTTATTTATAATGTTGTTATAAGCCTTCAATAAATGTAATAATGTTCGTTATTGCTTTTACTGAAGCCGTGCTCTCAGTTATGCCGTTCAGATATTAGAAATATTCAAGTTAATATTTAAGATTAAAAATTCAAAAGTTATTCGCTCTATTTTTACTTGTTCAGTTGTTTAATAAAGCTTGGGTAGGCAAAAACTAGACATCTGCTAGTCATTGATATTAAAGCAAAATACGTAAAAATATCATGAAACGAATTTACGATTAATACGCATTCCATGAGGAAACCTATAATTTCCCTTTTTTCATTGTCTTTTTATCATTGTCTTCTATATCTTGCAGCTAGTATCTGCCTATCTAAACTGATCAAAACTCCAACTTTCTTAATTATACTTATGTAAATTTCATTTACAGTCAGTGTTTTCTGGTTCAATCATACATCTTATACTATGTCTTCGCATTTTACAAGGGAATGGATTTATATCAATATGCATTAGGTCTTCCTCAATTGAGACTTTTCAAATAGTACAAACCCTTTTACAGCATTGTATTGCATTCACTACATTATTATTAGCAAATTTTGACTTTTAAATTATATTTAACACTGCTGATACCTAATTGGCTGGACGCTCCTCTATGCTGAAAGGCACTGGTGGAAGCGAAAGAAGAAGAAGATACCTAATTGGAGCAATGATTTCATGGAGGAAAACACACAAAGTATACGGAGACTTTATGAATGCATGCATGAGATTCACGGTGCAGTCGATCGAACATGATCAGTGAATATAAACTACCGCATGTTTACTTTCTGAGCTTTCATTTACATTCAGTTTTCCCGTTTGATTCACCCCTTTCGTTTTAAAACAATTTAAATATTACATAATTAGACACGGAATAATAATACATTAATAATCCTCATCTCTACCAAATATTCCATGCATTTATTGTAAAAGGTAGAGGAAAGGAAATAGTAAATTAAAATTTACTGTTTAATATATGTATGGCATATATCATACATCATAGTGGTTCTTCATCTCAAGTTCAACCAAGATATGAAGATTTACAAGTATCTCTCTCATAAATATTATATATTGCAATAAAAGATAATACAAAATAGTGCTTGAAAATAAAAGATTTCTTAAAAATTAAGAAAAAATACATACAGCGTGATTAAAAGGTAATTTAGTGTGTGCTTAGAACATAAAAGAAATTTTATCGATTAAACTTCTGTATCATTACAACCTATGGAGAGTCCTGAATTAAGTATGTGGTAAGTCAGTGCCGTTTCTCGCAGAACTAGTAATCATGGGAACACACATTATAGAGGCTGGGTGAGCCCCACGAAGGTCGGCCAGGGCTGTTAAACAATTTTTTGCCACAGCCGGATTTCAGCCCAGAACATTCCGCATATCAGATCTAC
The DNA here is from genome assembly GCA_964056705.1 of Troilus luridus. Taxonomy (NCBI): domain Eukaryota; kingdom Metazoa; phylum Arthropoda; class Insecta; order Hemiptera; family Pentatomidae; genus Troilus; species Troilus luridus. The sequence continues at coordinate 51,310,891 of OZ057415.1, read as the reverse complement.
CCACTAAAATTGCGTATACTAAAATTTTGTATTAGCTGGCTCATTCCTAAGATTCAGTACATCTTGCACATTATTGCCGCACCAGCAACTTCGCATGGGTGCCTCATTATTTGATAATCCTGGAAAATTATCAATTTTCCGAGTAATTATAAGTTTATAAAGGATTATCATAATGTTATTAATGCCGGTTGCAAAGTCGGCTCTGAGGGGGGAATTAAGGTGAGCTAAATCAGCGGGAGGGGGCGATAGCCCAAATCTGGTCCGGGCCGGCTCATACATATTCATTAAGTTAGCATTATCAGGGAGCTACCTCTTGTTCCCTATATATCATAAACTGCGTCTTTAGCCACCTTCCCCGAAAAACTAAGCTAATCAGTATATTTACCTCTCGTACTTCCTAAAATAGCAAACGAAAAACCAAGCAGGCACTTTGCTAAGTTCCAAACAAAACATTTAATCCACTTAAGGTAACATATTTTCATTTTTAACCCTTAAAATGCTATATATTTACACATATGCGTCTGTAAGCATAAGCGACAACGAACGAGCTGATGCGGAATACAAGATCCACATTTTTTGTCGGAAAGTGATAAGCAATAAATTAAATAAAAATGGGACGAAGATTGGGAAAACCACCTCCGTCAAGTAAAAGACAAAAAATACTGCTTGGATCCCTCCAAACTGCCTAACGTCAAAAGAATTCGGCGTAATAAGTAGGCTAAGAATCGGTCTGACAAAGCTGACACATCTCCATCTATCTACTTTTAGTACCAGTACCAATCAACCTGCCACTGTGATAATATAGAAGTTACGGTGAAGCATCTATTTGAATGTAAGAAGCATCGGATATAAAGATTACATTGCGTTATTGAAACGTGCCAACCGTTCAAAGATAATAATAAACGGAAAAGGACTCTAATGCACTTTAAAAACAAGAAGTTAATTAAAAAAAGTTAAGAAGAGCAGTCTTCGCTAATGGCCCCAGCAGTCGAAATAACGTTAAAGAAAAGCAAACAAACAGGTGGGGACTACGAGCGCATATATGCCTCTGTAGAACCAACCTACCGACGCGTATTTGCGTTTATCAATATTTTCAGTAATAATTACATGAAATTATTACTTATAACGTTATCTGAGAAAGATATATACGTATAACTTTAGCTATACTACGGCATTAAAGAAAGACAGATTATGGAGGAAAAAAATCAGGTTTATAGAAAAAAATATATAAGTATGTCAAAATTAGCTAAAATATTTTGTTATTTTATATAGATTTTATGGTAGGTATTATTGTTATATGGGGACCGGAGTGGTTCAGTGGTATAGCACTGAGTTGCCATACTGAAGGTTCTGGGTTCAAATCCCGTTCGCTGGCAGACTTCTATTTGATCTGTTAGAGGCCAAAAATAAGTCCTATTGGATTTAGGACTCTCCTGGGCTCACCCAGCCTCTAAAAAGTGGGTATCTAAATCAAGGATCAGTATGTTCTCTACCATGTACCGAATCCCAGTCCCTCCATGGTTCGTAGTGGTACAAGTGGTGATGGATTAGTGATATATTGTTCATAATCGCCTGAGACCCTAAATAGCTGCGAAGGCTATTTATAAGGATTTTTTTCTCTAATTTTTATGTTGTAACAATATAAATTTTACTCATTTTAATAGATGATTGATGCTTGAAAATATCGTTCTTCTATTATACAACCTGGTGCAAAAGAAATACTATTGTAAGAAATTAGACGCGCCTTGAACTAAATCAAGCGATAGAACTGGCAGGAGTGAAAAGTATTCAGTTCTCAGCGATGGTATGCGCTCAACGCGCGCAGTCCCTCTGGACCGCATCGCTCGTGAATCGCCAGCACTTAAGGGATTAAGAGCAGTGAAGATAAAAATGTTGAGGTTCCTTATCGTTCTTATGGTATAAATTCCGCAGGTTGTCGTTTCGAGTAAAGTCGCAAGTTTTTACTTTCGTTCTTTCATTTTTAATATCCTCGAAAATAAAAATAATCATCAGTTTTAGTATGAAAAAAGAGTGTAATTATGGGAAATGTGTATATTTCAGTTATCGTTTCACCTTGTATTAAATATTTCGAAGTATAGGTGATCATATAACCTAAACAGCATGGTCTGTTTATTCATTCTATTCTTTTGCTGCTATGGCTAATCGGACGATCCTGCCGTAAAGTTATGTTGCCTATCCAGGTTTAATAAGGATCAATAACGAGTACCTCATCATATCATATCATACAGGCGAAGATATGTAATTTTATTAACATATATTAGTTTATATTAATTGATCAATATATATTATAAAAGAAAGTGTACAATGTTCGTGCCGCTAAAACTCAGAAATAAGTCCCGGTACGATCAAGGGAGTTATATGGTGTGGTAACACTATATCTCCCGTCCATGAAGAAGGTTCTCGTTTTTACCTGTAGGGCGTGCTTTTGAAGATATTAGGGCTGGTAGTTTCGCCCTATAGAAATTTCGAGACCAGTCAAAATTCTCAAATGTTGTGGAATATTCTAGAACATTGTGGACCATTCGAAGACGTTTTTTTATCACTAGAGCTACCTACTGATAGGGGTATATAAAGCACATGATCCGTCGTGAGTTCGAACGTTCCAGAATATTCTGGAATGTTAATAAATCAGCACGATGGCAAACGCTGAAGAAATTGTCAACTTCCCTACAGAATTTTTAAATTCTTTGCAAGTGCCAGGAATGCCATTACATTGCCTTCGGCTGAAAATAGATCTCCGATCATAGTACTCAGAAATCTCAAATCCCAAAACTATGTAATGAAACAAGGATGATCGTCAAACAGCTATCGAATAAAATCATCGAAGCCGAACTTATGACTGGGAAGGACAAAGGACGCACAGTATTTATCTCCAGAATAGGTACCATTGATCTCTACTGAATTGCCATTCCAATTTAAAATACTACAGTTTCCAATCAAATTAGCCTAAAGTTTTACAATTAACAAAGCGCAAGGACAAACTTTAAAATATTGCGGCATCAACCTCAAAGACTCCTGCTTTTCTCACGGTCTACTATACGTACCTTGCTCTCCACTTAAAAATTCGAAAAATTTATACATATAAACTCCGGATAACAAAACGAAAAATGTTGTTTATAAAAAAGTATTGTGAACAGAAGTATTTTAGTTTGAATATATTTGAAATAAAAAATTTGTATCTCAAATATTTTAAAGTTTATTCTTTTATTCCAACGTCCGTACAATATCATATCAACTCCCTGAGCGAAGCCGGGTACCCCAGCTAGTAATTAATAAATAAGTGACCTATGCTGTTAACAAGATATGATATTTATAAGTATAAACTATGGATGCATTTATATAATAAGCAGGTATTATATTTTTATATAAATATATTTAAATAATAAATAACATTTTCAAACTACTTCTTATTTCTTAATTATTAGGAAACTAATAATTAACAAATTAATTTGACAGGACTGATAAGTAATACATAAGAGAAAATACCTTCATCTATCTTGGTTTGAACATCATGATACGCGTCATGTAGGAGCCACGTGGAAGCGCTACAACCGAAATCCTAAAACATTAAGTTATAAAGATTATTCTATATTAATTTATTTGTATATTTTATTTTGTTTCGGTGTATTTCATAGAAAAAAATAGTTTATTTGGTAACTTTGTGATAGCTATAGCAGCATAAAGTGATGTTAAATGAATAAATAAAAATATGAGTATAAATGTTTAACTAGCCTAAATAGAATAAACAGTATGCGAAACATCCTTGTAATGATATTTTATTTAATATCAGTTTTATTTTGTCGAGGCAAACTTATTCAAAATTGACATGACGTTGAGTATTTTTTATAATGCAGGTAATTGTTAGGGCAGAGAGGTGTAGGACTGAATAAATAAATTACCAGATATTTTTACTTTAATATTTATTAGTATATGCATGAGATAAAAGTCTTCACTTATAATATAAAATAAATCTCATTACTTTTGTATCTCTTAAATGTCCCCCCCTATTTCTAACCATGTTTCTACTACATAAATTCCAATCAAATTCCAAAAAGCATATACGTAAGTAGTGGTATGAGAACTTATAAAATATTTGAAGGAATTCCTTAACTACATCCTTGCTAGATATTATCTATGGGGTCGTAATGATCAGATTTATTGGAATTGGCACTTAGGTTAGTATGCATCTCCCATCTCGGATCTTAAGCGGTCAGGGGTTCCAATATCGGGCTGCACTTAATGTTCTGAAGAGCACATGATATCCATTAACGGGGGAATAACTTTATGAATATTCTAATCGTATATCATTTTCTCGTAATATGAATTTTATGAAAAAATACTGTAAAATCCGTAGAAAATGAATATAATTGATTAGAAAATGAAGAAGCTAGAATGTTGAAAAATATGAAGTATGAAATATTCTTAGCGAAATATATTTTATACACAAACTGTACCACTACAACCTATGAAAAGTCTTGGGTACATGGTAGAGACTGTATTGTTTCTAGGACAATATTTGTGCCTTACCCACTTTATAGAAGCTGATTGAGCACTAAGTGGGTCTCAAAATCCCACAGGATCCATCCATGGCTGTTAATAGATTAAATAAAGTATTTGCCACAGCCGGATTTGAACTTTTACCAATGGGCTACTCGCATATATATCATATTTGTAAATTAACATGTCACCTACGACAGAATAATAACCTTTATTTGTTCATAAACTATAATAAACATATACAAAACATTCTATTTTTTTCTATACCTATTCACATATAAACAAAATACCTTTAGTAGAGGTTTTAAGTTCGATTGTTTCTTCCTCTCACTCTTGCAACCACACTAAATAATGTACTTGTCCCATCCGTTTCCACTCTTTCCTTTCCAATGCTACTCTCTTCCAAACTGCCCCTCCGCAGCTCTTCTTCATCTCCTTGTCCCAGTCTGTCGGTGGACGTCCTCTCTTCCTTGCGTGCTCTCTTGGATACCAATCCATAATCTGCCTGGTCCATGTTTCAGCATTCATTCTGATGACATGTCAGGTCCACTTCCTTAAATGGGCTTTTTCCATAAGATCTGGGTGGTCAGTCCTTGATCTAGTCCACTTATTTGGTTTTCGATCTTGTCTTGATATTCCGAGGAGGTATCGCTCCATACCTCTGACTGTTATTCTCAACTTGTGGCTAGTCTTCTTGTCTATTATACATGTTTCGCAACCGTAGGCCATGACCGGAAGTACAGTGCTCATCCAACCTCTTGACTTCCAAGCTCACAGTGGATCTATATATATCCTTTAACTTGAAGAGTGCGCGCCATCCACATTACTAATTACAACTCTTTATTCTGCTACACTTTATTTTATATTAGTATATTTATTTTTTTTAATTTAAGGGTGTTACAATTAGGTTTTTAGTTTACTCACTTTCTTTTCAACAGGTTCTGTTTGCAACAGTTCTTTGTATTCATGTTTTGGTACAACCTGACTGAATCCATCCTTGTATCTCACATTCTCAGTTGAAGCTTTCTTCTGTAAAACAAAAAATATATATATTTATATAATATTTTATGTATATTAGGTATAACACGTCCATTTACTATAAAATGTAGTATCATATCTTAGCCACTTCATGCATATGTTGCCACTTCATGCATTTATATATATATATATATATATATATATATATATATATATATATATATATATATATATATATCAAAGCTTATATATTTTAAAGATTTTTACTAAAGATTTAATTTTTAACTATTACGGACATTATAGCCGCGGCAATCAACAAAAAATTAAATATTAAACAATTTATTAAATTCATCATTTATTAAAATATAATATAATCTTAGTCTGTGAGCTAATAAAAAAAAATTATATTACAATACCTTTGTTAAATATTCGTTGAGCCTTTGAACGTTATCAGCTTCTTCTGTACCTGTGATGAAATATGTAGGTGCTATTTCAAACAAGAATATCGTCGGTGTTTCAAAGAGCCTCACGTGGAAGCAGTCTCCCTTTTCAGCTTCTGACTTCAAGAGCTCGTGTCTTTCCAACACTATTTTTATCTTTTACAAAAGGAAATTAAATTAAAAATTACATATTAGGATAAATCCTTAACATCTTAAGGTTACAACCGAAATCACTTTTTTACTTTATTGAATTCCGGACCAAATATATTGAAATATGCATCAATATGCTGTAGATCAAATCTCTTAAAATAATTAAAATTTCAAACTATTATTGAATTCATTATTGTTTATTGGGTAGCGGTATAGCTGAAACGGGCACTGAATTATTAAAATCTAAGTACTGGTTCGAAACCAGCAATGACAAATAACTATATAACTATTTATTCTGTTATGTGGATAAAAATCGTCCGGGTGGAGGACGAACAATTTCTCTTAATAAGGGAGAACTGTTTATTAAATAGCCAACGATTTGGCCCACATTTATTCTATTAATTTATAAATTGACGAACTATAGTTATATCTAAACATCCTTATATCTTTTAATATTTCTAAAGTAATGAAGTGCTCATACATTTTACAATGATAAATAGTAATACAAATAATGGAAAAATATAGCTCACTTATGCAATGAATTATATCAATCTATAGTATAAGAAATATTCGTTAAAATAATAGCATTTTATTAAGTGTTTGAATATTATTGAATTTATTTATAAATCTGGTGGTTAAACGTGATCTCAATCGAATCACCTTGTACCTTAGAATAAGAAATTAGAAACAGTCCTTTATGATAATTTTGTTAACTATTTAGTTTAAGATCTAATCTACTACTGATTTTGTATAACAAGATCTAATCTACAACTGATTTTGTTTAACAATATCTAATCTTTAACTGATTTTGTATAACAAGAAATAATCTACAACTGATTTTGTATAACAAGATCTAATCTGCAACTGTTTTTGTACAACAAGATCTAATCCACAACTGATTTTGTATAACAAGATCTAATCTACGAGTGATTTTGTATAACAAGATCTAATCTACAACTGATTTCGAATAAAAAGATCTAATCTACAACTGATTTTGTATAACAAGATCTAATCTGATTTTATATTTTTCTTTTTCGTATTATTTTCGATAAGGCTTACTACGGCTCATTAGCAAATTTCAATTCTTCCCATCCTGTTATTTCCTCTTCCGTTCTTTCAAATATCCTTTTATCCGTTCATTGTGCTGCCTCTTTCTATCTTCGGACTGCTTTTCTTTTCCACTCTTCCCTGGAATCCCTCCGTACTCAAGTTCCTCTTCATGGAGGTATCTGTCCACAGTGCAGTCTTCTTCTATATTCCTAGTTGTTGACATTTTCTCCCCAAGATAATTGAATATTCTCTTCGTTAATTTGGAATCATCTCTTCTGAAAAGATATATAAAAGAATATTCTTTTCTTAATGTTTCCATTATTGGTTCATGTTCCTATATATTTCATCGTTAGATCTTAATTTCCACACTTCTTTTGTTTTCATAGGGCGTTAGATTTTTCTCATAATTCTTATTTCTAGCACGTAAAGTTTATCTAAGCAATAGTTTAATGCTTTATTATATATTTGTTTATTAGTCACTTTGAAATATACTAATATACAAAATGAAGCCTTCCGGATGTATCTCTTTCGACAGTATATTCAATTGTTTGTTAGTTATTCTCAAACGGAATCTTGAATTAAATATCTACAAAACAACCAACATATTATTATATAGCAAAAAAGTACATTTCACTATAAATATGAATATAATATTTCATTTTACTGATAAACTAATGCATTCCTAAAATATTAATAACCACTGACCCGGCTTGATAACGCCCAAAGGGTAGACCGTGGTGTAGTCTGGAGGATTTCGTTTAGGTTGATCTAACAGATTTGGCGTAATCTGTTGATGGAGGTTCGTAAACAGCTTTTGGGATAGGATCGACATCCAAACTTTGGCTTTGCTAAGCCTTTTAGTGAGAGTATTTGTTCCAATCACAATTCCAACAAACCATAGATAAACGGTATCAAATTCCATATTACGCTTATATTTGGATTTTTCCATATCTCTAAAATATAAACAGAAGCGGAAGGGCACAGTGGTAGCACACTGAAATATCGTGTTGAGCGTCCTGGGTTATTATCCCGCTCGCTATCATACATTTATTAAATGTGTTAGTGCCCGGATATGGACCCTATCGGATCCAGGACACCCCTGGGGCTCACCCAGGCTCTATAAAGTGATTAATAATAGCCTCAAAAGAAGGGTGGAAATCTGGTGGTTGAGCATGATCTAGGACAAATCACCTCCCTGCTCAACCATTGTCCAAGAATCAGTACGGTCTCAACAACGTCCTGTATCCAAGACCCACCATGGGTTGTATTAGTACAGGTTTTTAACGTTCTGTAAACAGGATTTTAGTGATATAATATTTTATCGCTAACAACGGATCGAGGAACTACTTTTAGTTTAGTTTTTCCTAGTGCAATTAGTGAAATTATAAATGTTTAAAAAAATTGTCAAATCACAATGCCACTATTCCTGACTTCCTTAAGCTGTTGCGCAAAACAGCTTTATTTAAAATTTAATTGGGATGCAAGAATTTAAAGCTACATCTTATTTCAATTTTTCGATTTTAGCACTGTTGTTTTAATAAAGTGAATGTGAAATAAGACTAACTAATGATTTTTTAAATAATAATTTTTATCTAAAAGAAGGTAGAGTCTGTACTCCGTCTAGCACAATGGTTGTGAAGAAAGGTGATATTTCCGAGATCACGCTCAACAATTAAGGGAACCCACAAGGGTGCTCAGATACCAAAGGGTCCAACTACGGCTGTTAACTGATTAAATAATGTATCTGCTACAGCCGGATATGAACACAAGAACCTTCGGCACAGCAACTTTATCTACCTAAATACTAAACCGGACATCAGTTGCTAGAATGATATCGAAGTACCTTTACTAAAACTTAAGCACCTACAGTAATAACTGTAAAATAAAGTTAGAGCATTAAAATAAATAATCAGTTAAGTAATTATCAATAATTACTCATCGTATCCCAAAATTAACAATATTAATACCTCAAATTTATTTTCTAGCAACATAGCTGCTTTATACGCTCATATTACACTAAATATAAATTAAATTGTTATTCTTTTTTTAGAATTTATTGTGCCCATATAATAAACAGGCTCAAGTGTAAATTATACTTTTCATTGTCAAATCGTTAATTTCAATGTAAAATGTTCCCTTAATGGGCGCTAAACAGCCGGTGATTTAATATTTGCCCACACACTCCTCCCTTCCCCCCAGAAGTGGCTCATGTTAAATTATTCCCCTCGGAAGCAATTACTAACTAATTTATCCCAAAACTTATTCATTTTAACTTGTCAATTCCAGAAGTGATTTCATTTGCAGTCCTGATTCCTCTATTCCAACATCCCTACTTCCGAGAGAGAAAACAACGTCGGTAGATGACTGAATCAATAAAATAAAAGGAACATTTCTCCATCAGCTCAAATTATACTACAGCTATAATTGTAGTGATTACCAATTCAGAAAATTTGATTATTCGGACATAACAAAAAAAAAATAGCTTGCCAATCCTTTATCATTAAAATTACTTTTTAGGAGCCTGGCATCTATTTCTGTTAGCCTTACGAATAATTCAGGTTAAAACAAAATTAGATGCGTATTCTTCATTGCTAAGTTTAATGAACTGAAATATACACAAAGTAATATTAGACTAAAAATTATGCGTATCCGAACGATTATTGTCTATGGTCTATAGTGCTCTTTCATAAAGTTATAATAGTAACTAATTTTAAACTCACTTTGACTTTTAACAATAAATTTTTCACGTGCAATTTCACTATTTTCCATCCTCATAAATTTCTTTTCACTACCGTTGTTTTTTTTTATTTCTCATCAATTATTTTATAATTTAACCTTTTGTTCATTGTATTACATGTTTTATTCATATAATTTCTGTCTATATAACCTGCTATATTTTCTTAATTACTGCCCGATTCTGTACTGTTTCAATCAATTCAATGTCACGTCATCGGACGAGTATAAAAAAAAGAAAAAAAAATTTTCTGAAGCTTCGAAATTTATTTTAATACAATTACTTTAATATTTTTGAAAGAAAAAAAATCCTCTCTTTATACAGATATATGATATAAAACAAATATATGATGCCATTCTATTTCATCTGGCATTGTTAAAGCAGAGGTTAGAAATAAAATATCACAAAGGAAAAAATACAGTGTAAAATTTTGAATTTTAGAGATATCAGCGGGAAAAATCGTTTTCGTAGAAACGATTGAAGATCAGAACAAATTATTTAATTGAAACAAATCTAATACAACAATGCAACTTGTTTCTCATTACATTTTTCATAATTGAGGAATTAATTAATTAATAATTGAAACAGAACATTGTTTAATGCTTTTATTAAAAGACTAAATTGCTTACTTCTTCATTCCGAACGGTTTCAGATTTTTTCGGTATTGCAGAGGGCAAAGGAATGTTGGAGGCTCGGTCCAAAGCTTCGTCCAATTTTCTCTTACCACGATCCACTTCTTTCCGAAGATCCTTTAAGAGAAGAACATCATTTATTACAATATATATTGTTGTTGACTATGTATATATATATATATATATGTTTACCATATTATGTAATGCTATAATCAATCCAATATGTACATTTAAATGTCTATATACATACAATCTATACATGCACCAAACAAAAACAATTTATTTATTTTTAACGTTTTCCCTCACTCGATATATCAGGATACCAAAGTGAAACTTGCACACATTCTAGTCTGAAAAAAACCAACCCTTAAAATGCCCAAAGGTATACTAAGAGCGACACTCAGGTATTTGTATATTCTTTATCATTATATATATGTAGACTGTGAGTTAATTAGATGAAATTAATTGCAAAGATATAACACAAAAAAGCTATAGTAGATGTCTTTGGAAACAAAATTCAGTAATAATTGATTTTATAACATTATAAAAAATACGACAGATTTGCTTCACAAAAATTACAAAAAAGTATTTTTAAAATTTAATGTTAATTATTTAGGTAAAGCGCTCAAAAATACACAAGTATGAATCGAATTAACCATTATTTTTACTCATTCACAACAGTTTGCTTCCATTAAATTTTGCAATAGTTCATGTTCAATGTTCTTACTAACCTTTACACATTGTAAAATTTTCTTAAGCTATTAAGAACATACGTACATGTATAATACCTTAAACTATACGTTTGTGATATCATTTGTTATAAACAAACATGATTTTATCTTTATATACTTGTTCGAAGAAGTTCTCCCTTCTTTAAAGCCCATTAAAGATTTCATTTCAGTTATAGACACTTCATATAATAAAGAAAAAAGTTCTTATATATTACAAGAGATAAAATATATATTGTATGCGTTTTTCCCGATTTGATAATTTTTTTGTTGAATACGCCAACATTTTTTATACAAATTTAACGCTCTTAGCGTAATTCCTTCATATAAACTTACTATAAAATAATCACATAAACAGAAATTTCTTGCTATCTTGTTTAATGTTGCCTCAATAGAAATTTTAGCCTTAAACAGTACATAATGATAGTCATTTGGCTTTGGCCAGAGGTTCGCATGAACTGGAGAACTTCCCATGGACTTTAGCAGTACTTCCCGATTTACTCTGGAATAAATTTTTCGGTTCCATAATGTCGACACTCCAGCATTTGCTTAAAATAAACGTGGGAGTATTCATTTTAAAAAACCCGTATCACTTTACAAAAACAGAACGACGGAAGGGAACAAGAATAAATCAGGTTACAATAACATGTCATCAAGGAATAAATACATGTTACTTTTTTTTAATGAAACAAATTTATTCCAACTTAAGAGTACATTATTGTGTCATGAAAAATAAAATAATAATGATACACGTTAGATCTAATCTAAGTATCTAAGTTATGTAACTGCTCCATATCATCTTATTTTTTTTTGTTCAATATGAAATTCTTTTATATTCGTATTTTTCGTAATAGTAATATAAATGAAATGGCCATTGCCTTTTATTATTGTTGGCCTCGACAAATATATTCAAAGTTTGAAAGAACTATTTAATAATATTTGAATTATTTCTCCATGTTCAAAATGTTAAACATTCTAAAAACACGAATCACTGATTTGTTTGTGTCTGTACTAGCATTAAGATTAAAGAAGTAAAATAAACGATTAACCGTAGTGAAACCAAGTTTTCATTTTTTTAGAGAAATTTTATTTGCTAACGCCCTTTTAAATGGAGTAAAAACTCCTTTCTTATGCCGTCCATTGGAGGGGACGAAAAATGGCTGTGCATTCTCAGGTACTCGCTGAAAATCCCTTCCTTAATTAAACTTGGATAGGCGAAATTTAGGACTCCCACTATACCATAGTCCGGTTAACAACGTTAAATAAAGTACATTAAATGGAACATACATATACAACTCTTAGTATATCCTAAATACTTTCGTTGTAATTTTTATCTAACCACTAAAACTATATAGATAGTTGTTGCGTTATAAGGACAAGACACGAGCACTATAAGAAACATAAAAAATGGAAAAGACAAAGAACTTTTAAGAAAAAAAATCATTCATCGATGATGATTTATTAACACAATAAAATTTAACAAAAATACTATAATTCAATACTTCTAAAACACGATAACATTTAAACATTTTGGTAATTAAAGTAAATAATAATATTTAATAATATTACTTACAACTATAATAAAATATATATTTTATTGCATTTAAAAATATCTTACCTCTTCGAATTTAAGGCGATTAGGAAATTCATTGAAGCTGTGTTCCAGAAATTCATCCATTTCACACTTTAATAACTACACAGATGTTATACAAGACTCCATTAAAGCACATCGATCAAACTTTGTTGCCAAGACTTACGTTGCCGGATCCCGGTTACTCTGTAGGTTACTACTATACCGGATGCGTCACAGCACGAAGTAACTAATCTATTTATCAAAAATGTATTTTTTATACAAATACTTCAATTCACTTGATATTTTATTTTATTTTATTTTTGTTGTAAGAAATATAAAGATTTTCAAAAGAATTCATCCCTCATATGAAGGGTAAATACAAGGGCTATGCTGAAGGGATGCAAAAATATGTATCTTTACAAATAGTGTAAGTTGATTAAATAAAATCGGATGAATCAAAATAAATAAAATCGGATGAACAAATTAGTTAAAGGAAATTAAACATTTGTCATATATTTTAATTAGAGGTTTTTGTAAATTGAATAAATTCACTTGTTTATACAGCAAAGAACTGGTTTACACTGCAACGCACTTGGTTTATACTTTTATTTCATTGTTTAAATAACGAACTTCATAAAACCAATAAATTTAGAAACTCTGACAATGTATAAAACCAATAACAATAGTAACAATAGGGAGCTTTGTTCGGGTTTATATTAAATAACTGACGAAGCTCAAATAATACCATCATTAAAAATTACTTTTCAATACAATTCCAAAACAGAATCGTATTACAATAATCACAGTTGTATCATCAACACCTAAATCTATTTTTGTATAAATATATATTACTTTAATTCGTTTTATAATAATATACTATATTTTTTAGTACTAAAAATAGGATAAAGGATTACATTAAACCTATAAGAAAAAGTATGTAGATTTAAATTAAAATAAAATAACATAGAAAATATTAATAAAAAAAATAAAATAATATATAAATAAAACTTAGGGAAAAAAAATTCATTAGATATTTTACTTGAGCCTTCTAATGATAACATGACAGTGGCTTTTTTAACAGTATTTTTCATTTCCTAAAACTGTTAGTACATTAGCAACTCATTTTATTAGTTGAGAAATATTTAAATTATAATATCCAAGATGTTAGAAAAAACATTTTTTAATTCACAAAATATATTTCATCAATTCCAGGCCTTACAATTTTCAGAAAAAATAAGATGTTTGACCTCAAACTCAGTTCATTTTCAGAATAACCGCCTCACTGCATATTGTAATGTTAATAGTTTAATTAGACTAGTTAATTTAATAATATCCTTGTAAGCAATGAATAAAATTTTGTTCACTGAACTGATTTTTTTACCCTGGACCTGAAATTATTCCGGACTAAGTGGAAGTATTCAATTATTTCGACCAATAAAAAAAAGGGGGACGAGGCTTCTTCTTGAAAGCTATTTTTATCTCGCTAAAAAGTAAAACCCTTACCCCCGTAAAATCGGATTCTTTCACTTACTTTTCGCTTAATTGTATTTTCATTAAGTGAACAAATATTTTAATTGCAACTGATGATATGGAAAAAATATTATTTTATATCATGTTTCGAGTAACATGGGCGCATCATCTCAATGTAGAAGACATCCCAATTACATTTAAAAGCAAGACATTCGCAAGCATTATATTTTGTTCCTTGAAGGGTCGTTTATCATTCTGTTTATTTATTCGGATATAACGTTTTATATCTTGTGTTTCCTTCAAAGATATTAGTTAGACAATGCATAGTATTTCTCCATGAATACTATAATCTCGAGAAAATAGTATCTCACACAGAACTTAAGGTCTCTTGAGGAATTGTTTTATATTGTTTTAGAACTCATTCAAAATATAGCAGTAAAGCATTAAACTATTAGATAAAATAGATAATAATCTAGCTAAAAATGTTGTAGAATCATTCAATTAAAAATATATAGAGATATTGATGACATTGCGTCAGCATATAGACAAAGACAATGTTAATTATATAGACAATATAATGTGAAATTTATAATTAAGTCATTGGTTATTTCTTTGTTTATTTATTTTACGTCACTTTGTGCTGATATAGCAACCGGATGATGCTGCAGGGGTAGTTCTAAATTCTACCTACCCAGGTATAATTATGATAAGGATCTTTACAACGAGTACCTGACACAGCACAGGTTTGGTACAGTGGTGCGTCAATTATCCGAACGCCAGTTATCCGAACGTTCAATTAACGGAACTATTTTTTGTTTTTTTCAAATGTAATTTTAATTAACTTGATCAGATTATCCAGTTACTTATTTGTATTTTTAAAGTTATTGTTATAGGTAGAAATTAAAATTTTAAGAAACATAAAATTATCTTCTCCATGAACGTCAATAGTCCGAGAAATGATTTGGGCCCCCCTATCATTTCTCGGAAACTGCAAAAAAATGAACTTAGACTTCAATATTATTTGTTTACTAAGAACTGTAAACCTAATTAGGTAATTTCATTTGTTTCTCTGAATCCCTTCCTATTCATTTGGTTGTTAATAGCTTGCTCATCTTCAGTTTTAAATCATTCTTTGTGAGGTGTACATCGCATTTGTGATCACTTTTGTTTTTAAAATTGCAGCATGTCAAGAAACAGAAAACGAGTGGTTCTTTCATTAAAAGACAAATTGGAATTTAATTTTTTTTTTTTAAGTGAATTTCGATTATCCAATCAAACATTAGTTCGGATAATAGACGCTCCACTGTACTTCTATTTTACGTCCCATCCGAAGCCGGTGTAACCAAGGATTTTTATTCCTATAAAAAATCCAAAAGTCACCTTCAGGAATTTTGAAACCGCCATCTTGGGTATAGTAGGTTGTTATGCCAACCAATACACCACAGGTGGCCTTATTCTACTTCTTTTTTTTTTGTATTACTCATTCATTCTGAACATTATTTTTTACATTATTGTTATTATTATTTAGCCTATTACTTTATTATGCTAGGAAGCGCTGGAACGGACAACTAGTTGGTAACAACTAGGATTATCAACTAAGCAGGTGCAATTAGTGGGAGCTAGCCTGCAATATCCCATTATCTCTCAACCCCGCAGTCAAAGTGAGCAATTCCATTAGTACTCACTAAGTAAAGTCGTTTCCTGTGCAGCTTCTTTGTCCTTACTGACAACTTCAAAACCTCCATACAAAAATATGGCGTTAGTAGTCAGTAATGGTTAATTCTACACCGTGGGTTATCAATTTTTCTTAATTGCAGTCATTGTATCCAATTTAGGTAAATTTATATCGTAAGAAGAGGAGTTTAGGTTACCATATCATTTTAGAATAGAATAGAAAAGAAACTTTATTCTGGGACTAAGTCCATTTAGAAAAACAAACATGGACAGAGAAAGAAACATAATATAATCTGGCCAGAAGGCTATACAATAATACAAATCATATTAAAAAAATAAAAATAAAAATGAAATAACTAAATACGAATCATGACAGGATTCTAACCAATTACACAGAATGAATGAATTAATTACAACAGTTAATTAATAAAATAAACGCGTGAGCTAGCATGCAATAATGTCTATACTTAGTGTATTTTCATTTAGCCAATGACTAACATTCATTTGTTCAGTACTCAGTATTCTAGTATTCAGATTACTAGAAATAGCTCACCATATCTGTGTATGTTAGTAGTATCGCTCTTCCAAATGAACAACGACATAACAAGAAAACTGGCCTTCAGTAGCAACTGTATTAATTGAAGATTTTTATTTCAGGAACGGCATCTATGATATTCCATTCCCAACATTTTTTAAGTCATATTCTGAGCTGTACTATGTTTGAACTTGAAGTTTTATTGGAATAATGACAAAGTTAAAATTTAAAAAAAAATTAAATTTTCTAACGGTTAATAAAAGTATGAATTTCAATACAATCATTACAATAAGAATGTTTTACTTACCAATACACAATTTTTTATTTTAACTTACCTGGTTTAATTTTGACAAGACATGGAATTTTCAAATAGAAAAATTAGTTTTTTTCACTTACGTATGCCATTGTTCTTTTAAAGGAGTGATATTTTATATATTCTTCTTAGTGCCTATCCTGTTTGAATTTTGACGATAGTAACGCCTCATCTTCTTTTACTCGAACAACTCATATGTTTATATTATGATATTAATCTTGACCATCGCCAAACGTTTTTCAACCAGGAGTGACGCCTGCAACATGAACCTCTCTTTCCTCTAACTTTGCTCTGTATGATTAATTGCAGCCGATGTTCTTTTTAATTTTCCACCACATGACCAAAGTATGCCAATATATATCTATTGATGCTGTCCAATACATCGTTTTCTGACATGGTGAAACCCATGAAACTCAGAGTTTACTAGAACTGATAATAAGGAAATTCCATTTCTTTGGTAATGACGAGCAGTATGCAAATTGAAAATTACTTTACATATTTTGCTACATCAGTTGTCTTCAATAGAGGTGGGCAAACTAGTTTCTTTTACTGAATCGTTCCTTTTGAGATAGTTCATTCTAATGAACTACATAGTTCATTTTTCAAAAGAACTAGAAATGTACTGAACTAAGAGAGGGATTTAACTATGGAAAAGGGAGAGAAAAGAGAGGTCAAATGAACTACAAAGGTTCTAGAAAAAAAACAAAAACCACTTCTATCTTATTTCTACATTTATTTTATATTATTTATATTTACGTCCTCTGTCTTTTTCCTAAATAATATTCCTTGTTCTTCCATATTATTCTTTATATTTAATTCACTCATTTTAAAAACTTTTTTAAACTTAAAAACTTTTTATATTTACTTTATTATTAATTTTCATACCCTGATAATTGGTTTTCACTTTTTTCTTATAAGCGATAAGAAACTCGTTGCAGATAATTGTATTGGTTTAAAACACAAAGTGGGGCCTATCTGCAACACTTTTTCTTTCAATTACAGATATTTAAGAAAACTTTACTGGTGAGTGGTGTGAACTAAAAAGAACTATAGTTCACCAAAACAGAGAGCGCTCTTTATAGTTTATTTTCCGGATCTAGTTCAATGAACTAGTTCGTTCACGTACTTCTCATCTCTAGTCTTCACTATTATTTTTCATCGTTCTAACCCATTCTAAAACAACTAACTACCGAATCACACTCCTGAGCGTTGTTGGGATCGCCTATTTTCTATTTTTATTGTTTAAAAAGATCCGTTACTTAGGACTACACCTTGACAAACGCTTAACTTGGAATCCTCATACTAGACTGAAACGACAAGAAACAGCTCGCCGTTTCAGGCTGCTTCAACACTTACTAGACAAACACTCTAAGCTCCCAATAAACTACAAAAGACTCATATACATGACCATTATACGACCTATTTGGACTTACGGAGTAGAGCTTTGGGGCTCCACTAAGCCATCGAATTCCTCTCGTATTCAATCCTTACAATCCAAAATCCTTCGGAAAATCCTTAATGCTCCTTACTTTGTTACGAACAAAGTAATCCATAATGACCTTAAAGTCCCGTTTATTGCTGATTTCGCCCGAATCCGATATCAATCTTTTCATGACAAACTTCATTTCCACTCAAACCCACTAGTTTCAAACCTCGCAACCTCTTCAATTCCTGATAATCCTCCGAGGCGTCTGAAAAGAAGATGGCCTCGACTTGTCTTTTCATGTCAATGTATTCACTCATTATATTTACTAGATGTATTATGTATACAGTTGTAAATTTCAATAAATAAATTTTTTTTTAAAATTGTTTAAAATGAGTGTTAAAATCTGGATAAATAATAGAAATTAGCTCAGCTTATGATATGGCAAATATTATATAAGTATGTATACTATATAATTTAAATAGAATACAAAATATAGCTCAAAATAAAATTAAAAAACCGGTTTTTGTCTAGCTATGATGACAACAATAATCATCGTGAATGTTTTGCCCTTGAATCCATACAAAAACTACATGGAATCTCAGTAACTAGACACTAGAAATAAACATAACGTATATATATTATATATATAATTTCATAAGATAAGGACAAACAATAAGGCCTATTAATTGAGAAAGACATAGTTTAACTGTTTTTCTCAATAATAATAATCGAATAATGGATAACAAAATTTCATAAATAATATTACCACTCTTTATAAATACCAATAATCTATAAATAATATTTTGCAACGTACGTACATTATCTGGTCTACTGGAGAAGCTTAGCTGGCCAAGCGGGCTTAGACGGTTCCAATATGTGATCAAAGTTAAGCAAAGTGAAGCGTGATATGTAAGTGGATGGGAGGCTGAGTAGAATGTGATGAGTGACGCACCATTATTTTATTCATTCAGGGTTAATTCCTTTAGGATATCTCTCCTACTTCAAGCAATAAATGTACTAAAGAAGACCAACATTCATGGCTAATAATCTTTGCGTCCTAATTTATATTCTACAATACAAAGGAAGATTCTGGGACAATCATGTGAAGGTTCTTTTGTTCAGTACATGGTAGAGACTGTATTTTTTCTAGGACAATGCCTGTACAGGAAGGTATTCGTCCTTTATTGAGATTACGCTGAACCACCAGGTTCTTCCTAATTATGGGTAGCCATTGTATAGAGAGCTGAGCCTAAGAAGGTATATGTAGTAGTACTTGAGCCTTATTTTAATATCTTAAGCTTGATTTGATTTAGTTAGGACATCCATGTAAAAATTATTCATAACAATCAAATCTAGTAAAAAATATAAAATCAGAAAAAAAGTTGGCTAGATTCTTAAGAAATAAGGCATTTTTTATTTTGGAGTTAACTATTCTGGTGTAATGTTATTTTAAAGAATTAAACAAACAGCTAATTTTCCATTGCATATTTTTTCTAATTAGATTGGTAGGGAGAAGGAGTAACCATTACCTAGTCATTTGACTGCAACTAGCCACTGGTCCTCCACGACAAAGAAAAAAATATCATACCCATTTTTTAGAAACATGTTTTTAATGATTGTTGTCGTTTTAAATATTCCTCCAAACAATAGAAATTAATTATTCATTTCCTAGGTGCCAAAAATAAAGTAATCATTTCACTTACAATCTTACAGAGGATAAGTGATGAGAAAGTCTTCCATGAATTCAGCTAAAGGTAACCTTACAACTTTGCTAGAGGGCAAAGACAAATTTCCCGGAGTTGGCTGAGAAATTGCATAATTGCTAGCACGGAGGATAGGGAGCTCGCTTTATGTTTCACTTTATACGGAACCCCCTCCACACCTCCACACCTCATTTTCCTTTGTGTAGTTATAAAGCCCTCAATTTGTATGTCATACATAATTTTAAAAAATAAAAAACTTTCAAAGCGAGCAAGTATTTGATTAAAAATTTCCATGTTCTGAGAGCTAAATGAAAACGAGTGGCGAAGTATGTCTGCGCTTCAGTACAAAGTTTTCATATGCGCACATCCTCCTCCCAGTTTTCTAAAAAAAATTACTAACTTCTATCTACAAGGTTATCTCGCAACATCTTTAAAACTCCTAAGAATACTAAACTGAGCCCTAAAATACGGATGGTTTAAATTAGTAAATAATTTTATTTTTGGTTAGGTTGACAAGAACTTGGATACTTTTTATAAATCATAAAATGATAATTACTTTATGGATAGTTCCGAAGCATAAAACCGATAAATGTTTCTGTCCACATCACACTCTCTATCTCGAAAAAAAAATGATAATCATTTATTTATATTACTTATAAATATGTTATCAGATATTACTACTGATTGATCAGCAGAAGCAAAAAAAAATGAGTAAGACAAATTTATAACAGAGCCCATCGTTTTTTTTTTGTTTTTTTTAATTAATGTAAATACATTATTTTTTATGAGAGTTTATAAAACGTAGAAAGTAGTCAATACAAAACCCTTATTATATATCTAACCCTATACCACCATATTGAAAATAAGCTATATGAGCTTAAAATTAACAGAGAAATACCAAATGATCCTGTTAGTGCCCTGAAGGAGGGAGAAAAAGAGGCCTACCAAGGATTTCATGGATTAACCTAGTTAAAGAAGCAATGTCAGGATTTGGTCAGAATGAAGAAGTTCTGGAACGCCTGGAGAGAAATGTCATAAAATTTGGTTGGAGAAAACCTTAACTTTGGGGAAATTTTCTATGAATAAAATAAAAAACATAGCAAATACTATTCATTGAAAAAGAAGTAACGAAGTAGATTTTTTAATGAGAATTTCCTCATCCTTTCCGTACTTGAAGGAAGGCAGAATTTACGAATTCCGAATAACACACGCTTATAATGGGATGTGTAAAGGATGTGTTCAGGAGGAGTCTTCTAAAGTATGTAGGGCACCAGGTGCTAGGCCCGCTTCGGATCTACATTCGTAATGCGCTCAGAATTAGATTGGAACCCTTGCAGCCTGTACGCTTTTGATCAAGTTGCTCATAGCGCCAATCTCAGATTTCGCTTATTAATGGACATATTCTTAACTTATTTTAAAATTAATTACAACTCAATATTGTGCATATGTAACGCAATATATAACAAATCTAGGGATAAAAGAATAAGAGTCATATCAATCCGCGAATGAATTTTTACGCATTAAAATGCCCAATAAGTTGAAAAGCATAGGTGGTGGGAAGAATAAAGGCTGAATTGCAAACATCAAAACATTTTCTAAAAATCTTTCATTTTCAAAAATCTTAAATCATACTACATATTAACAATATTGCCTATTAATGTGCGGCGTGTCCAATAAATACGCAAACTGACCCAATTGGCGGCAATGACGCGATGCATAACCCCGCCCACAAGCTCACATGTTGTCTAACGAACCGATTAAAGAATTAAAACTCATATGGCTGTGAAGCAGTAGGCACTGGCGCCTTCTACATTTATTTCTGTTGTACTTACTTTAATTGTCTACGGAGATAAAAGTAGGATAGATGAAATTTTGTAAAATAAAGTTTTGATGACCCTAGTTCGCGTATTTATTGAACACTACTCGTATGCATGGAAATTATTCCTCTTTAAGAATATTTATAAGATTGAAGATAATTAAATGATAAGATTACTTAGTATCCTTAAAATTCGGCACATCTCTGAGAAAAATTGAATAGATCTCGTTCTACAAAATTGGTATTTAAACTTGGTAGAACTATGATTTACTTTTATGTTTAAACTTTATCATTTTATTAGGCAATAACAACTATATTAATTTTTAAATCATAATATGGAGTTGAGCAGCTCAGGTCGTAGAGAGATGAGTACTATCCCGAAGGTTACAGGTGCAAATCTGGCCTTAGCTAGTAACATATTTTTTCTGCGGATAGACCCTGTTGTATCTGGAGAACCTTTTGGTGCTCGCCCAGTGTTAATAAAGTGTAAATTTTTGTAGTAGTACACCTTTTTTATAGCTTAATATATAAAACATTTCCGCACATTCCATTGGAAATTACCATTGATATTTATTTTAACATTAAAGTCGAAAAACAAATTTATTTCTAAACACTTCGAGGCTTCTTTGATCTTCACCCATGGTATGATTTTTGGTTTTTAACAAGTGCAAAGATTTTGTTTAAGGCTTTTTAAAAATAAGATCTACCTTATGCTTCGTATCTGTATCTACTTATTGGTCTATGATTTTATCTGGCGAATTCATCAAAATCGATTTCTCATGAGTGTTACATCGATAAACATTTCCGTTAGTAACAAAGAAGGCAAAACCAGAGCGGAAGTCGATTATTAGCCGTATAGATGTTTACCGGAAGAGGTTAGCGTTGAAAAACGGTCCTTCGCTACATTTAACTTTAACTTGCTACCAACTTTAATATATAATAAGCTTAGCCTCGAGGGCCAAGTTTTCTTCATGGTGTGCTGGAGACCTAACTTTTTTTTTCTTCATCCTACCCCTTTCCGCCCCCTCGTTTTCCAGATCCTTCAGAGTTGTGGGGGAGGCACACATCACAAGTTTTCATATAAATCTGAATGTTACCGTCTCCGAAGAGGGCTGTATTAACTCCCGGCTCCTAAATTACATTTTTTCATTATTCAACCTCAATCTCTTTCTCCATTCTTCAGATTTAAACATTTCCCACTTTTCTTGCGGTGTAACAAGACCCGGAATGGGACTCCCTCAAAGCGAGTTTAAGTAACTGTGAGAATCCAATTATTTCACATGATGAAGCAGTCACACTTGTCTTAAGAAATTAGAAAGGACAGTGGAAAATATTTTTATAAAAAGGGAGGTGAGGCAAGACCGTTCCTGCTCACAGTGAAGCTAATTAAAGAACCTTACGTTCCCTGGAAATTTAATCAAGAAGAAATATGTCCGTGGAACAAAGTTTTTTCAATTTTTAATTTTTAGTTTTCGAATCAACTCAAAAATCTTGAGTTAATTCAGGCTTTTTGTTTTTTTTATCTTCTCATTAATTTAAATGTGCACATCTAATTTATTGTTTTCCTTCTTAATTAAACGACTTAGAATATAAGACTATTATTTTTTTTATATTTTTGGTTACCTTAAATATATTTAGTGATAAATTACTCCAGTTCTTTTCTCATCACCTGTTATCTTCAATATACTACTCTCCAAAGTAACTTCGTAAACTTGCATCTGTTACAATAATTCATTAATTTGTGTAAATAAATTCCTCAACATAAAGTCATATCTGAAATTTCAAATTAATGTTTTGTTATCAACTCCATAACAAAAAGTTTCAAATACAGCCCATCCTCATCTTTCGGAGGAGACGTAAAATGATAGTCTTAAATATGTGCGATGTCAGCCACTCCTTAAAGATACCTGTCCTGAATATATCTGGATTCGAAAAATTTAGGAATCCTAATGTAACATCGTCCGATTAGCCATAGCACCATAAAGTGAGGTTAAACGAAAAAACAAAACAAACAATACAGAAGTAGCTAAATAAAATATAAAGAATGATACGAAATATAGAAAGAAATGTTATGAAATAATCCAATAAAACAAAATAGGTTTGCATATCATTTCTTAGTAAGAGAATAATGTCTCAGTTAATTACTATTAATTTTTTGAAAATAATATTATGAAAAAACAAAATTTCAGCTGAACAAGAAGATAGCATTTACTTTAGTTCCTATTATGTGTTCCTGTTTTTCGCTCCAGGTCAAATCATATAGACCTTATAAAAGTTGCTCTTCGTCCAGCAACGAAATGATGTACCTTACTCGAAAAATTAAAGCAGGAATTTTATAAAAATTCTTCTGAACCCAAAGCATGATTATTAAATAAACGAAAGAGTAAAATCTGAATCTTCTATCTTTATATCTTACATCGATCCAATATTTTTTCTCCATTTGTCTATTTTATTATTGTAATATTCATCCTTATCCATGTTCATATTAAGTATTAAAACCAGGAGGAGAGAAAATTGCAAGGAAAGTTGAAGTCAGAAAACAAAGAGAGTATATAGCATGTGAAATAGAAGATTCATATTTACAATAACAAATACATTTCCTCTAATACAAAGATCAGGAACTAGACTGTAATTAAGCCAGTAGCATAATATCCAAGTAAAACGCTCACACTCCTCACATAATTTGAGGCGGAAAAAATACTAAAGGAAGAACTAAATCAAAGCAGGATACCGATCACAATCATGAAAAAACAGAAAATATCTTAATCCTGGAACCAGACTTCCTCCCAACAAGACTCACCAATAAACTTGTTTCTTACCCACAAAAAGTCTTGTCTACCATACAATATTTTTTATAGATTCACTACTAAAACAGAAATAGACAAATAAATATTTCGAAAGAAGGTAGAAATTTAGGTAGTAATGTCAGAGAAGAAACCAGGAATAAGATGAGCAGAAGTGAGACATGGAGAAAAGATGAAGGACTATAGTGAAAAAAAGATGCCAAAATGCTTGGCGTAATTCTTCGGGCTCCATTAGCAATAAATAAATAAATAGTACAGACATATATTTCATATTTATTTTTTGTCTTGAAAGATAATTATATAACCAAACTGTTTAACGTAGATAAAAAGTTAAAGGGAATTTCTGTAACAGTTTTGCTCCAAAATATCAGAAATCGGAACCAAACGATTTATTCAGTCTGTACCTCACAATGCTGTTATGTTTTAAGAGAAAAAAGTTTGATAAAATTGACTCTACGCCAAGCTAGGAACCGATAAGAGTTCATAAATTACCAGGTTTTTTAAAAATGTTTATGCATGTAGGGGGTTTTTATCCCCCCTCTCTCTATCTCTCTCTCTCTCTCTCTCTCTCTCTCTCTCTCTCTCTCTCTCTCTCTCCTCTCTCTCTCTCTCTCCCTCTTTTATGCAGATAAAATGTTATATATGAGGATATCCGGATATTCACTGAAACAGTGTATTGTATCTGAGACCCGCTTATGGGATAAAAACGAACAATGTTTTGTTTTAATTTTTTTTAATTTATAATAAAAAACGTGATATATAACCTGTGTTTATTTTTTATAGAAAAAAACTTTGAATGGGTCAGAGTGATGAAGAGTTCACATCACAATATAATATTAATGTTCATTAAAGGACTCGACATTGATTGATTTTATATGAGCCTCAGGAAAACAGGTACTATTTATCCTCATAATTTATAATAATATATTCATTATCTCATTGACGGAAATTTATTTGATATCTTACTTCCTACGTAGAGTTAATGATTTTTTTATATTCATCTTTTAAATTACCATTTTCTGCAGCATACCGTTTTTAATGTTTTTACTCGAATTAGTAAAATATAATATATTTAGTTATATTATATGTTTTATTTTTCAAAATTTATAATAAATACGTGATATTTAACCTTTGTTTATTTTTATAGAATAAAACTTTGAATGGGTCAGAGTCAAGAAGAGTTCACATCACATTATAATATTAATGTTCATTAAATGACTCGACATTGATTGATTTATAATATAATATAATATCAGCATTTAAACTATTATGAAAATGAGAAAAAAAAATTGTATTATTATTAAACAGGGCCTGAAATTTTAACTCTGTTACAGTTCATTTTATCCAATTACTGAATATTGGATTAAATTAGATAGTATAATATATTGTACCAAATTATTGTGGGAACTGGTAGAAAAAAAAATGTATTAGTTGCATTTATTATTATTGAAAAAGAAGTAAAGGATTACATGAATACATTTTAAATTGAAATCTATACATTTTTTTTAATAAAGACATCTTTTAAAAAAACACGAAGGTGTGTAAAAAATAAAAATTTTAATTTAATTTCAAAACTCCAAATATAATTTTCTATTTGCTTAAACATATATAGTTCATGTTAATACAGCTTTTTATTAGTCTTTTGTATCTTTCCGTAGTATAGAGCGTATTCAAGAAATAAATTAAATAAACAAATATCTGCACTTTGTACAAAATATTTCGGGAATGCCTTAAACGTTCTAAAGATAAGTTGTACTTCTTAGGCTACACCTACATTGGATCCGGTGTGATACGATGAGACTAGCAAACCAAATGACTGAAATATATCGAGAGTTATAACATTTGGTTCTTTAAATTTATAAAATTAAGATTATTTATTAATTATTTTTAATACATGTATATTTTACGATAATGTATAGTAAAATATGTATAATGTATACACCCCAGCATCGTATGTGATAGAATCACGTCGCACCGAATCGGATCCAATGTAGGTGTAGCCTTAGCTTTAAACTGGTTACTACTCGTATTTAAATAATATTTTCTAATTATCCACGGTATGGTCTTATGTTTTTGAACTATCGTTGAAAAAAAAACCTGTATGGTAACAATACATTACGGGTCCTTGGTTCAGTACACGGCAGAGGCTGTATTATTTAATTGGCAATGGTTCTGCAGCGAGGTGATATGTCCGAGACCACGCTCAACCGCCAGGTTTTTCCCCTACTTTATAAAGGCTGGACGAGCCTCAGGATGGCATTCAGACCCTTCTGGGACCATTCTTGGCTGTTAACAGATATCATAATTTATTTGCCACAACTTTATTTGAACCTGGGACCTTCAGTACAGCAACTCAGCTCCCTACACATGAGTTAACCCACATCCTAAACCGAAAATGTTTGCATTTTATTTATTTTTTCCCCTTTGTTTGTATCTCTAGAAAAATGGATGAATCAGCTATGTACAGAACTAGAAATTGTCAGCAACAACTCTTTTATTTCAGGACTACATCTAATTAATGGATGCTTCAGTAGAAGCAGAGAAAATGAGTGATACAAATTCATAACTCAAAGACAAAGGCGATTTAGAAAAATCAAATCAAGAAATAACCTTCAGCAAAGTCTACAAATATGTGGTTTACATAAATATAGCGTTCAATCCAGTTTTAAACAATTTCTACATAAAACAAGAGGATTTCCAATTATCAATCACCACTGGGAACTGAGCCAAAGACCAATATCCTGGAGAAAACTCACTGCTTCATATTCATGGGATAAGAAACAATATCCATCCCAGCTCTCAAGGGTCGGAGGTAATAGTTTTCTGTGGCTATCTCCGCAATCGCATCGAGGGGATTGATATCAATTTATTTTAACAATCCCTCTTTTAAATTAAAATAATTCGTACTGATTAGCATATCTTATTTACAATGATAGACATCTTTTTTATGATACTGACACAATTATCGATATTAATTTAGTGGAAAAATTAATTTTGAGTTAAAATTTTATAAGTACCTAGTGCATTCGGCTCTATGACGATATAAGCACGCACAATATACCCCCAGTAGTACCTAGCTTGTTGAGAAAAACTTAAAACTAAAAGGAAATTGGAAATAATAAGTCAAAGGTACAAAAACAGTAGTCTTCTTTGCGAAAACCGAACGCTTTTAGTAAAGCAAAAATAACATCAACTTATATTCTGCTATTTTGGCTTCACTGCCCAAGCTATGATCTCAAGAAAAAGTCAGATCCATTGGTCTGAATAATATTTGAATAATAAAATGGGATGCCACCCTGAGATCGTTATACTTAATATACGGTAACTCTATATAATTAATGAAAAAGAGACATATCCCTCTCATCTCCAAAGGTTGGCGCGGTTGACTGATTAGGAGTTGTTTATTGAATAATAATAATTATTGAAGAACATTATCTTTATTTTTATCGACCATTTGTATTCCAAAGAGGACCTAAACAAAACCTAAGTAAATCTACAATAACTAATGATAAAACATAAGAATGTGCATTATCGATTTTTGTTTTCAGTGAATACGTCACTTGTTTGTACAGTTTGGCGTATGTTTTTGGTTACCATATCTCTGGTTAAGAAACATATTTAAGTTTTATAGCAGATTTATAAGCGTGTCTTCTTATTATCAGTATATCGCTTATATAGTTTTTGAACTTATGGTAATCCCCCAAGTACATATTTTTTTGTATTCCATATTTGTATATTTATAATTTTGATGACAGAAAATTTATATAATAAGGTTAACACACTATTAACAATAAAAATATGATTAATTGGTAGCTAAAACTTATTTCAATTCTATTGTTTCTATGTTTATAAAAACTAAGGGACATTTTATCTTTTATCTTCGACTCAGGACAAACAATCCCTTGGTAGTTTCTTTCAAGTTTTCAAGAAGTCCCTTGAGAGAAATTGTTTTTATTTAACATGGATTGTCTCTGGCAATCCAATTAAATGGCTTACTGTTGTTAAATTTTTTGTCTTATAAAGTAAAGGATTCTAGAAAGGTTGTCTGTTATCTATATTATTATTTCACTGCAATATCTATTGTAAATAATGGTCTATTATTATCAAAACGAGTTAAATATTGCATGAACGAATTTATGAAAATTAATATTAAATAAAATATAGAGAGAATTATCGGTATAAAAGTTTATTTATCGGTAATAGACATGAGAACGTTTTATTCCAATACATACTTTATTACACGGTTATCACTATTAACTATTGTATATATATATAGACATATTTTTTTTTTCACAAATATTTTGGAAATCCTTCTTCTTCTTCTGTTTCTTATTGTATTGCCTTGTTCTGCAATTTATTTCATTTTAAGGCATTCCGTGAGTTCTGTTACATTTGGTGCTAATTAACAATAACTACGATGGCGTTGTAGCTCGCCTATTTTTAGAATTTTTTTGAAATTGAGATATATCTCTATACAACTAATATATAATACAATCCAGTTGGACTTATAAATATTCTCTTAGTAAGGCTTAATCTGCGAGTATAAAATAAACAAAGAAGGTAGAAGCTGTGACAGGTAGGTGTTTCTTAAAGGCTTTGATTAGTTGATGGAGTTGGCTGTTTATTTAAATAATTTGCAATTCAGAGTGGGGATGATGCCTCCCCGGACCAATATTCCGCCCACCTTGCCCATGGATTGTTTATATTTATCTTACTCTTCAAACAATCACCAAATTTATGTACAAATCCTATAACAGAAATTATATGGTATTGACACATAAATATCTTTGACTTTAAAAGTAAATGAACTTCTTCTTTCTACGAACATTTATAACATTTAATTGGAATTAAAATTGTTAAGTTAACTTAATTTTATTACCTTTTTTGTGTATGTTTATGGGGAGCGGAGTGGTTCAGTGGTAGAGCTCTTAGTTGCCATGCAGGAAATTCTGGTTCGATTTCCGCTGCAGGCAAGACTTTGTTTTAGTCTGTTAGCAGCCGGAGATGGACCAAATGGGATCTAGGACCCTCGTGGGGCTCACCCAGCCTCTCAAAGTGGGTACCCAATATAAGGGGGGAAATCTGGTGGTTGAGCGTCACAAATCACCTAGCTGTGCAATCGTTGTCCATCAAACAGTCTCTGACATGTACTGAACCCCAGACCTGTTCACGGGTTGTAGTATTTATAAATAACAGGAAGAGAAATAGGCTTTTTGTTGTGCTTGTATTGACTACATTATATTTTTGTCTAGCCACGAAAGTGCATTTCTTTGTTATTATTTATAATATACGTGTCTTCATTATTTTTAGAAATGGTATTGGCAACCAAACGGATTTAAATAAATTTCGGATTGTACAAAAATGGAGTGTGGTCACTTCATTCTGCTATGCTATTGAAAGGTGCTGGAGTGGTAGTCCTAATACTATCCTTATAAAACTCCAGGTATAATTAGGATAGGTATATTTAAAGAGTACCTGACACCCCCCCCCATAGGCTCGGGACCGCCATTTTTCGAAAACTCCCTTTAGAAGATCATAAAAGGTTGAGATATTTCCGGATTGAGAACCCGCGAACTTTGGCATATTGGTTTTTTATGCTAACTATTACACCTCAGGTGACACCTGTATAGAAATGTAAAAAAATATATTTCATCTAACTTCTGAATAGGCTTTTATTTGTACTGATGAACTATCTTATGCTACATTAATTAGCAATATTGCGCATTTTGATTCTGTGAAATAAATTCCATATTTACTTGATTATTTATTGTGCAAAATCAAGGTTTACTTGTTGACGTAGTAGGTGTAGCATTCCCTTTTGAGAACTGAAATATCTGTGGATCCAATATGACCAATTGAAACGGTTCGCTATCACCATTATTCCCAGGTATCGGCGTGGTGCTCGAGGGTTTGTGTCGCGTGTTCGGTAGATAATACAACATTTTCAAAAAAAAGTTCATTTTCCTTGTGGAACCTGGTGTTGTTGCCGTTGTAGTCGAAGTTGGCAAAGATGCCGTTGTAGCGCCGGTATATGAAGACGTATCTTTTGATGTACTTGAAACACTGGTTGTCACTTCCGTTGATGAACTTTCGGTCGTTACGGTAGATCCGTCCACAAATCCAGGCCATGTCGAGATTACAGCACAAGTCGTCTCCGTGCTTTCTGAAGTAGATGTATTGGAAGAAGCGGTTGAGGAAGGATTTGTTGTTGAATTGCCATTGCCTAAATTACTCTTCACGACGGAGGCTGTCGTTACAAGTTCCGTACTTGAACGGTTCTGCATTTTAAAAGCTTCTGTTTCATCACTGGCACTTTTGGTTGGATCTACAGTTACATTATTAGTACTGTTGATGGTTGAACCCGTTGTCAAAGCCAGTTTTTCAAAGAGAGTACTGAGTGTATTGTTTTGTTTTATTTCGGTCGAAGATGGCAATATAGGACTTGAGGTCGATTCAGTCGAATTTTCCTTGCCACCAAAAAGTAATTTATAAATTTTGTCATCATGGCCGGTTTCATCGTTATTAATTATAACAGTGTTTACTATATCATCCAGCTTTGAATCTGTAGCCGAATCTTCCAGACTCTCAGTTCTATCAGTGTTTTGGAATAAATCGTCCGAACCAGTTTGTAGTGTAGAAATAGATTCCGTAAAACCACCCATGTAGTCTGATGATGATGATTCGTCAAGTTCGACATCTCGGTTTTTCAGATAGACATCAATAGGAATGAGACTACCGGGCTGAGTGGAAGATGCACTAGAAGACATTTGGGTACGTTCTGTAACAGACTTTATGCTTTTATATTTAAATGCGTTAATCATTTCACGTCCAGTGGATGTAGCGCTAGGAGCTCGAGTGCGGCTCATAGATATTGTAGGGCAAACGTGTAGGACAGAAAAGCAAACTATGCTACCATTCACACGGACACGACTGATTCCTTGATATTTCGGTAATGGGGGCGGAGCTCTCATTATAGTACGTAACAAGAAGTCCTGCGGCATGTAAGGGTATGCTGTTGGTGACGGAGTAGGAAACGTATTAGAAGCGGGCTGAAAACCATTCCCGAAGCCGAACAAGTTACTTTGGGCATCATATCCTAAATCGCTTGAAACATCGGAACCTTTTAAGTTGCTAGGAAGCAGTAATGTCAAAATATCTTGTAAAGTTCCTTTATTAGTCTTCGATAACACCGCTGATGAACCTTCTTCTGAATTCCAATCTCGTATTGATTTATCGTTGTGCCTGAGGAAATCAGCGCTGAGTTGAGCTCCGAGTGCTTCGACTTGCTTAGCTTCGTTATCACTCAGCAACTCTTCTTGCTCCGAGTCGAGGGCTAATCGATCCAAAGTTTCCTTAGCTTTTCTTAAATTATTACGCAGGTTCGACAAAAGTTGTTCGCTATCCTTCATAAAGACGCTCATATTCTTCGTCCGCTCGATGTCTTCCCACGTAGCGGCCAATACCAGCAGTTCCAAGCAACATATTAATGTGCAGCATGTTCTGAAGCAATAAAAAAGAAATCTTAAATACGTTGTAATAAAAAAATCGTTTATTATTAAGGATTTATTTGTATTTTTTATTTGCCTATCAGATGCCTTGGGTGTACTTCCCAGGACACACTCAGTCTCAATAAATTCGTACCTTTAATTGAGGAAAACCTGGGCAAAAAGAAAACTGATTGTTTTCAAGGACAAATCACATTCTTACACGACCATTTTCTTTGACTCAGCATGGTCTCAAGCATATACTGAATCCAAGACTCTTATTGGGTTGTACTATTTATCGCTCTTATTAGAATAAAATCCAGTAAAAATCTGTCTGAAAATTCAAGAAAAGGAAAACAATATACTTATATGGGGCATGAGCATTTTCGAGAAGAGTGTAAAATTGCCTCGTTAAATCTGTTCTCTCAACAGAGCTGCCTTGGAGAACATTAATTCTAAACACACTTTTCAGAAACCAGCTACGAGTGTTCCCT
Organism: Troilus luridus; assembly: GCA_964056705.1. Classification (NCBI taxonomy): domain Eukaryota; kingdom Metazoa; phylum Arthropoda; class Insecta; order Hemiptera; family Pentatomidae; genus Troilus; species Troilus luridus. The sequence continues at coordinate 51,278,369 of OZ057415.1, read as the reverse complement.
AAATTGAAACATAACAAGTTATAAAAACATTAGTTTCAACCAGTTAATTAACTTGGATATTCCAACTTTAGCTGGTAGTTGTCTCGGCACTTATATGACACTACACATTTTTTCTTCTTAATAGTTTGTGATTTACAATTTTCTATGAACTTTTTTCTAGTTTTTTAAGCATTATTTTGTGCATTCCGGTAGATATGATAGTAAGTTGAGTTACTAATAGTTTACCTGTAGTAAGATAAGGGTTTATTAAGTGCAATATTGCTTAGCCATTGCAAATGCGACAATCAAACCCGGTCATAAGTCGTAAGATATAATAAAAAACGTATTTACGCGAGTAATTATATACAATTATAGGGTAGTTATTATAGATAAGTGATAACAACCCTAGATTAGATGTTGTTATAATTAACAAACATATGGACGGCTGCCTTATCACTCAGCACTCCAAATCAGATTTAGTGTGCGTCAGTATTACATATGGTCAATTAACTATTATCGTTGTTTGTGCTTATTACGATATAAACAGAGACATTGAACATGATTTGAAAAAAATTGAGAATATTTTGCGGGATTTTAAACAGTACGATATTTTAATTGCTGTTTATTCCAATCCCCGTTCGAAATTTTGGTTCGTTAAAGGAACAACCGAAAGGGGGAGAGAAATTGAGTCATTTATTGTGACCCAAGACCTAGAGTTGTGACTACGTTCCTTCTGAAAATAACACTTTTGAAGGTGCTAGGAGCAGTAGCAATATTGACCTCACTTTAGTCAATGCACAGTTTATTCGACGTAGCTCAATAAAAAAATGATCAATGATATATAAAACAAATTTTTCGGACCAAAATTCTCTATCATACGAACTACATTTAATCGACGCTGCAATCCTCTAAACAAATACTCTAAACTATGTGTATACACCTGACAGATAATGCGAATTGGGATAATTTTATAAATAACTTAAAATAGCAGTTACAGAAACAATCCATACAACGTGATTATGATGATACTCTTGACTCACTAACAACAGAAGATAAAATACTGAATTATCTCTTATACGGACAGATATAATATCTAGTAAACTGACTCAAAGCGTGTAATATGAGCTTTTCGAGGTCAGGTAATAGAGAAGCTATTAACGTAAATCATCGAACGGTCCCGTGGTGGAACTGTACCTAACAAACATTCGTAAAAAAACTAACACTTTGGCTATTAATTAAATATATAAATAAACAAAAATGAAACAAAATTAGTATTTTAAGCAGAGCAAGAAGGTTTTATAATACATTTTATATAACTAAAAACATCAATGAATAAGTTATAAATATAATACTTTATGGTTAGCGACAGTAATTAATAAAAATGTATACACAAAAAGTTACAATTAATAAAATGAAAAACTATGTAACTAGTGAATTGTCCTTCTTATGTCTTAGAGTTGATCAAAATCAATGTCTTTTATAAATTATAGTAAGTCTGTTTTAATTTAGAGAAAATTAATTGTTCTATCTCAGGCCAAGTCTCTCGTTTGAGTATTATCTTTTTTAATAATTTAATTCGTTGTCGGTCGTATCGTGAACAGTCATACAGTATGTGGCTGAATGTGGTGGTCTGTCCATCTTCACCTCACGCGTCTGTTCTTATAATTTTAAACCATTTCAAATACTGTTTTGTGTTTCCGTGTTCTGTTAAAAATTGTGTTAATCTGAAGTCTGAACTGTGTAATTGTTTGTAATTTTCGAGTGTTATGCGAAGTATGTATTTGTGTAGGTTGGGTGAATGAAGTCCAGGTAGTGTTTCATTTTTTAATTGTCTCTTCTTTTAGATGTTTCTTGAGGTAAGATGTTGGGAACTTAAGAGGGCAAGAGCTCGCTGTTGGCTGCCTCTGTGGCTTCACGGTCTACTCTTTCGTTGCCCTCGTCCCCTGAATGTGCTTTAACCCATCCAATCATTACCTTATTTCCTGTCGCTGTCAATTTTATCAAAGTTAATCTAATGTTTTCTGTTAAAGGGTCGTGTATGTTAGTGTTTTTAATGGAATGGATGTTGTTCTTGTTGCAAGTGTGTATGTTGATGTGCGTGTAAGTCTGTGACGGATGTTCATGTAGCCTTTAAAACAGCGTATTTCTCGGCTTTAGTTATATAAATTATATTATAAAACCTTCTTGCTGTGCATAATTTTTTTTTTATATTCGCTAAATTTTATTTTATTTTCTAATTTATGATAACAAATTTAATTTTAATTTTATTCTCACATGTAAATTATCAATTTAGTCAAACTGTAAATTTTTAATTTCTTTTATTGTTATCTTATACTAAAATGTATTCCAATGTAATTCTATAAATGCAAAGACCAAGTATATGCTTGCTAGCCCTTCAAGGCAATCAACACCCTCTATCACGTTTGGCACCTACAAGTTTGAAAGTATCGACAGTTTTGTCTACCTTGGCTCTTTGGTCAAAGCGGATAACTCAACTGGAGCAGAAGTACAAAGAAGAATTTTGACCTCTAATGAATGTTATTTTGGAATGGCAAAAATTTTAAGAAGTCGTCTGATATCAAGAAGAGCCAAGGTGATACTTTACAAGACAATGATCAGGCCTGTTTCAACTTACGGATCGGAAACCTGGCCTGTGTCCAGGGCAGATGCCATTAGTTTACTGCTCTTCGAAAGAAAAATATGAAGAAGGAAATATGGAGCAGTAAGAGTTGGAGATCAATTTAGACTCAGGCAGAATGCAGAGATATATCGGGTGTATCAGGAGCTAGACGTGGTTCAGTAAACAAGAGTGGCTAGGCTTAGATGGGCTGGACATGTGGCCAGAATGGAGGTCAACGCTACTCATAAGATACTGCAATTTGGTTACGTTGATGGAAAAAGGAAACTTGGACGGCCACGATTAAGTTGGGTAGACGAGGTCGAGAAAGATGCAGGTAGTATTCTTGGATCCAGAGCTTGGAAGACCATGGTATAGGACAGAGAAGAGTGGAGGCGATGCCTTGATGCGGCCAATTCCCGAACTGGGTTGTAGAGCCAGTCTTGATTTATTGAAATCATATTAATATTTTTTATTTTCATTTTAAAATGGCATATGTATGAATTGAAAACCCCGAAGAACAAGAGAAAAAAAATAATAAAAATGTAAATTGCAAAAATAAAGGATAAAAGTATTAAATCTCCCAGATTAATATAACTTTATGTCATAAAAACAATAAAAAGCAAAATACTGTACAATTAAACATAAATTAAATGCAATAGAAAAAATAGGGCATTTAAATAATAGGAAAATTGGATCATTTATTTGTTCATTAGTTAATAATGTAAAAAAAAAAATTAAGACAGATAAAAATAAAACAGTATATTATTGAAACTTTAACAAACTGTTGTGTGTTGTACTATTCTAAATATTTTTTATGGATAATTGATTTGGCACATCAAGTGTATATATTTTTCTGAACCATTCCAAGTCCGCATCATTACTTTATTTATTAAGCTTTTTTACTATTGACAAAAGTTATGTAATATTCATCTTATGGTAACATGTTTGTCGTAAGCGTTCACAATTGTATGTATATATATATATATATATATATAGGATGTGCACATTTTCCCAAGTGTACAAAAAAAATTTCAATATCACAAACATTCTCGAGCATGTTTGTCACTTTACAAAAATATATATTTGAGATGAAATTCTGTCACATAAACCTTTGTGGACTTGTCAACAACAAAGTACTCCTTTTTTCATACAACATGCCCCTTTTTTAATAAACGAAATATCATCAAATGAAAACGAGATACAATTTTATAGCTATAATAGTGGTTGTAATTAAAAGAATTATTGTTATTAATTATTTTAACCTTGACCTTCCACAGTTCCATCCAAAATGTCGTGTTGTATGTGTATTGTTTCTACATACAAAAAATTAGATTATCTTTGAGATTGTGGATTATTTATTATTCTTGAAAAATTTATATTCGTTTTATTTCTATTTTATTATCAATTTCATAATATCATATATCAAAGTAATGAACTCATTCATAAACACAATTTGCACGTGGTGATGATATATTTTATAAAAATGAAATAATAAGTCTTTAAAATATATCAAAAACAAAAGTAAGAGAGTAAACTTTAGTCATTATTGCAATTTAATTACTCTATATTTTTTTCTTAGAAAAATTTTATTTTAATAATTTTGAACAATTATTTCTATAGTGTCGGAAACCGAATGTTTTTCACATCAATATTCAATACATCGAAACTTTCAGATTTGATTTAACGTAAACATGAGTGTATATATTTATGAATATATAATATTAAATATTATATGATATAAAAAATGAGTACAAGTGTTATAATAAATTTCATTTTTTACTATTACCTCTTTCTTTTTGTCATATCAATCTATCAATTTCCTTCCGCCTTTCATAGAAAAAGAATCTTTACCACTACAACTCATAAAGGGTCTTAGATTAAGAACATGTTGGAAATTTTATGACACTCTTGTGCAGGGAGGTGATTTATCCTAAACCACGATCAAGTTTTCCCATTAAGGTTTTGAGCTCTTGACTAATTTAGAATATCAGAGCATGCGTTGTATTTCGGAAATAGCTCCACAGTATCCTTTATCCTGGATATACACTTAACCGTATTTTAGTTTATTCCCTTTTAGTTTAATAAATTAAAACGAATCACTACCTAATTCAGAATAAAAAAAAAAAAATGTTCTTTGAGCCTACTGAATGAAAATCTGAGCCATCATTGTATTTTAAACATAAACTTGTCGTACTATAAGTATATTTTACATTTTGAATAGCTATGAAAAAATAATTTCTTTCCTATTTCATTATTATTTTGCGAATCTTTGTGAATCACGAATTTTCCAAATGGAGGAAATGTAATATCTTCCTTTTATAAAATATTTTTTCGTAAAAATCAAGAGATGTGATTTTGTATATGTTAGGTTCACACTAATAAATACAAAAATAAAGAGCTACTGAATAAACATTTTTTTTGGAAATAGGAAATTTAAAATTCTGATGTATTTATCAATCTTTAGCTTCAAGTATTATTACTCACAACTATCCTGAAATTTCTACTTTAAAAAAGAATTTTTTACTGTTTTATAAGTATTATTTGTGCAATTATTTTTTTATAAAATTATGCTTTTATTAATTTTATATATTAATCTGGTGTAAACAGACTAAGAGGTATCAAGAGTGACCATTCCTTAGAACGTTTTATGGCAGAGGATTTCAAACCACCATTTTTTTCCGAAGGTCCCAGAACATTACGCTCCAACTGTAAGTAGAAAAGATATAAATTAGTAGTCTAGCCAAGAAATTTAAAAAAGAAATGAAAGAAATGTTAATCATTGGCATTCTATTGCGATGGATCATTATGGGCACTTATTAAACCTCAGATGGTCTCGTCGGCTTTTGAAATAGAAGCTGATGAAAAGAAAACATACGCGACGAAAAATATTTTATCTGCAGCTGGTACAAAAACATGTGTTTTTGGCTCAATTAATTAGGACTAACGTCTAAGTAAGACTAAGTACGTCTTTTCTCCCTGTGCATTAGAAATTGAGTCAAAAAGTTAACTTTATTCCCTAGGGAATAAAGTAAAAAGATGACAACCTAATTCGTCTAAACAATGTAGGTTTTGTACTGAAAAAGTTCAGGGTTAGGTTGGTACACCTATCACACCGGCCATTAAAATCAGCTGTTGTTTCAAAACACCAAAACTGATAAACAGAAGTCCATTTTTGTTCAGGTTGTGTAAGTTATGGATCCACTACATATTTTGTACAAGAAGCAAATAATGTCATTTCAAATTTATTGCCAGCTAAATCAAAACATCAATTCAAAATTGTAATGATTGCACATTTAATTTCAGTTTTTGAATTTCTTGTTAAACATAACATAATATAAAATATTATAGAGAATAGTTTGCCTTTTTACATCCCATCTGGAGATAAAATCTTGTATGCCCCTCGGCACTAAATTGATCATTATTCCCAGCAATACTTTACTCCCTCGGCTTGGCCTCGTGGGTAAAGATAATTATTCCCTTGCATTCGCTCGGGAATAAACTCGATTGTTCCCTCGCATTCGCCCGGGAACAAATTCGAATTGTACCCTCGCATTTGCTCGGTTACAAACTTACAGCTGAGGAAATAATGATCTTCTTTAGTCCCTAGGTGCATAAATAACTATTAAATGATATTTTTTTAAACTTTTAATTGTAAACTCTAACTCATCTTAATGTTCAACATAAACACATTTGATTCTCGGGTTACCGCTTGAGAAATACTTAATAATAACTTTCTTAGGAAATTGAAATCTTTGATGTCAGAATTTTAGCCATATGAGAAAAAAACTGTTTGCCAAGATTAATAAGAGAACCGTACTATTTTTTCTGCCTGGGAATATAAAATACCTTTGCCTGATGTACTATATCAATAAATTATATTAAATGTTTTTATTTAAAAACTTTATTACATTTTCATTGTTTTTTTTCATCATTCAGGACTATGAATCAAGCTCTTGAGACCCTGTCTCCAAAGTTCCAGGTTAGGATCGAGAATAAATATCTCCAACTGTTTCTTCCGTTTTTTTAGGAGGGCATCGGAGTATTGTTTCTTGCGTGCTTTGGATAAAAATGCCTTTAGTGCTTTCGAAGCAGCTGAATTGTCTAGGCTCTCCATTTCGTTATGCTGAGTCTTCACAGTTGCAGTGGTATGGCGTAAGCAAGGAATAAAAATGTTGTATTTTAACTTCTTTAGAAGGTTACTTTTTCTTTCTGTGCTCGGTTTCTGCATAAGTACGGGTATTGTTATGAGAACGTCAACCAACGGAGTAAAAAGCTTATACCTCTCCGTCGTTGCCAATCCTTTTTCTTTTTTATTCGAAGATGTCTGATTTTCCGGACATGTGACAGGGACACAAATTGTTGTAGAACTGATATCAGAAATAGTCGGAGTAATAGCTACTGAGGGACATGTGGACGGTATGCAGATAGTCTCTTTGGAAGGTATAGGAGAACTAGGATGATCTCCGGGAGAAACTGATGCCGGAGTTTCTGTCGAAATCATAGTTGAGCTTCCAGGCGTTTTTCCATCTGTGACCACAGGCGTGATCAGGGGGTAAGTGTTACTGGAAATATGGTTATCTGTTTCGCCTGTGCTCGTGGAAAAATGGTTATCTGTTTTGCCAGTGCTTCTGGAAAAATGGTTATCTGTTTCGCCAGTGCTCGTGGAAAACTGGTTATCTGTTACGCCAGTGTTCGTGGAAAAATGGTTATCTGTTACGCCAGTGTTCGTGGAAAAATGGTTATCTGTTTTGCCAGTGCTTCTGGAAAAATGGTTATCTGTTTCACCAGTGCTCGTGGAAAAATGTTTATCTGTTGTTTCGGTGTTTGTGGTGAAATGGTTATCTGTTTCGCTAGTGCTCTTAGTTTTAGTAATTTCAGTAGTTTGTTGCGTGATCTTAGTACTTTCTTGGCTGGTACTAGTGGTTTTATCCTTCTCAGTAGTTCTAGTCGTTGTCAATGTATAATTGTTGAATGGAACTGAGGTTTTATGACTTGTGGCATATTTCACTGATACACTCGAAGAATGTGAAGTAACTGAGGTTGCGTATTCAGATGGTGACTCTGGAGTGATTGTCACACACTCAGTTATTGGCTCTGTAGTAACTATCTCACATATAGTCGTTGAATCAGCAGCAACCGACGACTTACATTCGTCAGATAATTTTTTTGTATCGTTTCTATACCATTCGTCTTTTGGAGTGAAATACTGATTAATTTTCTCCAGATTACATGGCAATGTTGTTTTTTTCCTGTTCTTAGAAATAACTCTTATATTGTTTTCTCTTGAAGAAGTTTTAGCGACATCTGGCGACATGTCCATATCAGCTACTGAATCGAAGAAACCTTTCAAATCGAACGGAATACTTAATTTTGTATACTTAGCCTTCGGTTGACTGCTAAGGGGAATATTAGAATGATTTTTTAGTTTCCTAATCCCAGATTGACTAGATTTTTTACTAAGCTGCTTATTTGAATCACGATTATCAAGGGAATTTAAAATGTCACGAATATATGCAGTTATATTACGCTCCTCACAATTTACTGAATTATTAAATAAATACGAATAATTTCTATCACATTCATTAGTTGTAAGACATGACAACAGAAAATTAACTAAAAAATTAAATGGTACCTTTGATTTTGGAATGTGAGCATCTCCTGTTATGTCAGTTTTTCCAGTCATGACATCCATCTCAGTGCTAGGATGGATTTCAGTTGTGTCCACTATTCTTAGAAGTTGTACTGACAGGTCAGATATGTTTGGGACGGCCGATGTTTTTGTAGACAGCTGTTCTGGCAGAGCATATATGCGTGGTACGATTGATGCCATGGGAACCTCTTTTGGCCAAACAAATATTTCTGGTTTGGTCGCAGAAGTTTCTATAGTGTTGATCTCAGGTGTAGCGGTTGTTAGATCGAAGAAAGGTATGGTGACTCCTGACGGAAGGCAATTCATTTGAGAAGGATCGTCAGAGGAGGATGTATTGCGTATATTTTCGTGACTACAAGAACTGAGATCTTCGTTTGTGTTTGCAGAATGATAAACAATGCTTTCTGTATTCGGTTGATTTGATGAAGCAACAGCGGTAGTGGTTGAAACGTACGTTCCTTTAATATCAGGAACTTGATGGACTAAAGACTCGCTCTTTTTATTCGTTATGGTATTAGCATGAAAGTCCAGCTTGTAAGTTTCATTAGAATTATTCGTTATATTTTTGCCGTCACACACCCAATGACAGGTTATCTGACCTACGACCTCCACATGAGCCAACGTCGGCGGACGTGGTCGAACAGTTGTTGTATGCACCATTAATGGTGGTGCGGGTTTTAATAGGGTAAGAACGTTAGGATAGAAACTTTTTCGTGATGTTGGTTCCGTCGTCGTAATATAATTTTCTGTAGGAAGTGGAGTATCGGTTTTAGCCCTTAGATCCGGGTTTTCCTCCGAATTCTTTATGATATGTTCTCTCGTTCCCTTGCTCTGGCATACTTCTGATAGATCAATACAGATGTGCGAAACATTAAGTTTATGAATTGGAACTATTTTCGAATCTCCCAAAAGTTGAGGTAAGTTGAAAAATAAGTTGTCGGTTAATGGCGTTGACTTTTCCAGTCGATATTCTAAACTTGCAGTAGAATTTTCTTTATTCAAAAATGTTCGCGTTGTAGGTGTATCGGAATGATCCTCTAAATGTGTCATGGATGTTTCTTTGCCAGAAACTGGTCGCGTGGTATCCAAAACTTCTTTAGGTGTAGAGGTGTATGAGTGCTCGTTTGAACTTGGCGTGGATGATTCCTTATACGACAATCGTTGCGTTGTAGAACCCTCACTATGGGAGTGCAAATGTGAACAACATGCGTCTTTATTCGATATTGGTTGAGTTATTGAATTGCCGGAACGAGCGAATGAACTCGACCTAGAAGAAATTACTTCTGCATTCTTTTGAGTCCCAAATGAAATGTGGGAGAACACTTGTCTATACAATCCTTGCAAAGCCTTGGATGAAAGTTTTCTCTTTTTCGAAGCCGACTTTATTCTAGCTTTCGTCGTTTCATCTACTTCTAAATCAGAATTGTGATTAATTTGGAAAATATTTTCTTCAATTAATTGTGCATTACCCAAGCAGTCCAAAGCTTTTCTTTCTAATTGATCTTCTATTTTTTTAATTTGTTGGTCTTCGAATCCACTCATTCGAGATATCCGATTAGAATCAGCAGCAATTTTGTCCAGAATTTTATTACTTTTGTAAATATCTTCATTAAGTGATGTTATCACATTTTTACTTTCTTTTATGAATTCATTAAAATTGTTCTTCAGGTCCATTATTTTTCCTTCCTCATCTTTACTGTCTTTATTTATATTAAAAGCATTGCAGAGCTGGAAAATGGTCCACATTCTGAAACAATTATTACTCTTCGCTTACCAATAAAATAAATAAATAAACAATAAACTATACATACAAACATAAGCTGAAGTGTATGATATTTTTAATTTTTGGAAATAAACGAATTGTCAATACAAGTTGATATAAAAAGTCATTAACGACATTCTCAACTTGCAAATCGGAAACAATCATATAGATTTAGAAATTAGTTTTTATACCAATACATATATGAGAAAAAATAACGCAACACTTAGTCATCATCAGCATCATATTCTGTCCTCTTGATCCGCCTATTTGAGGAGGGATTCTGCACAGCCCTCTCCAGCTCTGCCGGTCCTCCACCAACTGAGCTCTTCTGTTCCACAAGAGTCCTCTCTTCTCGAGATAATTCCTCACATCTCCTTTCTAATTCTGCCCCGCCTCATTTCCCTCCTCTTTGGCGATGTAGGTTTCGCTAACAATTCTGTTAGACTCCATCCGCAGATGCCCTAGCCCCCCCAACTGGTCTCATCTTTTGCCTTAGTGTTATTGAGAAATTTCATGATTTCTGCTTTTAGTTAAACAGTTTTAGCCCGTTTCTAATTATTATTCCTCCTTCTTATTATTTTCTAGACGCAGTATTTTTTATATACTCCTTTGCAAAACCCAGCTAATAGATTCTCTTTATATTGGTTCCATCCATGTCTTGTCCTAGCCTTTTTTCTCTTGATAACTTAATCCATGTAACCTAATAAACAGCTGTCGTCAAGCCTCGATTCTGGTGAAAATTATTAAACTCAGTCCATTTTTCCTTCTTTACTTCCACAACTTCCTTAAAACTCAATTTTTCCCTCGCACTAAGAAAAGAAACTTGTAGCCACTCTTAATATGTATCTTTCTACCTGAACCGTAGGCGATTTATGATCTATCAAAAATATCAAGGCTTCTGAAAGGTTAAGCTCAATCTCAAATTATTGCATCTATGAGTATAACACTTTCCTTAATTCTTTGTAATCAGGTTTCAGTTTTGGTTATTCTGCTCAAACGTTTATGCTAAAAAATATTCATACAATTCCTTTCTTCCTCTATTCACCAACAGGACAGCTGAACTGTTAAGCTTTGCCCTCTTTCCAAAAAGCCTTTGGCTCCATTTTTTATTAAAGTTTCTTATAAAAGCTACTCTTTACCTTATCTAATAGTGATTCACAGGATTGCCACTCTCGAATTTTCATTTTTCACAACAATTTTACCAGAGATTCTCTAATTCTCTCATGTGGTGTTCCTAAGGGATCTCTCTCTCTCTCTCACCATATTTATTTTCCGTCCAGATAAGTCATCATTCGAACTATATCGCTCACTACCAATATCAGTTGTTTGCAGAATACCTGAGAATATTTCCTTGAACTAGTGTAATATCCTTGAGATCTCGTTAGATCAAGGCTGATACTGACACTGTTAATCCAGGAAAATAAATCTTCCCTGAACGCAGAAATAACTAATGCAATCCTCATCGGATCAAAAACTTCTATCAATGTCTTTCTTTACCATATACGCTAATATATTTTGACTCAACGCAAAAATTTCAGGGTAGCTTTGATTCATGCTTATTTTAACATCGATTTATATTTTTATATCCGTTGATGATTTGGGGAAAAATATCCTGCAATTAGGGCAAACAAGTTTCCCAGTAAACTTCGTCGCATTTAATTCATAGCTAAAGGCTAAAACAGTTCTTTTAAAAATCCTTTTGTTTTTCTTTTATGCAACTTCTAAAAAGTGACGAATATGAGCCAATTTTAAATAGTTGAAATCGTCATTATTTTCACAATAATTTCCCTCGATAAACCTGATATATATGCGAAAAGTTTAAATTTTATTGATACTCCAAGAAGTCTTGTTGTTTAAAAACACAATTACTTAAAACATGATTTATGTTATATTAGTGAATTGGAAGTATTGGACATGACTTATATGAAGTACTAACATTCTTTTATATAACTTAACTATTTAAGTTATGCTTATCTGTTACGCTGAAGGTTTTGGGCTCGAATCCGCCTGAGGCAGATAAATTATTTAATATCAACAATAACATCCACCGATGGACCCTGTGGGATTAATAGACCCTCCTCGAGCTCATTCAGCCTCTATATGCTGAGTACCATTAATAGTGGGAAATGCCTGGCCTTTCAGCGTGACAAATCACCTCCCTGCACTAGCATTGTATAAACAAGAAATAGTCCAATTTGCAGAAGGCCGTTATTATTATTTATTTATTTATTACTTCATCTGTGTAAAGTTTCTACATAAATGGGAGGGATCATACATAAACTAGTATTATCTAACACAATTAAATAGCCAGTGTTACCAAATCAGCAACACTTTTGATGGCAACAATGAATCTATGGCAAATGTGACCCTGCACATATTTTGGAGGATATACATACCGTTCCTTTTACATATATGGAAGTAAGAACAGGATTACATTTTACTATTGTATCACAACACTGTAAAAAATTTTGGTTTATAAAACATAATAAATGTATGTTATTTTTTATTTGTTTACATGTTTTAATTTAGTTTAACAATTTGACAGAGGCGAGCGTTTAAGTTTATTTGAAATTTCTGTACATAAAACAAAACTGTTTGTATCTAAGTTTCAGCAGTTTAAAAAAAATTAAAAATCAAGTGAAGCAATTAAAAAACTACAAAACTATCAAGTTGTTCATGATAACATAATTATGATAATCTAATCGCAAAGTATAGCATAACACCACTCATCATGTCGCTACTATTTTTCAAATTTAGTAAGCGATTTTATTTATCTAAATACAACATAAATCAGAATTTGTAATCAATAGTTATATACCATTTTAATAGCCTATTTTTAACTAATATTTTTTTAATCATTTATATATATATATGAATTGAATATAAAAATCTTATACCATTTTTGATCTGTTTTAGTCATAGGTATATATAAACAATCATGAAGAAAAAAAATTGAAAAAACAATAATTTGATGCAATAATAATAGCTACCAGTCCTGAAATAATAAGGCATGGAGAGAGACGCCGGTATATCTAACTGACCCTGATGTTTTCTCAGAATATTGTGTGAATAAAACAATTTCCTCATATTAGGATTCCCTAAGCTGAAATAGGCAGTGTTTGCCAAACAATGCTTTCCAACCAGCTAGCATACTAATGTTCTGCCAATAAAATCGGAATAAAAAGTCAGTAGAGGAGAAAAAAAAGGGTTTACGATGTTAAAGGTGGAGTAGGTGATTTTGTTTCTTAATTATTAAATATTAATTAATTACTTATATGGATATGGATGCGAACAAGTAAAAAAAATGCACGAGTGACATCAGAACTAATGTCATAGTAATTGTTTAAGTTACAAAATTGGTTTTCCATTGACGGGAAATGATGCTTCTGGATGGTGGACTGTATTTTATAAAGAAATAATGGTGGTGATGACTATGAATGAAAGGCATCTTAACTGAACATATTATAATGAGAATATACATAAGTTACATTACGATGGTGATGGTTATTGTCAGTCTCTGAGGCTGCTGGTATGTTGGGCCTCTAGCTGGCTGCCGGACTCCGCATGCTCCCCGCTCTGTCGGCTCTTCTTTGTTGCTCTACTCCATGTGCTCGTAAAACATGTTACTCAACCAAACGTCTAGAGCCAAATCCGGAGCTTCTTAACCGGCAGTCGCCCTAGGGGGGATGATAGAGGGCACTGCCTCTGTGGCAAGGAGGTAGAAGAGAGCAAGGAGCAAGGAGCCGCTGTACATTAAACAACCGCCCGCCTAAATTGACTGTGATCAATTTAAGAATACGGCTGCTCAGTCCGAGGTACACTTCCTATAGTATGCACTACATCAATCGCGATGCCATTCACAATCACCCACAATGGTCAGAAAACGATAAACAATTGGTTGATTATATGACAAACAAAACTCCATCAATGGACAAATAGATTACATAAATTGAAAAAAAAAAAATACAATTGATTATAGTTAAACAAAAAATAATGTCATCTTATATTGGTGTATGAAAATGATGTATGTGCAAGGTTATTTTCCTAAAGGGCAGTCCCATCCGAATCGTCATAAAGCAGCCGAATAAGAGACGTAGCTGCTCTAGAGAATGTGACGCCGGAGGGAGTGCGGACGACGACGGTTCGAGTGACACCGTCCTTGCCTGGGAACGCTTCAACGATTCGGGCCACCGGCCATTCCCCCACCGCGAACCTTTTCTCTGACATCACGACCAAATCACCTACTTGCAGATTAGGCGTGTTGGTGGTCCACTTCCTCCTCAGCTGAAGACTGTGGAGGTACTCTTTCCTCCATCGTTCCCAAACGGTAGCAATTTGGGTCTTCACAAGTTCCCAACGAGCGAGTGCAGAGCGAGGTGCTTCGGTGGAAGACGACTCCGGTAGCAATAGGAGAGGAGCACCAATGATGAAATGCCCAGGAGTAAGAAAATCAAAGTTTTCATGGTCGTCAGTTAAGGCGCATAGGGGTCTTGAGTTAAGTATGGCCTCTATCCTTGTGAATGCAGTAGACAGCTCCTCATATGTGTAAGGCTGTTTTCCCATAGTGCTGACGAGGAGTGACTTGACTGATTTTACTCCCGCTTCCCATATGCCTCCAAAGTGGGGAGCGCGGGGTGGTATAAACTTCCACTCGACTCCGAGGGGGGAGAGCGCATCAGCGAAACGGCATTCTTCTCGGGATAAGAAGGCGTATACGTCTTTTATGAATCGGGAAGCTCCGACGAAGTTGGTCGCATTGTCTGACCGCACGATTCTTGGAAGGCCTCTGCGTGATGTAAACCGTTCGAAGGCAGCCAAGAAACTAACGGTAGAAAGAGATGTTACTGTCTCCAAGTGTATAGCCCTCGTGGCCAGGCAAACAAATAAGCAGAGGTACGCCTTGCCTTGAGATGCATTTCTCCGTGAAGATTCCTTTATACAGAAGGGTCCTGCGTAGTCGACGCCCACCTGCATAAACGTTCTTGATTGGGCGAATCGATCCTTCGGAAGGGGCGCCATCATAGGAGTCACTGGTTTGGCCTTTATCTTCCGGCAATGTACGCATCGAAGAATGCAAGCGCGAATGGCCTTTGAAGCTCGCGGAATCCAGTATGAGTTCCGTAGAATTGCCAGGACGAGAGATTGTCCGGCATGAAAATGCCGTTCATGTGCGTCCCTGATGAGCAATTTGGCGAGGTGGGAGCCCAATGGAATCAATATGGGGTGCCTAGTGGAGTAGTGGACAGGAGCATTTTGCAACCTGCCACCCACCCTGACAATCCCGTGTTTGTCGAGGAATGGAGACAGCTGTTGAAATTCCGCAGGAGTAGGAGAGGCTGGAGAAAACAGATTCGCCGGAAGGTGAGCTCGTTGGACCGTTCGGACGAGCTGGGTTTTGGCGTAGTTTATATCAGAGATGTCGAGATTTCTGGATAAACGACGCTTTACGGATTTCCTGGCGTCCCTCCATCTGAGAATGCGTGCTGTGGCCCCGACGAGGCTCAAACAACTAGAAAATCGCAATGTCCAACTATCAGAGGGTCTGTCCTGATCCTTGCAGGCAGTGTCGGCGAGCAAGTTGACTACAACCGGAGGCTTCGATTCCGGCCATGAACTGATTGGCATCTTAAGCCAATGAGGCCCGTGCCACCAAAGTTTGGACTCCTTTATGCTGGTTGGGGAGCATCCACGAGATCCGATATCGCATGGGTTTTCTTCGGATCGCACGTGACTCCATGATTCCACTGGTGTGGAGGTCAGAATCTGGCCGACTCTATTGGCCTCGAACACTTTCAGACTGTAAGAAGGAAGCCTTAGCCAAGCGAGAACGGTGTTGGAGTCAGTGAAGCATCTGAACCCTGAGTGGGGGATTCCCTCGAAGACTGATGAAAGAAGCCGGGCGAGAAGAAGTGCCGAGCACAATTCCAGGCGAGCAATGGAGACGTATTTGACTGGTGCGACCTTAGTTTTGGCCTTGATCAAGGACACTTTAACGAGCCGATCAGGACCTTCACTTGAGATACACTGCTGCGGCGTATCCCTTAGTGCTTGCATCACAGAACCCAACGAGTACTTGAAGTGCGCCGATTGATGTGATGTAGCGAGGAATAGCTATCGAGGAAAGAGATGGCCACTCGTCGAAGACGGCATTCCATTGATGAATCAGATCGGGAGGCAGAGGATCATCCCAGTCCAGTTTTGCCTTCCACGTTTCTTGAAGAAGAATCTTCGCCAATAGAATGACGGGTGACAAGAATCCTAGCGGATCGAATATTCTTGCAACAGCCGAGAGGACAACGCGCTTTGTGAGCCTAGGTTCAAGAGGAGTCTGGATTGAATATGAAAATGAGTCACTTTTGGTGTTCCACACGAGACCAAGTATTTTAATGACTGAACCTAAGGTTTCCTCACCCTGCCTGATAGGAACCACTTCCAAGATCTTCTCTCCTCCACTGGGAAGGAGCGATCGCTCAGTTGACGCCCATTTGCTTAAGGTGAATCCTCCCTTTGCGAAGAAATCACACAACTCCTGCTTGAGGATGTGAGCTTCGTCGACAGTGTCCGCTCCGGAAACTATGTCATCCACTAACATGTCCTTAGATGCCCGATCAGCAGCTAGGGGAAAGTTCGCACCTTCCTCAAGGATATGTTGCTTAATTACCTTTAGTGCCTGGTAAGAGCTGGACCTCACGCCATATGTCACAGTATTGAGGTCCCAAACCATTAAAGGAGCGTCAGGGTTCTCGCGCCATAGAATTTGTTGATGTAGACGGTCTTTAGGGTGAATTAAAATCTGTCTATACATTTTAACTAGGTCGGCGCACAGGGGGACTGCGTACAACCTAAAGCGCGCAAGTACAAGGCAGATGTCCTGTTGGAGCTTTGGACCTGAAAATAGAACGTCATTGAGACTGGTTCCGTTGGATGAAGGGCAAGATGCGTCAAATACCACTCTTAATTTCGAGCCCTGCCAGACTCCGTGGTGCGGAATGAAGTAGTCACCAGGCCTTTCGGCGACCGTCATGTGCCCAAGATCCCTGTACTCACTCATGAAATCTATGTACTTCTGTTTCAACGTGGGATTCGCATTGAATCGTCTCTCTAAATTTAAGAACCGCCTTGTGGCCAGTTCCCGGTTTTCCCTATGGGGAGTAGGGGTGGATTTGAATGGGAGGCGCACCATATACCGTCCTTCTTGGGTGCGAGTGTATGTGGTTTTGAAGTGGTCTTCGCACTGTAGATCGTCTGGATGGGATCTGTTTACAGTAGCGGGCTCTTCTAGCTCCCAAAATAGTTTGAGTTGCTTCTCTATGGCGTCAGTGGATTGCATGAACAACGCTATTGTTTCATTGGAAGGTTGGTTGGTCAATTTCCCCATGACCACTAGACCAAATATCGTTGGTAGGAAGAATAGTTCTGGTACAGGTGATGAGTATGGAGCCCCGTTCACGACTTTGAATTAGATGTCAGCGCCTATCAACAAGTCTATCGTTCCTGGCGTGTCAAATGATCGATCTGCCAGTTCAAGACGAGCCATTTTCTTCACCGTTTGTTCTGGCAATCTAGAGGCGGGTAAGCTCGGACCTATTCGGTCAACTACAACTGCGGTAGTCACTATTTCCGCAGAACCACGGAACGGGTAGACAATACTGGTGACAGTTCCTGCTGGTTTGACGAGAGCGGCGCCACCGAGTCCTATAATTTGTCCTTCATAAACTTCGAGAAGGTAGCCTAATCTTTGAGCCAGAGACTTTGACATAAACGTCTGCTGGCTGCCTGAGTCAATTACTGTCCTTGCAGGATGGAGACCCTCGTGACGGTCTTTAACGAAGCATTGCGCTGTGCCGAGGAGAACCATGTTTTGAGGCGGCGTCCTCACCGATGATCCAAAAGCGTTAAAGCTTCCGGCTTTATTAGAGTGTTCCTGAGCTCTTTTCGTGGCATCGTCAATTGGCCCAGCATCTTGATGCAGAAGACTGTGATGCCTTTTGTTGCATTTACGACAATTCCACCCAGAAGGACACTCGGACACCTTGCGGCTTTCGTGCAAACAGTTTTTGCACCCTTTCCAACCATTAACGAATCCAACCCGACGATCAACAGGAAGATTAAAGAACTCCTGACATCTGCCCAGACCGTGAACACCCCTGCACAACGAACATTGAGGAGTTGGTCGGGTACTGTGATTTGGTGATGAATCAGGGGTCACGTTAAGGGTCTGTGAATTCCTAAATCCGGAGTTCTTCGTGGATCTTCTCGAGCCAGCGATATGAAGCGCGATTGGATTATACTTGCGCGAGGAGCTATCTGGAAACTTCGGTCTGCGGAATGAGGCGGAGACGTCGGAATTTATAAAGATATGAGATGAGCCGGAAGAGAATGAGTCCCTTGAGATTTTGATGGCGCTCATCCTTTTGCGCACAAATTCAATCACCGCATCTGTTGTAGGGGCCATATCCTGGGATGAGAGCGACATCTCAATTTCGTTACGCGTTTTGACGTCCAAGGCTCGTAGGGCCAGGTACGAAAGAAGGAAGTCCATTTTGTCTGCGATAAGGAGAGCACGAAATCCTTCAATACCATCAGCCACATTGTTAAGAAAGGCCTCATACCGCTGAAGATCAGATTTACATGACTTCGTGTCGCAATCTAAAATCCCTTGTACGTGTGCGCCTCCAAGCTCCCTCCAAGCTTGCGAGTGTGCGCGGGTTGTCGTAGGCCTTCATCAATTTTGTCCAAGCATGATTGTATGAATCATCGCCAACTGGAATACGACTGATCAACATGGCCGCATCGCCCTTCAGAGCGCCTCTTAGATAATGGAACCTTTCGATGTTCGGAAGCGACGTTGTGTACCATTGACACAAATGTGTCCTTGAAACTTGTCCATTGGCGTAGATCACCTGAGTAAGATGGTATGTTGATTTTGGGTAGGTGAATTTCAGCCAGGGATGTGCCAACTGTAGCAGGATCGGAGCGATTTTGATTCCCTGCGACGTCGAGCTTTATACGAGCCTGGCTCTCGTCCAGCTGTATATGGATAGCAGCTGCCTCACACAGTTCATTCCGGACTCTATCGTAGTCCCCATACCAGGCCTCATCAGGCCACGAGCTGGGAGGTTCCACGTGCACCTGCAAGGAATCTCTCTCGTCCATCTCTCATGCCCTTTGATATAGATCCCAATCAGCCTGGGCGCAAGCAAGTTTCGCTTTGAACAGTGGAATTTTGCTCGAATCACTGAGCGCGTCTTTCCCAGCATTGGCAATCCCCAAAATGTTTCGCTTTAGCCCGCGTAATTTCCTCTCGTAGACCTGACAAGAGGTCTGAATGTCTGGTATAGAATCAGGCATTACAATGTTCTGTTTACAATATGTATCAGTAAACAGTATATCAAAAGATATATGAAATATAATTTATAACGATATATATGTATATATATATAGAATATTTACGAGTACGAGAGCCAACAGAGAATAGAGGAGTGGGATAAACCAGCAAACCAAAGAAAGCTATCCCAGAAGTCGCTATACCAAGCCACAGATGAAGTTAAACTTATCCAGCAAAGGAAGGCAACCATAAATCACGATTCAAAAGAAATTATAGAAAAGCAGTGATAAAGATACCGAGACTAGTGACGGTTGCACATGACGTCCAATAGTGAGACGTCAGGATGCTACTCTAAGCGTGGGTTAGAGGTAGAGGGGAATTGTAAATAAACCTTTATAATTTTACAGCAGACATGGATATACAAGGTGCGAAAGAGATCACCGAAAGATGGTGAAGGTAAACATGGCGTACCATTTAGGGTGATGGCATGTTCACACAACTCTAAACGTACGTTAGAGGAGCAGAGGTGTATAGGAACCTCTTTGGGCCTCGCGCTCTGGGAGTGGGGAGGCAGTGAACAACCTTACGCTGTGTAGGTTACATGTTGATAACAGACTGTGAAGTGTGCTCTGCTGTAAATTATCTCGTGTATCGTATTTTGGTACATTGTGATTGTTATGTTTGAAAAATTAATTATATTAATAACCTATGATAAATACTATGAAAGTAACGTGATTAATTGATTTTCCTTCATCTGTCTGGACATTAATGTACAATTTGATATTTGACCTAAAGTGATTGATGGGTACGATTTGATACAAATATTTAAAGTGTTATACATAAAATCATGAAATAATTAAGATGTAAATCGCACAAGTTGTGAAGTTAAGATTTTCATTTTCTTAAATTATTGATATGAGTTTTAAAATCTAACAAGGTATTAATTTGAAATGATATCACAGAAAATTCTGATATAATCATAAATATAAGTGACTGAATGTAATTGTTAATAAATTGATTTATAGGATGATGATTTTAATTTGCATTAAGGAAATTGGCATTTAGTTTGATAATTTTCTAGTTTTAATTGATTGAAACAATACACAGCAAAATGCTAATTGAATAATAATAGAAATGCACTAATAAAGGTATTGGGTTGAAACATCAGTCACTTAAGTAGAATATTATCATTGTACTGAAAACATCATTTTAAATTTGATATCAAACTAAAGGTAGTAGCAGGCTGGATACAATTAATTACAAAATATTTAAGAATTAGAAATAAAAGCATTTAAACAGTTTTAAATCACATGAGATGTGAGTTAAGAAGTACGAAATTATGATTCATTAGGGCTGAAATAATTTACAATTAACAAAGGTAATTAATAGAAATGGTGGTGATGACTATGAATGAAAGCCATCTTAACTGAACATATTATAATGAGAATATACATAAGTTACATTACGATGGTGATGGTTATTGTCAGTCTCTGAGGCTGCTGGTATGTTGGGCCTCTAGCTGGCTGCCGGACTCCGCATGCTCCCCGCTCTGTCGGCTCTTCTTTGTTGCTCTACTCCATGTGCTCGTAAAACATGTTACTCAACCAAACGTCTAGAGCCAAATCCGGAGCTTCTTAACCGGCAGTCGCCCTAGGGGGGATGATAGAGGGCACTGCCTCTGTGGCAAGGAGGTAGAAGAGAGCAAGGAGCAAGGAGCCGCTGTACATTAAACAGTAATCATAAGCTTAGAAATTTCGAAAGCTTGAGATTTTTTTACTTGTTTTATAATTATGATTCCAGAGGTATTGCGTAGCTATTCAGAGGGCCCAGAGTCCGGATGTGTCAAATAAATCATTTACTCTGTTAAGATCCGATGCAGAACTACCTGGGCCTCGCCAAACAACTATGAACTGGGTTCTCTCAAGAGGTGAAACCTGGGAAGTGTGATCTCGGACAAATCGCCTCGAGGCCATTGGCTTAGAAACAGTCGTATCTACCACGTAATGAACCCAGTATACTAATGTATCCCTTCGTGGGTTGTAGTATTTCTTTTTTTTTTCAGTTTTGTTCATTGTAAGAAAGTTTTGAAAAAGCCTTTACAATATCTTATTACAAATATATATATATCTTTATTTATATATTTGCATTATCAATTTATATGGAATAAACTAGGAAAGCTTCTACGACAATTCAAGGAAGAAAAATGTGATCAATTCATGAGTACATTTCAACTCTGTAGATCAACCAAGTTAACTGAAACAATTACTGAAATCTCAGTATTTTTTTTACTGTCAATGATTTTTAAGAATATCTCATTCTGTATTAGGTTGATATGTAATGGGCCAAATGTTAAATCACAATCAGGTGTTCTAGATTAAAAACATTTTAATATTCAACATTAAAAAAATATATATTAGGTTCTTTTAGGTAGTCGGTTTCTACTTATAAGAATGAGTTGCAGTAAGCTGCTACGGTAAGTACTGACAAATAATAATTATAACTATTTTAGAAAACTTAATTATTAAAAATCATTCTTACTTACAGAATAAAAGCCTTTACTGTCGACATTTCAAGTCCTCGTTGCCCGTTGTACCATGGTAAAAACTATTCGTGAGTATAACAAAAAAAGAACTAAACAGATTACTAAAGGCAGAAAGATAAAATAACCTCATATGACATGACAACCATGTGGAATCAGAATATTGTACACGTACTTCAGTCAAGATATATAAGTAAACCCAATAAAATTAGTTTAACCTATTCTATGGCCATAAAAAATGGCCATACGATTTACATTGTTTGCGTCTAAGAATACTTTACAGACCCAAAACAGCTATCCGAAAATGGTAGGACGATAATACGAAATACAACAATGAATTCATTTATTGTATTGTTCTAGTTGTATGATGACCAAAAAGTATAAGATAACGATAAAGATTTTCATTATTAAGATAATAACATACTGCATATTTCTTCAAAAAGTGAATTTAACTCTATTAAATAAGATTTTAAATTTGATAATAATTTTGAATAATCATATGTTCCAGACTATCCAGACAACCAATACGGATACGAGCAGTTAATAAAATATTTCAACTGAAAAAATATATGTATAACAATATTTTAAAAATGTCAACTTTAGCTATAAAGTCAACTTTAATATAGAAAATTAAAAAATAAAATTCAAGCAGAATTGAGTAAAATATACAGCAAGTATGTACGAACAAGACCAACGACGGCACAAGAAATCGATGACCTAGCTTATCAATTTTTATTCCTTAATATATATTAGGGAAGGTTATAGATACATAAATGATGTCTTTATAAACATTTAAAACATAAAGTTTGGCATTATTTTAACGTATGGGAGAGGAGTGGCTCAGTGGTAGAGTACTGAGTTACCATGCCGGAAATCCTGGTTCAATTCCCGCTGCAGGCTATGATTTTTATTTAGTCTGTTTGCAGCGGGAGATGGATCATATAGGATCTAGGACCCTCCTGGGGCCCACCCAGCCTCTATAAAATATTATAAAAATAGGGTATCCAAAATAAGGGGAAAAAATCTGGCGGTTGAGCGTGACCTAGGACAAGTCACCTCCTTGCAGAACCGCTGTCCATGAAACAGTACAGTCTCTACCATGTACTGAACCCCAGACCCTTCATGGGTTGTAGTGGTACAGGTTTTTTTTTTTTATTATTATTTTAACGTATAAAAATACAAAATACTTATGTCTATGTTATAATTATTATGTTTATCGAATTCTATACTTTAACCTTTATCCATATTTTATGGGTAATATGTTTTAAGTAATTTATTGAGAAATTTTAAATATGCCACAATGTTAGGTTAGATTGTCGTTGTTGTTTATTCATTTAACGTCACATTATGCAACTGTGGCTAATCCAACTATCCAACAGTGGGAGTCATATATTTTGGGTACCCATGACATCGTACTGGCCCAGAACTGATTTTCATGGGGTTTTCACCAATAGATAGAGTGATTCACCGGGAAGGTTTAGGTATACCCTTTGTCGAGGTTTTGTGTAAATGGGTTGGAATATCGATGGGTTTCACCGAAGACGCTGCTTGCCTAATCCCGTTCAATTATCTAACGTACAAGATAATAAATTCGTGTATAAAGAAATAATTCGTTTTGTTTTTATTTTTATAAGTTCTATATAATAAAGTACATTAGCTGAGATGGGAAGAAAGAAAATCAAGACTCCCAAAGTAGCCTAACCAATGATATTCGGGTGGTCCTTAGTGGCCGGTGCGTGATAAAAAAAATACATTACACAGACAAATTATGTAGGCATAACATGCCTTATTAACCGAGAAAAGCTTGGGTGGGTCGCAAGTTATAATATAATTTTTTTTCATGATAACTCCATAAATTGATAATTTATTATTTATTAAGAACAATTCACATTATCCTACTCACCGACGTATGTTCGGGTTCAAGAACAGTGACTCATTTTTCTAGATCCTCTTTATATTATGGATGTTGGATCTATGAAGCACACGAGGACATGTACTTCTTACCTCGAATTATACCATCCCAGAACCAAATCCGCCATAGGTAACCGCCATCATGTATATTAACGTGACATCCTAGGAGACATGGCGATTCCCGATAGAACTGTTCCGCCCGGTCCTTGTTTGTTACTTCCAGAAATTAATTGTTATTTATTCGGCAGATGGTCGCTTCGAATTGAGCAACAAAAAGTTTTAACTTTACTCATTTCCCTTTTGATATTTTCCAAAAATACAAGTTATCATGAGCTTAAGGACGGAAAAAAGGATGTAATTATGGGAAATGTGTACAATTCGGTAATCATTTCATCTAGAAATGAACGTTTTGACAAACGTATATCATCTATAATTCGAAATGTTAGTTGAAGCGTTCATTTCTAGATGACATGATTACCGAATTATACACATTTCCCATAATTAGATCCTATTTTCCGCCCTAAAGCTCATGATAACTTGTATTTTTGGAGAATATTAAAAATGAAACGAATAAATAGTTAAAACTCAAATCGTGCGGAACATGTACCAATTAATTTTGCGTAAGAATATCGTTTTTACTGGTTTAAGTATAAACCATGATTAAAACGGCCGACCTGTGGTCTAGTGGTAACCCGGCAGGTGGCCATAGGATTTTTTAAAGGGTATATATAATCCTTGAAATAAAAACGTTAAACAGGGGTCTCGAGCCTGTACGATGTCAGGTTACTCGTTAAAAATCCCTATTTTAATTAAACCTGGATAGGAAATTTACAGCTTTCACTGCAGCATCGTCCGGTTAGCCATGGTAGCATAAAATGGCGTTAAATGAACAAACAAATGTAAACAATGCTGGCTATGAGCTTTTGCTGTTTTGAATTATTGAGGTGCCTTTGTATGTGTATTATTGTTTTATTTAACATGAATCTAAAAAAATATTAATATTTTTTCGAGGTACTGTAAACTTGTCTGGTTACCTTTGGATTGGCTACAAAGGCATGGCTCGACATTAAAGTGTTGTGCTATATATCGTACCGGGCGGCATCATAAAAATAAATGTTTTTGCACAAAGAGCAATGTTGGTTTGCGAGAAGTAGGTCGCGCAGGTAGAAGGGTCTTACCCACATGGTCAAAGTGGTTGAAGAGATGAGAAAAGAGAGGGGTCGAGGACTCCACTTTTGAGAGGACTCTCTACACAGATCCTGATGAAGAAGGAAGGGAGCGGTGAACGACACGGGCAAGGGAGTAGCCGAAGATTGCGAGATCCGGAGAAGACATATAGGACCAAGAAGAACTCTAGATGGATCCTTGTTCCACAGATAGTTGTAAATTAAGTCTATTATGTATATTATGACAATCCTCTATATTTATATCTATACGTGAATCATTAAGTGTACTTCTCAAAATATATATAAATCATCAATCTTATTTCAAACTGAATTAATAAACTATATTTATTATAATTCTTTTGGTGTTTACTTACCCCAGATGCACTATTTATTTATGAATAATATATTGAAGGTTTAAAGACTAAGTAAATTGGTAAACACAAGACCAGACCTCTGGAAAAGAATCCAATTAGGACTAAGGCATAGAAATAATAATTTGAGTAATCATCCTAAATGATACTCTGTCATCCCAAAATCAATCAGAATATTTAACAGTATAAAACATAGCAGTTGGTAATGAATTGAAATATTAAATAAATGATTTGATTGAGTAAAACCAAAAGACGACGAAATGAAACTATTTGCAATAAAAAGAACTAAAAATTAATTTTTGATTTATATTGTTTTGTGCTGCTTGTCTAAATCATCAAACTAAATAATAACTTCCAACAAGAATAGACCAATCTGCAATAATATTTTGTTGGGGAAATGAAATTGCATTCAATAACAAAGCAATTGGTTGAATGATAACAGGAGTATAACCTTCCGTATTAATAGGTTATTATTTCTACCAGAAATTCTTGCTATGTATCTATTATGTAAATTTATATGGGTAAGTAGTTTAGCATCAAATACCCTACGAATAAAATATTACTAAATTCGTATTCAATGAAAACACACTACATCTTTTATGGGACACGATTCATTGCTTATTGTAGCATTTGAATATGAAGGTGGACTGTATTTGAAAACTGTGAGATTAAGGATAGATGCTGGGAGAAATGAACTGTTTTAACACCTTTCTTCTCTAGAGAAACGATATATTAAACTATAGAATAACAGTATGTTTTGTCTTGGAGATTTCTATTTGAAAACTCTTTTTTATACGATTCAAATTTTTTATACGATTGAGTTTCAATGTATGTGTTTGTATCAAACTGTTTCTCTTCTGATGATCCCTGAATGAATGAACGAAATAACGCTAAACTATTTAAAGTGCTTGGAGATTTGAAATATTGGAATATTATCCAGTCATTTTCTTAAATGTTTTTCTATTTATTCGATTTTTTTCTTGTAAGTACGAGCGAAAAATAATAGATATTAATCGAAATATTAATGTGCACTAGAAGTGACAAAGGTAGTAAGACGTAGGTAGACAAAAGGGCCGGCTAAGGCAGCGTCGGTTTCTCCTCTGAGATGTCTCCCTTTGACAATCATTAGTGCTCCCTTCCACACCTCACCTCCTTAGGGCCATCACTTTACACTTCCTAATCACCTCCCGGGAAGGCTCTAGGCATCTTCCTCAGAAGCCAAGTCGACCCTTCATCTAATTAAACTTTTCGTCCAAGGCCAGAGTTGGCTAAAACAGAAAGGGAAACCCCACCATGGTGATATTATTGATCAACCAACTTCATTTTTAATTTCCAAGAAACTCCCCAAATTTAAGATACTAGTTGTACAACGATAGTTGATTCAAGTCCGGCGAACAACATAACCTAACGTTTCCTGGAATAGATAAACCTAACCTAAGGTACTTCTTTAACAGCCGGTCTTCAAGAAACCTATCTCCTTATCTTTTATAACCTCTTCTTATCTCTCATATCACAAGAGATACTTATGTGTGTGTGAAGAACCTGTGTAATAATTCCACAAGTTCAGAATTATTCCAAAGATGAAATTGTATAAAAATCTCATCAAACTGATTTTGACAAGTATAGAAATGGAGATATTTCCGTAGAAAGTGTATGGAAAACATTTATATAGGAAGAGAAACGTAGCTAGGGGGTCTAGAACTAGCAATTTATTATTATATTTTATATATTTCAATTTTCATTGATATGAATAAGAACGTAGTTATTATCAATATCAGAATTATCAGTGTTCAGGTTATAAACAATGGCGGATAACTGTCCCTGCAGACCAGCTAATACACAAATATCAACATAATATTACGAATACAAATTTTTTTTATAATTTAATAAAAACACACTATTACATGCAGTTTAAGACTGCGTGAACCTGAGTACAAAGAAGAATTCAGCCGAAGACTGGATAAAGCTTTGGAATCGGGTCCTCCGAGTCTCGGGGTGAACGGAACATGGAAACACTGTAAAGCCGCCATCAAAAAACTGCAGAGGAGGTGGTCGGTGTGGAGAAAACACACCAGAGGTCCGTTTGATTTGACTTGGAATGCCAGGCAGCTACAGACAGGAAAAACCACGCCTGTAGGTGTATGATAATGAGGCACATAACTCGACAAGCAGTTAAGGAGTACAAAGACAGGAGGCAAGAAGAGAAACCCATCCATAGAAGTTAAAAGAGAAAAAAAGGAACAAGAGAAAATTAAAGAGATTGAAGAATTAAGATGCCAAGTGGATGCAAGAGCCTTCTACAGAAGCGTGAAAGCGCAGCGAAAGGAATTCAAGCCAAGAAGCAAAGCTTGCCGGCTTGCCGGGGAGAGGATGGTTCGTTCATCACTAGTAAAGAAAACATCCTTGGCAGATGGTCTAACCACTTTAGAAGTACTCTGGAAACTTCCCAGAGTCCCTCTGTGGAAAATGTAACTTCTGTTTTGAGCAATGGCTTCAAGTTGACCGAACCACCAGACGAATGAGAAATCACAGACTTCACAGAAAAATTAAAGAACAATACAGCCCCAGGATCTGACAACATAGCCGCGGAACTGCCAACGGCTGGTGGGGATGAAGTGATTAGGATTATTCGTGACCTTCTTCATAGAATCTGAATTACCAAGACTATGCCTGAAGAATGGTACACTGGCATCATCTGCAGAATCTGCAGTAATTACCATGGCATAACTCTTCTGAACTGGACGTATAAGGTCCTGTCTAATGTCATCTACTAGAGGCTACTTCCGCATGCAGAAAAAGAGGTAGAAGTCGACCAAAGTGGTTTTATGATAGGGAGATCAACCACTGATAAATCTTTGCTCTGAGGACCCTGCTTGAAAGAACGCGCGAAGATAACATCACCACGCACCACCTTTTTATTGATTTCAGCAGTGCATACGATATTGTCATAAGAGAGAAGCTGTACTCAGCTATGGTGACAATTAATATCTCCCTTGAGCTGATCCATCTACAGAGCTGGTGATGATAGGATCAAGATGTCAAGTCAGAATACAGGGAGACCTGTCAGAGTCATTCACGACCACAAGGGGCCTGCGACAGGGAGATGCCCTATCATGCTTGTTGCTTAACCTACCACTAGAGAAGGTGATAAGGGACTCCGAAGTGCAAAGAAACGGTACGATTCCCATCAAGTCAGTACAAATTCTAGCCTACGCAGATGATATAGACGTCTTAGTTAAATCACAGCCCTGTGTGACCCTATTTGTAACGGGCCTTCTTGGCTATAGAGGCAGCAGGGCGGAAAATGGGGCTTCAAGTCAACCAAGCAAAGACCAAATACATGGTTGCTAACCCTCTAAGGCCACCACCACCTACTCTTAGGTTGGAAGGGTACACCTTTGAAAGCGTAAATAGTTTTGTGTGGGATTGACTACCCTTTACTAAAGACTCGAAAAATGATCATAACACTCATATTTCTATTGTTATAAACAATACTTTTCATGAAAGCTCTTTTTTTATACAGCGTTTTTTTGCCCATCAATTATTTTGGCAATTCGTGATGGTTTCGATGGACGAAGCTGATGGTTTCGTGCACATTTTGGAGACTGCATTCTCAAGACCCTAGCGCCTGGAGGACGTAGATTAGTTAGGTTAAATTGATATAGATTTGATGTATCTTGAATCACATTTCTCGAGTTCAAACAGACTTTTTATGAAATTTTCCCCCGACAATGTGATATCTTTGAGAGTGGAATAAAGAAGATACAGTTTGAGACACGCATAGATTAGGATCGAAAAGGATTAATTGGAATAAAATCTATAAAAACAATTAAAAAATGTATTACTCGATTTAGTCTCACCGTTTAAAGTGCAAAACACTGAGCAATGAGACAATTTGGCATAGAAGCAGATTTTCTATTGCTGTTTAAAGGCCACAAGCAGCCTGCTGCAACTAAGCTATTAAAACTCTTAGATAAATTTACACTAAACCATGGAGAAGTTAAGGGAACGAAGACCATTATAATTTTTATTGACGAGAGTCTGGTTCCTGTAAAAAAATAAAGGAATCCCTTCATTTTATGGAATAGTCATGAATAATTACCGACTTGC
This sequence comes from Troilus luridus, assembly GCA_964056705.1. Lineage (NCBI taxonomy): Eukaryota > Metazoa > Arthropoda > Insecta > Hemiptera > Pentatomidae > Troilus > Troilus luridus. The sequence continues at coordinate 51,248,933 of OZ057415.1, read as the reverse complement.
AGCATATAAAGCCTCAATCACCGGCCTCGACATTTACACTTCACATAAAATTGCTAAAATTAGTAGCACCATACCTAAAAGTGTTCTAGAATAGAAAAAACTGAAAAAGTTTTGCGTAAAAAGAATAGAGTCCATTCCACCTGGATATATTATTAATTCCTTGTTAATCAAAACGTATATGTTACTAATGGGGGTCCCTTAAGAATATTAAGCCAGAAATATACATATTGTAACAAGCAAATAAAATTACAAATAATATAAGAAAAAGAAGGAAAATAAATCTTTTGGAGCATGATAATAGAGAAAAATTACTTTATACAACAAATGTATCATTAAAATAAATATCTACATCTCATTACATCTTCAGTTATTAATAAGTACATTTCGTATCCGAAATTTCCTTGCGAAAAAACGTACAATATGCAAGCAGTGTTCCAGTACGAATTGTACCAACATTAAAATACTTAATTAATATAAGCAAAATTTTCTGATGTTACTGCAAATTCATTACTAAAATATAGTACACAACACTTGCACACATCATCGATTTTACACTTTTTTGCTATTTTCTCGAAAACTGCTTTATTTGATCATACTCTTTACGCCCTTTAATGAAAATTAAACTTATATCTTTAAGATATTAAGTTCATAATACGTTAATATACTAAATATATTAGGTATATAAATGATACTACAATAAATAAGAACACTTGAAGTTCCAAATCCCTTCAGAATTACGTTTATTGCTTTAGAAAACAATGTTTTAAAACAAAGCATGCCTCTTCTCGAAAAGTAGAGTAGATTTAAGTGGTAATACTTGAATCTAAAGTGAGAAGCTATTAAAATGGTTGAACTTTGTAATAGAAAGTGCTGAAATGAGCTCCCAGTTCATTCGTTTGTGGTTAAGTCCCTCCTCTCTCCCGAAGCTTGTTTAGAAGGTTGGCATAGCTAAAGCACTAATAACTATAGGTCGTTCCCATTGAAGTGCTTTCATATACGACCCCTCGTGCCCTTACGGTTCTCATATGATTATTAGTCCACTATATTTTATTATTTACTTTCATGTTAATATTAAATTCAGAACTATTATAACATGGGATCCTTTGCTTTTAATTACGTTGTTGTACAAAACAAAATTTACAATTATAAACTAAATATTGATTAATATTAATTGTTTCCTATAAACTTACATCGAATCCCATCAATTTATGATTTGCCAGCAGTTTCATTTTATTTTCAATTTATTAATTTAACGTATTCATACTGATATTGCTAATCGGACAATGTTACACAGGGAGTCATAAATCTTGCCTATCCAGGTATAACTAGGATATGGATCTTTAACGAGTGCCTGATACCGTACAGGCTCATATCCCTCATTTAATCTTCTTTAGATGGACGGCACAACGTAGGTTTTTTACCCACTTTTTCAAAAATCCTAGGCAGTCTGGTGGGCTCCAAACCCGCAACACTGGGCAAAAAAGTGATATGCTAACAGCCATGTAACAGGTGACCCTAGTTTAAAGTTAAAAAAAGTGTCTACTTACATTTTATTTACTAGTTGGCGATACATTTGTTCTCCGTTCGTTGTTCCAATTAGGAAAATATTTCATCAGTTAATATTTTTCTTTATATACTCAAATAGCACCATTGTTATTATTATTATATGATGTATGAGATAGAAAAGTCTTTTAGGCAAGTGTCAAACCCCATCAGACTAGCCCTGAAGAAGACCTGCAATGTAGGTCGAAGTGTTGGCTTTCCAATAAACGGTTTTCCCTATAGTTTTTTTACCTCCACCTGGACCATTTACTTTCTCATATATATAAAGTCAACTAATATTATTTAACATTATGTTATATATGTTTACGTGAGAGAATTTATAGTGTATTGGGTATAACATAAGTACGTGTTAGATTTGAGTTGGCACCGCTGCACAATGCCTTCATTGAATACAATGTGCCTCTAACTCTGTGCATATGACAGTTTCCGGAACATGACAACTGATGTTACGTATATTCCCATGGGGAATCCCGTGATCCAATTTACTGTTTCATAAACTATTCGAGACACTGGACGGTGCGGAAATTCCTCCTCAGAGAAACTTCTTCGGTATTAGTGTTTCATTATTGAATTGTGGCTTCCTCCAATATCGCCTTGCATCTTCCAATAAAAAGCAAGCAAAGAATTAACCCTTTAAGTGCGGACGACTCTCGAGCAATGCGGTCCAGATGGACTGAATACTTTTCTCTCATATGAGCACTACTGATTAAAAGTTAGAGGCACCTATAATAAATTAATATAGCAATTCTTTTAATGGTTGAATTAATAAATAAAGCACTTGAAAATGTATATAATTGAAGGATTTGCAGCAACAACGAGTTTTTATAATTTTGGGTAAAATTTAAAAAAACTATAGAATGTATTTAAATCGCCTTTGACTTCGTCCAATTATATGCCTCCTACCACTACATATTTTGGCCAAATTCCATTTAGAAATTCGTCAAATTCGCAATTCTAGAGTCGATTTTATTCTGGAGTTAACTGTTTTTTGGCCCAAATAATTGAAAATTTCTTTCTTTTTAAAGTAAGAAAGGATTTAATAAGGACAATTTTCAAGAAAATTAGTTTATTTCAAGAAAAGAACACAGTAACAACAAATTAGAATGCAAAACTACCTAGACTACTGATGATCATTGCATTCGGCGTCAATGATGTCTTCAGGATCCTCGACATCATCATTCGAATTTAGACCATCGTAGAACCACATCTCGTTGTGACCAACATACTTCTCAATTATTGTTCGGATTGTCATTATATGCGAAAACCAAACTAATGTATATAATTTAAATTTCTTAATTTGAAATTTAAATAATTCTTACTATAATTGATTTGGAAATTCTAAAAAGACCACGATTATTTCAAAGCTTCGAGTCTCCAGTCCTCATGACTATTTTTTTTTCTATAACCTCATTGTTTTATAATCTGTGTTTCCAACACCGTAGCTAAAATTAAGTATACATATGTCCTCCCATGAAGTTATACATAATATTATAATTGTAATTTCACGTATTTATTCCATGAAAAAAAGAAAAAAATCGAGAAACATATACTTGTTTAAAGTCCCTATTGCCGTCTTCTTGTATTAGTCCATAGAACTTTTAGGGTTAAGAACAAAACAATAGCTAGCAATACCTAACTAAACTAACAATGACTAAAACAGAACATTAAGTTATGCTACTAAACCGTAAGGCCTCGTAAATCTTGGTATGTAATTGCCCTAAAAAATTATGAAAATTCCTCTGGCCGTTATGCTGGGAACACAAACCAGCCTGGAAGCGATAACTTTTAGGATTAACCTAATAAATCTTTTGAAAGATCGTGCTTCAAAGTTATCGGCTAATGTGATTAAGCCAAGGCTGTAGAAGATCCACAGGCAAGTTAAACATGGGATCCACTTAATGCTGGCCAGTATATCACGCTACAGGCGCTTGGTCCAAGGCTATGGAAGGTCCTTCTGTTCCTCCGATATAAAAGAACTTAGAGTTTCCTCTCATTATTAAATAATATAAAGATTGTAAAAATAATTTCACATCAGCTAATATAATGCAAAACCATCGAACTCGACAGACGTTGTCCTTTTCAAACGTTTTTAAATTATTAATATCACAATTCTATATTATTATTGGTTCGTTTTTTAAGAAAAATCCGTTTTTATACTGAACACTCTGTATCAAGTGGACAATCAGCATGATATATTACAGCCGCTTTCGGGGAAGGATGTTGTAACAAACGAACAATTCCCCGTTGGTTTGAAAAATTGTCTAACCAAAGAAATCATTTATTATTGTGTGGTGGTTAGTGGCAGGAATAATTAATTCCTCATTAGTACTGCAGGTATATTGGCATAATGTAACACAAATTTAACAAAACAAAATAAACTGCATTGTTCAACCGGAAAGGACCTGTACTCTTACAAAACGCCCGACCTCATGTTTCCCGACAGGCGGTGAAGAAACTAAACAACCTGGGTTACGAAGTTAAGATTACTTTAATTCATCAAACACCTTTAGAATAAAGGATTTCATAAAGTTTTTTCACTAGGTAACCTTTCCTTTGCAAACGGAATATACTTTTGAATGAATCAGAAATAAATTTTTTAACATTAACGTAATATTAAAAGTTTTAACATTATAATTTTTTAAATAGGTTGTAATTGTTTGGACCGTTTTAACAAAAAAAATATGTAAAACAAAAAGGTTAAAATACCTGAAACCATCAGCGATCATCAGTTATTTTAATAGCGTTATATACAGGATCGAATTGTGAATGTAAACCATTCTCGAGCCAAATTGAACTCAGGAAAAAAATTTCATTAAAATCGGTCCAACCATTAAGGAGGAATTCAGTGACGTACACAGCTACAGAAGAAAGATGTATGTAAAGATAATTGGCTTAATATATTGTTATTTTAGATGGAGGATGGAAATTGTCGGGGGTGCAGTCAAAATATACACACAAATAAGTGGAAACTTAAGTTTTATTTGTGCCTACGTGTCTACTTTGTAGGTCATCTTCAGGACCAAAAGGAGTGGCTGCTCAGTGACCGTGTATATTTTCACTGCACCCCCCAACAATTTCCAGCCTCCATTAGTTCTTCCATTCAACTATTTCCTCTCTAATATTGTTATTTTATATTGTTTTTTATTTATTATTCCGACAATTGATTTAAGCTGAGTTGCGGTTCCTTCTTTTGGTATAAACATGAAAAAAAAACACCATTTGGACCATGGCCTCTTTAAAGGGTTTTTATTATCTTCAGTTTCATTGCCGCCTGAAAGCTATTTGGAATATGATAGCAATTTGTGCTTTTTCTCGATTGCTTTAATTTGACTTTTATGGGCCATATGTTAAGCACATTAAGGCCAAACTGCCTCGCTTCCAAAGGCCTCAGATGATTACTCTTACCGAATATCTAATCTAGAGCTCTTATCTTTGTTTTATACTAACTTCTTTCTAATTGAACAGACACAAACAGAGATATGTATTTATACGCAAACTCTTATGTTTATATTTGTTTATGGCTTATTGGTACATAGCGGCATACTCCCAACAAGAAAAACCACAACTCCCTACATGGATCCTGATAGGGATTCATTCCATTTATACTTATCCTCCCTATAATTTTATGCCTCTTTTTGAACTTTTGGTATTCTGTATTTGACGCGTTCAGGATCACATAACTCCAAATTATAAAGAAATGGTTTCTTCCCATGTTTCGCTCGTTCATTCAACCAATCCTTTATGCCAAAGAAACTTCAGGTTCAGAACTGGACTAAGAACATGAATAAAGTAACTAAGTATCGTGTCAGAGACAATTGTTTGAGTAAACTAGCGATAATTTTGATCTGGAAGCCTCGTATAGCATCTGATAGGTTCCGTTTTCGACCATTTATTTCTTGTAAAAGGCATTTTATAAAGAAGAAGAAGAATTAGTATACGTAAAGCATTTTAACAACTTTTCGGTATGTCTATTGGACTCATTTCGATTTTATTACATATACTTGTAGTTATATCTGCAACCGCATTATCTCTAATATTGGTGTTACGGGCTACTGGGTGTAAAATGGACTAAACTATTACTTAATTCAATAATCTAATATTTATTAACAAATTAGAAAGAATACAATGAGATTATTTAAAACAGTTAAATTATTAAACTAATATCAATTTACAATAACAATATTCTACTAAATGTTATCTAATTTCTAAGATAATATACAAACAATATAAGATATTTCTAATACTAAATAACTAAACTATTTATATATAAATTTGTACAAATACAATAATATTACACTATAGTTTACAATAACAAATTAACACTTACAGTTCGCTAACTTAAGTCCACCGACCGTAAGACTCTCCAAATATGACAAACTGCCACACAGTTTATTACACTTATTACACGGCCACTAATTGTCACTGTTGCTCACTAAGCACTTAATACAGACTGATACTAACTCACTGTAACTCACGCACTATCACTAGTTAACGACTGCTACTCATTGGCTTATTACTTCACTGCTTATTACTGACTGCCGCGGCCGAAAACGCTGTCCTTTTTATATAGGCAAGGTAGGTCGTGGTGGGGCATTACTCGGAACACGGACGAGGACCACCTAGACCGATCTAGAAGGTTCTACGCCATTCTATAATCCCTTCCGCTTAATCCCATTGTTTGCCTAATCCGCTCTAGGCAGATCAGAAGCCGGTCCTGCTTTCCGCTCTGACCGTAACACTGCCCCCTCCTTAAAAGTGCTCTGCCCCAGAGCATAGTCCGGAGAAATCAGGCGGTCATGAGCTTCCCTCGATGGAGACGCATTTCCTTTCCAGGGGTTGAACGTGCACACCAATATGGCGACTCCAGAGTTGGCGAATATCTGTTCAAGCATGTTCCTGACAACCTTCCACTCCAGGCCGTCATATCCACAGCCCAACTTAGGGATCGCGAGCTTGGTGACACGCAGTCTCAGAAGCTTACTCCGCAGGTCGTCGAGGCTTCGCCGCAGTGCGTCATATGTGGGCTTCTGATCAGTAGCACACTTGGTAACTAAGTAGAACAGGTGTCGTCCTTCGTGCGTATGGTGGAGAGCTTTCCCGACGCGTGGTCCTTGGCGTTCCAGTTCCTCAGTTCCAGCAAACTTCTTCCTGAAGACGGTTGCAATCCCTCGGGAAGTCCTCAGATCTTCGGCTACACAATGGGCCAGAGAATAGTCCGCGGGTAACGAGAAGATATCTCTGTATACTGCCTGAGTTACTCCACGGGAACCTTGTACCTTAGGTTGTGCAACTGATACCTTACTGGCCTCCACGTTGTTGAGGTACCTGACTTGCTGGTCTTTTGTCGGGCCATGGTCTCCTTTGTATGGGGCCAGTCTATTAAAATGGACTACCCTGGGTTTTCCTTTTGGCTGCTTTCTGATCCTATAGATGACGTCGTTTATCCTATTGATGATCTCAAACGGGCCATCCCAGGAGTTCTGAAGTTTAGGTGAGTAGCCTCGCCTTCTTCGAGGATCATGTAGCCAGACCAAATCTCCAGGTTGGAATCCACCTTTCTCTGCCCTGATGTCGTAACGCTCCTTCATTCTGTCACTGGCTCCCTGGATGTTTGCACGAACCTTTTCGTGGATATTATCCATCCGCTTCCGTAGATTCGTGACGTACTCCTCTCCGGCCACTTCCTCATTAGGCTTGAACCCGAATTTCAGATCACAAGGCAAACGAAGTTCTCGGCCGAACACCACATTTGCGGGGGTCTGCCCCGTTGCTTCATGGACTGAACTCCGGTAGGCTAACAAGAACAAGTGAAGATACTGGTCCCAGTCTCGCTGATGCTCGGAGACAACTTTAGACAAATATCGACCCATTGTCCTGTTCATGCGCTCCACCATGCCATCCGATTGAGGGTGAAGAGGTGTCGTCCTGGTTTTCCGTATTCCCAGTGCTTCGCACATCCCGGAGAAGACTGCAGACTCAAAGTTTCTTCCCTGGTCAGCGTGAAGTTCCATGGGTACTCCAAACCGGCTGACGAGCTGCTTCACAAGTACGTCTGCAACCGTGACTGCCTCTTGATTCGGAAGGGCATACGCTTCCACCCACTTAGAAAAATAGTCCATGGCCACGAGAATATATCGGTTGCCTTCGTCCGTCACAGGGAAAGGGCCAGCGATGTCAATCGCTATCCTCTCGAACGGTGCTCCCACGTTGTACTTCTTCATAGGGGCCTTCTTTCTTCTTGTTGGTCCGTTAGAAGCCGCACAAGTCGCACAACGCCTGCACCAGTCCAACACATCGTCCTTAAGGTTTGCCCAGTAAAAGCGTTCACGAACTTTTTCCAATGTACGGTGAACTCCAAGATGGCCGCCAGTTACACCGTCATGTAGTTCCCTAAGCACTTCGGGCACTTTATTCCTTGGAACGATGAGCTGTAGCCTGCGCTGATCTCCTTCCGCGTTCTCCAAAGCCCGTTTCAGCAGCCCGTTGTCCACTAAAATGGAGTTCCATTGGGCCCAGTACGTTTTTACATTCTTCGACATTGGAGCAACATCCTGCCAGGCCGGTCTTCCTCGCCCCGATATTTTCCATTCCTTTATTTGTTTTAAGTCCGGGTCCTCGTCCTGTTCCTTTGACACCTCTGCATCTTGCCAACTGTCGATGACAACTGTAGTCCTCAATACCGCTGCCTGCTTCTCCTCTTGTCGAGAACAATGCTTGCAGCCTTCTTCACAAGGTCTTCTTGACAGTGCATCCGCATTCCTGTGGCTCGTTCCAGAACGATGAGCAGATTCAAAGTCATACTCTTGAAGGCGCTCAATCCACCTCGCCACTTGCCCCTCAGGTGACTTGAATCGCAGCAGCCACATTAGAGCCGCGTGGTCCGTTCTCAGCAGGAACCTTCTTCCGTATAGGTATTTATGAAAATGCTCTATGGACTTTACTACTGCCAGAAGCTCTTTCCTTGTGACACAGTAGTTTCGTTCCGGAGCTGAGAGTGCTTTGCTGAAATATCCAATCACCCTTTCTTCTCCGTCTTGGAGCTGAGAGAGGACACTTCCAATGGCGATGTTGCTGGCATCTGTGTCAAGTATGAACTTGCCCTCGGGGCGTGGATAGCTCAGAATAGGAGCACTAATCAATTTGCTCTTCAGCTCCTCGAAGGATGCCTGACACTCGTGATCCCAATGGAAAGTCCTTTTCTCCTCGGTAAGTCTGGTAAGAGGTTTCGCGATGTTAGCGAATCCTTTCACGTACCTCCGGTAATAGGTGCAGAGCCCGAGAAAACTTCTCACCTGGTGCTTATCTCGAGGTACTGGCCAGTTGGTGATCGCTGCTATCTTCTCTGGGTCAACAGCAACTCCGTTGTCTGACACAATATGCCCCAGGTAGTTGACTTGCCTTCGGAAGAGATTACACTTCTTCGGGTTCAACTTAAGGTTCGCTGCACGCAGTCGTTCGAAGACCTTCTCCAGGTTCTTCAGATGGTGATCGAAGGACTTTCCCAGCACAATGATGTCATCTAGGTACACCAGGCATACCTCCCAAGAGAGACCTCTTAACACATTTTCCATCAGCCTCTCGAATGTGGCAGGAGCATTGCAAAGCCCGAACGGCATTACTGTAAACTGCCAGAGCCCAGTGCCAATTGAAAACGCCGTTTTCTCTTTATCTTCAGGTGCCAATCCAACCTGCCAATATCCACTGCGGAGATCCAAAGTAGAGAAGAGTTTACACCCCTCTAGGGTGTCCAGCGTATCGTCAATCCTGGGAAGCGGATAGCTGTCCTTCTTGGTGACATTGTTCAGAAGACGGTAGTCTACGCAGAACCTCGTTGTGCCGTCTTTCTTCTTCACCAATACAACAGGAGACATCCAGGGGCTACTCGAAGGCTCAATGACACTGTCAGCCGCCATCTCCTTTATAATCTCCTCGGCGTCCTCCCGTTTGGCTAACGGCAGCCTCCGCGGAACCTGTCGGATGGGCTTCGCATCCCCAGTGTCAATCTTGTGCTGGACGATATCCGTTCTGCCCCGTGGTCCTGGTCCGATCTCGAAGACGTCATGCCATCGGGTAATCATGTTTTTCACCTCCTCGCTCTGTTCAGGTGAAAGGTCGCGGCATGACTCGTTAACAAATCCTTTTAGTTCTTCTGGCAGTCCTCGGAGCTCGGTGGGACGACGTTGCAGCTGACGAACCACTGAGGTAGCGGTTGTACACTCCCCGACCGGTGTTCCTTTCTTCAGCGTTACCGGGAAGCTGTTCAGGTTCATTAGCCGGATTGGAGTGGTCCGTCCGGCCTTGATGAGAGACCTAGCAACCAGTACGCCGCGTCCGATCTCTTGTTCTTCGTGCCTTCCAGGTTCGAGTAGTGCACATTGACCCGCGGGTAGATGGCCTTCGACCGTCCCATGCGTCACGATTTGGCTCCGTGCCGGTAAAGTGGTGTCTTCTGGAAGCAGCACTCGTGCGCAGAAGTCCTTTTCCTGCCGAAGTATGACTTCCTCGTCTCCCAGCGTCATCACACCTCTCGACATATCCAGCTTGATCCCGTATGCGATCATGAAGTCCATGCCCAATATAACATCTTCATCGATCTCTGCCACGAGAGCGCGGTGCTGCAGATGTTGATCCCCGATGTGGAAGGTGGCATCTGTCTCCCCGTAGACCTTGGCTGGCTGTCCTGTTGCAGTCCGTAATGCCCAAGTTGTTGGTAAGATCTTCTCAGCTGGAAGTGTCTTGGAGTTCAAGATTGTCATGCTCGCGCCGGTATCCACTAGAAGGCTTCGCAGCTGCCCGTTCACCATCCCATCAACGTAGAAGCTGTTTGTCCTGCTTCCTATTGACGCAACTCTGATGGCCTTCCTGGGGGCTTTGACGTTACGGGTTGGACACTTGCTTCTAGGGTGTCCAAGCTGGCCGCAGCCCCAACAGCGTATCTCCTTCTTATGGGTCCTGAGAGCATCCAACACTTTGGTCACTATGTCCTCGACGCTGGTTACCACATTAGGCTCTGCTCCTGCTGCTCGAACTCGCGCATTGCCCCGTACAGACAGCCTGACAGCTTCAAACTCCATGGCCTGAGATAATGCGTCTCCCAACGTTTTCGGCTGGGCGAGCTTCACTGCTTGTTGTGTCTCTGGGTCCCGAAGTCCATCCAGGAATTTGTCGACAGCCAAACTCTCGTAGACATAGTCAGTGACCGATGGGTAGGCGTTCCTCACCAGCCGGGCAATATCCGCTTCAAATTCCTGCAGCGTCTCGTTGTCCTTCTGGACCCTGTTTCTTAACTGTGAGCGATATAGCTGGTCCATGTGGCGGTGTCCGAAACGCATTTCCAGTCTTCTAATCAGCTTCACGTAGTTGGACCGCTCCGACATGGGCATCCCCTGCAGCACTCTCAAGGCGTCCCCACGCAAGGCCAGGCACAACGCTGAAGCTTGGGTCTCCTGTGACCACCCGTGGATCGAAGCCGCTGTCTCGAAGAGAGTCATGTAGTCCTCCCACGGCGTCTTTCCGTCGAATACTGGAATGGTATTGTGAGTTGGCGGCGCCCCAGCATAGGCGGGTAGAATGCTATTACGATGGCTGCCCTCGCAGGTACAGTCGGTGTCGTTCGTCGGTGGGTTGCTCTTACGTCCCTCGAGAGCTTCCATTCTTAGCCTAATTTCGTTCACTTTTTCTCCTAGCCTAGATTCTACATCTGCTACTTTATTATTTACATCGGCTAACTTATTATCTACATTTTCCATTAACTTAGTCTCTAATGTGCCTAACTTAGACTCTAATGTATCCATTAAATCATTTTTTACAGTACCTAGCTTATTTTCTACATTGCCTAGTTCATTTTTAACACTGCTTAATTCATTACCTAGTTCATTTTTAACACTGCTTAATTCATTACCTAGTTCATTTTTAACACTGCTTAATTCATTACCTAGCTTATTTTCTACATTGCTTAACTCATTTTTAACAGTACCTAATTCATTTTTAAAAGTTGCAGACAACTTGCTTAAATCAGTTTCAAACAGAACGTCATCTGGATTTTCCCCTAACTCTACAAAAAATTGACGCAAGCGATGTTGCAGTACACTTTTATTTCCGGAAGAATCCAGATCACGTTCTTCTAATTCCCGTTTTAAATCCGCAACTTTTAAATCCATCAATTTAAGATTTTGAGAAGCCATTTTTCAAACAGTAGCCCAATTATTACAAAATGCAAGACAAAATAACAATTACACAAGATCCCACTTCTGACACCAATTTGTTACGGGCTACTGGGTGTAAAATGGACTAAACTATTACTTAATTCAATAATCTAATATTTATTAACAAATTAGAAAGAATACAATGAGATTATTTAAAACAGTTAAATTATTAAACTAATATCAATTTACAATAACAATATTCTACTAAATGTTATCTAATTTCTAAGATAATATACAAACAATATAAGATATTTCTAATACTAAATAACTAAACTATTTATATATAAATTTGTACAAATACAATAATATTACACTATAGTTTACAATAACAAATTAACACTTACAGTTCGCTAACTTAAGTCCACCGACCGTAAGACTCTCCAAATATGACAAACTGCCACACAGTTTATTACACTTATTACACGGCCACTAATTGTCACTGTTGCTCACTAAGCACTTAATACAGACTGATACTAACTCACTGTAACTCACGCACTATCACTAGTTAACGACTGCTACTCATTGGCTTATTACTTCACTGCTTATTACTGACTGCCGCGGCCGAAAACGCTGTCCTTTTTATATAGGCAAGGTAGGTCGTGGTGGGGCATTACTCGGAACACGGACGAGGACCACCTAGACCGATCTAGAAGGTTCTACGCCATTCTATAATCCCTTCCGCTTAATCCCATTGTTTGCCTAATCCGCTCTAGGCAGATCAGAAGCCGGTCCTGCTTTCCGCTCTGACCGTAACATTGGGTTAGACGTCATTTAACAATTTCAAAAATAAAATAACCATTACTACAACCCACGAAAGGTCAGGGTTCAGAACATGGTACATACTGAACTGTTTTTAAAAAATCGGTAGAGCAAGAAGGTATAATGCTCAACCCCCACTTATTTTTCCCCAATTAACTCATTACCACGTTAAAGAGGTTGGGTGAGAACCAGGAGGGTCTGGAGATCCCACAACGTCTAAGACTATGGCTGTGAGCAGATTTAATTATTTACCTGCCACAGTTGATTTAAACCCGAAACCTTCAGCATAGCAACTTATCACTCTACACACTCAGCTACTCAACGCCCTAAATGGAAATCAACCCCTATCAATCACAATAATTATTATAATTATACACTTATCACTCTTATTTTATTGTGTTTATTACATTTAAAAGCGATATTTTTAGTTTAAATTCTTTCCGCGAATTTCCATTTATTTTATTGTTATGAATATTTCATTTTTTTAACTTCCTCCATTCTCCACAACAATTTATTATTAATTACTAGCGACCCACACGTACAAGTATCTTGTCCGTACGATAATTGTACGGGATTAGGCTAGCACCGTCTTCGGTGAAACCCATCGATATTCCAACTCATTTACACAAAACCTCGACAAATTATATTCCTAAACCTTCCTTGTAAATCACTCTATCTATTGGTGATAACCGCATGCAAATCCGTGCTGTAGTTATTGAGTTTACCGCGAACAAACCCGGCCTAGGACTTTGTTTTATAATATTTATAGATTTACAACTTAATTTACCGAAATCGGTAATCAAACAATAGATTTCATCAATTATTGCTATCAGGAACAATTAAATGGTTACACTTGCAATCAGTTGATTGGACAAGATATTTCATTTCAAATGATATGACTCATTACAAATGAGTATTATATCGCTTAACACTTGAGTACTGTTAAAAACATTCACTTCGAATCTGTGTTCCAAATATTTGTTAGTCTGAGTGTTTCTTAAAACGACAGACAAATCATTATTATGAAGTAATATTGGTTTTGATGAACCTTCGATATACTGATAAATAATAATAGGCTTCAATAACATTTCCCAATAATTTTCCATAAGGATTCTTCACTCCTGAATGGCGATTCTCTATCTTGTCATCATAAGATAATCGCTAATCAATTTCAAGAGCTACTTGCTTGATTTGATAAACGATATTTAATGTTCAAAACTGCCTTATTGTCCTGATCAGTAATAATCTCTATACCTCATAAGTGAGTACGTCGTAAAAAGTATTATACTGGCTGGATAATAACATTATTGGAAACCTGGGAGCATAAGTGCCGCTTAGATAATATTAGGTTAAGCCAAGATTTGGATACATGATTGAGTGTCATGGAGCCCGGCACATAAGAACTACTTTATTACACTTGAAACTGAAAAAGTAAAATCCATTTAGGTGATTGAGGTTTTTATTAAACTATTTTTAAAATAAAAGACAACTAATTAAAAATATAAAATGAAATCCGAATCATATAATAAGGTAAAGGTATCCTTTTAATTTTTCGTGATAATTTATGGCTTTTAATAGTAATCAATTGATATTTAGCAGACTCCAATCTGCAACTCAGTTGAAATCGTCATCCCTCCGCCCTGACGATGGCCTAATATTTACCCCGAAACGTAGGCACAAATAAAATAAGTTCAACTTATTTTTGTAAAATTTATTGACTGCACTCCCGACTATTTATCACAATTCTAACATGATTTTAAGTTATTTACTCTACAAGATGAAACAAGATGAATGAATGTGAGAATTTTCTCGGGTTGAATCAGATTCATTTTTCCATGCAAAAAAAAAAGAATTTTATGTAGAAAGTTTTCAAACATCAGATTTACTCCAAAACTTCCTAAGGTCAAAAATAAGGTAGGTGTCAAAGATCACAGAACTGTATTATCTCTTACGAAAATATTGCCTCCTTTTGAAAGGCATTTCGAGCCAAAGATAAATATGTTGTTGGAACACCTTTTGAAGACTCGACCTTCTGGACGATTTCAGGTTCAAACATATTTTATTGTACTGCTTTACTATATCAGTGGAGACTTTTTACCTTTTGTTACACTTTTCAACTGTTGTGCAACAATTTTATTCAGGCTGGACAGCCCTCAGAAGCTCTGCTCATCCCACACGGTCCATTTAAGGCTGTTGGATGATTAAATAATATTCTACAACAGCCGGAATATTTTGGATACCTATACTAATATTATAATTATTGCTTTACATTAGCCCTCACTCTATACCGGTAAATTAATAATAATTAAATTAATATTAAAAAGTTGTAGTAATCATGAGTTCACTTTGTTGAAGGTCTCGGGTTCAAATCCGTGGCAGGTAATAATTTAATACCTCTTAACTATCAATATAATTAAATATTTAATATAATTAAATTATAATAATTAAAATTGAAGATAATTAAATATCAATATAATTAAATCTCTTAACTAACAGATACCTCCCTGCACAACGGCTAAGATGCAATATAGTTTCTATCCACATCTATCACCAAGACTCTTCATAAATGTTTGTAATTAATCTTTTGTCGTTTCAGGCTACTTAAACAGTTACTAGACAACCGTCCTATGCTCCCTATTGATTACAAAATACGGTACTTATATGTTATGGTTTCACCACCTTATAATTTAATTTCATAATTATGAAGCACATGTGAAGTAAACGGATGTAAATTATATGGATTATACACAGTGAGTTTTAGTTCTGTAAAAATGTACACTTTAAAAAGGATATTTCACGAGGTTCAAGAATAAAAAACGGCCATAAAATTCCTCCAAGGTATCGGACTGTTACCTAACTCAAAGGTATGCCGTCAAGTTCATGATATGACTATGTATTATGTTACAAAAATAAAGTGGAAGTGTTCCAAACGAAGCTACAAGAAAAGTGAGGGCATAAGAAAAGACAGGTTTGGTGATAAGATACATTTCATATATTACATTTTCAAAAGACTCATTAACATGATTATTATTAGATATATATCGACCTACGGAGTAGAATTCCTCTCGTATTCAATCCTCACAATCCTAAATCCTTTGTAAAATCCTCACTGCTCCTTACTTTGCTACGAGTAGTTATCCGTAATGACCTCTATGTCCTATTCGTTGGGGATTTGGCCCAAACCCGATATTAGACCTATTATGACTAATTTTATACCCACTCAAACTAACTAGTCCTCCACCTAGCTCCCTCTTCGATTCCCGATAATCCTTCAAGGCGTCTGAAAAGATGATGATTTTATGACCTTAATATTACAATTTTTTAATTCGAGTACTACTTTTGGACAGTCTCTACTCGTCTTATGTAATTACGTATACATTACATTTACTTGTTTTATTATTACCATTTGTCATAAAGCTCCAAAAGTGGAAGACGCTAAGTAAAGATGGTTCATATTTGGGGCTTCTTGTTCTGCCAACTTTTCCTGCACACTCTCTATAGTTTTATATAAGTAGTTATAAACGACGGGTTGTAGAATTGGAGACTGTGGAATTGACCTTGACAAGGCGAGGGGAAGGGTGCGGGGGGGAAGCCTTGGAGGTCTGAATGCCACATTTGGCAACGTCGCAAGGAATGTGCAAGATTTGGCAACATCGCTTTGTTTACATTAGTGTTATAGTAGAGGTGCAAATGACCTTGTGACGTCACGGGGGCATTGACCCTCTGACGTCATCGAGGGGCCGGGGGTTCCTTTATCAGAATTTTTTTTTTTTTTTTTAATATTTTATCTATATAGTGTGTAAAACTGTGACGGGGGGGCATTGACCCTCTGACGTCATCGAGGGGCCCCGGGGTTCCTTTATCAGAATTTTTTTTTTAAATATTTTATCTGTATAGTGTGTAAAACTGACCTTGTGACGTCAGTTCCATCAGAGCATGAGTCATTGATGGCCTAGCGCTGCCCGGGTATGCTTGATCGGCAGTTTATATTTTATCTCACGGACGAAAAGGTTGACATTGAACTATAGCAGACGACAGGACAAAATAAGATAAGTGAGATTGTCTTACGGATGCAATATAAACTTAAATAATCACCTTGTCTGTGAGTTACATTAACCAATTCATTCACAGTTCTCTATATTTCCATGTCCATATATGGGTCGTAATACCTCCTATTCCCAGTATGCCTAGCTCATCAGTTCATACACGATTAATATCTGGACCGTCAGTTAAATAGTCACATTCGCAGTTCTCTATATTCCCATGCCCATATATGGTCATGATACCTCCTATTCACACTTTGCCTAGCTCATCAGTCCATACTCCCTTTATAAACGTTCCCTCTTCGGCCCACTGGCACTCCGTCACTCCGTCTCGTCTGCGTGTTGTGCTGTCCACCGTCTCTAATCACTGCTTAAACGTAAGTTGTTATTGCTACTTGTTTTAACTAATCTTAACATAATTACAACAATCTGATTGTTATAAACATTGCAGATGTCCCTTTTGAATAGATTAAACGGTCTTACATCCTATAAAGAGAGTTGCATGAGGGGGTATGCTATTCAATATTGGAGTTGCGGTTTAAAACAACTGAACACGGCCAAGGATTGGAGGCTATTATAGAGGCTGAAAGAGGAGGAGAGCGCTTTAGGACCTTTCTTCCCAAGAGGTACAGTGAATGTTTCACTGATGCGGAGATCAAACATTATAATGGTGAGTTTTCATATTATCAATTGCTTCATTTCAAACAATGTTAATACCTGATTGTTAGAAAAAAAAGTAAGATTGTTTTCTTTATCGTAGGATCATTGAAGATGACATACAAGGGAAAGCAGAGAAATTCATATATAATAACTTTTAGCGAATAAATATATATTAGCAGCGAACATAATGGTCATAGGAAAATATTAATTTAAAAAAGGTATGGATGTTTTGTGTTCAAAATGTGGGCTTTTATTGAAAACATTAAACGCACATAAATGCAAATGGCAATTTCATGTGTGCACATATTGTAGACGTGAATTTAATTCGAAATTTAGCTGTACACGACATATAATTACCTGTAAAAATAAAAAGCACATCAGTCCCCTTCAAGCATTAGTCGGTAATACTAGTCAATCGATAACAATGGAAAATTTCCAAACTCCGGCTGGACCCTCTTTAAAACAATCTGTTTCCAGTTCTCAATCGCATTTACCATTCAAAAAACGGATACATTCGAACATTCCACCTTTCTACAACACTAATATTGTAGAAAAAGGAATTAGTTCTCCAAAAAAATATAAACTTTATAATAAGGAACAACTTGATAGGTTAATCACATATGAACAAGGAATTAAAAAGGCTGCATTTGGTAATTCGGTGATAGACTTTTATTTTGAAAATCATAATAATAAAACTACTCCAAACATTTTTTTAGAAATCAATAAAGAAAAACTTATTGAGATTTTAACTTCATATTTGACACAATGGAACATATTTAAAATTAATTTACACTTAGATTGTACATACAAAAAAATAAATCATAACAACGAGGAAAAGTCCAATATGAATTTTAAGACTAGTCAGAACATCATAGATTCATCAACCGATTTGCACAATTATTTGAAAGAGTCATACGAAAAATTAATTATGGAATTAGATTCCTTTGAAGCCAAAGGTTCTGGTTGGGCCTTTGTTTCTTGCAACTTTCTATGTTTGCATTTTACCAAATATACACCTCTGAGCGGAAAACAATTTATTAATTTGCCAAAAGGTATAAAAAACAAACATGCTGTTATTAATGTAAAAAATATAAACAACGACTGTTTTCGTTTAGCAATACTGAGCAAAACAGTTGGTTCGAACGATCCTACATTGTACGAAAATTTAGAAACCCATTATCAATTCGATTGTATTTCATATCCTACTTCATTTAAAGATATTAAAAAATTCGAGGAAGTAAACAATGTTTTAATTAATGTGTACGGTTTGGATGAAAAAAACAATATATTTCCCTTAAGAATAAGCAAAAAGGAAACATATAACGAGAGATTTGACCTTTTGTTTCTTCAAAATGAAATAAACTCACACTATTGTTATATCGCAAATTTAAGCAGGCTTGTTGGTAGTCAAATATCAGGTGACAAATCCGCTAAAGAAATTTGCCACAGGTGTTTAACATCTATTTCCTGGAGATACAAAACAAAAAGTGGAAAAAACGCTGAAGAACGATTAAAGGAACATTTATTATTTTGCGGTGCGCATAAACCAGTTAGGACAGATTTTCCTGCAGATGATAAAATCAAATTTAAAAAATTCGAATCCACCCAAAAAATTAAAATTGTTGCTTATGCAGACTTTGAATCATATCTGGAACCAATTGCAGGTCCTTCCCAAAATCCATCAATTTCTTGGACCAAATCAGTTCAAAACCATAAAATTTTTTGTGCTTCACTTATGGTCAAAACGGATATACCTCAATTTAAATTACAACAGCCATTAATTTTTACCGGTGAAAAATGTATGCTAATGTTCATGGAAGGACTACATAATTTGGCTAAAAAAGCTGATGAAATATATGGTAAAGTTGAGCCTATGTCTGAAATGACGGAGGAAGAAAAGATAATTTATCAGTGTACCCATGTATGTGTTATCTGTCTGAAAACTTTAAATGAGGATGAGAAGGTGCATCATCATGATCATGTGTCATCTAAGTTCATTGGAGCGGCTCATTCTAATTGCAATTTACAAGCAAAAACACCCAATTTCATTCCAGTATTTATGCATAACTTTCAGGGTTATGACTCGCACTTTATTGTTCCGTTTTTAGCAAACCATGAAGGAGATGTTACCGTAGTTCCAAGTAATACAGAAAAATACATAAGTTTTACCAAAACATTTAAAGATTGCAAAACTAAAATAAGATTTGTAGATAGTTATAAATTTTTAGCTGCGGGGCTTGATACCCTAGTGCAAAACATGAAAAAAGGTTCTTCAAGTCTTTCAATTACATTCCCTCATTTGCATCAGTTAATTCCGAAACGAAACGAAAGTTGAATTGTTAACGAGAAAGGGAATTTACCCTTACTCTTACATAGATTCATTACTGCGGTTAGAAGAAACTCAGTTGCCTGCAATAAGTAAATTTTACAACAACTTAACTGCAGAAAATATTTCCGAGTCTGATTATAAGCATGCGCAAAACATTTGGAATACTTTTAATATAAATAACTTAAAAGAATATACCGAAATGTATATACAAACAGACGTAATTTTATTATGTGAAATATTTGAAAAATTTCGTAATCTCTCTATGGATATATATTCACTAGATCCTGCCCATTTTATGTCTCTTCCAGGCCTCAGTTACGAAGCAATGTTAAAAACGACAAATATTGAATTGGACGTTATTAAAGACATGGATATGGTATTATTTATCGAAAAAGGCATTCGAGGAGGTATTACACAAGTTGTCAAACGTTATGCCAAAGCAAATAATTATTATGTAGATGATTACGATCCAAATCCGCCCATTAACTACTTAATTTACGCAGATGTAAATAATTTATACGGCTATGCAATGAACTGTTTCCTTCCATATTGTGACTTTGAATGGCATAATGAAGATTTAGATGTGTTAAAAGTTCCTGACAACTCTGAAGTTGGTTATATACTCGATGTAGACATTGATTACCCTGAAGCCATACACGATATGCACTGTCAACTACCTTTATTACCTGATAAATTAAAATCGCCTGACAGTGATAAAACAACAGAAAAGTTACTTACTACACTCACACCAAAAACCCGTTATATTGTTCATTATGTCAATTTGAAACAAGCACTAAATCTTGGCGTTAAATTAGCCAAAATTCATAGGATTTTAAAATTTAAGCAAAAAAATTGGTTGTCACCATACATAAATTTAAATACCCAACATAGAGCTAAGTCAACCAATCCTTTTGAATCGGATTTTTTTAAACTCATGAACAACTCCTGTTTTGGTAAATTTATGGAAAACGTTAGAAAACGAATAGATTTAAAAATTGTTACAAATAAAAAATCATTGAACAAACTAGTTAAAAAGCCAAATTTCAAAGAAAGAATAATTTTCACTGAAAATGTAGTTTCCGTTCAGTTAGAGAAGAATAAAATTGTATTTGATAAACCTCTTTATGTTGGTTTTAGTATATTGGAACTATCAAAAGTTTTAATGTACGAATTACATTATAACATATTTTTAAAAAAATATGGTCCGAAAAATATAAACCTCTGTTATATGGATACTGATTCATTTTTATACCTAGTAAATACAAAAGATATATACGATGATATAAATTATGATTTAAAAGACTATTTTGATACCAGTAATTTTCCAACAAAACATCGCTGTTATTCTGAAGAAAACAAAAAAATAGTAGGAATGCTCAAAGATGAAACTGCTGGCGATCCAATCGTTGAATATGTTGGCCTAAGGCCAAAAATGTATTCATTTATAACCAAAAGTGGTTTATTGATAAAACGATCCAAAGGGGTTAAAAAATGTGCGGTTAAAGAATTCACGTTCCAAAATTACTTAGATACTTTAAGAAATTATGAGTCGATGTACAGCCAATTTCAGATCATTCAATCAAAAAGACATCAAGTGCAAACAGTTTTAATCAATAAAAAGTCTCTTTGTCCATATGATGATAAACGGCATACCTTAGATAACGCAAGAGATACACTTCCTTATGGCCATTATGCATTGTCGCTACATAAGTAAAGCAAATGTTTTGTAATGTAATTAAATTGTTTATTTTATGAACTAATTATATCTGAGATTAGAAAAGAAAAAATAAACAGAATAGTAGCAATCAAAAATGTTTTATTTGAAATATGATAATAAGTAATAAAAACTTAGTGTCTAATTTCATCAATGATATGTATAAATACATGTGTTATAAAGCTACAAATAAATACATTCATTACAAAAGTGCATTATTCTTTTCACACCACTATGCGATATCCTTCCTGTCAATCCAGCTGCTTTCTTTTAGCCCCCACCATTTCACATACAACTTATTTCCTTTCCTTTTCAAAATCTTTTCGATGAGATAAACATCTGGATGTTTTACTTTTTGAAGCTCTTCAGCATAAAAGGAGCCACTGATAGGTTGACTTTTGAGATCTTCAAGTAAATATGTATATGGATCCGTCTTCTGAATCTTGATTACTTTAAATATTTCGCTTGACCAATTTGGCTTGTAGCCTTTTGAAAATGCTGTTTTTTGCTTAGATATCCTCACAAAATCGTCCTCTTCAAACTTCTGCTTTCGCACTTTTGATTTGGAACGAACAGAAGAAGAAGAATACACTTTGTTTAGCAAGTAGTTTTCTGATTTTTTATTATGGGCATCAATTGGTCTCATACCTATTGTTGTATGGAATGATGAGTTATAATCATGTAGAATCTGAGGTAATATATCTAAAAACTTGTAATTTCCACCCAAGCTAAATGCTTTCCACATTTTCGCTTTTAAAGTTCTATTAAACCTTTCTACAATGGAAGCTTTCATATTAGAAAAGGTCGAATAATGATTAATATAGTACTGTTTTATTAGAGATTTAAACTTGGAATTATAAAATTCTTTTCCTTGATCGCTTTGAATATTTCTCGGTGTTTGTTTGCTCGAACGAAACACGCTCTCCATCGCCTTAGTTACATCATCAGCAGATTTCTTCTTTATTGGTACGGCCCATGCATATTTAGTAAAGCAGTCTATAACTGTTAATAAATATTTGTATCCTTTATTTTCTCGAGCATAAGGTATCATTTCTACTAGATCTATTTGCCACAAGTCATTTATCCCTTTCAAAACAGTCTTTCTTCTAGGGTATATCTTGCGAGCTGGCTTATGTAATTCATTTACGATTGTTGTTTTTATTTTTGATGAATCCATCTATAATTTTCTTTTTAAGTACTTTGTTAAGATAGCCGAGTGTGACTGCGTCAGATTCCTCTACGGGCTCACCGATGTTTGTTATTCTTTTCCCGAGACAATCATATATATTGTCAACTAGAGTCAAAGCAACTCTGTCGAAGAATTCTTTTGTAACAACATCATAGTTATTTATAGGTGGAGCGAAATTGACAAGTCTTTTTCTTTTTCCATCTATATAGCTACCCGGCCAATTCTTTAAATCAGTGTAGGTCAGTGCTAGTGTATCACAATATACTTTATTTGCAGCGTCATGAGCAGCGACTGGATTTGCAATATTGACGATCCTTAAATGATGTGCATCAATGTCCTTTTCAGACTTTAATAAGCTGAATGGAAAATAACGTTTTTTGTATTTTGTATGCTTTTTTGCTATGTGAGATCCGAACTTGTTTATTGTCATGTTTGTACTGAATCTAAATATAAAAATGTGGGCATTAATATATTATATTTTCTTCTCGTAGTTCTTCAATTATAGATTCTATTTCATTTTGATGTCCTTCATGCCCGGCATAAGTTGAAGACATTAGCAGCCTAAGGCGATCGACTAGTTCGTTTGGGTCATTCCAACGCTCGTACAGAGGTTTATCGACGCTCATAAGTCCAGTGCCCCGTTTGTAAGAGTGGGAACGGAGTGAAGTTAGCCTGCTCGAAGCTGCTGATGCTGAGGAAGGAGGGCGGGGTTTTAATGATTGTGTTGGGAATAACTTCGATATTATATTTCTATACTTCTCAGATCTATTTCCGGACACTCCTTGTTCCTCACTATAGCCTTTTTTGTGAGTATTGGTCGAAAGTAAAATATTCTTATAATTATCCAAGTCTGACTCGGTATAATATTTAGGATTTTTCAAGTAGAGTAGCTGCAACAATCCAGGAGTTCCTTCATACACTATGTTGTTTATAGAAATATCATCACTGTTTTCAAAAAGCTGAACATCGGTCGAGTCACCAATAGCCAATCCTCCAGAAGGCATTACTCGAATGCCGTAACGAGAGTCATGTGCCTTATCACCTTTTAACAACTTATCCAAGTATTCTCTTTGCAGGTTTCCAAATGAGGCGAGATGTTCCTTAAATTCGGCTTCTCCTTGTGGAGTTTTAGCGTATTCTTTGACTTGTTCTGATAGTGGATCGCCTGTCACATACTCATCCATTTCTACTTCTGGTGACATGAACTCATGATGGGGATTTGATAAGTGAGATAATGGTGTTAGCGCAGTACTTGGAACGTCAGATGAAATTTGTGTAACTTTTTTGCGATGAAGTGATGTTTTCGGCATTAATGTTGATTTTCTGTAAATACTAGCAGACTCTAACTCGCTTTTATCAGGCGATTCGCCCCAAACATTAGTAGTGACAATTCTTTTTACTTTTCTAGACGTCAATGCGGGTTCCGATTTGGTCTCTTTATTACTTAATTGTACAGATTGTTTAATGTCCTCGAGAGGTTTTAGCACGGGTGTAAAAAACGCTTTTCGACCTTCCTCGATATCCTGGAGACCGCGTTTCAACGATTGAAATTTGTTTTTCAAAATTTCACTAGTTTTTATAATCTCGCGAGTGACTTTTGGGTCCATGATCGCTAATGCTCAATTATTGTCATGACTGTTCTTTATATATCTACAATGAACGTATCAATTCCTTTTCTAAAACGTCCATTATTCAGGTCTCTACTTTTGTCAATGACGAGGTAACTAAATGGTTCTTCCCAACATAAAGAACACATGTCTTTAAAAAGTGGAAAACTTAAATCTGGAGTGCTTACATGTTCCTCGTAAATATGTATCAAATTTAATTCATCTTGAGGAAATACTATTAAAAAGTTAAAGTTACATCTGATAAGATGTCTCGGGATACAAACATAACTCTGTGTTAAATAGAAACAATCAAGATTCATATGACGACCATAACTAAAGTATCGTTTAATTATGTCCTGGTCTTCCATAGTGACGTCATCAAATATACAGACCGAATTGGATTCATCTTCTTGTGGCAATTCTTTCGCATCTTCAAATTCATATAACCCTATTTCAGGGACAAGATTTACGATACTTTTTAAATACTGGTATTTCCGTTGATGCAATGTTTTTCCGAAAAGATACACATTTTTAAATGTTAAACCATTCGGATTTAATAAAAGACCAATCATAATATTAGTCTTTCCACATCCGCTCGGTCCACAAATTGATGATCTTATAGTGCTCGGTAATAATGAACTGTGCCTCCCCTCTGAATCGCACTTGACAGGTGAAAAGTCTGTGGTAGAGAAACGTTGTACTTGTTTAACTAATTTCATTCTGAATGCGAACAACATCATTATTCCTCCGTATATATATATATATATCTCAGTTCTTCATTTTCCAAGTGCAGTATGACTCGCAGGGTTCGAAAAGGAAGAGGTTTGGTGAACAGGCTTATAAACAAGTTACCAATTGAATTACACATACCAGGATATCAGTATTGCGGACCGGGCACGAAATTAGAAAAACGATTAATTGCGGGCGATAGAGGAATAAACCAGCTTGACAGAGCTTGTAAGGAACACGATATAGCTTATAGCCAAAATACGGATATGGATAGTCGTAAACAAGCGGACAAGATCCTAGCTGATAATGCTTGGAAACGAGTTAAAGCTTCAGATTCAACATGGGGAGAAAAAGCCGCTGCTTGGTTAGTTACAAATGTCATGAAAGCGAAAGGAAAAATTGGTTCGGGTATCAATAATAAGAAAAAAAAGAAAAAGAAGATTAGTTTTATTAACTTGGTTAAATCGTCAACGGTAGATGATGTATCATCGATTCTGAGCGCATCAAAAGCGGCATACAAGAAGGCTAAAATGCATTTGCGCGGTAAGACGAAACCTTCACTGCCTAGAGTTCTCCCGCTGCCAAAGGAGGGAGGCTTCCTCCAATTTCTTGTACCGTTGATGGCAGGACTTTCCGCTGTGGGATCTTTAGCAGGAGGAGCTTCGAGTGTGGCGAAAGCGATTAACGAGGTGAAACAGGCCAAACTAAAATTAGAAGAGCAAAAGAGGCATAATTTGGCAATGGAAGGTCGAAAAGTTGGCGAAGGACTTTATTTGAAACCACATAGGAACGGTTACGCTCTGTTTATAAACCGAGAAAAAAGACTTGGAAAAATATGACTACCAAATAAACCATTGACCGATATTGAATTAAATTATATGTCTAAACTTTTAAATATTAAAAATTTTCGTGGAGTATTTATGATTGATAGTCTTCCTATATACCCAAAAAAACATGAGGCCGCTATTGTAAATTTGCATACGAGTTCAGAACCCGGTTCTCATTGGGTGTGCTATGTAAAAAAAGATAGTCTAGTGAAATACTTTGATTCCTTTGGAAATTTAAAACCACCTCCACAGTTACTTGAGTACTTTAAGGGTTCAGAAATAATTTACAACAGACGTCGTTATCAAAAGTGAGATACACCGATTTGTGGACATCTCTGCTTAGCGTATTTAGCAGATGTTTCTAGCAAATTTTGATCATTCATAATCATGAGCTACACAGTAACGTTGACGAGGAATTCTAGTGTTCTCCATGCGAACTTTTTACCTCCGCTGGAATTAGGCTCAAGTTATACCGTTGGGTTATTATCTTTTGACTCATATAATACTATACCTAATATCAGGAAAGATGTTAACGATAAGTTTTACTTTGGAAATCTGACGATTCAGATACCTGAAGGATCGTATGATATCGATGCACTAAATTCTTTTCTTCGCGAAGAAATTGCTCACCAGGAACCTAGTGGTGGGTTTATGCTTCGAGGAAATGAGAGTACTTTAAAGGCCGAACTTAGAACAACGAAACCGGTCTACTTCAACTTCCCCGACAAGCCCCATTCTATTGGCCCACTGTTGGGTTTTCATCGTCCTAATCAAGTCATTGACCCATTGCATCGGTACAGCGAATCCGATGGCATTGTGAAAATTCTTTCTGTAAACACTATTTCGATTCATTGTAACATCGCATCAGGGTCTTATCTGAATGGGGATCCGGATCATAGCATACATCAATTCTTTCCGGCTGTAGAACCAGGATATAAAATAATAGAAACCCCGAATCCTGTCATTTACTTTCCAACTAACGCGAGGACTGTTGACAATATTACCGTTCGTTTAGTGGATCAAGACGGTGCGCTTATTGACTTTAGGGGGGAAACTGTTACATTGAGAATACATTTGAAGAACAATGGGGATTGATTTTTGTACCGGTGAGAATCGTGGTACTCATCACGCTTTTTTTTATAAAAGGGGATGTCATGCCATGGTAAGAATTAGTAAACCTAAGTCGACGAGACGGCTAACAACTGCAAACGTCAACTTTTTAAAACAGTGTGGGTTTCGATTAAAAAAAAAAAAAGAACAAAATGCATAACATACTAAACGTTACATCAGATGTAAAATTTGATGATTCTCTTACACAATTCCAATATCATTCACATCAGCCGTATGCGGGGAACACTCTTAACAATTCTGACGAAATCAGAATACCAATCCATCAACAAGATGCTTATACGTTTCCTTCTTTAAGTTTTGTTTATCTGGAAGGACGAATTTCTAAAAAGGATGGGACTGACGGAACAACTTCAAAATTCACTAATAACGCGTTTGCGTTTTTGTTTGATGAGATAAGATATGAATTGAATGGTATTGAAGTCGATAGAGTGAGAAACCCCGGAATAACTACAACGCTTAAAGGTCATACATCGTTTTCACCCAATCAAGTCAAAGGACTAGAAAATGCCGGGTTGATAATCCCAGGTGTTGATAAAACAGTTTCAATAGATAAAAACGGTTTTTTTAGCGTATGTCTGCCATTGGATATTCTCTTAGGGATATGTGAAGACTATCGAAAAATTGTAATTAATCTTAAGCAAGAACTCGTTTTGATCAGATCGAGTACTGACTTGAACTGTGTAAAGGGTAGTGATGATGTACAAATAAAATTAGATAAAGTGGTTTGGAGGATGCCTCATATTCGTGTTTCTGATCAAGAACGTCTAAAGTTGTTAAAAATGGTGGATAAAAACAAGGTCATTTCTATTCCATTCAAATCGTGGGATCTTTACGAATACCCTAATTTACCAGCATCACAGCAAGAAAATTGGACTGTAAAAACATCCACAAATTTAGAAAAGCCTCGCTATGTTATTATAGCATTTCAAACTGATAGAATGAGAAATGCTACCAAAGATATAAGTCAATTCGATAGTTGTAAAATAAAAAATTTGAAACTCTATCTGAATAGCGAACAATATCCTTATGACGATTTGAATCTAGATTTTGCACTAGGAAAAGTAGCTCTCCTATATGAAATGTATAACGAGTTTCAAACGAGTTATTATGGTAATAGACATTCACAACCCCTGTTGTCACGATCCGATTTTGAGACCTTCGCACCTATAGTCGTCATAGATTGTTCTAAACAATCCGAGGCAATAAAAAGTACGACTATCGATATTCGCGTACAGCTAGAGGCGAGTGAGAACTTCCCGCCTAATACTAGGGCATACTGTCTTATCCTTCACGATAAAGTAGTAGAATACGAAGTAGGAACCGGTTTGGTTCGTAAAATGTACTGATGATGCATATATAAAGCTGCTGTAGCGGCTATAATAATATCACTTCTCCGTTGTTCACCGACTAAAACATACGATGCGTTCAGCGGCAATTGATTTTCAGGGGTATCGCACGGCTTCTAACTCATTGATTGTTAAAGAATTATCTGTAGTCTCTATTAGTCACGGCTCATCGTGGCATTGGTGTTTCAATCCACCTCGAGATGCTGAAGATGTTGGTCATTCAAAGACAAACCTTTGGGTTAAGAAACATATTCATGGAATGGGATGGGACTATGGTGATGTATTATATGAGGATATGAGATATTTATTACAACACGCCACTGAGAACTTTGACATATTATGGGGGAAAGGAATGGAAAAGTGCAAGTTTATTGAAGATCTTATTGGTAAGCCGGTCTATGATCTACATGAATTCGGTTGTCCTAACTTAAAACAATTAGAAAATTGCAAGATGGTATGTCATTTTCATTTAAACTCGTCTTTTGTCTGTTCACTAAATCAGGCACACCGTTTAGCATCATGGGTCAGAAAAAATGATGAAGCAGTAAACTTTAAAAAAGAAGACGTTCGTAAGCATACATTTGTAAATATTATCTCTCCTCCTCATAATCTGCTCTCATTCGCCGGATTTGTAAGAGGAGTAAAAGATACGGTCAAATGCATATATTGTGGACTGTTATATGGCAAACAATCGCTCATCAATCCAATCAAGTACCATAAAGCGAATAGTCCTCAATGTTCATGGTTTAAGGAAGAAGAGTACTTTTGAATCTACTCGGAAACATGTGGTATCAGCATGGAGTCAGTTATACAACGTTTAGGAGAGGAAGGCATTGAAACCACTGACCACTGAAGAATTGAGTATTTTACCTCGGTCTTTGGTCTATACCTTTTTGACTACGCATTAGACTACATCTGGAACAATTACACCTGAAGAAGAAATGGGTGGCTAGAAGACGAGGAACATGTATCCAGAAACGAAGACTTTGCTACTAAATGAATATATTAACTATTAATTATATTATTATGCTTGAAATTTTTGTCAATCTTTGTTTTTTTAAATAAACTATACATATTTTACATCTTGTTTTTTTTTTTTTCCTCCTTCTTTTTATTTAGGGAAAGGTTCATTAAATAAAATTCACAGACATAAAATATAAAAAGTATTTATTGAATATAGTTCAAATTACAAGTTGCATGGCTATTATTACATATTGTTGAGTTCATTTAAATTGTTAAAGAGAGTATTAGTATTAATATTGAACTCTAACGGTACACATTCCACAGGTTGTGTGAGTTCATTTTCTGTTTCTTTCTTGTAAATGTCGATCATCTTGGTTAGCAAGTCCAGAGAGTCGTTTATTTTTTCAATACTGGAACAAAGCTTCACCGTTTCATTCCTGTTGAAACATGTCGATGGAGATTTCATCTCAAGGGTTAGCGGACTTTGATTGAACATTGCAAAACAATGGTACACTTGTTCTATCTTCATTACCCTGTTTCTACCCCTCATAGAAAATAAACAGAGCACATTTTTACACCTCACCCGGTCTTCAACGCCCACCACGCTCTTGCCGCGTTTGCACTGCAAAAGAGACAGCAACCTAGGAATCTGGTCTGTGAGGAATCTCCACTCCTCCGTGTCCATATAGATGCTCGTCTTCTTGGCGATGATGGCGATAGTCGGCTCATAATCGCAAAGACCAACTCGAACTAGTTTGCTACTTGTGATGGGGTGATCAGTAACTAGTTCCAATCGTCTCGGAGCGACCATCTCACAAGGATTCAACGTGGACACTGTAAGATTTCCGCAGAGTGGAGGGGGAAAGATGAAGTTTTTCTAGATTCTTTATTAGTTGATTTATTTCATTTCTTTTTATTTCATACAAGGATATATGAGTTTTCAAAACCTGGAGTTGATTAATAAAGATTCCAAGTCTTCTGCACATATCACAGCAACATACATACCTTTTGTTTTCGCATTTATTTTTTTTCCCCCTCTTCGCAATCAACTTCATTCTCAACATCTATTTTTATTGGCAAACTCCACTATCAATCTCATCCACAACACCTATTTTTATCGGTAAACTCTCCAGTTGATCCAAATATTTGATAAATGGACAATTTTCAGACCATTTCTTGTGTTCTAAAAAAGGATCGTCATATAATTCCCATTGATTCAATATTATTCCGCAAAATGGACACCTTGTATGGTCAGAGACTTTCAAGTAATACAATCCTGCTGCGGCCAACTTCACAACACTCACTGGCGATGTCCACCCGACAAATGTCGACAGGCGGTCTTTCTCATACCTCAGGTTCCTACTTGTCTGCCGTACCATTGTAGTGGACTGGTTAACAATGATCTGCAGTTACTCAGACACACAGGCGAGGAATCAAAAATGTAAAACAACACAGAGTTTATATACAGGTAGAACACGGAATAACTGTGTGCCAGGGGCTGGAGAGGAAAAGCTTATAAAGGAGTATGAACTGCTGAGGTATATAGGAGTGATAAGACCTGCTCGTACGGAACTGACGTCACAAGGTCAGTTTTACACACACACACACAATGTCAACCTTTTCGTCCGTGAGATAAATATAAACTGCCGATCAAGCATACCCGGGAGCAGCGCTAGCCCCCCTCAATGACTCATGCTCTGATGGAACTGACGTCACAAGGTCTGTTTTACACACTATACAGATAAAATATTAAAAAAAAAATTTGATAAAGGAACCCCGTATTCGTCCGTGAGATAAAATATAAACTGCCGATCAAGCATACCCGGGCAGCGCTAGGCCATCAATGACTCATGCTCTGATGGAACTGACGTCACAAGGTCAGTTTTACACACTATACAGATAAAATATTTAAAAAAAAAATTCTGATAAAGGAACCCCGGGGCCCCTCGATGACGTCAGAGGGTCAATGCCCCCCCGTCACAGTTTTACACACTATATAGATAAAATATTAAAAAAAAAAAAAAAAATTCTGATAAAGGAACCCCCGGCCCCTCGATGACGTCAGAGGGTCAATGCCCCCGTGACGTCACAAGGTCATTTGCACCTCTACTATAACACTAATGTAAACAAAGCGATGTTGCCAAATCTTGCACATTCCTTGCGACGTTGCCAAATGTGGCATTCAGACCTCCAAGGCTTCCCCCCCGCACCCTTCCCCTCGCCTTGTCAAGGTCAATTCCACAGTCTCCAATTCTACAACCCGTCGTTTATAACTACTTATATATGTTTCACTACCATTTCACGAGACTGTCATTATTGCAAGATCATCTGCATAGGGGATTTGTAGGTTATCTTTCTTGGTTCCCAGTGAGACTGGTTTCCAGTAATTTTCCTCTTTAAGTTCCTTCTCCCACTCTGCCATGACCCTATATTTCTTATTCAATTAAACTAAATTGAATAAGAAATATGATAATCCATCACTCTATCTAACCCCGATTTTTATATCGAATGATCTAAATTTTTCCTATCCAGGTTTAATTAGGTTTCCATCTACTCGTTAAAGATCCCAATCCTAATTAAACCTGGATAGGCAAAATTTAGATCATTCGATGTAGCATCGTCCGATTAGCCATAGAAGCAAAAAGTGACGTTAAATAAACAAACAATATAAAATGATCTTGAAAGATTTTCAACGAATTTAATTTTGGATTTGTTAATATCTATCGTATGATTTTCCGTGTCTTTTTAAAGTCATATACTGCAGGCTTTTTGTTGGCTAATCCTTTGCTTGGTTTATTGTTATAATACAGTTGTAAATTTCAATAAATATTTTTTTTTTTTAATCGTATCCACATTTAGTTTTTAGTGCATGTTTACCGAATAAACGATTTCGATATGATTTAAAGAGAAATTGATAGATGTATTACGCAGGGATAAACCAGATCGGTTGAAGGTATAGAATGCTGGGAGAGATGAGAACTGAGATTACTCCGGTGACACAGGAATGGGACGAGAATAGGGTGAGAGGCTAGCGGAGGCTATTGGTAAGATGGGATCAAGTTTGTCCAATGGCATATTTTAGGGCCCAATCCTCTTCGCCCCATTTCCTTATCCTCAGCCAATGGCGACCACTTTCTTATTCTTTTTTTTCGGATTTTTTCCATTAATCCCCTTAATTCCCTTCACCATTTATTCCATTTCGCGGAGAGGTAGGTCAGTTTCTCTTTACAAAAAAATCCTCTTTATGCATTGAAAATTCAAATTTCACATATTTTCTTATAGCTTTTAGAGTAAAAATTTTAATTTATATTTATTTCTCTAATTATTTAGTTCCTTATCACCCCAACGAACAACTTCAATAAATTATTCACAACAAACAACTTCCCAATGACAATAAAAAAAAAATGTGCAACGTTCTCATCCGGATCAACATCAACACTGGCGGAATTATTTACTTGGAGACACCAGGCGGAACCGGGAAAACGTTCCTAATAAATCTATGGGTGGCAGAAACACGTGCTAAACAACGCATTGCACTTGCACTGGCATCATCTGGGATTTCCGCCACATTTATGGATGAAGGACGAACTCCCCATTCCGTCCTTCAACTACCGTTGAATATAGAAAAAGAACGATTCCCGGTATGTAAACTCTCAAGAGCATCTAGACGAGGTGAACTACTAAAACGAGGTGAAATTATCTTCTGGAACGAATACACGATGGTACATAAATAATCGCTCAAAGCCATGGACAGAAAATTACAAAACTTCAAAGTAATGGAGGAGCTCTACTCATACTATCAGGAGATTTTCGACAAACACTTCCAGTTATCCCCAAGTCAACACCAGCAGGCGAAATCAGGTATGCTTAAAAAATCACATACAAATAAGACGACTAACAAAAAATATGAGAGTTGAACTATCGAAAGACGAAACAATAGCACATTTTTCTCAACAACTTATACAAATAGGCGAAGGCACATATCCTACTGACCAGACGACCGGCATCAATGAACTCAACAGTATCTTCTCCAACATAGCCACAGCTGAAAGCGAAGCGCAATTATAGCAACTAAAAATAATATTGTCGACGATAGCAACTTTATTATTCAAAAGAAAATTCCCGGTGAAGAGAGAATAAACAAATCGATCGACACGATGGTAAACGCTAAAGAAAGTGACAGCTTCCCTCGATAATTTTTAAATTATTGTAAGTACATACCAGGAATGCCATTACATTGCCTTCGACTGAAAATTGGATCTCCGATCATACTACTCAGAAATCTCAACTCACCAAAACTATGTAATGGAACAAGGATGATCGACAAAAATCTATCGAATATAATCATCGAAGCCGAACTTATGACTGAGAAGGACAAAGGACACAAATTATATATCCCCAGAATACCACTGATCTCTACTGAATTACCATTCCTCATCCATAACGACCTTAATGTCCCATTTGTTGCTGATTTGGCCCGAACCCGCTATCTATCCTTTCATAACAAACTTCATTTCCACTCAAACCCTAATCCTCCGAGGCGTCTGAAAAGAAGATGGTCCCGTGACTTCTTAGTTGAACTTATGATTTGAGTACTACCAGTGGGTAGTTTCTCTACTTGTCATTTTCACATGTCATTATGTATCGCTTAGCACATTTACTAGATGTATTTTTATTATACAGTTGTAAATATCAATAAATAAATTTAAAAAAAAAAAAAGAAAATTACCATTCCAATTTAAAAGACTGCAATTTCCAATCTAATTAGCCTACAGTTTTACAATTAACAAAGCGCAAGGACAAATTTCAAAATATTGTAGCACCAACCTCAAAGACTTCTGTTTTTCTCACGGTCAACTACACATAGTTCCTTGCTCTCGAGTAGGAAATTCGAAAAATGTAAATACATATATATATATATATATATATATATATATATTCGGGGATGAGGGTTGCTGTAAAGTACCCAGGGAGATAGGCATCTCTCAGTCCGATCGTGTCTTGGCTTCCGAGAAATTTTTATTAGTACCAGGACCCAAGCGTGGAGAAGAGCCTCGTCCTGCACGTGTCACCCCTGCACAACAGTTGACAAGCGCCTCTGAGAATACTACAAGCAAGCTTCCAGACGAAGTCTGGAAGAATATAACGCATAGCCAAAGGAAGACCTTCTTACAGCAAAAGAAGAAGGCAACTCCCGCTGAAACTTAACTCTGAACCTCCAAGGATGAAAGGAAGAGAGGCAGGGAGAAGCAAGAAACTCCTTCACCTTGCAAAATGGTGAAGAAACCCAAGATGGACTATAGTGGAGCAGCAGCAAGTATTAAGGTTGAAGTTGCCCAATTAGATTACCCTGATCAAAAACTGAAGGATGAAGATTTTCAGTGCCTCATGTTAAAGCTCCTGAAAAGAATTAGAGAGAGGGAGCACTGGTAGTTAACTGCAAGATGAACCTACCAAGGAGTGGTTCGTTAATAACATCGCGGAGCTCTCCTCGTGGGAGGGAGCACCGCTGAAAACTTGAGGGTTTCAAGAAGATGGGCTTCTTCATACCTACTCATACCTAGCCTAGTGAAGGGCGTCAAGGAATGCCTAGAGAATCTGCAGACTGATAGATGGAAAATCCTTGGTAGCTAGGCCCATAAACATGGGATGTACATATTGGCATCCATGCCAGATTCTGAGGCCAAAGTCATAGAAGAAAAAAAATGGAAGAGATTACTATGGGTTCCAAAACATACAGGTAAGATTCTTTTCAGGCAAGGACACGCCTACACAGGAAGTGGCTGTGGATCAGGTGACTGCAAGTGAAGAGGTGGAGAACAAAACGGGCGGTGAGGGTGCGGCTGGCATCTCCAGGCCCGGGTCCACTTCGGGCCAAAGTGTATCTGTCACTTTCAAGCTTCGTACCAGGCGGCAGCGAACGGAGAACGGAGGAAGGAGAGATGGCGTCGGGCCTACGGAGCGGCCGGGCCCGTAGACTTCAAACAGTCCCCTGTCAGAGGGAAGGAGGAAACTCAACCACATCCCGGGGGTGATTCCCCCTCCTCACTATGACGATCAAGCTGCTATAGATAAATCTCCATCATTTCAAGGCAGCCAGCGGAACTCTGCACCAGTATGTGGTAAGTCATGTCTTTGATATAATACTTATACAAGAGCCGTGGATTAACAAAAACAGCAAGATTGCGGGACTGCACAAGGCCCAGAGCCTGCATCCTTGCTATAATAGAATTAAATTGTTTCCCAATGTGGTCCAGAAAAGATGGGAATTATCAGGGCGGATGCCAATGCCCATTAGAACACCTGGAACAGCAGCAACACCAACTGTAGAGGTGAGTCCCATTTGGAATTTTTGCTAGTAAACAATCTAGATATAGTAAACAAAGGTGATTCACCAACTTTTGCAATCTCTAACGGATAAGAGATCTTCATTGACCTCACTCTGATGGAACGATAAACATCCCAAACTGGCAAGTCTCTAAAGATTTGTCCAGTTCTGACCATAAATACATTAGGTGGGAACTTGAGGTCACTACCTCAAGGTCTGCAACCTATAGAAATCCCAGAAACACAAACTGGGAAGATTTAGGACAAACCTAAAAGATTCAATAAAAGAATCCCCCCTTCGGTTTCTAACACCTATCAGCTGGAGTTCTTAAACGAACTACTGACTAAAGCACTTATCACTGCATTCAAGGATAACTGTAGAACAACCTCTAAAGGGTCAAACCCCAATGCACCGTAGTGGAATTCGCAGTTAGAGAAGTCAAGATCAAGAACCAGAATACTTTTTAATAATGCAAAAAGGACCGGCGAATAGATCGAATACTGACAGGCTCTAACTGAATATCATAGCGTTATTAGGAAAGCCAAACGGGACTCATGGAAACAGTTCTATCAGGAAATTAATAATACGAAATAAATAAAATACTCCCTAAGTGCAGTTATTGTAATACCGTGGGCTCCCTAACGAAGCCAAATGGGGATTCCATGAGCATTAAAGAATCTATAACTGCTATACTGGAATCGCACTTCCCGGGGAGCAAACTTGAAACCTTGGACACGAAGGTTCACCTCCCTAAAGATAGGTGCAATCCGAACTGGGCATCAGTCCGGGAAATCTTTAATACCAGTGCCATAAAATGAGCCGTAACAAAACATCAGGTTTTGACGGAATTTATCCTGCCATGTTAAAAGAGGGACTCGATATTATCATAGGCAGGTTTTCCACTCTATTCCAGGGCTGTCTGGCCTATAGTTATATCCCAACAGCATGAAGATTTGTTCAGGTCACATTTCTTCCCAAACCAGGGAAGGAAACATATGTAGAACCCAAATCATATCGCCCTATTTGTCTTTCCCCATTTCTGCTAAAGAGAATGGAGAAGATTCTTGATAGATTTATCAGGGACAAACATCTCAAAGATGGATCAAGACTGTTGCATCAACACGCATACAGAGACGGCAAATCTTGCGACACTGCGCTACATGCAGTGGTGGATCAAGTGGAAGATGCTCTGCAGTAGAAACATTGCACTCGGAGAATTTTTAGATATGGAAGAGGCATTTGACAATACCCCTACTCATATATTAACTAATGCCCTACAAAAGCATGGCATTAAACCAAACATTACTAAACGGGTCATTTCCATGCTAAAGAATATTCAATAGCCTGGTGGCACCGAGCTGGAATCCAACAAAATAGATCAAAGTTAGAGAAGGTGAAGCGGCTTGGGTGCATCATGATCACTGGGGCCATGAGAACCACCCCTAAGCTTCACTGGAAACTATACTTGATTTAACTTACTCTTGACATTCTAATTGAAGCAGAGGCATTGAAAAAAGCCTACAGGCTAGTGAAAATAGGAGGGGTCAAGAAACCCACAAATGATTTTGGACACAGAAGTGTCTTTGATACGATTGAACGAAATGCTGAGTTAAAAAACTTTCAGACCTAATCCTGAATAAATATAACTTTGACAAAAGATTCCGAGTTAATACACAGGCGATTTGTAAAAGCAAGAAAGACTGCTTTAACCCACCCAATGGTCTAAATGTGTACACTGATGCATGGTGCCGGCTCGAGAATCTGGTTTAGTGGCTGCCGGGGCTCAGCCCGCTCGCCACTTCGCTCTGGGCACGACACCCATTGTATTCCAAGCGGAAATATCGGCAATACTTACAGGTGCCTTCGCAACGAAGGACCACAAGAATCCTTATTCTTGGATTAATCAATTTTCTTACTGACAGTCAGGCAGCATGTAATGCATCACAAAATGCAGTAACGAAATCCAGACAAGTGGAGGAATGCTCCATTTCATAAAAGACCTGATAAATTAGCTGTACATAACAGAGTTAACTTATTTTGGATCCCTGGACACAGTAATATACCAGGAAATGAAAGGACCGACAAATTGGGAAAGAAAGGAGTAGGAATTGCTCCAATAGGACCAGAACCATGGTGCGGGGTTCCCCTCTCGCTGGCTAAGAATACAATCAACTAACTAGCCAAGAGGAAGAAAAAACCGCGTTGGGATAGAGCAAAGATAAGGCATACCAAACTTTTTATAAAGGATCCCAATGATAAACTTTCTGAGAAAATCAAGAAATTCTGTAACTTAGCCAAATAAGAGTATTATCGAAGGAGAATAAAATGACTGCGAGATGCCTCAGTTTGCATAGCGCTGAGTTGCAGAGTTGTTAAGGTTGATGGTTCAAAATCTGCCGTTCCAGTTAAATTATTTAATCTGTTTAAATAATTTAACTGGATATAAATTTAACAGCCATGCATGGCGCCTGTGGGATGTGTTCTTAACTCAGGTGCCTTGAGGGGGAAACCACCCTCCTGCACAACAGTACTGTTCAAAGAAACAGTACTAACTTTCTTGCTGTACAGTACTGAGCCCAATACCCTTCACGGGTTGTGGTGTTACGTTACCATAGATAGTGCATATTAAGTAACATCATAAACAATAATTTTGCTATACTTAAATTTTTGAGAAAGTGAGTACAGTCTACAGTCTGAAAAAATCATAATAATAAGTTGGACTCACATAAGACACAGTATCCATATTAACATATACATCAAAATTATTTGTATGAATCCGTCCCTACCATAATTTTGTAAGAATAAACCCTCTAAATAACCATTTCCGTTAATATAGTATATTTCCAAGCAACCAAACTAGCTGAATAAGCTACATATCAGAAGCATAATGTCATGTACGCAAATTGCTCTAAATTGATTGATGAGAAAAGCTGATATCATAGATTAGTAAATAAAATATTTGAGAATGTATATAATAATAAATTGATTCTTACCGAGTGCCAGACTAACTGTTTAAAATAATTAAAACTATTTATTAATTGATTTAGAATGTCAATGAAGAACTCAGTAATTCCAAAGTTTTGAGTTTTCACTTCTATCTGCAGTCCTCATGACTGCATATTTTTTTTTATTCTTAAGGTAAAAAAAGTCACGTTAGTTATTGTAACAGGTGGAAAATAATGTGTTTTTTTAATGGTCCATGTACATTCGAACAATAGCCTACCCTTAAATGAGACATTGGGGGACTTGACGTGTGAATGGGGGAGGCTAATCTGATGGGGGGATAATAGGAATAGGTATATTGTAGGGTGTGGATAACGAAATGGATGGCCCACACGCCCCTAAATCATCCCTAATGATACATTTCAATTTGGCTCCGAGTCCTGTTTCCGATGGGCAAAAACCTTCATTATCCGCTCGACGGGGGGGCAGGTATTCAACCCGGATTTATCCGCTTTGCAGTGTCAAATGCCAGCGGCGGATGTTGCAGCCCTTTGATTCAAACTTAATCCTAGCATTAACCCCTTTAACCCCCTTACCCCTCCAGCCAGTTTGTCATCCTTTATATCTACTAAAATCTGCAACCCCCGGGTATAGATTACCAGGTAATTCGATTCTGATATATCACCCAACATTATTACGAATCCTTTGAACGTGAATTAGATTATTCAGAAGATTTGTTAGACTCAAGAAGTAACAAAACTGACTACATACGTTAGATATCATAAACGAACTCGTACATTTTATCAAATAGATTTATAAAAATTTTAATATTTAAAAGATAGTGGGCCAGCTTAGTCGGAAGAGCGCTGAGTGACTATGCCGAATATTCCGGGTTCAAATCCGGTTGTGGCAGTTTATTTATTTGTTCTGTGGCATATGGAAATCCTCCTGGGCTCACCCAACTTTATTATAAATAGAGCGTTGTAAACTGGGTACCTTTAAGTGAGGGAAAAACCTGGCGGTTGAGCAAGATCTCGGATTAATCACCTACCAGCACAACCACTGTTGTACTGTATAGGTTTTATATTTTTTTTTCAAATGATCCATTTTGTAATTATTGTTGTATGTAAATCCCAACATAGTTATTTATCTGCTATACTAGCTGCTCCCGATTCCATTTTTACCTCATGGAAACCTCCAGAGGACCTCTTGTCATAGATCAGCATTTATGAATCATAAAATTACTCATTACTTGGTAGCTTACTAATATCTAAGTTTTTCTCCTAGATTAGAGATATTTAAAGCTTTCTTAATTATGTTCATAATCGTTATGTTGGTTATGTAATAGATCATAGATGATATTATCGTTGAGTATAAAGTCAAAAACATAATTTCGAGAAAAGGTTTATGAATAGGGTAGAGTACTATCGTGGATGTTACAAATGATGAAATCCACTAATTCATATCTTTAATTATTTAAAGTATTCAAGTCTTTTCATAAAAGTTTTCTCCTAAGCCTCTTCATTGGTTGAAGCCGTACAGGTTTTAATATTTTACCGTAATTCCAATTATCACTTTTTAATTTATTAATTACTAATGACCACCTTGGGTCGTGGAAATATGCCTTTAAAAGACAGCCTTGAAAGAGTTGAAGGCAGTGTGTATAATAACTTAAAAAATAAGTATTTTTTATAAGTGTTTACTTTGTACCCTTTGGGATGTTTTCAACAATTGAGTATTAAATCAGGTTACAAGAAAATAATTGAGGCTTGTAGGGTTGAAAAGGAGGCCAAAAATGATTTTACTGGGAGAACGAGAGGCTTTTCGGTACTGTATTGAATAATGAAGGCGATAACCCTTTTTTCACGAAAACAGAGGAGTTATGTCCACTCTTTTAGCAAATTAGTACCTTTTTTTCAAGTTATTAATTGGCCTTGAAAGAAACCATTGTTTCGGTGAAAAAAAATTCATTTCCGAAATTGTGGCCCACACACCCTTCAAAGGCAGCGCTTCATTTGTATTTTTTGTTGGAATCCGCTTTTTCCAAGAGAGGAAACCCAAACACGAAAACTATCTTCAGGTTGTTTTGTTTCCCATTGTTTTAGAGGCTTTCTGTAAGAAATCGTTCGCTCAAGTCTAAATGAATATTTTCCTCTTTTGTGCTTTTACTTTTCTGTATTATTATAGTTTGTGAAAAAAACGTACATCCACTGGGTTCTTGATAGTGCCCTCTGTATTTGATTTTCATATTTTGGTGGCGATTCGTTTTATTTTTACTATCCTTTGTGCCTTTTGTATGATCATTAGTATTTTATATATGTTATCTTTATTATAATCAGCTATTTTATTTAACTCCTGTAACGTTCCTTACGATTCAGCTGTTTTATTTGGCCCTTGTTGGTAATCCAATGTCTCCTCTGTATTGTTTGGACTGTGAGAAGAGAATGTTGTTTATTTTCCACCTTTTTATTTTTTTATTTTTCTGTCCAATGATCCCGGATTAGCAAAATACCGGCTGGTATTTTAGTTTGGTGTTGTTTTAGAACCTCGAGTTTTTTTTTACAAACTTATCGGAATACCGTAAGTCCGCTGGATTCTTGAAAATGATTCTTTCTCTTTTAAACTTACTCTCCTTGTTATTTTATTTATTTATTTTTTATATCTGTCTTTTGATATGTTTTGCGCTTGTAGTAACTGATGTTTTTTTTTTTTTATAATCAGTTATTTTTATACTACCCGTTGTCGGCATAACCTTCCTTATGATTCAGTAGTTGAATTTTGAATGTAGTTTGATAGTTGAATATGAATGTAGTCGATGATGAAATGTCTTCTCTGGTTGGTTTCTTTGGACTGCAAAGTTGGAATATGTTTTTGTTTTCATTATTTTGTTTCTTCTATGAATGAGGCCTGAATACCTGGCGAAATTTGTTTCTTGATGTTTTAGAGACATGAGGCATTTGGTCAGACTTCATGTGAATTCTAAGGTTGGTGCCTTGTTTAGACTGTGAGGTCAGAATGTGTTTTCTTTTTTTTTCTTCCCTTTTTATGCCTGAATTGCGAAATTCGACAGAAATTGTGTTTCCTGTAGTTTTAGAGACTCAAGCCATTTTGTTAGGAATTTTGTAGAATAGCCGTTAATATCATGGTTTCTTCAAAATGAACAATTTCCCTTTAAATATTATTTTATTTTTAATTTATTTCATTTAATTATATCCTCTGTATCTTTTGGGAACTTTGGTGTGGGTATTGTTGGGAATGTCTTCTCTGGTAGGCATCTCGTTTGGATAGTAAGGCTCTTGTAATGAAATTGGTTAATTTTTCCCCTTTTTATTTCATCTTTCTGTCCTGATGATACTTGAGTTGGGAAAATATCGACAAGTATTTTTGTTTCTCAGATTTGAGGTTTTTGTTGGGATTTTATTTAACTTATAACTTATTTAATTTTTTTTTTAATCCTAAGTAATCTATATTAGTGAGGGTGGAGCAAACATTTTCTGTAAGGCTCATTACAATATATATATATATATATATATATATATATATATATATTTATATATATATATATATATATTTATATATATACACACATTTATATTATTATTATTATTTGCGTATATTCCCCTCTAAGGAGAGCGCTGAAAACACAAAAATCTAGCTTTTGGTGGTGACTTTTTTCTTCCCAAAACCTTTTCATTTTTTCACTTTGAGCCTTCTTGTGTTCATCTGTCCATTTACGCCTGCTTAGTGTAGGTTGTGATATAACTTCAAGTTTCTGGTTCATAATTTTGTCTCTACAGGTTTTACGATCTTGCATGCCTTCTATGCTGACGTTTAATCTTCTCAAGTCATCTGTGGTTTCTTTATACCAGGAAGTGCCCAATTTCGATGTAGAGACTACATTGAATATTCTTTTAGTCAGTCTGCTATCGTTCATTCTGGAGATATGTGCAAAAACATAACGCTCTGCGTTTTCTGATGACTGTAGTGATGGTTTCAGTGTGTCTGTATAGTTTTTCTATAGGTCTTTTTTGCCAGAAATTGTCTCTAAATACTGTCCCGTGGATTTTTCTCAGGATTTTCCTTTCTTGTTTTTCGATCTCTTTAATTTTCGTACTTCCATTGATGCTTGTGGTTGCCGATGTGTATAGGGCTTCCGGTAGAACTACTGTGTTGTAGTGTCGTAATTTTGTGACCAGGTGAGTTTATAGGCTTTCTGTAACTTTGAAACTCTTTCTTCATTTGATTTTGTATTCAGGCCAGATTTTTGCATGATTTCTCCCAAATATTTGAATTCATTGACTTGTGCAATTTTTCCGTATTTTGTTGTGTTTTTGTGTTGGTCTAATGATTTTGTATAAAAAAAATTGTGTTTTCTCATATGAGATTTAAAGTCCTGTTTTAATGGCGATCTCGTGGAGTTTTTCTAGAGAGTGTTGTGCTTCCGATCTGGTGTTGGAGAGGATGGCGATGTCATCCGCGAAAGCAAGGCATTTTATGTCGGTAATATTTTCTTTCTTTCTACCTAATTGAATCCCTTTGACTTCTTTTTCCCATGTACGGATTATTTTCTCTAAAACTGCATTGAATAGGATGGGTGAGAGACCATCGCCTTGTCTGACGCCGGTTTTGGCTTCGAAGGGCTCCGATACTTCTCCCATGAATTATATTATAGATTCATATATATATTTTATTTTTAATTCGATTAATGAAATGATAAAATCGGAGTGTGAAGCATGAAAATACTGAAATTGGCGTAATGCAGGCTAGTTTGATGGGTGATCATGATGGATACCTCCGCAGTGAAAAGAACGCATGCATATGGATAAACCAGGGGGCAATCAGAGCTGGAATAATTCATGTAAACTTTACACTGTCCTCTCCCGGCCGGCCTTAGCCCACTAGCGCCCTAAATTTATTTATTCTATCCCTTTGTATTATTTATTTCATCTACTCGGAATTAAGCAGAGTTTTTCCTTATATACGCCATCTACTATACAGCACATATACCTTTCAGATAGGCTTATGTAATTTTTTATGTGCGCTATGTAATGTATTCAAAATTATCCCTCACGGGCCATCCATTAAGCCTGAGTGCCGAAAAAAAACTTTAATAATACTTTTACAGTGAGAGTTGCTAAGTTGAACAATATGGAATAACACAGCATTCAGTCCTTGTTTAACAATTTTTGTTTAGAAAAATAAGCAGGACTTAATAGATTTTAAGCATAAATATATTGTATCATATGGATGAATCCATGGAATCGAGTGATTTGGAAGAAAGCCTGAGAGAATTGGAAACTGGAAACGGAAAAGTGGCAAAAAACGTAAAATAAATCCGTGATATTGATTGATATTATATCATATTAAATTGTGATATAT
Organism: Troilus luridus; assembly: GCA_964056705.1. Taxonomy (NCBI): domain Eukaryota; kingdom Metazoa; phylum Arthropoda; class Insecta; order Hemiptera; family Pentatomidae; genus Troilus; species Troilus luridus. Next base: position 51,205,218 of record OZ057415.1, on the reverse strand, counting down.
AATAATATATAAAAAAATATATAAACTTTTTTATTGTGCGTTTAGTCTGAGTTAAAATCAACCAATCCAATAGAAGGAATACAATTTTTATTCTCATCAAGTCTCTTCGTGGAAAATAGGTGTCACAATAAGTCATTAAAATGTTTTTATACATTTGTCAAATCTGGATTTTTTTAAAAATAGTGGTGAAATTAATCTCAAGTCATTTTTAATTCTTTAAAAATTTCAAATTTTAATTCCTTAAAAACAGCAATGCTGGACAGATGTTAAAGTTGTTGTATTTGCACTTTTTATTTTAGAAAATTAAGGGCTTTAGTTTTGAGTCGCTCTATTTACATTTTGTATTGGAGACTTCTGTGATCATCAGACTAACTTGTTATATCTTAGTTACGAGCAATATACTAAAAATGGTACATATCTTAAATCATAAAATGAATTTTCGCCATGAGGTTAATGGAAAAACATATTGAAATCTAAAGCAATCCTTTTTTTTACTAATAGTTCTATCAAGATAAATTACTTAAAGCTGCTTTTTGCCTCCCGTAATATGGTAAAAGTGGTTTAGGAATCGTGCAAAAAATCGGGATTTCTTTGAGTAATAGTACCTATTTGATTGGTAGCACCCTTGGGGCGCCACAGGTGTTCCAGTCCCTGCTAATAAATCAGTCTTATATCTTTATGTGATAAAAATTGTTATATTTTTTATTTAATTTTATTACATTAATAATATATACGGTATTATTTTTTACAGCATTTTTTAGGATAATCAGAAACTGTTTTATTTAACTTCAAGATAACTGAGGATATAGTTACTATGATTAGTTATGTTACTATGATTCATGCACTCTCAAAAATAGTAAAAACCCTTTTGATTTTACCAATTTTTTTGTCTACATTGCTTCGTAATAGATGCTTATGTAATGAATGATATTAAGTGTGTTACTGGAAGATTTAAATTTCTATTAAATTTAAATTAAACTATTTAAATTCTATTCATCACCAGTTTGAATTCCAAGCATCCCACTCCACTATTCAGCAATGTCATCGTGTGGTGGATGTAGTCTCCTCTGCATTAGAACGTGGATCATATTGTTCGGGCGTCTTTCTTGACGTGGAAAAGGCTTTCGACCGAGTCTGGTATCCGGGATTGCTCTATAAACTCCGTAAATTTCTACCGCATACCTACTATCTCGTCCTTCAATCCTATCTCACAAACAGAACTTTCCTAGTAAACCACAATAATGTCTATTCATCCCTCTTTTCCCAATCTGCTGGTGTTCCTCAAGGTAGTATCCTTGGGCCAATCCTTTATACAGTTTATACAGCTGACATCCCAACTCATCCTAATACTATCCTTACCACATATGCTGATGATACATGTGTATTATCAGTCAATACCAATCCAGTTATTGTATCCCAATGCCTCCAATCCCATATCACTGATCTTGAAGAATGGTGCCAGAACTGGAGAATTAAAATAAATTCTCAAAAATCCCATCAAATCACTTTTACCTTACGTCGTAAACCAATGGCTTCCTGCCCTTCAGTATCCTTTAATAATATCCCACTTGTGCCTGTAGAACAGATCCGATACTTAGGGTTGCATAACCTGGAATCCTCATACAAGACTGAAAAGACAAGAAGCCGCTCGACGTTTCAGGCTACTTCAACACTTACTAGACAAACGCTCTAAGCTCCCAATTAATTACAAAAGCCCAATTAATTATCTACATGACCATCATACGACCTATTTGGACTTACGGGGTAGAGCTTTGGGGCTCCACTAAGCCATCGAATTCTTCTCGTATCCAATCCCTACAATCCAAAATCCTTCGTAAAATCCTCAACGCTCCATAATATAATACAGTCATCCATAACGACCTTAATGTCCCATTTGTTGCTGATCTGGCCCGATCCCGGTATCTATCCTTTCATAACAAACTTCATTTCCACTCAAACCCTCTAGTTTCAAACATAGCTTCCTCTTCAATTCCCGATAATCCTCCGAGGCGTCTGAGTAGAAGATGGCCACGTGACTTTCTTAGTTGAACATGCGATTTGAGTACTACCAGTGGGTAGTTTCTCTACTTGTTATTATATCATGTCATTGTGTATCACTCAGCCAATTTACTTGTTATATTACTGTAATATAGTTGTAAATATCAATAAATAAATAATAAAAAAAAAAAAAATTCTATTCAGGATCACTTTTTTAGTCTCAGTTTTATTGGTAAATACACGTATGAGAAAGTCTTGAATTTTTATTTAGAAACCATTAAACATTATTTAAATCGCTAACTGCAGAAAGGCAATTACTCCACTTATAATATATTATTATTATTATTATTATTATATTATAAATTTTACAAGAGACACAAAGAAGCGATCTTGCCCTGGACTTGTTGTTTCGGCAGTTTACAAAATATTGAAGGTTTTCAAAGACTATGTTACTATGCGGACAAGTGTCGTTCTGTAGTAAACGATGCGTTCTGTCTCTGGAATAAGTTTAAACTTTAAATAAAAAAAATAAAAAGTTGATTTAGTTGCCTTTTTGCAGTTAGTGATTCTTTTATAAACAATGTATTGACTAAAACGATAATTGAATTTTCTGTTATTGGTACAGAAGTGTTTCTTATTGTTACCTGCTGCTCCTCTTTTATACATTGTGTAAACTTAAAGAGGGCTGGGCGAGGACATGAGGACATATCGGGAAACTTGGTAAAGAAATGAACCCAAAACATCCTTGTATAAAAATTAATCTCTACTATATTAAAATAAAAATTACACTCAACTACTGTTAATAAGAATAATCCTAAACGCATTAATAAAATAATAATTACAAATTTAAACCGAAATTCCCAGTCAACAAAATAATAACTAACAAAAATAACAACTCTAATTTAACATAAGATTTGCCATCATCACAATAATTAATAATAACAATATAATTCTGACTAATAACATACGAACTAAAATCATATACCAGATTCTCCATCAATAATCGTAATACCCAAAACTACTAATGACATAATAATTTCAATTTAAAACATGATCCATCATCCATAACAATAATCATATAGACCCTAATAATAATTACAATTAAAAAATAGTTCCATTCTCTCTAGCCATAATTCTTCATGCCCTAATAATAGTTACAATTTAAATAAAAGATCTTCCATCTGTTTGTGGACGAAGCGCGCCGAGCGAATGATGAAAAAAAAAATTAAATTGTCAAAATTGAGTGGCTCTATCAACAACTGAACTACCATCTGGCTTCACCCAGAATCTAGGCTGACTACAATACAATTAAAAATTCATACCTTCCCCATCCATCTGGCTTCTTGATCAGGTCTCAATACTTCTCACTAGTATCAGTCTTCAACTCTGAATTATGGGTGAAAACGATCGGATATTTAACGAGTCATTCGAGGTAGCATAAGCATTTTTACCTCTGGGTCCGTGAGGTGCTGCTACTGGTGGACAAAATTAGAAAAACATTCTTGAAGTAAATCTAATATAATTAAATATTCGATTAGCGTCTATAGCAGTGGAGAATCACTTAGTCATATCCGGCCTCGATTCCAGGATTGGACCTGCGAATTGTTTGTTCAGCCTGTCTTGACCCCAGATGAGATCCTTAAATATTCTTAACATTTAATATACCTATATTAACATTACTCAGTTTGTTACATTATTATTTCACAAATAATGGCTTGGTATCCACTGTAGTGTAAGCTCCCAGCCTTTAACAATCAAATTCGATCTAGATTAGCTACCCGACAGGATCTTGTGGTCTCACAATCAGTCGGAGAGTTATTGGAGAGGGCTACTATGGCGGCTTGCGAATCTACTGGGAAAACATCTTTTCTGTTGACGGTTTCTATTTTGGAGAGCTCTTCTACTGCCCTGTTTATTGCTATTATTTTGCCGTCGTAATTGATTGCATTGGACCCCACAGGTACAGAGCCCTCGAAGACTAAGCTAAAGTAGCCAGCCCCTATGCTGCTCATTGTCGCTGAACCATCTGTATATATGTAAAGCCAGCTTTCCCGACTGTTTAGTTCAGCAAATTGTTTCCTGTGCTGCACCTTTCAATTCTTATGGGTTGCTGAGCGTTTTTGATGTGGTGTGATTAAGTAAAAATAGCTTAAATTTTGGTAGAACAGATAAAACTGTGTGATGTGTCTTCAGTGCGGCTGCTGGACTAAGTTGCAGAATATATTTGGATCTTATTTCCTCCGCATGAACAATTGGTGATTTTGAGGTTTTAAGGCGGGGTGAGGCCCCTTTGTACCGGTCCCTGTAACATGCACCAATTCTTCTGGCTCTTTCCCAAAATTTCAGCGTTATTTTCTCTCTTCTGATGTTTAGTGGTTGAATGCCAGTTTGAAGCTGCATCGCTGTGATTGGGGTTTATTTTGTGGCACCATTTATTATACGAAGAGCATTGTTTTGCACTACTTCTAATTTGTTCAGGTTGGTGTCTGAGGCCAGAGCAGTCACTTCTGCAGCGTATTCTGTGACTAGTCGTACGTACCTATGCCTTATATGCTGCTGCTAATACATCTTGGTTGGCACCCCATTTTATAGCAGTAAGACGCTTAACAAGGTTTGTTCTAATTAGAGCTTTCTCAGCTGTTTGAGCGATATATTGTGACCAATTCAATTTGTGGTCCAATGTGACACGCAAATATTTTGTCCCATATGCTCTGCTTAATATTATTTCGTGGAGAGTGTAAACATTTCAAACATTGTTTTTTCTGCGTTTACGCTCATTTTGTTGCTAGTACACCAGACAGCAATCTTTTTTAGTACTTGGTTCATAATGTTCACTAACGTTGCTGCTAGTAGCCCACACGACATCATCTGCGTAGAAGAGGCTGCAGACTCCTGGCACATTTTCTATCACTTTCTGGAGTTAATTTATCATTAAGTTGAAGAGGAGGTAACTAATAAAAGCCCCTTGTGGTAAAGTTTGTCTGTAGCTTGATGTTGAGCTTTGGAACTTTGTTCGAATGAATCTTTAGGAGAGAAACTTTTTGATCCACTTTAACATTCGTCCATTATTGTCTGCTTCTTCTAGTTTATTAAGGAGAAGACCCCGCCACACTTGGTCGTAAGCGGCCTTAAAATCTAAAAATACGGCTGAAGTAGATTGCTTGCGGTGAAATCCATCTTTTATCGCTTGGGTAAGCTTCACTACTTGATCGGTAGTCGAGCGGTGTTGTCTGAATCCAGATTGATTGTCTGCAGTTTAATAATTTCTTTCTGCAGTTTACAAATGACGCTTGTTAGTGAGATAGGTCTGAAACTTGTTAGGCTGTTGCCAGGTTTGCCTTTCTTTAGTAGTCCAATTACTTCAGCCTTTTTCCAGTGATGTGGGATATGAGCATTCCATGATAGCTTGATAAGCTTCGGTAGCGCATTGCAAGCCTTTCTTCCCATATTTATTATAAATTCTGGAAATATCTTATCAGGGCCAGGAGACTTTCCTTTTTATAAGGATTGTATTGCGATATAATGTTCATTTAATGTAAACTTCCTGTTGAAATTCGAAAGTTGGTTTCCTAGTTTCTTCTCATCAGTACTTTCCATAATGTGCTATAGATCGATATCAGAAAATATTTATACACAATATTTACTAATACATTTATATGCAATGTATCTGCGATGGTTTTACGATGGTTGTAATGTACATAATCATATTCTTATTATTTCAGAAATACAGAGGTGAAAAAAACAACCAAGAACCCTTAGACAAAAAATTTTAATAAATAATTGTTGATGCGTAATATAATTTCATAAATAATAATGTGTCAGAGGAAATTTCGACTATGATTCGAGCTAATAATGAATAAAACATCACAGTTCACAGTCTTGTAGCTGGCTCTAGGATTTTTTAAAGTGGTTTAAAAATCTTTGGTTATGCCGTCTTTCGGAAGGGAAGTAAAATGGTGGTACCGAAAGCGTTCGATGAGGTCCTTATCATAATTATATATGGATCAGCAAAATTTATGATTTCCACTGTGCCATCGTCCGGTTAGCCATAGTAGTGTTATATCATAACTTAACTTTTCTTATATATTTAACATTATTCCTAATGGGATAATTTTTATATTATTAATTAATATTAACTTATATAATCTAAATTCCTGGGAATGCAACTTTCCTTCAGGCGTCTAACACACATCATGCATCTCGGTTTTCTGATTTTGTGCTTGTTGAAGATAAAACAGAAGAGAATCCCCCTGTGTGTGAGCCTCATGTACATTCTGGATACTCCATCTCGATGAAGCATGTAAAGCAGTCGTCCGAGTTTCGAGTTGTACTGACCACTCTATATTCCAACACTCGTCCCCCTAACCCCTTCTTAAATAAATTCTGCCGAGTCTTGCAAAACAGGAACGGAATTTACAAACTGGAAATCATGAGATATAAAAATACGGAATATGAAAGTACTTAAGTCAATCCTTTTTTTTAATAATTTTTTTAGCATTGCTTTAATTTTTAAATCTTTTTATTTTGAAGAGAAAAGATTTGCCCCCAGCCGGGATTCGAACCCGGATCTCCACCTCACCGTGGCAACGCTCTAACCATTTGAGCCACCGGGGTCGCTCCCTACCTAGGACAAGGATGGTTAGGAGTTAATGATAAATAGCGCTGCCACGGTGAGGCGGAGATCCGGGTTCGAATCCCGGCTGGGGTTAAATCTTTTCTCTTCAAAATAAAAATATTTAAAAATTAAAGCAATGATTAAAAAATTATGAATATATTATGACAAATGTCAAAAATATCCTAAAATTAAAAGTAATGTTCAAAATTATGCAAAATTGCGAGAACACGAGGGATATGGGATCGGTGAAGAGAACCGATTTGTCGTTTCAATTTTCAATTTCTTTTCTTTTCGTTTCAATTTCTTGTCGTTTCAGTCTAGTAAGGCTCAATCTTAAATTTAAAATTATAATATATACATAGACTAATAATTTAGACACTTCCATTATCTTTATTGAATAAACCAACATAAAATTGATAGAAACGACATTTGCAATTTCAATTGCCCATTCATATTGATTGTTCCAAACGCTCTTAAAGGTTTTACCAAATAAATTAAAACTCTCCTAACTAGAGTTATATAAAAACAAAGCAAAGGCCAAATTAAATATATTCCGCTCGTTAATGGCAGAAGGGGCTGCTGAGGAAGGAATAATAGAGGGGGGAGAGGGGTGAATTTTAAACAGTTTAAAATCTTTAAATGAACATCGTCTCACAACTTATGTTTTTCTTCATTAGCATAAGGAGCATTCCTTAGGAAAGGAAGGCTGGAGCTGGCTTGCTACACTGTTTTCTACAATTAAGCACTCCCTAAAATAAAAGAATTTCAAATAAGGCTTTCTACTTTACCTTATAGCATATTTATTAGGTGAGACAAAGCTTTTCAGATATAATTAAAACCTTGTTTTTCTTTCATTCTCCATTTTTTTCTTAATGCTAAGACTTTATTTTTTTTAAATTTATTTATTGATATTTACAACTGTATTATAATAATACATAGGCTAAGCGATACATAATGACATGTGAAAATGACAAGTAGAGAAACTACCCACTGGTAGTACTCAAATCACAAGTTCAACTAAGAAGGTCACGGGACGATCTTCTTTTCAGACGCCTCGGAGGATTATCGGGAATTGAAGAGGAAGCTAGGTTTGAAACTAGAGGGTTTCAGTGGAAATGAAGTTTGTTATGAAAAGGTATATAGCGGGTTCGGGCTAAATCAGCAACAAGTGGGACATTAAGGTCATTGTGCCTGACTTTATTCTTAACAAAATAAGGAGCATTGAGGATTTACGAAGGATTTTGGATTGTAGGGATTGGATACGAGAGGACTTCGATGGCTTAGTGGAGCCCCAAAGCTCTACTCCATAAGTCCAAATAGGTCCATGTAGATGAGTCTTTTGTAATTAATTGGGACCTTAGGGCGTTTGTTTAGTAAGTGTTGAAGTAGCCTGAAACGTCGAGCTGTTCCTTGTCTTTTCAGTCTCGTATGAGGATTCCAGGTTAATCGTTTGTCAAGATTGAACCCTAAATATGGGATCTGTTCTACAGGCATAAGTGGGATAGTATTAAGGGATACTGAAGGGCAGGAATTCATTGGTTTATGACGTAAGGTAAAAGTGATTTGATGCGATTTTTGAGAATTTATTTTAATTATCCAGTTTTGACATCATTCTTCAAGATCAGTGATATGGGGTTGGAGGCTTTGGGATACAATAACTGGATTGGTGTTGACTGATAATACACATGTATCATCAGCATACGTGGTAAGGATAGTATTAGGATGAATTGGGATGTCAGCTGCATAAACTGTATAAAGGATTGGGCCAATGATATTACCTTGAGGAGAATAATCCTAAGACTACGATAAATATTTGTCAAAAATACAAAATTCTGTTTTTATTTAGGTACCCCTAATGTTCAAGATAGTGTCATATATAGCAAAACACAATAAAAGAAAAATACAACATTCTTGTAACGAAGAATGTGTAAGGGGAGTACAAACAAAATGAAGGATGATGAAGATATTCCTTTTTTTCTGACAGTTCTACACTAATATTGTGTGTACAGAGAGACTTATGTAGATGAATAGAATCGGTAGTTTTCAAAACCAGTTTAATTTTATTTGTAAATCCTTACTAGAAAAATAACTCAGACCTGTTTGGAGTAATAAGACATTACTGATTTCATCAATAAAAGTTATCAGAAATTCAAAAAAACATAAATAAAGAAGGTATATCGCTCCTTTAAAAGAACAACGTCAACATTGTCAAATGTTATGTAGTTATACTTTTAAAGTTAATAAATGTTACAAAGTTATACTTCTTCATAAATCAACAAGTCAAACACGGTTTGATATATTTATACGGATACATATATTTATCTTTGGCAATTCTTTTTTTAATGAGCCATTATAAATTACGTTTGTTTAAACGTACTTCTTTACTTCTCTCTTCATGCCTCTTTCATTCGTTCCTCATGTTTTAGCTTTCTTTCCTTTGTACAAATTGCGGCTATTTTTGTATATGGTCTTTCTTGAAAGCCCTAAGCATTCAGAAGTTCCTCCCTAAGTGAACAACGTCCTTCAATGCCATCCGGTGACACCTTGAGTTCTTCAGTCTCCTTAATCCATTTGTTGGCAATTTAAATTTTTTTTAACAAACGTGAGTACCATTTTTGGTGAATCTGCTTGGTTCTTCATCTTTGTAAGTGTTCATAGAACTACATTATTCTTTTACCTACCATGCCTTTAATTTGTTCTATTTGCTCGTAGAGTTCGTATTTATCGTGTCGTCGGTCTCTTTTAATCGGTCTCAAAATTTCTCTTAATATTTTTGTCTTCGTGATTTCTTTTCCACGCATCAACACTTCCTTGTTCAGGATTACACATTCTACTGAAATTTTTGGCCATTTATTAATGTTATATTTATTAGCTAAAAATATATAACTTTCCAATAATAATTGAGTAAAGCTTTAAGGAATTCATTGAAGAGTGAAAATTAGTAAAATATACAACCATGGTATAAATATACACCCACATGAAATTCAGATATACAAACCCATACATTTCATCCTACCATTGAACAACTCCTGCGACCACAGGAGCACTAATTAGGTATCCATGGTTGCTTGTTAAGGCAACCAAAGTTTGGTGCTACCTTTGAAATAAAACATTTGTTTTCAACAATCCTCGCCGTTTTGGTATTTTCAAATTAGTATTTTCGTGAAAATACTCAGCAATATTAGTTTCTTTGGCAGTATATTTTAGAAACGTATAATTGTTTTATAAATATCAAATTTAGACGCATTACTTTAGAAGGATCGATCATATTATGCACGGGATGTCGATTCTGCATGCTGAGATTCACTTTTATAGAATAAAGATCATTTTGTTATAATATTTTTATTCTTAGATGTCAATACATTTGTTTGGTACATACATAAAACATTTAAAATATACGGTATCAAATCTAGCGATTGAGTTCACTACCCTCCATGGGTTGTAGTGGTACGGCTGTTTTTTTTTTTAATGTATATAAAAATGTCGACTATTTCAGAAAGAAGAAGACCACTACCAAGTTAAAAGTTAAGTTAATGTTAAAAGGTCACACATGGTAGAATGAAGTGAACTTAAGAGCAAAATTAAAAATTTGGATGGGTTTCAGGATGAAGATAGATCGGGGAAGGTTGGGCGAAGTTGGACAACCAGTACCACCTCCATGGGTTGTAGTACCACTAATAATCTAAAATCTCACTTAATTTTCTGTATTATATTTTGGCTGTTTGCTCAACTAACCCCATTCTTGTCATAGTCAAAATCTACGAAGCAAATAATCATTCTGGTTTTACCACTGTACCATAGTGTCTTAATTTGGCTCTCAACTTTAACTCTATTCCGCAAACAATATTTTAGACAATATAATAGATCGATTACTTAGGGGTATAAAAATAAAATATATCAATGTTTTTAAAACATCTTTCAAGATCCGTCTATAAATAAATGCATTTTCTGCCTTCCCAAATAAAAAAACTTTTTAGATAAAGTGTACATTGGCGTTAGACGGGCTAAAGCTTGTGAATTGGGGTTTATTGCTTTTAGAGAAAACATCGGGACGGTTAGCGAGGCAATCACAAGCAGCTGGCCCTCCATTGTTCACCTGCCGGCTAAAACTTATGTTTTTGTTCGAAATAGAAACCAATATTGCCCCTCTTCTCGACCGGTTAATTCGTTTATCTACCGCTTCTTTCTCTTAGTATATAAAAAAAAATATATATAAAAAAAACTCCAATGCTGCGGGTAAATGACTTCAACCCAATGAGACCTTTCAGGGACAACGTCTTCACTTAATTTCTTCCCAACTCTGTTCGGAGAAAATGTATGGAGAAAATCAATTATTCAAACTGCTATATTGGCTTTTTCCCAAACAAAGATCTCAAGGAAAAGCCAGATCCTATGATCTGAATAATTTTTAAATAATTAAATTAGATGCCACCTTGAGATCGTTATCCTTGAGATAAAATAATTCTATATTAATAAATAAGAGGTATATCCCTCTCTTCTCCAAAGGTTGACGAGGTTGACTGACCAGGAGTTAGTTATTAAATAAAGATCACATTTCATTCAATGGAATAACATTATATTTATTGTGTACTGATCATAATTACAAGTTAAGTTATATTTATATTTACAAAGAAAGAAAATTGAAAGCCTTTCGGTATATGTGACAGTCAACATGTTCAGTTGCCCGGTTCTTGCCTACGACTGCCCGGTTCTGTATCTTAAGGTTACAGCTACCAATCCTAAGACACATTTGAGCTGCCTCCTGAATGATCCTAACATTCCAAATAGGGTCAAATATAGCAAAACACTATTAGAAAGAAAAAAAAATCTCTTAACGAATCTTGCAGGTGTAAGAGGAGTACAAACGAGAAGAAGGATGATGAATCTATTTTATTTTTTCTGATTCTATCATTAATATTGCGAGTGCTTAGTGCAGTAAGCATTTAAACAAAAACGGTTGTTTTCAAAATGGTACAGGGGTAGAGTCAAAGAGGTTATATGTTTAGGAGACTTCAGTAGAAGGGGCCTAGTTGATCTAGTTGACAAAAAAGAACGTAGATAAAATAAAGATTTAATTTTAGATAAAGTAACCAAAAACACAAAAAGAAACATTAATAGGATGCAATAGGAAAAATTCCACCAAAAAAGTTGTTGGAGTCCCTCCTAGAAAAAAACTAATCCTAAAAGGGGTTTGACGACTTTCTTCTGGGTATGTAAGATGAAGCAGCAACAAATATGCAGCATTACTAATATTTCGCATCTTTAAAATAAAAACAGTTACTTAATGGCTTTTAATAAACTTACAGGTCTGCGCTCCAACTTACAGCAGAAATTCCATTTTTAGTTTCTTGATGTTCCACAAGAGTATTTAATCCTGTTAGCTACCCGGTTTTGTAAAGAAGATGCCAAATAGGGACGTTAACTAAAGGGAATGATGTAATGTTTTCAATTTTTCCTTTTCTTTTTTTATTTTTACACCATCCGATGGTGGCCTTGGTTTGGAGCCTAACAATGACCATTCAACTTGCCACGCGCAGCGGTGTATGATTTCTCAAATTGACAATAAAATAGCTTTTAAATAAATATCGACTTACCATCTTCGCCTTAGATATCTCGAAACCTAAAACGGCACTGAAAGTTTTTATGATTAAAATTTGAACGGAAATTTGTAGAACTTTATATGTCTTGTACTAATTTAAAAAAGGTTTCCACTGGAGGAGTGTTTCCACTGAAATTTCAGAGTAGAACTGAAATTATAAGGTCATCAAATAATTACATTCATTTCAAATATGTTCTATGGTAGTAATACTTCATGCCCATCTTACATGTCCAAAAGAAAGAAATCAAACATCTTCCAGGATTCGAAAAACTATCTATACAAAACGAATACATGCTAAATCTTTCACACCATTAGAAACACCAGTAATGAAATTTCCGAATCTCTTATCCGAACTGCGGGCTCCCAAATACAGAGGCCATTTCCATACTACGAGCCTTCCCATTCCCGCGAAAGTGCGTTGGGATCGATGCGGAGCAGCCGGGACCTTCTAAATCCGAAGTGGGATAGGATCGTTGGGAGGAATTGTTACCTTTGCGGCAGTTCCGTTAGGAATGGGTTTGATTTCTGGCCCCCGCACTGCCAATATTCCACTCCTGCCAACAGCCCTTTCGAGGGGCACTACTAACAACCCTATATCTTACCCCCAGGCCTCGCTTCCCAAGTCGCTTCACTTTTCCTAATTCTCTACTCCGAAGGGAAACCACAGCAAATCACTGCGACGTGGAATGTTTTAGAATCAGCTAAGGTGGAACAGGTTGTTGATAACGAAACCCCTTTCCTCTTTAAAAAACGATTTTATAATATAAAAATTAGACTCAAGCATCATTTAATTTATGCCAAGAAAAATAATTTTATTATTGTTGAAAGAATATAATGTTTATTACATAAATATTTCTGTAATTCTGTAATGCATTACCTCATTCGATGAACAGATAAAACATATATTCGTTGTGAATTTGATTTTTCTTCCCAAAAATAAAAATATTGAAAATGAATTTCAAACCTTGTGACAACGAATTAGCTTAAGCTTAGTTGATCGATATAAGTTTAAAAACACGTCTTTCTTAAAATTAAAATTAAATATTATTAAGATATTATATTTAATTATTTATCTATATAAAATTGTGTTAACATATGTATAAAAAAACTTGCACCACTACAATCCATGAAGGGTCATGGGTTCAGTACATGGGTGAGTCTATACTGTATCTAGGCCTAGGACTGTGGAGGGAGGTGATTTGTCCGAGATCACTCTGAAACGCCAGGTTTTCCACCAATTAAGGGTACCAACTTTAAAGAGGAAGAATGAGCCCTATGGGATCTGAGGAACCCCCTGTTCATTTGAGTACTGTTAATCTTATGTTAAAATCTCCCCGGCTGGTTATAGATCAAACAATTTAACTGCCACAGCTTGATTTGATCTCGGGATTTTCGGTACAACTCTCTACCTCTGAGCTACTCCCTATCCATATGTATATATTCTATTAAAGTAAATAATAATATGTTTTAATTTACCGATAAAAAACACAGATGAAGGCTGGGATTTCATCATAGCTCAGATTATTTTTAAAATGTTATACAAATATTCAAAACTCATTTTGAATATTGATTTTCATTAATTTCTAATCATTACGTAAATGCATATTAGCAATTGTTAGTTGACTTCAAAAGAACGGATAAAACGGTGTAAAGAAACGGAAATGCAACATCGCTAACTGGCCATACAGGAGAATAGGGAAGAGTGAAGTTTTCCATCGGACGGTACATCATAGCACTCTTTCTATTCAGGTGGGAGTTGCCCTGTAAATAAATCAACTTGGGAGGAGGGGCATCAACGGGCCTCGCTACAAAGCCCCGACGAGTTAGGGGGCGAGTTATGAAAACTTTATTTAGAGCCGAGTCGGGGGAAGGGAAAGTGGGGTGGAAAAGGAAAAGAGAAAAAATGTGTCTCAATACGTTTCCCTTCAATCGGCCCTAACTAGAACCGGCAAACTTGAAAACTATGCGACAACTTTTAATCGCTCCCACTCAGGACGTCATCTCAATTTATCCATTATGCTTCCGCCTCCTTGAGCATGTCCGATAAGTTCACGAACCGAACTGGAAACGAACGTAACTGTTTGTTATTTATCTCCCTCAGTGTTTTTTTCCTTTCAATTCGAACATTATTCACTTTTAGATGCATCAGAAGTAGAAACCGACTACATATGAAAAATCTCCTAATCTATTTTTAACACTTTTACCGCATCCTAATGGGAAATAAGCGTAATTCTATGACCCACAGGAATTCACAAAAAAATGCTATTTTTATACACAAATGGCATACTGTGCAAAAGTAGTTTAATTTTCAAAAGATATAGAAGTTGAGAGATCTAAATACTTTATGTATCTAGAACAATACGAGTCCTACTTTATTTAAATAGATTGAATCGATGTGATTTGAATATATTTCGAAGTAAATATACTCAATTATTAAAAGATAATGGTGTTAGGTTTGAATCTTACTTCTTTCCCTTAGAGTAAAATGCTTTAACACCACTTTAGCTTATAAATTAACATCAAATTTACCAATTTTTTTTTTTAATTTTAGGAGAGGAAGATGTTATATTCCTTCAACCTCGTACGACGTTATCTCACCATATAGCGTATTGTATCGGTGAATTATTCTCTTTAATAATTATATTTTAATATATTGGAAAATTATTTATAATACGTATTATTATAAATTATAATAGATATTGGGATCGCTCAGTGTAAAGCACTGAGTTGCTCTGCTGATTATCTAAGGTTCGAATCCGACTGTGATAGACGAATAAATCTATTAACAGCCATAGTTTGACCCTGTGGTATTTGCTGATTCTCTTGGGGTCACCCGGCCTCTATAAAGTGAGTTCCCTGATTGGGGGGAAACCTGATGGTTGAGCGTGATCTTGAACAAATTACCTTCTTACATAATCGTTGTTTTAAAACATTTCAGTCTCTACAACGTAATGAATTAAAAACCCTTCGTGGGTTTTAGTGGTACAGTTGTTTTATTTTTGTCGTGCTCATGCTCATTTCGATTTAACATTGAGGCACATACTTTGGTTATTTCCTTCTGCAATCGAATCATTTTACTTACTTATAATGTTTCTAGTGTTATAGGAATCTCACGTTTTTTTACCATCACAGTCTGTCTATCCCATCGCAATTAGACTTGCTTCACAAATAAATAAAGTTGATTTATTGAGAAACTTTTTTTAAATTCTCCTAGATAACAAAAATCTTACGAAATTAAATTACCAACGTCTGATTTTTTTTTTCCAGTATTTTATTGTAAACTTTCAATCTTATGAAGTAATGCTACTTGTATCTTCTCTTCTACCACTCCTTGGCCCTAACAACTCCATTCTGTTGAAGGGAGTAAGATGATCCTGGGGAAATCTGATAACATTTAGGTTGCCTTGGTCTGATAACACTTAGGTAACCCTGAAAGGGCTCTGTTAATACAAAAGCTGGACGGTTTATCATCCCTTTATAGGCTTGTAATTTGTGTATCATACTAGCTGAGGCGAATATAATAGTCTTTACACTGTCAGGTATTGTCACCGTAGAAATGGGAAAATGTTTTTCTATAAATGTTTCATAAGAATTTTCATAAGTATTTTTCAGCTTTTTCTTCATTATTCCCCTGCAATATCTAAAATCATATTTCTATTGTAACCAATCGACAGGATTCGACAAGATTCCAGCTAGAAATATTTTTTTTTAAATCAATAAAAATAAAAAACCATTATGACACTGATCTTTTGTTTTCTTACAAAAGCTCCTACCAAGATTTTTTCGATAGGGGTGTTGGGAAACTACATGCCCTATGTTCTTACTACATAATCCTCCCTTCGTGGTCACCAAAATGTCACTACTTTTGTTACGTCTGAACTAAATATAAGTTGTATGATTCTCGGTTATTGTGTCCTATCCTTACTTCACATACATTAACGGACCTGAAGGTCTTCCCTACGATTGCCCACATAAATCCAAGTATCTTTTAGTCAAGGATGTACCTATGCTTCTGAATAAAATAAAATGATTAAGTGTTAAATAGACCATCACTTTTGTATCCATTGTGAGGAAACTGCTTTTAAACTGTTCTCTCAAGCAGTAGACGGACGGGATAGCAGCATTGATTTATTTTTAGAATCTTCTATGGCATGTTCTTAACCTTTGTTTCCAATTGGCTTTTAACGCATTCGAACTTAACCAGGCTTCGAAGAAAAAATTATATTTTTGTGAGATCGGACAAATCACCTCCCTTTACGGGTTGTCCTAGAAACAGGAGATTCTTTACCATGTACTGAACCCAAGAACCTTCATGGGTTGTAGTGGTATAGTTTTTTTTACATTAATGCACCCCTTTGGTATTTGGTTGTAGGTATTAAAACATTAATATTTAATTTGTTTTCAATTATTCAACATGCAAATCTAAAGAATCGCATAATTTATATTTGGTAAATGTTTAGATTAATTATACATCAAGCAAAGGCAAAGGAAAAAACAACAAGGTATTAGGTTGGCCAGTCAAGCCAGTATAAAGAAAAATAAAGGTAATCCTTAAATTGGGATTTACAGAGGTATCCGGTGAACATACGGGCCAAAGGTGGCACACCTTAGAGTAATGCTGTTAATTATAGATGTTAATGGTTCCTCTATTTACAAACACATTGGTCACTGTTAATTAAGTAACACGGAAGGAATAAAGGTATTAGCAAGCTTATATGGAACCTGATATGTTTTAATATTATTATTGTTATTAAATATTAAACTTTATTATTAAAATACAATAAAAGCTTAATTAATATAATAATTATAAGCCTTATTACTATCGGTAGTTGAGTAGCTGAGTTGCAAAGATGAACTCTCAGAGTTCGAATCCGGATGAGGTAAATAAATTATTTAATCTCTTATCATCTTATGGACTCTGTGGGATCTACAGACCCTCTTTGGGCTTACCCAGCCTCTATAAAGTGCATATACAGGGCGACTGGTAATTAGTGGCGGAGCCGTTAAGGGGTGATAGTATGGGGTAATTCCAGTCGATATTACTATGAGACCTATGGTCCTAAAGTTAACCCTTTCCAAGATATTCCTACTTAAACAATTTTACAAAAAAAATCCTATTTGAAATCTTAAAATAGCTATAAATCCTAAAGATTGGTCTTTCTGGCCCATTTGTTTTGCAACAAATACATTCTAAATAAGGAATAATTATAATCAAAACTTCGTAGTTGTCGGTATCTTACGAGAAAATCGTTAAACAAAAACATTAAATGAAAAAAAAATAAGGTGACTGCCCCTTAAATGTCGATTTACTCAAAAAAGTCTCCCTGAATTATTAATTACATAATAATTAAAAACATTTACGTTTCATTACCTTTCAAATGAGGGATTTAAATAAAAAATCGGTTAAGAAATCACGAAGATATGATGGAGAGCCCGGGTAGAGCCCGAGAAGAAAGGCTCCCGAGAACAAAGGGCTCCGACGCAGGAGTCGAGGACAGGAGTCTTAAATGGTTAGAGTGTAGCTACGGTGAGGCGGAGATCCGGGTTCGAATCCCGGCTGGGGGCAAATCTTTTCTATTCAAAATAAAAATATTTAAAAGTAATTTAATTGATTTTACTTTTATTAATTTCAATTTGAAGCCTTAATAATGTTTCGAGAGTCAATTCCAAAACTCTTCAATTTCGAAAGTCATTCTCTGCGAGCTTTATTAAAAGTTAATAGAGTTCGGAAAGTGAATAAAGATTTTATAAGAGTTTGAATATCAAATTAGAAAGAAAAAAAATGCAAGAGTAAAAATAATTGGCAAGGTTATTCCTGGAGAAATTCAGGAAGGTAGGGCATACTTTAATCATTGAGCGTTATCACTTATCAACTTATATGTAATTTACATTAAAATTATGTAATTTATTATTATGTAATTTAATTATGTAATTTATATTAAAAATACTGATTTTCTGTTCCAATACCCCGACTTTATCATTTTACTTTTTACAAATTTACTTATTCAACCAAGAAAATATTAATTTAAAAGTAAGTATACTTTTTTTTTCTTTCAAGTATGCAAGCTGCGTTTTCTTTAAAATGTTCCAGTTTCATTTGAGTTTCAATACTACTTATGTAGAAGAATGTCAAGAATGTAGCAAGACAAATGAGGCTATATATTAGATCTTCTCAAGGCAGGCAATCCTAGACTCTGACGTAAACTTTAATTTTTATTTTTTTTTCAATCATCCTCATTCTCTTAATAATAAATCGAAAACAGATCTTCAATTATTATCTCAATCACACATAATTAAAACCAATATTTCCTCTGAAACAATTTCGTTTTGCTTTTTTCATGATTATGCGTGGGAACCATCGGATTTTTAGTATAGTATAGTTTGTTTAATAATGAAAAAAATTTCAGAAAATCTTTTAGAGTAACTTTTTATTTATTTTAAACAGAAAAAATGTCGTCCTTCATTTAAAGAACATTTGAAAAGATATATATTGTAAAGAATATAAAGATAAACAAGTAATTTCAATTTCAAAGTTAATAAATGTTTTTCAATGTAAAATGTATGAAATGAACATAGAATTCATCGATCATAATGCTTCGATGTTTTTCGTGTTTACTGAATAATTAATGGGATGGGTAATAATTACTACTAATTATTAATAAGATTTGAAATTTTTAAAATTCTTGCGAATGCTGTAGTAATATTGACTATATTAAAAAAAATTTTACTATTTATTTATATTGAATTTAGGTAAATGAATACGATCGTAACATGTCCAGTCCATTTCTCTTATTTATTGTAATGCCAACGTACGAGTATATAAATACAATGTTTAAATAATAAATGTATCGGAATTATTTTTCATATACATAATACATACATAAGTGGCCCCATATGTGACAAATTTTCTTCCCATGTTTTTTTGAGTTGTCTACTTAAATAACATATTGTGCTAATAAATAAATATTAAACAAATTTAACAATAACTTTTTAAGGTAATACTAGAAAAAAACAAAAAAAGGATGTATAAAGTATTTCCAAATAAAAAATAGTTATGGTAAACGTTAAAAGATGTAAAACATTTATGTAAAACAAAAATCTTATACTTTAAATTTAGATATTCAAAAATTTTCCCCACTATTAAAAAACAAAAAGCCAACGATTATATAAACCACTTGATTAATATAGCTAGAATTACGATTTATCCACCTTCCAAAACCAACTAATAATCGCTTTTGGAGGATTAATAATTGCAATTACTAATTAAAATTACTAATCATACCATAATTATTATTATATAAGTTTTAATTGATAATTGCTCTAAGTAATCTAATAGTTTAAATTTCCAGCCACAATCATACCTTAATGGAACAAGCATCTCTACTATTTAATCGGCGTGACAACCCATTCTTGACATCTACAACAATTTTAGATTGAGGAAGTGAATTGAAATTACTTAAATTTTAATTAAATTGAATTAATTAATATAGTAGTGAATGGATATTGAAATTACGTTTTTCCAAACAATTTTGGTAGAAATGAAGATTAGTTGTTTTAAAATTGAGGTGTAAAACCTTTGGCTATCCACGTATAAGTTCAATTTGGTATACACTCCATAAATATAGAACAAACTCACAAACACTCTCTCACGCACACACACACACTAATAAATAAGTTTGCATACAACATAGAATGGAAACCTAGAAAATAAAGTTTCAGATTGATTTTTCGGGCTTTCTTTTACTGGCACAAGAGGCACACGGTCACATTCAGATTTTTAAAATTTCGGTAGAATATTTATGAAAAAAAAAAAATGTGTAAATTATTTGAACAGAAATATTAATGGTATACGTTAAAAGATAACGTCAAAGGTAAACAAAAGTCCTCTATTTTAAACTTTGTTAATCGCATGTTGTTGCATGAATTAAATATATTATTTAATTTCGGCTCAGTCCTGTTTAATTTGTTATTTTTTGTTTTTTTTTTAGTAAAAACAGTTGCTTATATCATTACCAATGTCGTAGAAAAATGATTTTTAGAGTTTTCAGGTTTCAATTTTTTATTTTATTTTTTTGCTAAAAGAGGTAAATGATTAACTCTCATAGACTTTTCCAAAATTCGGTAGGACTATCTCTAACAACGGAATAACTTTATAAGCATTAAAAGGAGAAATATAGCCCTTTGTTTAGGCTATTCAACGCTTTGAGGAATATAAATACATTACCAGAGGGCGCTCGCCCTGGAACTTTGCCACTTCGTAAGGGAACCGAGTTTCCTTCGCCCTTTTCACTGAATTATATATAAAGGCATGTATATTCAGTTAAAACATATTCTCCAATTCGGATTCAGGCCTTAAAAAAAAAAATTAATATAACACAATATAGAAAAACACAGTCTATTGCCAAGTAGAACAGAGGGCATCCGAGCGAATATATACAATGGGGTATAAAATTAAAAAATAACAAAGATAACTGTATAACATTTTTAAGGTTACTGGATAGGCATGTAAATTAATTTATACAAAGGATATTCGAACATAGTTCATTCAAGTTTTTTTTTAAATTTTATTGATTAAAATTGACAACTGTACAATAATAATACTTAAAGTAAATAGAATGAAAGAAATATAATGACATGTGATAAAGGCAAGTAGAGAAACTACCCCTTGGAAGTACTCGAATAACAAATTCAAATTTGAAGGTCATGCGGAAATCTTCTTTTCAGACGCCTCGGAGGATTGTCAGGGATAGAAGGGGTTACTAGGTTTGAAAATAGTGGGTTTGAGTGGGAATAAAGTTTTTCATGACCGGACTAATATCGATTCCGGCCCAAATCAGCAAAATGGGGCATTGAGATCATTATGGATGACTCTGTTTGCAACAAAGTAAGGAGCATTGAGGATTTTACGTTAGAATTTGATAGGAGAGGAATTCGATTATTCATTAAAAATCAAAGATAAATACAGTTTTAATAATAAAAATATAGCAATATAGAATGGGAAATATTTTTAAGAACCTATAACAATGCAGCCCTTGGAGGTTATTGGGTTCAAAACATGGGTACGCAAGGACAGGGATCATAGGAACAAATAAAAAAAATGACCGATTTATCAACTTCCAGAGTTCAAAAGTCTGTAAATATTTTAATGCTATTTATTATTTACCAACACTTAATAACCTCTTTAGAGCATTCTCTTAGCTTGTTTACTAACACTGGACTTCTTCAAAAAAAGCCTCAGTTTAGTTATTTATTTCATGACAGTGTCCTACGAAATTCTCGTAAATTTAAGACATTACTGGAAAAAAAATTTCACAGCCCCTGAAGCAACTCGTGAAATTATTAAATATGAAGGGGAGGGTGTCCTTGACCAGCGCACTGCGCGGCGTTGGTTTGAAAAATTTACCAGTAATACGACGCTGGGAAGGAAGAAGGGCTCCGGGCGACCATTAATGTATACTGATGAGGTTCTGAAGGAAGCTGTTGAGTCAAATCCGTCCAAGTACTCGTACAAGTACTCGCGATCTTGCCAGGGAGTGTGGTGTGTCAAAAGACACATGTGGAAAGATAATGTTAGTCGCCATCTTCTCTCCACTGGGAAGGTGAAACGGTCATTTTTTTTTATACACCCCATTATTTTTTTTTTTAAATAAAAGAAAAGTAAAACAATAAATTAATAAATCAACGCAATCTATTATATTATATTTCTGCATTCTATTTATTATATTATTATTACGAATTCGATCGAAGATGTAAATAAACACATAGATCAATGTTTATATGTATACACTATCACAAATAACCTTATCTTAAAATTTAATCAAATAACCAAAATATTTAATTTAATTTAAAAGGTATACTATATACCCCACTTCTACGTTTTATATTTCGTATAATGATATATTTGAAAGCCTTTCTCGATAAAGGTTAAATATAACACATAACAAATCTTACTCATATTACCCGGTCTTTCATGTAAAATCCCTCTTTAACTTCAGCTTTCAAAGAAATATTCTTCAATTCTATAACGAACTATTATTTTAACATACGTTTCGATAAAGTTTATATTTATATTTTTATTTCTGTTATTTAATTACATAACAAGGAGAAAGAACGATTGACTCACTCTTCTTTGAGTCAATCGTTCTTTCTCCTTGTTATGTAATTAAATAACAGAAATAAAAATATAAATATAAACTTTATCGAAACGTATGTTAAAATAATAGTTCGTTATAGAATTGAAGAATATTTCTTTGAAAGCTGAAGTTAAAGAGGGATTTTACATGAAAGACCGGGTAATATGAGTAAGATTTGTTATGTGTTATATTTAACCTTTATCGAGAAAGGCTTTCAAATATATCATTATACGAAATATAAAACGTAGAAGTGGGGTATATAGTATACCTTTTAAATTAAATTAAATCGGCAATCGGCGGCAATCGAACACAAACCACTGACTGGTTATTTATTAGTTGCCTCTGTCCAGTCTCTGGTGATTTAATTAATTTTTGTTAAAATAAATTAAAAATGTATGATTAATTGAACAAAATTATATAAAATTAAAAAATATCGATATTTTTAATTCATCCTTATTAATTATACACAATATCTATTTATATTGTTGTGGAAACGGTTACTGAATATTTCTTAAGAAATATTAAAACGGTTTGGTAGAGCAGTATATAAATATTACACAAAATAATCA
The DNA here is from genome assembly GCA_964056705.1 of Troilus luridus. Classification (NCBI taxonomy): domain Eukaryota; kingdom Metazoa; phylum Arthropoda; class Insecta; order Hemiptera; family Pentatomidae; genus Troilus; species Troilus luridus. The sequence continues at coordinate 51,182,304 of OZ057415.1, read as the reverse complement.
TTAAATTAGTTGGTCTTAGTTTTTAGTATTTATTGACAGCACTCCCCGATAATTTTCAACATTTCCAATATCTACTTTTCTAAGGTTTTCATCTTCGAGTTTTTATAATATATCTATCAATTGAAGTTTAAATCGTTGGTCTATAAACGATAATATTTTAATTAGAGAGAAGAATGACTGATTTTATGAACGTAGCTCCATTGTTGAAATATTTAATTCCAATCAGGTTTGAATACAATCAAGAAGTTTATTTTAAAAGAAAAATGTTGAAGCTTACGGCATTTATGGAATATAAAATTAAGGCAGTTGAATTTGGCGAAAAAAGTTTTAGTCTTTTCAGATTTGTAAAGATTTAAGGCTTCAGGGGTTCTTGTAGACTGAAAAGGGAATAGAATGGTTCTGGGAAATACTGTGAATGGAAGTCGGAGAGTCTCTTGAGTTGGTATTGCCATCGATAAGAGGTATTACCGTTATCAATGGCCATCGATGAGAGGGATTACTGTTATCAATGGCCATCAAGGAAAAAGATAAACCTGAAGAAAAACCTACTCTCAAGAGAAGAAGAGTAGAAATCAATAATATTCTTTCGTTTTGGAACAACCTTACTTACGTTTTTTCCGGGGGAAAAATATTTTTTTATTTACTAATTTATTCATTGAAATTTACAACTATACGATAAACATACAGCAAATAAATGGCAGTCATTCCATACATAGAGGCATGGATAAAGATAAGTAGAGAAACTACCCAGTGGTTGTACTCAAATAACAATTTCAACTTAGAAGGTCATGAGTCCATCTTCTTTTCAGACCCCTCGGAGGATTATCGGGAATCGAAGAGGGAGCTAGGTTTGAAACTAGAGGGTTTGAGTGGGAATAAAGTTTGTCATGAAAGGATTGATTTCGGGTTCGGGCCAAATCAGCAACTAATGGGACATCGGGGCCATTCTGCATGACTTTATTCGTAGCAAAGTAAGAAGCATTGAGGATGTCACTAAGAATTTTGGTCTACTAATCCCACGGGCTATAAATTAGTTTACTCTCTGACCGCCAGGTTTTGCCCCAATTACGGATGACCACTTTATAAAGGCTCTAGGAGGGTCTGCGGATTCCATATGGTACATCCCCTATGGTTGAAATATTAAATAAATTATCTGCCACAGCAGGATTTGAACTTGATTTGAATTCGGAACCATCGGGAATTCAACTCAGCACTCTACCATTGAGCTACCTCGCTCCCAAGTAACATTGCGATAATTATAGTTGTTATTAATATTTAAAATATTTAGATTAATTAAAGATTCCCATTGGCATAATCATTTTTAAATCAATCATCATCATCATTTGGCGCTACAACCCTTGTAGTCGAGTCTTGGCCTGCTCCAGTATCGACCGCCAGTTTTCTCTATCAAGTGCTGCTACCCTCCAATTCCGGACATCCAAAATGATAGTCCGGGCGTCCGAAGCTACGCAGTCCTGCCACCGAAGTCGTGGTGTGCCTGCTCTTCTTACACCATACATTCGCTCCCTGAGGACTTGGGCTGGGATTTCATCCTGCCCAATCCTAATTACATGTCTGGCCCACCTCAGTCTTGCTAACTTCATAAACTCTACTACGTCCAGCTCCTTATAAAGTAGTCTCAGTTCGTTGTTGGACCGGCGCCTGCACTCTCCATCTACCAAAACTGGACCTTATATTCTCCTAAGAACTCTCCTTTCGAATCTCAGAAGTGAGAATTCGTGTGCTTGGGTCAGGGTCCAGTTTTCTGAGGCATATGTGAGAACTGGTCGGATGAGAGTTTTGTATAGTCTGATCTTAGAGGATTTAGACAGGAGACCACCATGTAGATGCTTCTGTAGACCAAAATAGCAGCGGTTAGCGGATATAATCCGCTTCTCTACTTCTGCCCCGGTATCATTTTGTTGGTTCACCTGGGATCCACAAATTCCTCAATTTGTACCACAAAGGTACACAAATTCCTCAACTCAATACACCCTCTGCCGTCAACTCGGATATGGTTTTCAACGTTTATTTGTTGAGGGTTTATGCACATGTACTTTCTTTTGTTGTAGTTGACGAAAAGTCCCATCCTCGCTGCAGCATTTCTCAGTGCGATAAATTCTTCCTTGACTGCTGCTAACGATCTGCCAGCAATCAATACATGCATAAATTAGTTGTTCTACAACACGCTAAACATACCACTATGTTTGATTTAATAAACTTTAGCAATCGGTTGTAAACATTAAGTAAGAGCGATTCTCAGACAGAACTCAAATTCTGCCCTATGTATATTAAATTCAGGTCATGAGTATTAAGTCATTTTTTTAAATTTCGTATTGACCATCCAGGATATTATTATATATATTTCCTCTGCTGGAGTTTTCTCTGTCTCCAATATTCCTTCATACATTCACTTGTTTGTTTTCTACAGACCTATGTCCAACTTTGCCCTAAATTTTCTGCCTTTCTTCATTCTAAAAACCTTCCAAATTTTTCGCATTGCCCTGCAACTCACTTCTTGCTAACATGTGAGACTCTTTGATCTTTTAACTTTTCTAAATATTTCCTAACTCCTTCAGCCCACTTTGTAGCGTGCTTCTTCTTCCAGAAATATTCGGAAATTTATTAATTTATTAAGTATTTTATTTATTTATTTCTTAATTATTTTCATTTCGTTATTCGAATCAATTATAGAAAGAAGAACTTCCTGTTTTCACAAAATTATTAATTTGTCGGAATCAAACTCAATTCTGCGGACCACCACGTTTTATTGAATCCTATCAGAAATAGTCAAATATTGGTTTATTTTTTAATTAATATGTATGTTTTCGAATCATTTAGAAAGACAAGAACTTCCAGTTTTCATAAAATAATTAATTTTTTGGATTCAAACATCTGGACTGTCATTATAATCATTACATGAACGGAAGTATAATTTATATTTTCGCGTTAGGTTCTCCAAAAATATATGGGACATCCCAGGAGAAACAATCCCGCTATCACCACAAATCATTTTAGATACAACTGTCACCTAAAATTAATGTATTCTTGGTGAGAATTGTTTTTGCCATCATTGCCACGCCATTGCTTTCAAGTTTCTAAAATTAATTCTAACATGTTTCTATGATAATCTGAACAGAATGACGTTTTGTTTGTTTGGTATAGCTCTAATTTTACATCGATTACCACTCTTTAACAATCTCATTTCTTTTGAGGCGATAATGAAATACTCTAGTGTGGCGTTGAAGACCTAATTTAAAATCAATTACTTTGACGATTTTATAAAAGATGCGATCACTTGTAATTACATCTCCAGAGCCTTCTTTGTGATACTTAATTTCGTTGTTTTATAATTAATTTTAATCACCTCCTAAAGATTCTTTATTCATTTATGTTGTTTTATATTTGAATTAATGCTAATGTGTACATAACTTCATAAACTGGCTTAAAATTCTAATAGCTACTAAGGAGAGCTGTGAAATCTCAGTTAAACGTAACTAAACGGTACCAGATGATGTTCTTTGCAATTAGGTTTATTTTTATTGAGTAAATAGAATGAAATATATTTAATGGCCTTAGATAAATGCGAGTAGAGAAACTGCCCATTGGTAGTATTCATATAACCAATTCAACTTACAAGGTCATGAGGCCTTCTTCTTTTCAGACGGCTCGGAGGATTATCGAGTATTGTAGAGGTAGCTAGCTAGGTTTGAAACTAGTGGGTTTGAGTTGGAATAAAGTTTTTCATGAAAGGACTGGTTACGGCCAAATCAGCAACCAAGCGGACATTAAGGTCATTATGGAAGGATTTGTTTTAACAAAGTTAGGGGCATAAATTAAGGCATTAGTCAAAAAGTAATACAATATTGATTATATTGTAATAAAATAAAGAAAAAATGAAATTTGTAATTAAATTAAGAAACCATATTTTCAAGTGTATCTTCTGTGGTCGAGAATGCCCCGTGTACTGTAAATGTTGCCAACTCCTGGACAGGAACTTTGTCAAGATTTGTATATCATTCCGACGAGACAGAAAGAAATTAGCCAAGCGGTGCAGCACCTTACGGTGTGTATTGAAAATGTTTACGCAAGCGGGAATTAACCTTTTTAACCGCTTTTTTTTTCATTTTGTCATAGCTCGAAGACTGGTATTCTCGGCGAGAAGAGTCGTGATCCGACCGGAAGGAAGATGAACTTTGAAGGAAGGAATCTATATTTTTCTGTATTCTGACTGGTTCGGGATGTAACCAGATGGAAGGTCAGTTGATTATAAAGCCTACCAAGTATGACAATTAATTTTTTAATCCTGCTTCTCTTTTTCTTTTTGCTTGTAACGTATCGATCACAAAACAGATGGGAGGATGAATCATGGTATAGTTATTAGTTTCATTAATCATTCTTATTATTGATGGTGAATCTTATTTTAAATTGTAGTTACTATTTTTATTGTTTCCTTTATTATTATTATTAGTTGTTGGGTGGATCGTTATTTTATTTTTGTTTTAATATAGTGGTGTTTTATTTTTTATATGAGGATGTTTTGGGTTTATTTCTTTACCAAGTTTTTCCTGTGTCCTAAACTATACCTTGTTTCCCTACCCTGCTCTTTTCAGGTGTCCACGAAGCCAAGAAAAGACCCGCAGGTACCGGTATTATAATATCGGTTCGTCTAATTAACTAATTTTCAATTTCATATTTCATAAGAAGCAATATTAAAAGTGAATTTGTTCAGGACAGACATTTTATAATCGACAAGCTAAAAACTCGAGGTATACAGGATTATTTTGTATATTGATGTGGAAATGGTTTACTGGATATATCTTTAGAAATATTGAAACTGGCCGGTGTGTGCGGACAAAAAGTTCTACACAAAATACGTATAACTTATTTTATTTGTGTCTCCATTTTGTATTATTCTCGGCCTGATGTTGGTCTTAATATCGGGCCAAATGTAGGTACAAATAAAATAAAATCAATAACCCCTTTCTACAACTCTTCTCAATAACCCTTTTCGCACCAACCATTTTCTACATTTCTAAATCAATTTTTATTTTAAATATTTTTATCATTCTAGATTTAATTAAGTCAAATGAACATATTCCTCTTCGAGCGAATTATTATTATTCATAATAATAATTATTATTATGAATAAAAGGAATACAACTCCTTAAACGAAGCTCGCTTTTCCCTGAGGGGGACAAACAAAAGGGTTGTGGATGTGGCGCCAACTGCCACATCTACCGTGAAGCCAAAGCATTCATCATCCAGCTTCTCGCGCGCAAGACACACAAGAGAACATAAATTTTTCCCAACAACTTTGTATTGTCTGAGTGTGTGAGAGAGAGAGAGAGGGAGAGATGTGAGCCTGATTTATCCCCTCGTTCTTTGTCCCCGTAATCTATAACCGATACCCCCCGGTCGAGACCTCTCCTTGACTAATAAAATATTGAACAGCCCCACGAATAGAAAAAAATCCACCCCTCTGTTATCAACACATCAACATCTGTCTATCACCTCTTTTTCAAAATGGGGCACTCCCAATTCACGTAGAATAAATAAGGTAATTGAGGTCAGAATAATGGGCATTACAGTGGTGTATTGAGCTGACATTTTTTGTTTTTTTGTTCATTTAACGTCACTTTATGCTGCTATGACTAATCGGACGATGGTACCCCTAAATTTTATGTTTAATTTGGATAGGGATTTTTAGACCTGGCATCTTACTGGCTCGGGACGCCCGTCCCTTCCGAAGGGCGACATAACCAAGGATGTTTTGCTCCTCTTAAAATATCCTAGGCCCACTCGCCGGGCTACGAACCCGCGATCTTGGGCTTAGTAGGTTTTTATGCTAATCACTAGACAATTTGTTGCACACCATTTATAAATTAAATTACACAGGCCGACAAAAAAATATATTTTTTTAGTAACATATAGCTGAATAGCATAAGCTAGTAGAACGAACCTCTCTTAATGCGAAAATGACCAGCAGGAATTCGTAACACTTAAGCAATCCTTGATAGTGAATTTTTAATGACATTCGGCAACCAACTAACTGGTATGAGTCTAAAAGTTCATTAACCAGTTGTTCTTAGTTTTCCGCAATCTTGTTGCCTAAAAAGACCCTCACTACATTTGCAAATGCGTTCCAAGCCCTGAGTTCTTGCATGCTGAGCTTTTCTTTAAAATGTACATCGTCCAGCAATTTTCTAATTTGTGGACCAATAAAAATCCCTTCTTTAAGTTTGGAGTCACTTAAGTGGGGATAGAGTTGCCTTAGGTATTTAAATCCTTCGCCCTCTTTACTCATAGCTTTCACAAAGTTATTCATGAGCCCAAGTCTAATGTGCAAAGGTGGAAAAAGGACATTTTTTGGGTCTACAAGAGAAACATATTTAACATTTTTACTTCCTGGTTGAAATTGTATCCTTTCCGGCCAAATCTTCTTTACAGCCCGACTGTCCCGCAAACACAGAAAACGCCAATATTTTGTAAAACCTCCCTGAAGTACTATTAAAATTGCTATTACTTTTAGATCCACACATATGTGCCATTTGTGTCGGTTGTTGCTAATTCTCTCTAAAACGGTACGCATAGTTTCATAGTCTTCTTTCATCGTAACTGAAGAGGCAGCTGGTATAGATGGTTTGATATTTCTATTATGAAGTAATACAGCTTTGAAACTGCATTTCGACGAGTCTATGAGTGAGCGCCACTCACGGGGAGAATGTTCGATATTGAGTTCCTGCGTTAAACCATCCATATCAGTACATGTATGAAATGCAGAAAACGCTGAATTTCTTTTCCGAAAATTCTTAATTTTTTTTCTTTGGCTAGCATATTTTACTCCTTAAGACGGGAACCAAGAAGTTCTGATTGTTCCTTTTACAATCCCAAACCAAATCATGTAGTTCATTTTGAAGAATCAAATGTGGCTCACCAGCACTGGATCCTGGAACAAATGTGGGGCCGGTACACTCTTTTTCTGAGCTGGTTGATGATGTGGCATCGTTGTCATTATCTCCTAAAACAATATCGTGCCACACTATAGGCGCAATCGGTACTTTGTTAGCCTGCATTGTGAGGAACAGGTCTTATGGCAGAAGGTACATTCTGGTGTTCGATTTTTTGCTTTGCTTTTTTGGAATAACACTCAGTTTTTGTCATACAGATATAGCAATCATTAAGATGATATGATAGGGTTCTCGCTAAATCATTGGAACCGCAAAAGGCATACTTCTTCTTTTCCCTAGCATCCACTGTACCAGTAACACCCTACAGCTTACTCAGCACACATGGGGGCCCAATGCTTATCTTGATCTCCGATTGAAATACCGAAATATAGAAAAAAGGCTTTTTTTACATTTTCAGAAAGGCCTTGCTTGTGACTAAACCAGAAATTCTCTACAAATATAACAGAACTTGTCAGGAGAAGTTCTGCAACTCCGGCGCGGTTTACTTGGCATTTTCGTCGTACCGAGTTGTAACTAAACAATTGGAAAACCTTTCATAATACCATATAACCACTCACAGCCAAACTCAAGTGAAAAATAAATAAGACTCTCTCCCCAAACTAAACAAGACTCTCTCTCTAAACTAAATAAGACCTGCTCTTTTAAAGTGAGCGACCACTCATAAAATTTATTATATTTTTACGGCAAGACATCTGACCGCTTTTCACAATTTCATTTTAAAGAAAAAAAACCATTGTCGGCATTTTTCGTCAGTAGGTTCTGTGCCGCGATATCTCTGGGAGCCGTAAACATGCCGACTATTTATGCCTGCCGGTAAGGGAAGGTCTAGTGTGCGTATTGCCAAATGGTACGTGTTAGGACTTTTGGGATATTTTTTTTTCTATAATTAGGAAGTTATTATCATTTTTAAAATAATAGGCTGAACAGTGTTACAAAAATCGTGTCGGCCAGAGTTATCACCAATATGGTATCAAAGATTATTAAGGTGTTACCAAAAAATTCTTTTCTAATTGAGGTTTGCATACTACTAAGCTGAGAAGAAATGATGCTGATTATGAAGAAACGCTGAGCTTATGCATGTCTATAAATACGTGGATATTATGCAGTTTAAAAAAAATATGGACGTCCGGGATAGCCGGGACATGTTGCTAGAGTCAGTGGTAATGAAATCCCCAAAAGGCATCTAATACTGCAGTGGGAGTCCTGAATTTTGCTTATCCAGCTATAATTAGGATAATTATCTTTAACTAGTACATGATACCGAATAATGTCAGACTCAAAGAATTTCTGTCAAATATATTCACTGTTATATTTTAATATTTAGAGCTTTTACATACTTTTAAAAATCATAAGGGCACATGCCGAAAGCGTCCGCGATCTTCGGGCTAGAAGTAGGCTATGCTAACCAGAACACTTCAGGAGCCATAAAAAAAATGTTCTTCGAGAATCTATTTCAGCAAAGCATGTTCAACTGCCTCGCTCAGATTAGTCATACTGATACCCTCCAGCCATTTTTATTTCTAAATATAATTAATTATTAATTCATGTATTAATAAAATTTAATCTATGAAGTCCGTTTGTTCTTCACTGAAATTAGAAATTTTTTCTATTCAGCATAAAAACAGGGGCCCGGAAATAGTTGGTGCCCGCAATCGTGCACAGTATGCAAGTAAATTAATCATAATTTACAAAAAAAAAATCTGGTCACTGATAGTAAATTTCTTCCTAAGCTAAAACAAATTAATTCATTCTGGCGACAATTCAAGATGTTAAACTTAAATTAGTTCAGTTATTTATATATATATAGTTATATAGAACTAGGGGAAGAAATCATATAAAACAATGAGTTTACGTTCCAAGAAATATATCACAGTAAATGTATTCCGTCCATACAGCGTAGCGGTTTAGAATTCAGTGGTTGCACTACGTTCATGTTAGTATCGTAACTGTCTTATCTTACCTAGAACTACTCGCTTTCACGACTCCTCAGAAAACCATAATAACTTCGAAGCATTAGTGTAAATTCACGGGAGTCTGATAAATAAACACTATTCGCCTTATGGATCGATTGTACAATCTCTCAGAGAAATTCCAGCGAGGGATCTGTGTCCTTCCATTACAATTATTACTATTAGATCGAAATTAACTTACTCCCTCCCTTTAATAATTAATTAATACTTTTACTTTTTGCGGGCACCAACTATTTTCGGGGCTCTGTTTTTATGCTGAATAGAAATTGTTTTTAAGTTCAGTGAAGAACAAACGAACTTCATCAGGAATATATTAACTTCATCGATTAAATTTTATTAATACACTAGCTTTTACCCTCGTTGATTTTGAATAAAAACTTATTTTGAGGTTAAACGGAGAGTGAATTTTGAACTCCATATTATTCACAATGACTTAAGGCAATAGTGTATTCATCCAGCCTACCGATTCTTATCCCTTTGTTGATCGATGTTAATAAAATGTCCTATTAAATATAAATTGGCATAAATATAGAACTTTCGACGTGTTTTCGATTGAAATCCAATACGTAATATCCAAAACTGTAATCTCTTGAATTAAAATGTACACTCGGATGGTATTAGAAGTATTCTTGAGATAAAAACAGTTTCTTCTCGACCACATCCCGTAATTACTGTAGCTACTATATTTTGTTGCAAAACTTTTATCTGCAGTCTATTCCCATTTCTCAATTTTGGAGGTTTTAAATTTCTAAGTAGCATTACAGTTGCCCCTACATTATGAAAAGATTGTGTGCAGGTAGACCAAATGGATTTAAAGTATTCTAACATAATGCCGGATAGTACGGGACTTAGTCAATTTCGACTACTGAATCAATTGACTTGTTTTCTATCAGCACGCCTTCAAATGCCCTTAGAGGCATATAATTGATTTTAGATGCACTCTCATTTTTTGGCGTCACTAAAGACGTTTCACCCTCATAGGTTCGTCGGCCTTATAAAATGTATCTACTGTCCGAATTTCAACTCTGTAGCTTAAGCCATTTTGGCTCTACGGTGGTCTTTTCAGTCAGGAAGAACTCTTTTATATATATATATATATATATATATATATATATATATATATATATATATATATATATATATATATATAGATGAAGTAATAATTAATTATGTTTAGAAATAAAAATAGCTGGAGGGTATCAGTATTTCTCCCCAACCAACTGAGGAAAACTGAGCACATGATATTTATTCCTCAGATATTTAGTTTGGAAATGAGCACAATTATCGAAGAAATGAAGGTGACTAACTGACGGACAGTGAAAGAGACAATTATTTGTAAAATCGCTATTTACATAAAGAAGAATCTTAAATTCAGGTCACTTGTTCCGTCTTCTTATTGGGTTTAATAAAATTTCAGGCACTGGAAGGTTTAAACTGAGACTCTTTTTCATTTTCCAAATAGATTATAGAGTTGCATATGTGTATGTGTATACATTTTTATATATATATATATATATATATATATATATATATATATATATATATAGTATGTGAGTGTGTGTGTGTGTGTGTGGATTGGTAAAAAATGCATTGGTGTTTTAAATAATTGGGAACCAGTTACATAGGTTGTCGCTTCGGGTTAAAGTCCAAAGTAGCAACGTAAATGCTACATCATTTCTACTTATTATATTCTCGAAAATAAAAATAATCTTGAGTTTTAGTTTGAAAATGGGTGTAATAATGGGAAATGTGTATGTATATTTCGGTAATAATGTCATGAATAAATGAAATTATTACCGTTACGAATGAAATGTTACGACAAACATTAAAAAGTATTGCAGAGAATATAACCTAAATTGTATATGGAAGTCGGTTCTTCAAAGTATAATTACTTTTGTACATAATTGAACTTTTTTGCAAAAATGTAGTGCATAGTCACACATAATTTTTCATACTAAAACTCACGATAATTTTTATGATCGACGATATAATAAGTAGAAATGATATAACGTTGTCTTTACTACTTTGGGCTTCTACTTCACGCGGGTTCGCACTCGGGCAAGTGGGCATAGGATATTTTAGAGGGAGTAAGTGGTGTTAAAATGAATTGACAACAACTTTGGTTTAACTCAAAGCGTCAACCTGCGAAACTGACACAAATTGGTATCATGTGAATATAATGTCTGAAGGATATTCTGAAATATCCTAGATCTAATAAAATAAAAAACTATTAATTATTAATAGAATTAAAACCGTACTGTTGTTCTTTTACTGCTTTTATAAATTTTAATGCATGTTATTATTTATAAGTCATTTTTATCAATTTTTATTATTTAAGGTTTTCCGGGAGGAAATGCTACAGCCCTGTATTCAACAAAGTTGGCTTTTATCCCCTACTTATTAAAGTGTTGCTGGAGGCGAGCCAGAACGCTGTTAAGCCTGTTCGTTGTCTTATCTATTCTCCAAGAGGGAGGGGGGGGCCAGCTCATTGGCTATGGGGTCCATTGGCACATGCTCATTCATAATATAAAATACATTTTACAGGATTGGATGAAAATTTAACCTTGGGGTACTCTGATTGTGGCGTGTTTAAAACAAACCAATAACGCAGTTTAATTATTAATATGGTAATATAGGATAATACAATCTTTACTCCGAGGAGGTAAGTAAGTAGAAGGAAAAATCCTATACCACTAAAACCCAGGAGTGCCTAGGATTCAACACTGTTCCTACGACGATTGTGCTGGGTGGCTATGCTGTTGAAAGATTAAATAATTTATTTACCATAGCCGGAGTGTGGTAGCTCAGCGGGTAGCGTACTATGCCGAAGGTCCCGGATGTGAATCTGGCTTTGGCAGATAAATTATTTAATCTGTTAACAGCCTGGGAAGGATCCTGTGGGATCTAGAGACCCTTCTGGAGCTCATAGAACCTCTATAAAGTGGGTGTCCTGCCCTCTCTATAAAGTGGGCGTCCTGGCCTCTCAATAAAGTGGGTGTCCTGGCCTCTCTATAAAGTGGGTGTCCTGGCCTCTCTGTAATGTGGGTGCCCTGGCCTCTCTATAAAGTGGGTGTCCTGGCCTCTCGATAAAGTGGGTGTCCTGGCATCTCTAAAAAGGTATCTATTCCTTTTCGGAAATCGACCATATAGTTATAAAAATTAGAATCCCAAAAGGGCTGAATTAATTTAAAGTGATTTTTAGAAAACACGCCTGGATATTCCTCTCAGAACAATTGATAGCCAATAAGAGTGCACAAAAATCCTACACTTTCAGCTAGTAAAGGATAAAAGTGAAACTTATTGAAACTAGCTGGTCACGAGGATGATTGGCTGACCTGGCGTATTTGTATTCTTTATCAGTTTGCTATCGGTACTCCATTGCCTTACTGATCATTAGGGTTGCATCGATGCCGTCAGTTTTCATAACGTATCTTAATACGCACTCGGTCAAGGTGATTCTAATTCAAGTAAAGACTCTTACACGATATCAAAATTTCAACTGTAAGTTATTTCATTAAATGCAATATCAAATTTCGCCATCTGAATTTAAATTATGAAGCAAATACCTACAACTGATTGACCAAAGTTGTGTTGATGTGAGGACTCTAGAATTAACATTGTATGAGGCCGTAAATCCTTTCGCCGTGTGAATCCGTTGCTCCTAAACTGTTTCATTAAAGGTTCATCCCATCTAAAACCTTCTAGCTTCTAACCTCGCTTCCGATCGATTCCCGATAACCCCGATCTGTCTCCCAAGACGGCCTCTGGCCCTCTAATAAAGAAATGTCTAGTATATCTAGAAATTTTTACTTTTTTTCAGTTTTCAGTTTATGTCAGTTTTACTTCGTGTTATCCTTTTGTCATTATGATCATATTTACTTATCGTAGCTGTGTCACAGTAGTAAATTTCAGTAAATAAATACACGGAAAAAATATTCCTTCAATATTTTACACGAGTATACTACAGTAGTGATAGATCTTTTGTTCTCTATTAATAAAAAAATTGGAAGCACAAAGAAAAGAGGAGCCTGGAGTTTGACAAAAAAATCCTTGGTTACGCCATCCATCGGAAAATATGTAAAATGGGTCACCTGTAGGATAGAAGTTATTATACCAACCTACTATGCCCTAAATCGAGGATTCGCAGACCGACATGTGGCCTTAGAATTTTTGAAGGGGTAAAAAATCCTTATTTATGCCGTCCTTCAGAAGGGACATAAATCTCAGTACAGAGCCTTAACAGTATCAGGTTCTAAAGAACACTATCCTAATTATACCCGGATTAGCAAATTTCAGGACACCCACTGTAGAATTGTCCGATAAGCTATAGCAGCGTAATATGAGGTGCTGAGTTTTAGGGGTATGAATATTTCTATTTATTTTGGGATGCCAGAGTAACTATGTATGACAATTATTCAACTTAATATTTATATCAATGTTCTAACTTTAAAATTGGATTATTTTCCAGACGTTGGTTGTGTGAAAACCAATTTACTATTCAGTCAACTTAATTACCTTTAATAAACCATCAATATAGTATTTATAAATATATAGTGCATCTGGGTTAAGTAAGCACCTGAGTAATTATAAAGATTTTACATTACAAATAAGGAACAGAGTGGCTCAGTGGTAGAGTACTGAGTTGCCATGCCGGAAATCCTGGTTCAAATCCCGCTGCAGGCAATGACTTTTATTTAGTCTGTTTGCAGCGGGAGATGGGTCATATAGGATCTAGGACCCTCCTGGGGCCCACCAAGCCTCTATAAAATATTATAAAAATAGGGTACCCAAAATAAGGGGGGGGGGAGAATCTGGCGGTTGAACGTGACCTAGGACAAGTCACCTCCTTGCAGAACCGTTGTCCATGAAACAGTACAGACTCTACCATGTACTGAGCCCCAGATCCATTCACGGTTTGTAGTGGTACAGGTTTCTTTTTTACATTATAAATACAATTTCTTATTTTTATTATAGTTTAATATATACATTTTGATATGAGCAGTAATAATTCAGATATAATAGGGGATTCCCATAAAATACACACATATATTAAATTACAACTTATCTTGTACATAACCCTCTGCATCCCAATTTAGAGTTCTTGGGGTCTGGCCGTATCTCTGTCCCACGCCAGCTTCTAAGACCAACTGTCATTTGCTCTTTTTGTATATTCATATTTATTTTTTATAATAACGTCCGGAACGATACATAGCAGACGTTAAATGAACAAATAAACCCTGAGTTACTTCGCATGCGCTAAGTCTTTGTAACCAAGCCGAATTAAAAAACAATGTCTACAGGAACAAGTCTCTAGAAAACTTATTAGTTGGGATGTAGCAGTTACCTACCTTGGGGTGGGGTAGGGTAGAAAACCAGTTAAGTAAGACGAGGAGCTTGCAGTTGCGTGTATTTAATGAGTTAAGCAGGCGGTGGACAGCACAGGTGCATGGCAGTTAACAAAGAAACATAGCGAAGTGTATCTTATATCATTCGTTATTATCCTTATCGCTATTTTCTCCCCCGAAGTTGCCTCTTTAATTGCCGACGCAGGCCCTACCACCCTCCAACCCCCTCGTTAATTACCATATAAATTCCCTCCATCACCGCTACCCATACCCCTCTTCCCAGCCTATTGTCGATTAATATTTACATCCGCATCAATCAATAGCGCTTCAAAGGGATATAAACAAATCTTAATCTTCTAATAATGTTAATCTTAAGTAGAAAGTGGTGTTGGTATTGTATTTTACTTAGTGGCTATTCGTTGGGTATTTACGATTCAGATGGATTTAACGAATTATTTACGAAATATTTATTTGTTTACACAGGGATGTGTGGTAATATAGTGTCTACTAATCGAAAGGCCTAAGGTTCGAAATAATCTTTGACAGGGGGATTGACACTATCTGGAGACTGTCTGGGAATCACCCAGCCTTCACAAAGAGGGTACCTTTATTTAGAGGGTTAGTTGAGTGTGATCTTAATTCCACCCTGCAGTAAGAATAACAGAAAGAATAATGCCAAGTATATGAGTATGTGGGATATTTAATATCTAGAGAACTACTGTAGAGTGGGATCAACAGACCCTCCTGGGGTCAACCAACCTCTTAAAAGAATATACTCTTAATTGGGAGGAAACCTGGCGATTGAGCGTGATCTAGGGTGAATTGCCTTCATGCACAACCGTAATTTTAGAAACAGTACAGAATGTACTGAACCCTCCATGGGACTGTAGTGGTAAAGTTTGTTTTTCATTTTCATGATCATTTCAATTTAGAATTAAAGCTCTTACTTATGTAATTTCCTACTGCCATTGAATCATTTTAAATACTTAAAATTGGTGTATTTTTGAGGGTTATGTATCTCATGCCACCACAATCTGAATATCTCATCGCAATAAGACTAGCTTCGCAAATAAAAAAATTAGATTCGACAAATAAACTTTTTAAATTCTCCACCCACAAAAGATGTGAGAGATATCACTAAAGATCAGACAAATCACCTCCCGGCATAACTGTTGTATTAAATATAGATCAGTATCTACTATGCATCCTTCATGCAATGGTGGTGTTTTTTTATTGTTTCATATTTTATATCAGCATAAATCTATACAGATATAATGGCATTGTATTTTTTGTTGCATGATTTATAGTGACTGTAAATGTATTAAAGGGAGAGTTAGAGAAGAAAAAGAAATTAAAGAAAAGGAGACAAGTTCTAAAGTTTTCAGAAAGGGAATACATTTCCCGGAACGTTCCATTTCTGCAAGTTGTTTAAGCCGTTTGGAAAACAAAAGAAAGCGGTAGAAGGAGCACTCCTCATCAGCATTTAGCCTCGGAGAATTGCTTCAGAAAAGGAACGGAAAAGAAAAAAAGACTAGTCTTCCCTTCAATTCTCTTATATATTTTTTTATTCGACTGAAGAGGTATTCGTCATTTTCTTACCTTTGTAGCGAGCGTCTTACAGCCGTGATTAATCGGATACTTCTCCGCCTCAGGGGATATTTAAATAAGTATCAAATTATAAGGAATTACTGTTGTGTTCGAAGCCAATAGAGAAGTGTGCAGGAGGTCTGGCCATGCCAGGTCGAGTGTTCCTTAAACATCGGATCCTTCTGCCTAGCATTAAGGGAACAATAAAACGCAGGCCTCCGTCTCGAGAGCTCTTTTACTGCAATGCTCATACTTACGTTTCTCGAATCAATTATCACAGAATCACAATAGGCAATAAATCCGGCCAAGTACCGTAAAGTAATTATATACTATACATAAAATATAAGTAGTATAACTACGTTTAATATATATATAGAGTAACTATATTTAAAATAATTATTTCATTTTTCTATTAAATTTTTCATATAGTGAATATAAAAAAATCGTTGTTTAGAGAAATCTAATATTAGTCTTAAGTTTTTGGAAAATAGGAAAATACTGTACCAAGCGTAATCGTTAAAGACAATTGTAACTATAAATGAAATAGCATTGACTACAGCTAACAAACGGTAGACGTTTTGTTAGAAAGATATAGATTTATTGCGATATTAAAAGATGTAACTTGGATATAAAAGATACTTTCTTATATGAATTAACTAGGACTTATTAACTGTGGATTAACATTATAACTTATTGACTACTCTAAAACTTACTTAGTGACTACTCTGTTTACATGCTATAATCTAACCATACCATCTCCTCTCCACTCTCTATTTCTCTCTATCACTTATCCTGTATCTTAGGGTTAGGAGCCCACAAGAACTATTATTATTGCCTGACTAAGGTGACTAAGGTATTACTTTAGGTCATCAAACCAATCTTATAGACTTATCAATTACCCCTAATAATCCTGTTGAAATATTAACCTATACTCGACTTAAGAAAAATACGATTAATCTACAACAGTATATTAAGACCTACAGCGTAAGTTTAACTCCCAAATCGTGTACCAACAGAATGGAAATCCATCAAATTTTAAATATTTCCAAGAGATGACTGATAGGATCCCTCTGCTCAACAGCTCAACCCCTTGTTTAATTAGAATCAATTCATTAAGGCATTTCAAAAAGATTAAACTTGAATAATTTATCGTCGCTTCCCTTCAAACGAAAATCACTAAAAATCTGAAGCAGCAACAATCGTTTTGTACTTAATGAGTATATGTTTTAAGAGAGCTATAACCTTGAATATTACGATTGTAAATTATGCCCACATTGTATTTTCATATAAGAAAAAGTAAAGGAATTTTGCGCGCCTTAAGAAAAAAAAATGTATTTCTTGAAATTTACAAGTGTATTATATTATTAAAATAAGTAAATAGAATGAATGGTACACAGTGCCATGAGATAAAGGTAAGCAGTTTTTCCGACAAATAACTGTAAACAAGGAGTATAATTAAAGCTAATTATGAGTAAAACCTATCTTTTATTTAGTTCACGGAGGAAAAGTTGAGGAAACAGTTGATATTTGAAAGATTCGAGCTAAGAATGGGAATCGTACTAACTGTGCAAGACTTATTTTTAGAAATAAAATTTAAAGGCTGTGAGAATCTAAACCCAACCAGATTCATGGAAAGCTTGAAAAACTTTATAAGCATTTGAAGATGAAAAGTAAAATATGTGAAACTCATCATAAACAGTTAGCACTGAATCGGGAGGTATCACATGCGTTACCCGATCATACATACCAAAGTGGTAGTCTAGAATTAAATTAATTACAGGTTTTTGTATTAAAATGGATCATAGATTATAAACGCAAATATTTGTGGAAATAAAAATATTGTGGAAAGAAATTTCTTACTTTGTTTGGAGGTCAAATAACAGCAATACAAACATTTCATTTTAAGCCGATCATAATTGCGACTATTGTAGGTTTGGGAGAAAGCCACTGAAGATAGGTTTATTTTTCTACTGCTATCCTTCAACACCAACTGGATCTATCAACAGACAGTAAAAGTTAAGTGGATCAGCGTGTTTCCTCATTCCATTACCCATTATTTCGTCAACTGCAATAGTGAAGTGCAATCATTGGTTAGAACTATTAGATCTATTTCTGAATTAGTTAATAATTTCAAGTTTCTCTGAACAACAATGTGATTATTCACAACGAGCTTTTAACAGTATGCATAAATCTTGAAGAACACCAAGATTTTTTATTTATAATAAATCAACATTCACAACAGAAGTAAAGCCAATTTTGTCAAAATATTGTGAGTTAATTTAAAGAGAAAAACTTTATGTTTATAGATTTTTTTATTATTTTTTGAGCGGAAGAAAAGTGAGGATCTATAGATATACTGTCAGTAAATGGTCCATTTTTAATTTTGATAACGAAGATAAGCCTCATTGTTCTACGCACTAAGCTACTCCACACATTGGCGGATATGGGGGGGGGGGGGGTCCATGGCCCCTCCTCCATAGTTCTCATTACTTGATATTGACCTGAATTTTAGTTGGTTTTCAACAAGAAAAAAACACGTTTTACACACGAAGATTATTCATTGTATCGAATGTTTTCTCAATGGGTGCATCCAAAATCGGCGATACCGAACCCTTTTTTGTTTTTGACCTATAGAAAGCTATATGTTCGATTTTTCAGAGTTTATTGGAATTTGAGGATCGTATTTTCGTCTGTTCGTTTGTTTTCTGGCCTCAGTTGTCTTGAATTAAAAATTGATATTTTATGTATCTTCATTCATATATGGACCTTATACATTGATAACGAACCCACATTGACCCATGCCCCCCCCCCCTGAATATTCTCCTAGATCCGACAGTGACTCCACACTGCGTGAGCATCAGGTTTTTTCTAATTTTCAGAATTATAACTATTACTATGACTTTCGGAATATAGCTTTGAGATTCTTCTGATCCATCGAATTCCTGTCGTATCCAATCCTTACAATTTTGGATTTTTGGATTTTTTTTCCGAATTGTAAAAAAAAACTATTTTTTCGGATTGTAAGAATTTAAAATGGATTTTTAAATTCTTACAATCCGAAATCCGCAATGCTCCTTAATTTGTTATTTATAAAGTCATCCATAATGACCTCAACATCCTATTCGATGCTGATTTGGCACGAACCCAATATCATCACTTTAAGACAAACTTTATTTCCACTTGAACTAATTTCTAGGTCTGAAACTACTCCTACTTTCTACCTTCTACCTCATCAATTTCAAGTTGAATTTTTTAATTGACTACTAGCAGAGGATAATTTCTCTACTTGTCTTTATCTCATGTCATTACTTATCATTCGTTACTTATTTTGCTATTATAATATAATTGTAATTTTCAATAAATTATTTTATTAAAATATTTATGCATATTTAATTTATCCAAGCATACCCCAAGGTTAAATATTTATCCCCTCCTGTATAATGTATTTATATGTATGGCTCCCATAGGCAATGGCCTGGCTATCTTCCATCCCTCTTTGAAAATAGATAAGACAACGATCAGGCTTGAATTTTTTTTTTAATTCAGAATTTTAAAAAATTAGCTGTTAATTAGAATAAATAGGTAATTTAAATTTTAGCATTAATGAAAACTGATACTAAAATCTTTCTTAAAACTTATTTCCGTTTGGACTAAGATCCATTTGAATTCGGAGTTACTCGTTCGGGAATGCGGGACTAAAACTGAATGGGACTCGCTAAAGCACGTCACGAGATTCCATTAACCTTCTTGCGGTTCCTCTATTTTCGGGAGGTAATTTAGGTAAATAGGTGTAATAATGGATGAAAAGAGTAAAGAGTAAATTGGACAAGAAAGGGAAAGAATAAAAAGAGAGATGCAGAGGGCCTGAAAGTGTGCCATAGAAGAACTGGTTGTTTTAATAATGTAGCGACCATTGTGGAAGAGCTTGTTTTTTACCTTGAACCCTTGTTTGAAATTAATTTAGGACCACGGACAAAAGGGGTCTGATCTTTTGTCCCCGCTGGCGGGGAACACATGGCCACTTCCCATAGAAACACCAACCTACCGAAGCCACTGAGGAATTTAAAAGTGCTCCTCAGGGCATATGCTCAACCTCCCCCACGTTTTTCTAAAAATTCATGTATATTTTTTTTTAAATCAACTAATAAACCACTTAAGAGAATTTTTATTAATTTTTTTTTGTAAGTATAATTCCTTATAACTATGATGAGGGGAGGTCTCAAGTGTAGTAAAGTGGTTAGCACAACTACCTTCTGTGCTAAAGGTCTCGGTTTCGTAGCCGGCAGGTGCCCTTGGGACTTTTTAATGGGAGTAACCAATCCTTGGTTATGCTTATTTTTTTTAAATCTCAGTCCAGACTTTAAGTATAACCTAATTATACTTGGATAAGCTAACTTTAGAACACAGTTTAGCATCGTCCGATTAGCCATAGTTTAATAAATAGACAAAGAATTGTTGATACATATAAAGAAAAATAAGAAAATTAAAAAAACCTGTACCACTACTACCTATGAAAGGTCTGAGGGGATCAGTAAGTGGTAGAGGCTTTCATGTTTCAGACAATGGTTGTCCTGGAAGATGTTTCCCCCTTATTTTGTACCCTTTTCCAGAGGCTGAGTGAGCCCCAGGACAGTTCTAGATCCCAAGGATCCATCCAGCGGGATTTGAACACTGGACCATCTTAACAACTCCGCGTTTTATCACTGAGGCACCTCGCTCCCTCGATCAATAAATATTGTGAAATATATAAAAACGGGACCTACTACGTTTATTCAAATGAACTATAGTTAAACTATATCATCATCGACAATCGCACAATAACCCAGTTAGTGAGTCAGGGCATCCTCTAGCAGTTTTCTCTTTCTATTTTGTGCACCTGCGACCCAATTTCACAAGCAGTGCGCACAAAAAAGAATCTTTCGCGACTACGTCTCTCCACCGCAGTTCGGTCTTCCGGTGCTTCTTGATCCATGCAGTTGTACGGATCATCTTTTTGGGAATGCTTTCATTGTTCATCCTGGTGAAACGTCCACTCCATGTAAGCCTCCTTATGAGGATGACTCTCATGCTTTCCAGTTATCCTGTCAGAATGTAGAGCTAGAGATTACAGCTCGGTTTCCAGTTCTCGCCGACTTCCACTTGACCACGAGATTCGGAGTACAATTACCCTCTCAAACAGAAGGAGCCTTTCCTCATCCAATTTCGAAATAGCCCAAGTCTCCGTTCAACAAGGCAGGCCGGATTCAGGGTCTTATAAAATCATCGTACTCCCAGTGAGGGGATATCTTCTGAAGAGGTGACTTAATCCGAAGAAACTACTCTTTGAGAGCATTATTTTCCTTCTTGTTTCTACTGCCACGCCGTTTTTAACGTTAACCGTGATAGCCAAATTCTTTAACCTTTTCAAAGCTGAATGTTCCTATCGAGATCCTTTCCCTGTCGTTGATCCTCTGATTCGATATCATGATTTTATGATATTAATTTTTTTTTTTTAAATCGGCATTATATGAAATTTAAATATTTTAATAGCAATTAAGGGACCATATTATGAAAAAAACCAGTAGATGCTTTGAACAGTATATTAAATTGATAATAATCATAACATTTGAACATAAAGTAAAGGTTATAAGTAACGATAGAAAATCTAACAACAGCAGAAATCTTCTGGCCAGGTGTTTTCAGTGGTTGCCATGGATACATCCAGTTTGGAAAGTATATTTTAGGAATATGACAGGCCATATAAAACGAACTATTGAGGAATTGTAGACTCTCAGTTATGGCTTGAACGATATAAAATTGCACCTTAGTTATAATAATACCGTAGTTTGTGTCATTTGTAAAATTATCATTAACTACATACCTGACAGCTCGACAAATAATAATTTATTTTTCCACACTTGTGAACAATTCATAAAATAGAGAGAAAATGGTACAGGTGAAGGTCAAATAAATAATTCCTTAAATAGCGATTAAATATTTATTACTTGTGATCTACATTACAATGTCTGAACAAGAAACTTGGATCGTAGTGCCAATTTCTAGTAAACAGTTTATCACTAAGGAATCATTTATTAGACCTCATCCCGGAACATTTTCTTCTCCATATTTATACATTCAACTAATAATTGTTGAAGAACGTTATAATTGATTTAATTACAAAGCAAGTGGTAATTGATGTTTATGTTCTTCTAAATTAACTAACTAAATAAATAAAAAATTATAGAAATAATTGTCCACTGTGGTTTGGTCATTAGATCTTATACCTCGATCGGGCAACAGTTGATCTCTTATTGAATCACAGCACAATCAATAAACTGAAGATCATCAAGGAATACTAATCCAACCATTTAACCTATTTCGTAGCCCGATTGTATAAATAACGGTTCAGTTAAGCGTAAAATTGATAGATTGCCATTTAGTAGCCGTAGCTCATAGTCAAGCTTTAGTATTCATTGTTGTTAATGGCAGTAAAAATCACGCCAATTGTTAAGACGTTAGCATCCTTAGGATAAAGTTAATTAATATATATATATATATATATATATATATATATATATATATATATATATTTTTTATATTTTTTAAAAATTATTTTATTGAATTGTACAACTGTAATATATAGATCTAGTACAAGGGCTATATGCATAAATATATACATGAAAGGACATGTAAAGGCACTACCCACTGGCAGCACTCTAATTACATTTATATTATAGAAGGTCCCAAGGCCATCTTCTCTTCAGACGCCTAGGAGGATTGTCCGGGATAGAATTGGATGCAAGGATGGAAACTATTGAGTTTGGATGGGCCTGGAGTTTATTATGGAATGATAGGTATCTGGAATGGGCTAAATCGGTAAGATATGGAACGTTAAGGTCATTATGGATGTTTTTATTTGTGGCAAAATAAGGAGCGTTTAGGATTTTGCGAAGGATTTTGGATTGCAAGGATTGAATACGAGAGGAATTTGATGGTTTGGTGGAGCCCATATATATGGTTTTGGTCTATGTATAAAACCAAAACTAACGTTTTAATAACAACGAAGTACAGTAAAAATATTAAAAAACAGAAAAGTATGAAACAGTTTGGAAAATTTAAAATCACATTACTCTTTACAAAATTTGAAATTTAGATCCCAAAAAAAGAAATAAGTATGAAAAAAAGAATTTTTTTTTAGCATTGTCATACATTTTTGGACTCATGAAATTTCAGAAACGACAAACTATTTGTATATAAAGTGTTCAGGACCAAAAGCATTTAACTCCAAAATTTCAAAAGTCGGCTTTTTCACATTTTTCGCCAGTTTAGTCAAGCAATTTTGTCTAACAAAGCACTTTGCCGCGTCATTTCTCATGGTATTAGCCCGGTTATGGACCTGTAGTTTCAAAAGCATAGAGCAATGCTCGACTAAACTAGAGAAAAGTCAATTTTTGAAATTTGGAGTAATCCACTTTTGATCCTGAAAGCCTCATTTAAAATGTTATTGTTCCGGCATGAGGTTTCCCGCATTTATCCTTACCTCGTGTATTATTTTTATTTGACGACAAATAACAGTATTATTAGTTAGTGACGGCATGAAAGTTATTTTCTAAAATTACAAAATGTCAGAGTTTCTCCGGATATTGAAGCCTTTTTTTTTTTAACAGCGTTTTCCTCAATGTTCCAATAACAGGAAAGCTTCTGTGAAGTACTTCGTCAAATTATTCATAAAAAAGTTATTTTTCAAAGTATACTTCCCGCTTCTTCATTTAAAAAAAATGCATACTAAAAATAAGATTTTACTCTAGAATAAACATATAAAAATATTCTATATCACAAGAACTGTAATTTTATAGAGGCAACAGAAGTAGGCAGAAATTCCAGTAAGAGCTTAATGGATGGTTTATGACAGCTGCAGAAGTCCCAGTCCCACATTTATTATCCCTTATCTTAGTCCCTACGTTTCCTCCCCCATCTTAATAAACCCCTAACTCACTTTCACGAAATAATAACAAATTTTATATAATTAAATTGCCCTCATCAGTGACAACGACTCTGTCTTCATTTAGTATAATTACTGAGTGACTAAGTAGGTTTAAAAGATATACTCTAATTACTCAATTACCTTATCTAACAAATTCTAAAAAATATATAGCTTTCAAATTTAATTATACATATATATATAAGTCACGTTTTCTAGAGGTAATTAAAACTTATAAAAAATGGGCCCCTTACCCCCAACACACCTCTGATGATCTTCACTACAGTCCAAAATTCTATTATTTTAGAGGAAAATATGATTAAAAAGCGTTTAAAGTGTTTTTCATTGTTTTAAAATACGAAGGATTTTGAAATATCCTTAAAACTATAGAAAATACCTAAATTTACAACTATATTCCTTTGAAGTTGCATAAGACCACGACTGCAGATATAAGAATTAGAAATTAAATGTCTTAGAGGATCATGAAGTTCATCTATTTATCAGATTGACTCTACAATAAGATACTTCTGAAGGAATTAAGTGTAAGTTGCCTGTTTATTAATTTAGCGTCACATTATGCTGCTATGGCTAATCTGACGATGTGGGAGTCCTAAATATTGCCTATTCAGGTATAATTAGGATAGGGATCTTTAAAGAGATCCTGACACCGCACAGGCTGGGAACCCCCATTTTACTTCCCTTCCGAAGAATGGCACAACCAAGGTTTTTTACTCCCTTTAAAAAATCCTAGTGCCATCTGCCGGGCTGCAAAACCGTGACCTTTAGTATAGAAGATTAAGTGTAGGTTAGCAGGCTGCTAACAGGCCCTATAGGCTGACTTAAATATTTATGGAGCAGGGGCAAGATTGATAATCCTGGATAATACTGACCATTAACAACCCCAGACCTCTCACATGCATTGCCTGCCGACTTGGACCGTTGAAAAATTAAAAAATGGTAAAAATGGCCTTGGTCTCAAACAGAAGCTATTGAGAAGTATGCATAGCCCTATAAAGGAAGGAGATTTCTAGAGATAAATAAAAAACTCCAAGACCTGTCAGCTAATGTAAATGTGATTGCTGTTATTAAACTCAAGAGTTTGAGCTGGGTGTGGCAAATGGCAAGGATGGATGAAACAGAGACTTAAAAAAAAAATTTAAAAGAAGTGCTGCATTGAACTAGGAAAGCACAACGACCAGACCAAAGCACCGAAGCTGTAGTGAATGGATGCGGTGGCAGCTCATGGTAGGTACCTGCTTGGTATCCAAAATGATTGATTGGAAAAGATAGAACTGAAAGGCAAGATTGAAAACTCCAAAATCCACCACTAAGGGTTGTAATATCACGAATCTAAGTCCAAAAAATATATATATAGTAAATGGCGAAAAAATAAGTAAAAAAACAAACTCAAATTTGTCAATAATTTGACTATCTTGAGAGATAAAAGAGTACCTGTCTAAATATGTTAATAAAATATTAAACTATTTTTATCAAGGGGAGAAAATGGTCCATGTGAAAGTTTTAATTTACCATCCTGAAAAGAGTAGTAATTTTAAAAATTAAAAAATGATTACTAACTAGAATACCCCCTATCCTCCTAGTCGGGGAACGACATTCACTTTTCCTAGTGTATCATTTTTCAGATCACTCCCAATGCTGTATAATTGTAGTATTGTATATTTTTCTGTCTATTGAAAATAAAAAATTGATCTAAATCTTTCTTTACAATTAAATCAATTTTAACCTATAAGATGAAATAATTAAAATTGCTTATAAAAAGTTTAACTAGTTTGGAAGAAAATAAAACATTACACGGTGATCACGATCACTAAAAACGTTTTATATAAAAGAAAGATAATTTATAAACACTTCTGAAGGATAAAAAATAGCCAATATTCTAATAGCACTTAATGTTTAATATTGTAATTTACAAAATAAGCAATCAAAACAAGCTTTAATAATAAAATCAAAAACTATATGCCACTAGAAAATGTTGAATATAATTAAATAAAACGACAAATTAATCTTATTTAATTCATAAGAGTTAGAATTTCTTTCTCTAGGAATAATGATAAGAATGGAATGGCGAGGACTGTTACCCCCAAGCAGGGGTTCAAGTTTAGCTATGGCAAGTAATTATTTATGAATCAGGGGAGTCTCCTGGGAGCCCACTCAGCCTCTTTAATGTGGGTTCAACAACATGGTGGTTGAGCATGACCTCGGCAAAATCACTTTCCTGCAAAACCATTGCCTTAGAACCAAAACCCCCTTAATATATATTTTAAACAACCTTAGTGGAGGATTTTTTTAATAATAAAAATCTCTGTACTTACTTCACTCAATTGCATAGATCCCTAAATCATTTATATTTTGGTAGTCCAGTTTATTCCTTCCAAATTGTTTTAACAAAGGTACCCGACATAATGAGAGAGCAAGTAAAATCTTTGACTTTTCTTGATGGCATACTAAAACTCATATCAATTTTTTTTTCAATATTGTTTCTCTCAGACATCACAATTTTAAATAGTGTTTGCCTCATGAACTTATATAATTATTTCTAGACTGTGTATTAAGTAAATTAGTTTTAAAATGCCAAAGCTATAACATTAAACCTTACATGTTGAAACATTAGCCTCTGCAACCAATAAATATTCACCCAAGGGACCAGATTTTTTTTTAATTTAATTTAAATTACTTGTATTCGACAGGTGTGGATGAAAATATAAAGACAAAAAAATTTTAATTTAATAGGAATTAAAAAATAAATAAATAAAGATTTTAAAAAATCAACAACATTCTTGGTAATATTATTTTAGGAAATAACTTTCATCATATTTCTGATTTATTAATCATAATGTACTAATGACTAAATTATTAAACTATTAGACCCATTGAAATTACATTTTCATCGTGGTTTAAATTATTATTTATAAGTTCACCGTTAATAGATAAACAGACTTGTAACAGTTGGACAAAAAAAATTATAAAAAACCCAAAACTGGCATCTTTGATTTTTCGCAGGATTAAAATGTCAATTTTTTTAAGCAAAGAGATGTAAAATATGTTTATAGAAAATAATAATTAACTCCATAATGAATACTGATAAACCTCAAAACTAGCAATAATATCAATTAGCTATAGGAAATTGTTTTAAACTTAATATGCTGTTAAGATAATTAAAAACAATATCTAATCTATAACTAATCCTTATCTTAGCTTAGTTTATTAGTTTAGTTTATAGTTTAATTTACATTCAGTAATAAACAACTCACCTTCATTATTCATTATTATATCATTATTGCTGAAAATGATATTTAATATTTTTGAAATACATTTGTAAATATCAATAAATAAATTTTAAAAATATATATATATTTTTGAATTTTCATATAAAAAAAATTATCTAAAACTGAAATTCCTGAAACAAGTAGATGCAGGTGGGGACCTCCATTACTGATGAGCTACATTACAATCCCTGAAAAAGACCTGCTATGTGAGTCGAAAAGTCGGTTTCAAATAAATAGTTTATCACTATTTAAGGAATCAGTTCTTTGACCTCCACCTGGTCCAGTTTCTTCTACAACATCAACTTCATGAACTTCTAAATCAGTTTAGAAGCATATATTTGTTAAAAACTTAATCTTTCGTGTGCATTTTAACAATGTGATTAATAAAAAATAGGAAGTATTAATCTTCCAAATGGAGTAGTTTTATGATGATCTAAACTGATTTAGAAGTTCATGAAATTGTTCTAAAATTTCTAGTATTTTTTTTTCTTAATCATTTCTTGGCAATAAACTATTTTGATATTCATACTTTTATAAAAGTATTTAGCATTTGTAATAACTTTCTACAATTACAATTATAAAACAATTTTTACTTTCTGAAAATTAACTTCTAATAACAAAAAATAATAAAAATACAATGGTAAAATAAATTAAAGAATATTGAGGGTGGATGATATTGGGAAATAAATAGTAATCTACCAATGGTTTATTTTAGCATTTAGATGAAATAAAATAGGGGTTGGAATTTATAACTCCAGAAACAAATAAGGTTAGAAATTAGAACTACAGTAGTGAATAAAAAGACTCCTTATGAATGATCACAAAGAATTTGTTACAAAATCATCGTTTAGAAAATAATTTACGTACTGAATCCTAGAACAATTGGCCTGATAATTTTCTATTGGAATTCAGTATGAGCTCCATGTTAATAAATCAGTATTCTTTATTTACACAATACCATATTTTGAATAATAAAAAATAAAGATGTATTCAATATATTTCCAATATTTTGCTTGCCAAATGACCGATAAATAATTTCACCTAAAATTTCACTGTAGTTACTATTATAATACAGTAATAACAATGGTGGAGGCACAAGCCATATAATACAACATTTAGCATATGTAGATGATGTGCTCATTACAGCCCAAACAGTACTAGCACTTGCAAGCGCTCTTGAAGAATTTGTCATGGAAGCTAGAGATCTAGGCCTGGGAATTAACAAAAAAAAGAGCATTTACATGCAAACTTAAAGAGATGACCAAATGAAAGAAGAAGAAATTCAGGTAGAGAATTGGATATTCAAGATATGCGACAAATTCAAGTACCTGGGCAGTATGATGGGCGGTATGAGAAAAGAGTAGATAAGGATGTTAAGGCACGAATAGCTGTGGGAAATAAATGTCTGTTCGGCATACAGAAAATATTGGTGCTGTAAAAGGATATTGAGCCTGATATAATAATAGTCATCTAGCTCAAAAGGCTACGATGGTTGGGGCATGTGGAGAGGATGGACCCAATGAGAACTCCAAGAAGGATGATGTATGAGATACTGAATGAGGGTACAAGATTAAGATGGAGGCCACACCTCAGGTGGCTCGACGATTTGGAGGGTGACCTGAATGCGATCGGGATAAACCACTGGAGGCGTACAGAAGCGAATGGCGCAAGAAATTAGCAGAGGCCAAGGTTCTTCAAGGACTGTAGGGCTCATTAATAAATAAATAAATAACAATGAAATAAACAGCAACTACAAAGTTTATGATGTGTTTTCTTAATGATATATCCTTTAAATGTTTTAATTCTTCAACTTCCTATATAATCTTTGAATTTTTATTCCTTCACAGATTCTTTACTACTTCCCTTCCCTCCCTAATTATTCCTTTTCCTTTTTATTTTTTCAGCACATCCGTTTTCCAAGAAGTTGTAAACCCTATTCTCAGCTCCCTCACACCAATCTTCATAGCAATGACAACATAGCCATTTTTTCATCCAATAATAATTCCAAGTTGGCATCTATACTCCACCTCAACCTTATCTTGGACCTTATCTTTCACCTATTGAAATCTTCACTTCCTGAAATCAAAATTAACAACTATGCACTTTTGAAAATCTATATATAATATCTCAGATTCTACATTAAAAGATACAAATTAAGTATGCTTACAAAATTAAAAGATTAAATTTAATAAAATTAGTTGACTTTATATATATATATATATATATATATATATATATATATATATATATATATATATACATGTATATAGGGAAGAAAATGGACCAGGTGGAGGTCAAAGAATTGATTCCTTAAATAGTGATAAACTATTTATCTGAAAACGACTTTTCGACTCACATTGCAGGTCTTTTTCAGGGATTGTAATGTAGGTCATCAGTAATGGAGGTCCCCACCTACACCTTTTTGTTTCAGGAATTTCAGTTTTATATAATGTTTCTTTTATACGAATATCCAAACATATTAAATATAATTTTCAGCAATAATGATAGTTCTATCATAATTGCATCATAATGCAATCATAATTGCAAGTGAGTTGCTTATTACTGAATGTAAATTAAACTATAAACTAAACTAATAAACTAAGTTAAGATAAGGATCAGTTATCGATTAGATTAGATATTGTTTTTAATTATCTTAACAGCATATTAAATTTAAAACAATTTCCTATTGCTAATTGATATTATTGCTAGTTTTGAGGTTCATTATATGTCAGTATTCATTATGGAGTTAATTATTATTTTCTATAAACATATTTTACATCTCTTTTCTTAAAAAAATTGACATTTTAATCCTGCGAAAAATCAAAGAGGCCAGTTTTGGGTTTTTTATAATTTTTTTGTCCAACTGTTACAAGTCTGTTTATCTATTATCAGTGAACTTATAAATAATAATTTAAAAAAAGATGAACATGTAATTTCAATGGGTCTAATAGTTTAATAATTTAGTCATTAGTACATTATGATTAATAAATCAGAAATGTGATGAAAGTTATTTCCTAAAATAATATTGCCAAGAATGTTGTTGATTTTTTAAATCTTTATTTATTTATTTTTTATTTCAATTTCTTTCACAAGTATTAGTGAGAACTGCCTAAACCCGTTATTTTTATTGAGGAATTCATTGAAATACATCCATTTTCATTTTCAATGCCCTTCATTAGGTTTCCTTATTTCATATTACTCCCTACTTTTGAGAAATTTAGTGGCCTCCATCTGGACCATTTTCTTTCAGTAATATATACAGGCTCAACTATTACACTGGTCGACAAAAATTAACTTTTTTGATTTTTGATGAAGTATTTTTCGTGCTGAATTCAAATTTTAGATTTTCTCCATCAGGCAGGAGTTTTGTGTGATATTCATTTGAGTTTTTATAATGTTCGAAAAAAATCGATCTAACTCAAAATTATAACTACTCATTCTGACTTACCTAGAAAGTGGTAGATAGTGATTTTCAGGCATATTTTCCATCTGGAACGTCTCTTGGTCCAACAGTAGTCAGCCAGCATATTGGAACTCCACTTGCCTTGGTACCTCTTTTCCATAGTAGAAATTTGCTGATGAAAACGCTCATCGCTCCCAGCTCCAAAATTTTGGGAGAAGAAGTCTAAGTGAGAGTCCCAGAAGTGAATTTTTAAATTTAGTGTTTTGCTTTATGGTTTCCAAGAAAATTGGAACATAAACTTTTGAAAGACTTTCTACAGTAGATTTAACAGTCCTTTGAAATGCTCATCTACCATTAATGACCAAATTTGTTCAGTTTAGCATCACTGACTTTGGGGAATTTCGATTTCAAGTACTAGAGTCCATCAGACTGTTTATCCATAGCTTTAACAAAATTTTTCATTACTCCTAACTTAATATGCAATGGAGGTAACAATATTTTTTCAGGATTCACTAACGGGACATATGACACATTTTTCTGGCCAGGGAAAAGAGATTCACATTTAGGCCATGATTTTGTACCATAGTGAGACTTCCTGTCTCTGCTGTCCCAGAGGCACAAAAAACAGGGAAATTTGGTGAACCCATGTTGCAAACCAAGCAATAAAGCAATGACCTTTAAATCACCACAGATATTCCATATTTTCCATATTGTATTTTCTCTAAAATTAGTTTCATATTTTGATATTTCTTTTTCATATCAGCGGTTGCGCTACAGGTATTGATGGAAGTTCATTGCCAATATGTAGCAGCACAGCCTTCAAACTAACTTTAGACGAATCTATGAATAGTTGCCACTCATCTGGCCATAGTTGAAGCCCAAGAGTTTCCATAACTGAACAAATAATACTACAAAACACAATACCATTTTCTTCAGAGAAGCAGTCCTTGAAATCACTATGGGAGCACGATAACTAAATATTATTACTTCTTTTTGGAGTAGACTCCACCCTTTGAGTCTGGAAGTTAGACCTTCAGCTTTCTGTTTAGACAGATTTTTTTTTAAAATGTATTAATTGAAATTTACAACTGTATACTGAATACATAAAGTAAATATAATCAAAGATAAATCATGTCCCGCAATAAACACAAGTAGAGACTCTACCTAGTGGTAGTACTTCTTTTCAGACTGCCTCGGAGGATTATCAGGAATTGAAGAGGTTGTGAGGTTTGAAACTAGTGGGTTTGATTGGAAGTGAAGTTTGTCATGAAAAGATTGATATCGGATTCGGGCCAAATCAGCAACAAATGGGACATTAAGGTCATTATAGATTATTTTGTTCATAACAAAGTAAGGAGCATTGAGAATTTTACGAAGGATTTTGGATTGTGAGGATTGAATATACGAGAGGAATTTGCTGGCATAGTACCCTGAAACGGTGAGCTGTTTCTTGTCGTTTCAGTCTAGTAAGATAGATTTAAATCCCGAATCAGGTCATTAAGGTCTTTCTGATTGGGAAAGTATAGTTCTGATGAACTGGTATTGGCTTCATATGTAGGATCATTTTTACTGTCATCTGAAGCATTTTCAGTTTCAGTTAGGTCAGATTTATAGTTATCACCTAAAGTTATATCTGCATATACTGGTACAGGGAACTGTTCATTGTGTAAGACAGGTCTTTTTGCAGATTGCAAATTCGGATACTTAACTGTATGTTTTCTTTTAGATGTGATTCCTTTAATATTTGTCAAACAGAAATAACAACCACTTAAATGATCCTTCGGTTCCCTCCAAATCATGGGAATTGCAAATGGCATACGATGTGTATCATTTTTCCACCCAGTCAGCAATCTAACACACGAAACACAGCATGTATTTGGGGCTCAGCTCTCATCAAAATCGCCAGCCTGACAGCCAAAGTAAAGTTGATAACACTTCTTTACGAGTGGAGTCCAATTTCGCCTCTGAGACTTGAAGGTCAGCTCACCACAAATATAGCAGAAACTGTCTACATGATTTACACACTTTCTTGGCATTATGAAAAAACAAAGCACTAAAACACTACATACACAATACACTTCCGAAAAGAAAGGAAGGAAATATTTCACTACTGAACACATCACAATGCCAGATGAACAGGTCTGTGCATGTCCAAACATGAATGAACCTCCACAGCCTTGTTTTATGGAGCTTCAGCATAATATTACAAATACAATTTCCTTAAATACAGCTTGGATAAAATCGCTACATATGAGGTAAAGGTTCCAATGACAGGTAAAAAAAAGGCTAAAATCAGATTTTAAAAAGTAGCTTTCACAAAAAAGCTGTGCCTGATGGAAAATTTTTTACTACATATCTGAATTCAGTATGAAAAACTACACTAGATTCACTAATCAGATTTCTTGTGAAGAAAACCTTGTCGACCAGTGTTGTCATTCAAGATTTTGTATTTTAATTTGTTTGCTTAAATTCACTGGTTTGTATTTCTAACACTTAAAATATATCATTTCTGATTGAAGAATGAGAACCACTGCTTGTATGTACTCAGCCTGTACTTATCAGAAATTATTATTAACAGAAAAGGCCAGAGAATATATTAAATTCATATTAATAGCTAGTGAAGAAAGAATGCTAAAAATATAATACAATGGTTGCCTACACATTTCTCCTCAGAATTAATTCAATTGACAATTCAGATAAAATAAAATATACATTGGGAGTGTTGCTATTACCCCAAGATTCATTCATTTTATTTAAATCCCAAAGCTGTTTAAAGTATGTTTTATACAATATAGTTTTAAAACAATTTTACAATCGATGCTGAGTAAAGAATTCTACAACTGGTGAGTTCCCAACTTTCAGTTCAAGCACAATTATCTTATGAATAAATAGAAAATTACTAGTTCTAAAATTCTTTCAACTATTTCTTAATCTGTGTCTCAGATTTTTGGTCATACTTTTTTTCATCCCAAGGTTCTCATAAGAGTTTTAATTTGTCCTCTAATTTAATTAAATTATAGGATCTTTTTCCATCTCTGCACAAATATATCATTAATTTTTTTAAGTTCTTTAGATATTTAAAATTATTTTTATTTGCCAACCACTGTAATTATCAAATTTATTAGATCTAATCATTACCAGGAATTTCGCATCACTATTTCCTTAACCGACAATTTTCATTTCTTAATTAATATCATCTTTATAATGGCAGTCATCAAAACCTTTACTGATTTTTCTGATCATATAATAAAAAACCTTGTTGTGCAATCCCAAAAAATTTTGGAAAGAAATCTCTTTATATTTACCTAACATACACCTATATATCTTTATATAACATGAGTTGCTCATTTCCAAATCGTCCCTTATCCAATTTTTTTCAAAATTGAGTTACTGTCAGCATGACTACCTATATAGTTTTTCCTATCAAATTAACCGGATATTTGTACAAAACGTCCTTTAAACCATTTAAAATAAATCTCAAAGGTGTGAGAAATTCATGTTTGCTTTCTAAACATCCTTTATCCAATCCACTATGGCCACCACCTAAAAGGAACTATTTTGTTTCCAAATCGTCCTCTATCCCGCATTGTAATAGATGGATGTATTCAATTTTGTTTTCAAAATGTCTCTTATGCCACATGTAGTTGAGTAATATTTTCCTTTGTAATAGTAATTTATACCTCTTTGTCCAATATTTCAAAGCTAAAATTTGTTGTGGTAGACCTGCTGATCAGCTTGAAAAAAATGTTGCTACTTTTGACGAAAGGATGTGTTTTTATGCACCTTTGAAATTGATGGTTATTATACTGTTTTCCATACTATAGTGTTGAGCGTTTTAAAGATTTTTTATAACTGGGTACTCTCTTTTTAAAGCCAGTATTTAGCTAATTACAATTTTAATATTTCAAGTTGCAAATTTAATCAAGCAGCAACAGTATTATACTCATTTATGATGGAATTTACATTGAAAACTGCAATGTTGTCGACTTGAAGAAAGCCTGTGATAAGTTTCAGAAGAAACCGCAATCCTGGCACTTTAAATTTTCCAGTCCTAAAAGGTTTATAATTATTAAAATCAATGTGCCCAACACTCAAGTCCTTGTCTTGGAGAGCCGTGGTATAACACCAATCTTGGACAATGTAAAAAAGTCTTAAAGCTTGGTTATAAAACTCAAGATTTTGAACTTCCACTTTCTTTTCCCGGGAGTCCCTGTCAAGACTGCTAAGGTTGCAGATGTCAAGAAACTTCTTGAACTTCACTTTGGAGCAAATTGGGCAGATAATAAAGATTTAATCTTTTACAAAAACAGTATTTTTGGAAATGAAAATCCAGAAAATGATACTGCGCAGTCAGATGATGAAAACGAAGGTGGACTTATGGAGGATGCCGAAGAATTTAAAAAAATATTTACATTCAGGATTATTCCTTTGAATTACAACTATGTTGACAAGTTTATATTATTTCATAATAGTTTTATTATTTTAAGGTAGACAAGAATAATCCTGTTTTTGTGAAGTTTTTTTATTCAAACTGTCCCTTGTCCTTTATTTTTGATTCAAACCATCTCTTATAATATTTTAGGGAGAGGAGTGGCTCAGTGGTAGAGTACTGAGTTACCATGCCGGAAATCCTGATTCAATTCCCGCTGCAGGCCATGATTTTTATTTAGTCTGTTTGCAGCGGGAGATGGATCATATAGGATCTAGGACCCTCCTTGGGCCCACCCAGCCTCTATAGAATATTATAAAAATAGGGTACCCAAAATAAGGGGGGAAATCTGGCGGTCGAGCGTGACCTAGGACAAGTCACCTCCTTGCAGAACCGTTGTCCATGAAACAGTACAGTCTCTACCATGTACTGAACCCCAGACCCTTCATGGGTTGTAGTGGTACAGGTTTTTTTTTTTTGTTTTTTTTTCTTATAATCTTTTGGTTCCAAAACGACCTTTATCCAAACATTTTTTTAAAATAACTAAATAACAATGTAAGATATCAAACTTGAATAAGAAACAAATAAATCCAGCATTTTCTTTTAATTTAAGGAAACCATTTCCAAATCGGTATGCCCTAATTTAAATTCATAGGCTTTATTTCGTTGTTTGCCAAAATTTTCATCTTATGGATAAAGGACGATTTCGAAATGAACGACTCATATGATAGCGTAACAGAGGTAATACATACATATTTGTTATGCTATTATATATTAATTAGTGAATTGGATAGTGTTTTGTGCAGTGCAGAAAAAAAGCCATATGCTGGTTAGAGCATATTGAAATTTAAAATAAAATGTGGCAAAATAATAATTTTTATCACTATACGTTTGGTAACTTTGGTACGTTGCATTACGTAAGTATGCACCTTAAAAAAAATTACCATGCTGGTGGTAATAAGCTAAGTCATTGCCCACATGCCAGCTAATTAGGATGCATTACATCATTCCACCAGTTTTTGAAAAGTGTTATGTTATTCATTAAAAATACTCCCCTTAATCACTGGTTTACTCATTTTTCTTTAAATACAATTAACATATATTAACTTACTTCCCTCTATAAGTAATTGCATTTTTATTGTGGTCGAAACAGAGTTGTTGAAAATAATAAAATGAATGTAAGGTACCTACTAGGATTTCATGAAACTCTATTTACTTTGCCAACAAATTCATTCCAGTTCAGTACAGCAACTCATGATTATTCTGTGGTTTTAATGACAGAAATAAATAATTTGAAATTATAATTTATTTACAACACAAATAAACCTTGTACAAAAACTT
The DNA here is from genome assembly GCA_964056705.1 of Troilus luridus. Taxonomy (NCBI): domain Eukaryota; kingdom Metazoa; phylum Arthropoda; class Insecta; order Hemiptera; family Pentatomidae; genus Troilus; species Troilus luridus. The sequence goes on along the minus strand of OZ057415.1, from coordinate 51,146,011 downwards.
CTGAAAACATTGAACAACATTTAATTACTAGTTTTTAGATTCTTAACTTTATTTTTTTTAAGTCCTCTGTCATACACTGTCTCTTACTTACCACTTCAAGTACACTATTAAAAGTTAGAATAGTCAATAAGCAATCAGTATAAGTAATAATGATAGCTTAATCAGTATTCATAAGGCAAAATAAAAATAAAAGAGGGTTAATTTTATTAACAGCCTGATTAAACTTTGGATTCTAGTACTTGCTTTTCTTCCAATGCCATGATGATAAGTGGCCTAAGGCTTCGACCTTAGCTAAATCGTTACTACTCTGGTGCAGCTTCGAATTCGGTTGAAATATATTTTGTGACATACCACTCAACATTCCAATTCTGGTTAGAAAGGTCAGTTACCTCTAGGAATAGCACGTCAGATAAGGACCACAACCTCAAGACTTAAAAAGTACTTTCTTTTCGTTATTCATATCCTCCATTTGCTTCACCTTACCTTCGAGTTGAGTTTTTCTTTTTCGAAATATGTTCATCCCGCTCGCCATATTTTCCGTGTAAGAATTTCAAACGTCATAAGCCTACTTTGATGTGGATTCAAAGCTGTTTTACCACCGCGAGTTTTAGGTAGCCTGCCGTTTAAACCTCCTTGGCGTAATTTCTACCTAATGGCGTAATTGCTTTATATTATTTCACGACGGATTTTCTTTGTAAAATTAACTAGTATACTCTTGTTTCAGAGAGTTATTAATAAATCAGATGGATTTTACGTTTATTATCCAGTACTACTATTTAAATTCCTCTTCATTTTGTAAATAAGAGTAGCGCGGCAGCTCAGTACGTTGGGTGCTCTGAGTTAATAGTTTTAATTTAATTTAGACAGTTATACAGTTATCGGCTGTGAATCGCTATCTAGTGAGATCTAGAGGCTGGGCCCTTAAAGCCTCTCAAAGGTGAGTACACTTAATCAGGCGAACAACTTGGAGATCGAACGGGACCACGACTAAATCTCTTCCCTGCACAACGGTTGGCCCAGTAACAGTACAGCCCTTACGTGTACTGAACACAACACCTTTCATGTAATGTAGTCTTACCTTCTTTTCCTTGCCCAGGCATAGCTCTTTGTCCTATTCCATAACAACCCATGAAGGGTCTTAAGTTTAGCACAAAGAGACGGTACTGTTTCAAGGACAACGTTTGTGCAGGGAGGTGACTCTGCAACAAACTTAGTTCACATCTCATATTTTCATTAGATTTGAACGTGAAAATGTTGTTTTGGTTCTAACTGTACACGAAGGTTATTCCTTAATTTTTATTAAGCAGCCATCAGATATAATGGAAATAAATGCCACACTTTACTTATATTTTCTCAGAATAATAAATAATTCACTAAAAATATGCTGTAAGCCCGTCTTATAGCAACTTAGAGTACCAATTACAACTATAGGAGGAAATTTAAAAAAAAACTAATGTTCGACAAATATGTCGTTCTACTTGAAGAGAACAACGATCAATCGAATAGACAATATTTTTTAATTATCTTTAATATTTTGTTGTATTGGTAATTATTTTTTATAATTTTGAAATAATGATTTACAGCTGAAATTAACCTTAGTATAAATTTTGCTAGATTTATATTTGAACGGTCTATTTAATTTCTGTTTCTTTTTTCATAATGTGTTGAAGATGTGGCTTCACTAGAACGAACAGATAAATCTCAAAATGCGCATAATTGATACTTCCAAAAAAGTAAGTGTTTATACAGGAGATAGAAATGTTAGGATTTTACTATTTTACAATAATTAGTTTTACATTCACGATTATTGCGTATTTGAAATTAGTCGTTTTAGTCATACACTAGAGAATAGTTTCATATGGATTTCCGAATTGATTTTTTTTTAAAGGATTTAAATACCAATTTTAAACCCAGTGAAGAAATACGTTGTTGACGACCGATTTTCAACGTATATCGGTAGTTTTGACATATATCTTTAATTAATTAAAATCGGATATTAACTTGTAAGATTGTAAATTTTTAACCTTTGCCGTATTAGACGCGATTTTTAAGTTAGTAAGTCTGTTAAAACTCTTTACCTTTTTTTCTGAAAATTATGATCTTTTTTTTAATTTTTTATTTAATTCAATGATATTTACAACTATAATGGTATTATATCAAGTAAATGTGCAAAAATGTAGAATATGACATGAAAACACTTGTGGAGAAACTACCCATCGGTAGCACTCCAATAAAGTTCTATAGTAGATGATCTCGAGGCCACCTTCTTTTCAGACGCCTCGGAGGGTTATCAGGAATAGTATGGGAAGCAAGCTGAGAGACTAGCGGATTCAAGTGCGTATGGAGCTTGTCATGGAAGGATAGGTATCTAGTTTGGGCCAAATCAGTAACATATAGGATATTAAGATCACGATGGATGAGTTTGTTTGTGACATAATAAGGAGCATTAAGGATCAAAATTATGATCTATTGCTGCAATATTATCAATTTGGTTTTGAAATACATTAGTGAATTTCCGATAGGGTTTTATCAAAATGTAAATCATTCAATTAATTAATTTTCATACACTTTTGTTAGTCTAACAACTCCTGTGACTTCGCGATGTTAGCATATTTTTCGTCCTATCATATCAGCGGTTACTATGGGACCAATAGGTCATTTAAAATCACCTATAGGAGGTGCATTTGCACATACTAAATTTTTCCTATTCAATTATAATTAGGACTAGGATTTTTAACGAGTACCTGACACCTCCATGGCTTGTGACTACCATTTTACGCCCCACCGCAGGACGGCATAACTTAGAATAATTTACTGCCACTTGGTGGACTGCGAACCCGTGATATTGGGCATAGAAGGTTGTTATGGTAACGACCACACCACAGGTGATGTTCATTACTTATGATAAGGTATTCTCCTGGTACTACGTACAAAAACCGAATACCGGGTAACCAAAAATTTAGCCAAGTAAACCTAACCGGATAAATCAGTAAACATTGTATGTCTTGCGTACCTATTGTTATTTATTGCATCTGGCTTAGGCAGGAATGTAGGTTTGTTTGTTTGTTACGGTTTAACAATGTAAAAACTACATTGGTCATCAACCCCAGTCAGCCTAATAATCATCTCCATTATTACTGGGCATTTAGTTGTTAATTAAAATTATAATTACAGAACGAATAGTTGTTAAATTACTTGGAATTAAAATATAATGATTTAGGTATCAGTTATTTAGTGATACATAAATCATTATCCTAAAAGTGAACAAGTTTACTTTTGGCGGATAATTAATATTTTTAATCTTAAAATATGAATTAATAAAATAAATTACCAACTTAAAAAATGATAAATAAAAATGATCAGACTTACCTTAATTTTCTAAATATTATAAATTTTTATTTTATTATCTAAAACGGGCATGGCAATAGTCGATAAAATTTCCTTGAAAGTTTCTCCAACAAAATCCGATGGGCTCTCTAACCATCTAATGACTTCTTCTATGAAATCTTTCTGGAGAGCGTGACAGATGTGAATGCCCTACTTCATATTCTAAGAACGCAAAATACCAATGTAAGTCATCGATCATTTCGAGGTGAAACGATCATAATGGGGAGTTGAATGTGTCTACACTTAACTTCCGGATGCCTGGTTTTAAGTTCGTTTTATCGCATAGAATAAGGAATCCGGTATAAGGAAAGGTTAGTTGGTTCAGTTCATTACTAGACAAAAATCGGTAATGAACGTATACGAAAAATGCAAGCAGGAAAACTACCTATGGGATTCGCGTTATGTACTTTTAGTATTTATGTTATAATACATACATAAATGGGAGTAGAGTGGCTCAGTGGTAGAGCGCTGAGTTGCCATGCCGAAGGTCCTGTATCAAATCCCGCTGCTAGCAAGACTTTTATTTAATCTATTAGCAACTGGAGAAGGATCCTATGGGATCGAGGACCCTCCTGGGGCTTACGCAGGCTCCATTAAGTGGTAACCTAAAATAAGGGGGGAAATCTGCTGGTTGAGCGTGAACTAGGACAAATCCCCTCCCTATACAACCGTTATCCAAGAAAAAGTCTCTACCATGTACTGGACTCTAGATCCTTTACGGGTTGTAGTGGTACAGCTAAATTATTACATAAACAATGGTGATGTATTTCCAGGCCCGGAACTAGAGTGAAAGGTGTAAGGTGCATTTAGGGCGGAAGAATATATAGGGTGGAAAATATCGAGCGAAGTTTAATTTTTTAGTCTAGTAAAAAAAAAATCTGCTTTCAGCTGTGTTTTTTTACCTTACTTTGGTCAATAAACTGATTAATTATTATCAGGTTATTGAGGCATTGTCATAGAAAAGGTATTAAGTAAATAAAGTAGTTATTTTTCAGTTTCTTTTCATACAAAATATTGTAGTTAATCGCCCCAATAAGATAGAATGAGAAATGAGTCAAAACTGTGAGTGGTTTATTTTCTGTCAACAATGATATTTTCCAGTCGAAACATTCATTTTTAGTCTTGAGGACAGTTGTTTTCTTCTTCTTTAAAATTACCTTTTCCAGGTCAACGCCTCAATTGTATTTTTTTTTCTTATGGTCGTTCCACCATCCGATATCTTGCTGCCCAAAATAAATTAGATTTTTTCAAATGCTAACAGGCAAATGCCTTATTTCTTATGTCTGTCAGAGCAGGACATGTGTCTAGGTGGTCTCCATCCATTCTCCCTCGGTTGCATAGTAAACATGTAGGATCCTGAGCCAAACCCTTCTTGTGGTGATGACTCTGTAAATGATCGTGGCCAGTTGTCAGGCGGAAGTAGGTTCTCTTCCTCTTCTTGGGATGTCAGCTGGGATCGGGTTTTCTATTAGACATTTTTATCTTTTCCCTTCGATCCTGTCTATGTGTGTTTTTATTGTTTCCTCCTTAACTATGGTTCTTATCATTCGCCGTTCTGAGTCGTAGGATTTTGGATGAACTGGCCGAGGCAATTCCGGTCCTCGCTTGGCAAGATTATCAGCTTCTTCATTTCCTGAAATCCCGCAATGGCTTGGTATCCACTGTAGGACAACATTTGTGCCTCGAAGTGTCAGGTCGTATAGGAGCGATTTGCATTTCAAAGCAGCACTTGTTAGGGAGCCATTCATGCTAGTAACAGCAAGCCTCAATTGTATTAATTTAATTCGAAATATATTATGAATCACTATTATAGGACAGTTGACTTTTATTAGAGAGTCAGGTGAACTCTTGGATGCTAAAACTATTCTTTTCATTTCTGATACCGTCACTGAACTAACTTCATCAGTATGACTTTTTTTTTATCACCTGAGCCTTCAATGTACATAATTACTTATTTAATAAAAGCTAAAATAACAAAAAAATAACATATTGTTATTAGATTTGGAGGTGGATATATATATTTACGATTCTTTTGCCGGGTGCATTAGTTCAATTTATTACCGATAGTTGACGGTCTGTCATGGGTCTCATGGACCTCACCTTGTCCCTGTGACCTCAAGCTCTTGAGTTATGAGCAGTACGTTTCATGAAACTTAATTCTCAACTTATTTTGTGATAGTTGTATATATGTATATATATATATATAATATACAGCTCCGGTAAATAAGTGGTGAAGTAGAATACTTTTTAGCTTCTTGTACTTTAGGAAACGGAATCGCGTTATTTTTTTTAACAAATCAGGGGCAAAGAAGCATTAGCTTGAAAATGAGTTATTGCTAATATTAAAACACCATTTCAAGCCAAAAACTATGAGAATAGCACGATTCCGCTTCCCTCAATACAATTAACTGTCTCTGTTCAAAATTTGACATAAACAATATTTGACATTTTTTTATCCACATGGGCTGGGTATATATTAATATTGACTATTTTACTATTCATTTTTTTTTCATTCAGAACAGAATTTTTCACTCTCTTTCTAAAACTTGAAAGGTTATTTATTTTAAACATAAATGTGCACTTAACGTTAACTATGATTTTTTGTAGGTCAGATTTTAAATTTAGGCATTAAAATCACCAAGTCTATAACTAGAAGGCATTTGATTTTAAAACATCCTTTATAAAGCAATATTTGCCATTTTTATTGCGGGTTTTCTATTTAATATTGAGTCAAAAAATAATTATTTCAATATGATAAAATATTATTGAAGAATACATACACAGTTTGGCCCAGATATTTGGCTATTAAATCTTGCACTTATAATTTTCAACCATTCTTCTGATTTGTCTATTCAGAGTATGGTTAACACTTATCGATTGGAGCTTATGGAGAATATTAAGGAGAAGAAAGCATCGTAGACAATGGTGACCTATTTTCTTATTCTACAGAAGCTCCTCGGTGAAGGCTTCTCCTACTTTCTTTCCGTAGTGTACAATCACTAAGTGCATTCACCAATCACACCGTGATTCTTAAACCCCTTTATCGATCGCTTGTTTGTAGACATTTTTAAGTAAAACACTTCAATGTGTTTGTACAGTATGCTTAAAAGCGCTTGAAAATTGAGAATAATTTAATAATAATATTTATATATATATAGGGCCCCTTCAAAAGAACGATATAACTCAAAAATTGACATTTTTCAGTTGTCTTCGGTATCAACTGTATGTTAGGTTGAAGCTATTAAATTCAATTTTGCCTGAAATCGAAAAATAAACACGCAATATATAAGTTTAGATATTTAAAAATGAATATGGATTCAGTTGCACTGCAAAATTATTGAAACACGCCTTGACGACTGCACTTCTCACACTTGACAATTGATTGATGCCTGCAGTTCCCAATTTGTTTACCCACATCTCACTCTTGACTACACAACGAGTTTTGTTTGATATTTGAACGATTCTTAATTTAAATATATTTTTTCTAAATTCGCAAATTTCTTTTGAAATTCACGGGCTTGTTCATATGTTGCTGAAGAATATGCGTTCACCTCTTATCGCTCCTTAAATAGAACGACTTAACTCAAAAATTGGCATTTTTGACCAATTGTATAGACCTTCAGTAGCAATTGTGTAGATCATTAATTTAGGAACGACATATCTAATATTTCACATTTCTTTTTAATCTTGTTTTAACATGTTTTTAAAATTCATATCTTGAATTGTATCATGTTGAACTTGAAGTTTTATAGGAATAATGACATAAGTTGAATTGAAAATTTTCTTAGGCTAATAAAAGAACTTCAATGGTGTCATTGCCATAGAAATCTTTTGCTTTACTAATACCCAAATTTATTTTTTTAACTCACATGGAACTTTGAAATACCTATTGAGGTATATATTGAAAAATTAGTTTTTTTGAGTTATGACATTTTTATTTTGAAGGAGCGATATGTTCGTTGAAACGTTCATTTCTTAAAGGACTGGGCTTCAAAACTCATTCTCTTTTAAGATCATTTTTAAAGGGAATATCTTCTGGCCCATTATGGATAAATATTGAAAAGAGAGAATCCCCCTCTCTTTTCAATATTTATCCATAATGGGCCAGAAGATATTGTTATAGGAGATATACCTTCGAGATATCGGAAAGTTGTAAGGCTCAGGTCAGAGATTATCCTTTTGCTATTTAATATCAAGGTTTAAGTCCTTACTAATTCAAAAATATATTTTCCAAAGTATATCATTATGCTTAATCTATAGCCATTAACAGTAATTCCTAAGCAAATGAATTATATATACGAATTGCTATAAATTTTGATTTTATCTTTTACTTGCAATAACGTAATAAGATAATAATTTTAAAAAATAGTCCCAAATGACATAAATAAATAAAATATATGGCCTTATTTGCTTTATCTACAACCGTTACTTTTACTTGTTGCTGTAACTAATAGAAAAGTAACAGTTTTTGATTATTTAATAATCATCTATTTACACAGATCTATAATCATTTCTTAAAATGAATTTATTGGAGCTATATACCTTAATTCAAAACCTAAAAAGTGCCAGAGACTTTTTAATAAGTTAAGGAACATTGACAGAAAATGTGTATAGAACTTTTTTTTAAAGAATAGGTAAGTGAAGATTTAATTTGAGAAGTTGCAAAGATATAAAAGGCAAAATTAAAATAATGTGGTTAGAACATAATACCATATTAAATGTATCTATAATTATTTATTTCTTATAAACCTGGGTAACGAATATTTAACCACTATGCTTGCTCATAAAGAACTTAGTATTCTATATATATATTTATATATATATATATATATATATATATATATATATATATATATATATATATATATATATATATATATATTGTATCATATTATCATACACTATTCATTTGTGATTACTATAGTTATTGTAAAGCAACTGGTAATTAAATTTTAGTAAAGAATTAAAAAACAATCCTAAAGCAAAAATAATCCAAGATTTAAGGGGCCTCTCTGCTAGTACAAAATTATATTTTTGAAAAGTATACCATTATGATAAACCTATAGTTATTAAAAAATAATTTCTTTACAAATATATTAAGCTAATAAAAACATGTTAGAAGAATCATGTCATATATTATTTCTCTCTTTTTTTTTTAAATAAATTTATTTATTGAAATTTACAACTGTATTATAACAATACAACAAACAACTGGCTGGAATGTTAATGACATGGATAAAGACAAGTAGAGAAACTACCCAGTGGTAGTTCTAAAATAATAAATTTAACTTAGGTCACGAGGCCATTTTCTTTTCAGACGCTTCGGAGGATTATCAGGAATTGAAGACGTTACTAGGTTTACAACTAATGGGTTTGATTGGGAATAAAGTTTGTCATAAAAAGATTAATATCGGATTCGATCCAAATCAGTAACAAATGGGAAATTATGACCATTATGGGTTGCTTTGTTCGAAACAACTTAAGGAGCATTTAGGATTTTACGAAGGATTTTGGATTGTGAGGATTGAATACGAGAGAAATAAGATGGCATAGTGGAGCCCCATTCCTCTACTCCATAAGTCCAGATGGGTATAATGATTTATATGAGTCTTTTGTAATTAAATGGGAGCTTAGAGCGTTTGTCAAGTAGTGTTGAAGTAGCCTGAAACGTCAAACTGTTTCTTCTCGTTTCAGGCTAGTATGAGGATTTCAAGTTAAACGTTTGTCAAGGTGTAGTCCTAAGTCCTGTTCTATAACTCTCGGTGGGATGTTATTATTTGATAAAGATAAGAAGAAAGAAGTGATTGGTTTACAACGGAGGGTAAAGGTGATTTGACGTGATCCTACAGTTTTGACTCCATTTTCCAAGGTCAATTGAAGACGGGATTGAAGAGTATGGGATGCTATAACTGGATCAGTGTTGATTTCTCTCTATTAATTTATTTTCCAACGAACCAAATTGTCGAATGATAGAAGTAGATAAAGTAACCCAAGTAATGACGTGCCGGCAGGTAAGGCACAGGACGAGAAGTAACAGAAAATGAAAGTGAGGAGGGGGGAGGAGGGACTAGACTCAGTCGGAGAGCGGCCACCGTCACAGATGTACCTCCTTCTGTTCCTCCTCTTCCTCAGTCCTGCGGCCGCCCTCAATGCTGTCTACAAAGGATACTCTGGAACAAGGCTGAGAAACGACTCCCTGGTCCTGGTGTATTACTACGAGCAGACGTTTGCCGTCGTAGAGATCGGCAAGAACAGGGAGATCTTCAACTGCGAGCTCATCGAAGCCTAGTGAGTACTCAACTTCTGCAGCTTTCCTCTAATATTCTTTGGCATTAGTTCTGCAGTTTGTCTCTTCAAGTTAATAAATAAAGAGTGTGATTATGGAAAATGTGTATACATCGGTAATAAGAAAACGTTTCGAAGTATAGATGATTTATGTTTATTGAAAAGGTAGTTTCTTCATTATTAAATGATTACGGAAATATACGCATTTCCTATATTTACACTCTTTTTTTCAAACTAAGACTCAATTTTTTTTTCGTGATTATTACAAAGGGAACGATTGAAAAGTTAAAACTTGTGACAACTCAAAGCGAAAACCTGCGGAACTGATGCTTTCTTTGTTTTGAAATGATGTTCCATCTATTTAAAAAGTTATAGTGCTTGTTACATGGTCTCGATTCTAAACATTCTTAATTTATATATCTTTACAATATCTCATAAACTTGAGGTACCTTGGGTCCTCATAGTTGTATATTTTATACAATCTACTTTAAATGAATACATATTCCAAGTTCATTCAGTCTATCCTAAATGGAAATGACTCTTCGTTACAAACAACAGATTTCATGTTATTTTTTATTGAACATTTAACTGAAACATTATACTAATTTAAAGGATGGAATTACTTAAGTATACTTAAATTTTGGGTAACTAAGTGGTAGAGCTCTCAGTTGCTATAATGAAGATGCCGGGCTCAAATCCGGCTGTGGCAGATAAAATATTTAATATGTTCACAGCGACGGATGGACCCTGTGGGATCTACAGACCCTCTCGAGGCCCACTCAGCCTCTATAAAGTGGAAACCCTTGCAGTTGAGCGTGATGTTGGACAAATCACCTCCCTGCAATATCGTTATCCTAATAACATTACTGTCTCTGCCATGTACAGAATCCAAGTTTGTAGTGTAACAGGATTTCTTTAAAATAAAACAAATTTGAATAGAACTATTTAAATTGTTCTTACTGACATTAACCCGATCAGAGAAATTCAAATATTGTTAAAAATACAATCGTTCTTGCGTGGGGTTATAACAGAAGTATTTTATCACTGAGAGTATTAAGTTACCATTGATAATTAAATACTCTTATGTGACGATTAGATTTAATTTCTGAACGTTACTGTTAAGAAATTACAAATACTTTAAAAAACTGTTGAGTATGATGATGTTAACTTATTCGTTTAATACGAAAATATGAGGTTGTTTATATATGATGTGAAAATATGACAAGTTTATGTTTCATAAAAGGAGTATGAGTAAAATAACAATTACAATGACTAGCAACAGCAAGGTAGTTGAATCAAGAAGCGATTAAAAAAAAATCAATGACTTATACAAGGTTATAGTGCATATGGCAAGACAACACACACCTTTGAAGGTTGACGTACTGAGGTTCGATTCCCCTCAATGCCTTGTTTCTTTTTCGTTCAAGTACTTACTGAAGTCTTTCACAAGTCTGTAAGACCCGAGATCATCAATGACTATCATATATGGAAATCAACAGAATTATGAAGAAAATAGCAATAATACTACAGCACATATATTGGAGAGGTAGCTCAAAAATCTCTTATCTGTTACATAGCCTTCCAATGTTAAGCACTCGATTATGAAGAATAGATATTTAATATGGTATTAATTATTAAAATATTATAATTAATAATATTAAGTGTACACGCTTTATAGAGGCTGGATGAACACCAGGAAATTTGCATATCCCACATAATGTATGTCCCATACGTATGTTAACCTATTAAATAATTTACCTGTCATGGTAAGATTCAAACCCGAGATCTTCAGGCTCAATCTGATACTTTTATTTAATTTAAAGCTAAATTGTTGTATTTACAAATTGTTTTATTCCCATCTTCAAACATAATTGAAACCTGGTTCAAAAAATGTTCACAACATTTAGACTTTACGACGATATAATACTTAACAAGATCGTCAGTAATTATGTAATGTTAATGTGTGAACGTGCAGATATGTTTCTTTGCAAAACAATAGCAGTGCACTTGCTTTGCTATTCTGAGTAAAATATTCCTAAAATTAATTTATTAAAATTTTTCCTTAAGATGAAAAATACTTGTTGCAACTATTCGGTGTTTTTTGAAAACAGGAAATATAAAATTTGGAGACAACATGAATATTCGTGCTGAAGACCAGTACAATTACGATAGAACGGTATTGCAGCTTTGCCGGTTGACATTTTTCTGTTGCAACAGCAAGGTCGAAATTCCATATACTATTGACTTGCACCTCCATATGGTCTGCTTTTGAAGCAATTCAACCATGCCATCGGTTGGAAATAAAAACAATTAGTGAAAATGAGATTTCAAAGGGATGACCTTTGCAATTATTGAACATTCATATGTATAAAACAAATAATATAATATTTAAGTATTATAAAACACTTACATGTTATTCTTTGAAAAATTAATACAATCAGATATTTTTTTGTATAGTTACTAGAAGATCTCCCTCCAGTTTTCCCTAAATATTCCAAATACACAATTGTACCATTAAAACCCATTAAAAGGTCCTGGGTTCAGTTCACGGTAGAGACTGTCCTGTTTCTTACACAACGGTTGTGCAAGGAAGCCATTATTCCAAGATCACGCTCAATCGACAATTGTTTCATTATTTTTTCTATCCCTCTAAGATAAGGGCAATAATTTGTCGGTGGGGTGAGAAGCAACAGTAGGTTATCCATGAATATGAAATGTTTATGAAGTGAAATCAATATAGAGCCGAGTTGGATATAGAAGTTGCTAAATTATTCAATAGAATTATCAATTTGTTATCGAAGGAATGGTTAAAAACTAATTCACGACCTTCATTTCCTTATAACTCGATAAATTGAATTGATTCATTTTACACCATCAGCATTCTTCTTTTTTGAATTAGAATAATATTCGAGAAATTGTTTTGTTCGATGAAAATATTTTTCATTTAACTTCTTATTTATAGGATAGACTAATCTATTATTTCCTTGTATTAACAAATTTTCACCTTTACTCGTATGTACAATTTTGAAAAAGTTTCACCATCACTTGTCGTACACTATCATTGTATTTTCCAGCCATAATAGTAAAACCTAATTTTTTTTGCACCTCTTTTTCTATGAGGTTAGTGACGTTGACAGTTGATAGCTAAAACTTTCACTAAAAATCAGATATCGGTTATTTAATGTTTTTAATAAATTCATTTTAACATAATTATAGAAACATTCTTTTTCAAGGCTTCAGGTATTCCTCTGATTTTCAATTCAAAGGCACAAAACTCCTTATGATTAGGATGCAGAGAGGTTTAAATGTCATGTCAGTTTTAAATTTTTTTAAAAACTAATTCAATAATTTTTATTGCGCTTTTGGTTCATTTAATCATTTTTTTTAACATATTACGAGCGCCCACGCTTGATATACACTATTTCAGCAGCCTGGTGAATAAGTGGCTAAGTTGATTACGATAATGACACGATTCCTTTTCCCTCAGTACAATTATCTCATTTTGGACCAAATTCGGACTAATAACTTATTCAAATGGGCTGCAGAAATTATAGGTTTACTTCACATTGAAGTTAAAGTTTGAAATCCGATCCACTTTCTAAACTTACTAATCCCAATCTCAATATACTCATCTAATGCATCATCATATCCTACCGAGATTTATCTTAATCGTTCTACGCCATCCCTTTTGTAACCTAACGAAGATCTTGAAAGACATTTGCATTGAATGTGCCATTTGCACGTTGTCGAAGAACTTGATAGTAACTGGGATTCCAGGATCCTCGAGTGCTTTCTCTTCGGCAAGATTAAAGAGCTGCACGTTTTCGTCACACATTCCTCTGCAAGGTCCGGCCTCTAGAATCCATCGTTTCCATCATAACCAGTACAAGGTTTGGGGAACTTCAGTACACATGGTGCTTGCTGAGTTGGCACTTTACGTATTAATTTATAGATTTTGTGCGACGTATGTGGATATTGTTTGATGTTTTAGCATGGATATTGTTTCAGTTAATGTAACTGTAAGCTGATTTGGCTGATCGAACGATGCTTCAGTGAGAGTATTTTGTCTGGACAGGTATAATTAGGATACCTTTTAAATGTAACTGACTCAGTACAGGTTCGGTAACCCTATTTACGTCCTTCCCGAAGGACGGCATGACTAAGGATTTTTTCCTCCCATATAAAAATTCTAGAGCCACCCGCCGGGCTTACATAACTGAATATATTTTTTGTTCAAACTCCTTCTTATGTGATGTTTTGAAGGAGAAGATTAAAACTTACTTGATTTATTGAACAACGCTGTCTGTCTGCTTCGGGAGAATACAAAGGTGCAAATGAAAGACAAAAAAAGATTGTGTAATTTTTACTGTCAGCCACATTTTATTTTATTTAAATTGATGATATATTTCAATATAAATATTATGAAAATTCTTCTTGTACCTCTTTACTGGGGTTCCTTTATTTTTCTGATAGTATGTGGGCTTAAAGATCGCCAGTTAAAGATCTCTATCCTAATTATACCCGGATAGGCCAAATATAGGACTCCCACTGCAGCTTCGTCAAATTAGCCATAGCAGCATAAATTGGCGTTTAATAAACAGACAAACAAGAATGATCGTTCTTGCCTATATAGAGATAATATTGAAATTAGTAATTTCATTTTATATTCTCTACTATCGATGTCTGCAATAATTTGGTTAAGCGAATTTCTCAAGTTCCTCTCAACAACCGATTTAGGATATATTTTCTTTAATTTAATCTATTGAGTAAATAGGTAAATTTTAAAACTTTCCTAGGCTAATCTTACTCCTTTCATTCAGTGATTATTTGTATAAAATATATAAAAATTCTAAATTACTCTTGATCCTTCAAATTCATATGAGGCGTTCAGGATCGTGAACCGATAACTCCGTAATACCAAAGCATTTCCAGATTTTTGCTAGTTCAATCCAGCAATTTTGTCTAAACTTGACTCATTGAGGATTCTTTTAGTCCATTTTTGAACCTGAAGTTTCGGGAGAATAAAATTAGTTGGTAAAACCAGAGAAAAGTGGAATGAAAGCTTTTGAAATTTAAGAGTTATCCGCTTTAGATCTGAACGCCTCAGTTTATTTCAACTGATATATTGGCCAATAAATAACATATTTCTGCATAAAAAAAGATTTGTCTTTGATTTTTTTTTCCATGAAACGAATGATTATATAATATGTATAGAAGAAAAAAACACTGATCGCGGAAGTAACGCATCCAAGCTTAATGGTGACTGGGTAACAGGTTTCGACTTGTGAGAGTTTTCGAACGTACAACAGATATAGGCACTCTACTCATTCCTATTTATCTGAAAAACTTTCTACTATGTATTCTTTTCAAGTTTTCACTTATTTCTAAGTAATAATTCATGAATTTCGTTTCTTGAACTTATGTTTTATAATATGAAATTCTTAGTTATGCATAAAAGTTCCATATGTTCAACAGAGTTTCCTCAGATTGATGTTCCCTTCAACCAAAAATTTCCTTTAATTTATTTTTCCATTTTGTTTTACCTTATATATCTCCTTTCCTCGGACCATGGCCGTGCATACTTTCCTCATCTCTTTCCATCTTTTTCGTGGTCTTTCTCGCCGTCTCCTCCCTTAAGCATTCCAATTGAAAATTAAATATGGCAATCTTTCTTCCTTCATTCTTCTGAGATGGCCTTACTAAATGTATGATTTCTCGGTGAAGTCCTTTTTAATAGACCAAAAAAAACAAACATTTATCTAAATTAAAATTCATGGCAATAAACTTAAATGAGAATTTTCCGATGAAGAATCCTATTTACGTTTCATTGATCAAACGAAAATTACCAAACACCAATTTAAATAATGCATTTAATTGTTATAAAACTTTATTATTTGTTATCAAACCGATTTACTGTATATTTATGGAGAATATTATAGCAGTTATGTCTTAGCATTAATAAATGGTGAAGCCGGTGTAGAAAGCTCATTGCTCACACAACCTATTTCAAAACCTCCTGTTGCATTGAAGCTCGTTACCTTCGAACAATGGTTATTAATGATGATAAGTTATTAAAATCTTCAATAAATAGTTAATGATGCATAACATTAAGAGATGCTTTTACTGTAGTTTTGCAATTCTAATTATGTATGTACATATTTTTCTGATTAAATTAGAGTTATATAGTACTTATTTTTTTGTAAACAGTTTCGATTCCTTTTCAGCTTTAATATCAGAATTTCGTTTTCTACTTTTTGTTTTATTTGTCATCATCCCAATGCGAAAAATGTATGTAATAAAAAAATTGCCGGTATTAATATCGCTCCTTCAAAATTTGAATGTTCTAATTGAGTTAAAATAAAAATTGGATATTTGTAAACCAAAGCATTCTTATTATAATGATGGTTTTGAATTTTTTTTATTAACCATTAGAATATTTTTTAAGGCTTGTAACATTTTTAATTTTAACTTATACCATTACTATGGGGCTCCACCAAACCATCAAATTCCTCTCGTATTCAACCTTGCAATCCAAAATCCTTCGCAAAATCCTAAACGCTCCTTATTTTGTCACAAATAAAACCATCCATAAAGACCTTAAAGTTCCATATTGTTACGGGCTACTGGGTATAAAATGAACTAAACAATTACAAAATTCAAGATACTAAAATTTAATAACAAATTAAAAAGACTACAAGGAAATTATTTAAAACAATTAAATTGTTAAACTAATATCAATTTACAATAACAATATTCTACTAACTGTTATCTAATTTCTAAGATAATATACAAACAATATAAGATATTGGTAATACTAAATAACTAAACTATTTATATAAATTTGTACAAATACAATAATATTACACTATAGTTTACAACTACAAATTAACACTTACAGTTCGCTAATTAAAGTCCACCGACCGTAAGACTCTCCAGATATGACAAACTGACGCACAGTTTATTACACTCACTAATTACTTATCACGCTGCCACTGGCTGACACTAACTCACTGTTACCCACACGCACTGTCACTAGTTAACGACTGCTTATTACTTACTGATACTGATACTAACTGAACTGGCCGAAACAGCTGTCCTTTTTATATAGGCAAGGTAGGTCGGGGTGGGACTATTCTCGGAAGATCGAGAACCGCCTGGATTCAGGCCGATCCAGAAAGCTCTACGCCGTTCTTTGATCCCTTCCGCTTAATCCCACAGCTCGTCTAATCCTCTCAGCCGGTCCTTCTTCCCTCTCTATCCGTATGTATGTTACCGATTTAGCCCATTCCAGATACCTACATTCCATAATAAACTCCAGCCCCATCCAAACCCTCTAGTTTCCATCCTTGCATCCAATTCCATCCCGGACAATCCTCCTAGGCGTTGAAGAGAAGATGGCCTCGGGACCTTATATTATAGAAATGTTATTAGAGTGCTGCCAGTGGGTAGTGCCTCTACATGTCCTTTCATGTATCTAGTTTGTCATATAGCCCTTATGTACAATACTAGATGTATATATTACAGTTGTACAATTCAATAAAATATTTTTATTTTTTTAACAAAAAACTGATACCATAATTTTTCACCGAGTTATCCAATCCCGCCGACCATCATACATTTTCGATCTCCTTCAAATCAAAACCACAATCCTCTCCCATAGCACCCGTTCTCGGCTCTCTGATCTATATACAGCACCCTACCGAATAGCAGCTTTTGACAGAGCTTTCCTTATCCGATCCTCTTCCCTTTGGAACTCTTCCATACCTTCTTCCATTCGTCGTTCCAATAATCTTCCAACCTTCAAATCCCGTTTATTCCATCACCTAGTATCCCTAGGATTCCCCCAAAAATCGGAAATAGTTGGACCAGTTTGGAGATAAAATTATCTCATTCGATGAATGAATGATGTTTTTCAATGTACTCTTGAATTTGTGATTATGTATATATATTAGTGTGTGGGATATAAACCATGTGGATCTGTATTGTATCATCCAGTTAGAAATTTAAAGAAGGAAATAGATGTAGATCAGTGATAGTGTTATATATGTAACCATAGATTGTTCCTCTTATATAATTACACTGTTCTGCACGAAAATCCTCCTTCAAACCAAAACATGCTTTCTTACTGTTATCAGATGTGGTGAACACGAATTTGAAGTCAGATTTTGTCTATCACGCACAGTTTCCTGAGAAATTCTAGTTTTTTATCCAAAAAGGTGAGTTTTTTGTGGATTTGACGAATTTTTTTTCGGCATTAAAACATAGTGAAAAAAATTCAAAAGCCCAATGATTTTGAGCGCAATGAAGTATATTTGAACGAAAAAAAATTGATGGGAATATTACAAGTGGTTAAAGAAATATGGCTAAAAGTGTTTTTTCAGTTTTTCAAGGATCTCACTTTTGAAGCAAAGTTAAATACTACTGAGAAAAAGGCTTGGATTGCTTTTCGAGAGGTATGTGCTAAGTTTTTGGGAAACAAAAAATCTAGAGACTACCGAAAAATAGTCCAAGAACTGCTACTTCATATAAAATATTGGGATGCAAATGTCCTTAAAAATACATTTCCTGCATAGTCACCTAGACTTTTTCGCCCCAAATTTGGGTGCAGTTTTGGACGAACATGGAGAACGATTCCACCAAGACATATCCAGAATGGAAAAAAGATATTCTGACAAATGGAATGAGAAGATGCTGGCGGATTACTCCTGGACACTGCAGCGGGAGACAGAGGAGGAAGAGTACAAAAGAAAAAAAACTACTCATTGACGATGTGTGTATATTTTTTGAGTTGTGTCATATCTAGTATTATACCTGATAGCATGCAGGATTCAATTAATTATATTTTATTGTTGAAAAAGAAAAAAAATCTGTTATAATAAAGACAATAATTTTCAAATACAATTTTTCATTTTTTCCAACTTTCACCTCTTTTCTCTCAAAATCAGAGGGTGATAGAATTTTTCTGAGTTCGGATTCGGACTCAGCACACCTGAAAACATGAGAAACAGGCAAAATTGTTCAAGGGAGGGGAGAAAAGTTTTTTTTTGCAGAACAGTGTTATCCCTAACTTATTTTAATTTTTTTCTTGCTCTTCTTCTAATTTGTTTTTAAAATATTGTTATTGGAGGTAATTCGCATTTTTTTTGTTTTTGTTAATTATTTTTTATTCTTTCTCACTTACTAAATTACTTGTAATAATTAATTAAATGTAATTATTTTACACTCTAAGGCATGATAGCTTACAACATCTGTATTGTTATTCTTAAGGGACTTGTCCCAGAATAAATAAAGACATTATTATTATTATTATTCCCATAAAATTTCAAGTTCGAACATGACACAACTAAAAATATAACGTGATTAAAACAAAATATTGGTATAAAATATGCTGAATTGAAATTGGAATGAAAATGCCAATTTTTGAGTTTTGTCGTTGTTTTTTTTAATAGGCGATATGAAATAAAAAAATATTGGGTAATAAAATCGCGTATTCCATCAGCACCAGATGAACAAACCGTGAATTACAAAAGAAATTTGCGAATTTAGAAAAACATGTTTAAATTAAGTATCGTTCAAATATGCATATGAATAAATAAAACTCGTTGTGTAGTGAACTGTGAGAGATGTTTACGTTGATCATTTTGGGTAAACAAATTGGGAACTGCAAACGTCTATAAACTGTCAGATATGAGAAGTTCAATCGTCATGGCGTGATTCAACAATTGTGCAGTGCAACTGAAACCATATTCATTTATAATTATCTAAACTTTATATTGTGTGTTTATTTTCCGATTTACGACAAAATTTGATTTATAAATATTATGAAAAAAAATAATAACCATATACCTCTACAACCCATTGAGGGCCTTGGATTCAGTGTGCGATAGAGACAGAACTGTTTCTAGGAAAACGGTTGAGTGTGGAGGTGATTCCTCCAAATCAGCGCACCAGTTTATTATTTTATTTATTTTATCCGTTCCAATTTATTGTTATTATGCAGTTTATTTTTCAATATATTGATATTATTACATAACTCTCAAAATGGATTCATGCCCTCACAAGTGAGAATATAAGTTACGGCCCTGATATTATCAGAAACCACAAACCGCTATTGCTTTCAAACGTCTGTAAAAGTCCATGTTATAACACTGACGTATTTAACATAACACACACGAATTCGCCCTCATAATCGACTTCTTCAACGTCCGTTCATAACCTTTTCCTTTAATTACTATAGCCAATCTTCGAGTACTATTGTCTGCGGTAGACTTCGTTTAATCACCTAAATACTGCATTCTTGTCACAGTCTTCGGACCTGAATGCAGCTCAGTGGATTCAAACTGCTTTGTTAAAAATTACCTATAAATTCCTCTTGCCCTCTATCGCCGGGCAGTGACTGGTTTAGAAATAAGTTCAAATAAATGTTCAGTGATCATTCATTATAGGTTTTTCTTTCTTTCCGTTATTCATAGAATTATGAAAATTAAATATCGTGACGCTTTACCCATCTACATAATACCTAAATAAAAAGGGGAAACTTTGTTTTCCATTCTATTGTTCGTTATTTATTATTTACATTATTTACTGTAAGATTATTTCCTGTATTGTATGTTTATCAGTCCTTGGCGTACCACAAGGTTCGTTTATGACCCAACGTTTTTCTGATTTTGTAAATAATAGTTCAAGAAACCCTTTGATAACTGTCATTTTAAATTAATTTTACTCAGAAACTGAATCGGGAATATTACTAGATGTTATCGAATAAATAAGATTTTTTGTTTTCTCAAAAAACAATTTAGGTATTTCCCAAAGATCTTAATTTAAAAAAAAAAAAAGTTATTGCAAGTTTACAATATATCTTTTTCTTCTTCTTCTTTCAGTGGCTCAATAAAATATGACTGTTCCCTGGCCTCCTCCAGGTTTACAATAAATACTTTTGATTGAAAAATACCTCATAATTATTAGTCTGGGCAAGATTGCATCAAACAACAGTTTCTTAAACTAATAATATTATTATTAACTATTACATTTAATATAACTATACACATCCGTTGTGGAATTACTCGTGACAAGAATCAATAAATAAAAATAGCTACTTAAACTGGCAAATTATTTCTAATTTTAGGACCTAATAGTTGTACAAACTATATATTCAATGAAATTTACAATTGTATTTTACAAATACAATAAGTAAATAGAATGAATGTATACATTGGCATGAAATGACTAGTAGAGAAACTACCCAGTAGCAGTACTCAAATACCAAGTTCAACTTAGAAGATCACGAGGCATCTTCTTTTCAGATGCCTCGGAGGATTATCAGGAATTGGAGAGGTTGCTAGGTTTGAAATTAGTGGGTTTAAGAGGGAATGAAGTTTGTCATAAAAAGATTAATATCGCATTCGAGCCAAATCAGCAACAAATTATACATTAAGGTCGTTATGGATTACTTTGTTCAAAACAAAGTAAGGAGCGTTGAGGATTTTACGGAGGATTTTGGATTGTAAGGATTGCATACGAGAGGAATTCGATGGTTTTAGGGACGTTTTCATAGGGACGTTTCCCCCTTCATTTAATAGAAGTTAAAGATTGTATGTAATCCGTAAGTTTTGAAATTTCGGATGTACGAGTAACTTATATTTAAAAAAAAGTAAATTATTATGGGACAAAATAATGAAATATTTTTATGAAATATCACAGCGGAAAGACACTTTTTTTTTGTTGTGGCCATATAGAAAAAAGAAAAAAATTGTAAATATATTAATAGCTTCCTAATGAACCAAGTTTAGACTTCATCCTCACTTATATGAGGTTTATAAAATTGTTTGAGGTGTGATATGTGTCACCCTTGGTGTTGGTGGTTCGTGAGACCTGTGGTATACTACCGTTATATACTACTATCCTATGTGAAAATTATCATATACTTTTACAATTTTTTTGATTAGAAACTCTTGTATAATACCGAGGTATATATATATATATATATATATATATATATATATGAATATACCAGATACTACTATCTGGAGGGATAATCTTGTTGGATATATTTCATTGGGTATATATACTTTCGAACTGTAAGATGTTCTTATTTAGATCAATGTGTTTTGAATACTTTTCAATAAGAATGGAAGTTCTAATTTAATTTCGCCTACTTTATTCTCCTAAACGGTTCTTGACCCCCCATGACAATTTGTCTATTTAAAGTTGTTAAGGCATCACAAAACCTAGGTCATGAACTGTTTCCTCTGCTTTTGCAAATTGAATTTGAAATTGTGAGGGCCATAGAACCTTGTTTTATTCTGTTTGGACAGTAAATATTTGTATAAGAAACTATTGTCAACAATATTTTATATCGGGTCGTTTCATATGAATTGTCTGAGACAAACGGTGAAATTGGTGGACATCTGTTGTTAACTCTATTTATGTTTAAAGATTATTGAGCTGTATTAATCATCTGATATTTGATAATATTTACTATAACTACAATTGAACGACATTGCCATCAAAAATGACAATGAAAACACGCAATTTACGTATATATTTTTTTCTACAAGAAACATTACCGCCGCGTTCGGGGGAGGGAGATGTAGCACACAAACCGAGGCACATTCCAAAACCGAATTGGCAGTCAAAAAAATTGTTGGTTTCAGTGTAATAATTCATTTTTCCTTTCTATCCAGAAATGAGATCAATCATTACATCCACACCGCACTTCAGGGATATTGATATAATACAACAAAAACTGCAAAAAGCAAGCTGGATTGGATAGTCGGAAGAGACCTATACTCTTATGCGACAACCTCAGACCTTATATTTCTCGACAGAAGGTAAATAAACTAAACGAGCTGGCTTGAGAAGTCCTCACACACCCACCTTATGCGCCATATTTATCTCCAACAGACTTCCATCTGTTCAGAAGTTCCGACTATTTCGTTAAGGATAACATTTTTGAAAATGATTCTCAAGTCAAAAATAAATTTTCAGATTTTATTTCATCATAAAACCCTGAATTTGTAAGTTCTGAGAATGAAAAATTTATTAAACTATGAGAAAAATGTACAGCAAGTGACGGTAAATATTTTTAATTAAATTTGATTTCATTAACTTATTTTATTAAATAACTTATCCTTTGAAAACGGACATTTCATATGAAATGACCGCAATCGCATGACTTTTTCTAGATTCGTTCTGAATACAATGTTTCCCTTCGTGTGATACAGTATTTATTATCATTGAACAATCTTTTAACAATATTAATAACGAAAAGACTCGTGTTATTACATATTGAACAGTTTTATATTTCTCCATAACTTCTTTACAAATATCCTTTTCTTCGATTTTCTTTTGTTAAGGATGTATAAATAAACAATAGTTTTGTAGTCATTACCAAGCCTCAATAAAAAGTCTTAAGAGACTATGATAGCAATATTTTAGACAAATATAATATAATAGATAGAGAAACAAATATAAATTTCCTTATAATATTCAATATTAAATTCACAAAAAAAAAAGATTGGATAGGCAAAATTTAATACTGTCACTGTAGCATCGTCAGATTAGCCATAGAAGCTTAAAGTCACTTTAAATGATTAAACATCAAACAACAGAAAATTGTTCCCCTTTTTTCAATTTTTTTTTTTTTAAGAAGTAATTAATAAAATGTGTCCTTCAAAATTTCCATCGACATTTCTTAATTTTTAATCTGAAGCAACTATATAGCTGATATTTTTTAAATCACTATCATGCCAACCAGTTATTCCCCAGCCGTATATTACATTGCCCTAAATAAGAATTAAAAAACCTTATACAGAATAATTACAATTTCTAGAGTTTGTAGAAATTTTCAAGGAAATAAACGTCCAAAACCACTCGATTTGATTCCCGGAAAATTTGGTCCATTACAGAAAATATTTAAGAAGAGCCCATAAAAAATAGGCAAACTAAGCAGAGTGCTGAGGGCTCCGGGTTCAAGTCCGGCATTGGCAGATAAATTATTTTACTTTTTAAGAGCCTGGAATGGACCCTGTGGGATCTCCAGGCACTTTTTGGGCTCATACTTACTGGGGACCATCCTCTATGAAATGGGTAACTTTAACTGTGAAAAAAAAACCTAGTGGTTCCATGTGATCACGGCCAACTCACCTCCATGACAAACCGTTGATACTACAAGCCAACATCCTTCATGGGTTGTAGTAAAGTTTTTTGCTTTGTTTTTTTTTAGTTCTAGAAGAGAAAAGCAGTGCTGACATGAATATGTTTTCTCCACAACGGCTTAGTCTTGAAAATAATCAAATAAGTGTATTGGAAATAACATACAAATTAAAGAACCCCAAAATTTTAATATATTCGATTTAAATAATATCTGTAGGACTTTATATATATATTTTTTGTTTTTTTTCAAACAGGTTGCATTAATGTTTTTTAAGAAACGCATAAGTTTTAACTTTTGTTACCTTAACTAGCAGTTCTACTTCCTCCCTCTTTTCCAAGAAAGTAATCCTCTCTTCTCTTCAAGATTTGATAAGAAAGATCTTTTCCGTTGGGTCTTTGTCCAAGACGTCATTGGGTTTCCCTTATCCAATTCATCCAACCCGTTATCTGTATTGATCTCATCCTTCGATTCTCATGGCGGCTTTCGGCTGCTCCAAACAATGAACGGAAATGTAGAGAGGTGGAAGGATAGAGATCTGAACAGGAATCAAGTAAGATTGTTGTTAAATTTAGATATCCTTACTGTTTTGATCTCCAATGAATTTTTATCAATATTAATAAAAAAAAAGAAAGAAAAGATTAGTTGATGAGACGTACATATAACTCAGTCTTAACTACTCCTCTTGTTATAAACTAATCCGAAACTAAAAAACACACAATGTGGATTTCGTTTGCTTTATAGTGATTTTATTCTTGATCTGAAGTCGTAGTCAGCTTTATTCAACATATCAAGTATTTATGCAAAACAAATAAAATTTTTAAGAAATGTATCACTACAGCCCATGAAGTGTTAGAACATGGTAGAGACTGTACTGTTTCTATGGCAATGGTTGTGCAGGAGGGTATCTTGATCCCACAGGGCTCATACGTGCTGTTTAACAGATTAAATAATTTATCTGCTGTTGCTGGATTTAAAGTTCAGGTTTAAAACCAAGTGAACGCAAAATAACAGTGGAATCATTATGCTAAGTATGTTTAGAACTTGTTGATAGAAAGTATCAAACAGTGACTTTAATCGAATTAAGTTTTCGCATTGATACAAAAGCGCAGTACACTGCGTATGATATCATTGAACTGCCAGGTCGTGTAATGTGAAGAGAGCTTTTTTTTGGAAGGGTTACAGTAGAGATTTCGAACAAAATTAAGGTAGTTGTCAATATTCTGCAGTTGATAGCTATTACTATTTATGTAAATGATACAGGCAAACCAAAACAACACGAGAAAGTGTGGAAGGACTTGAGGAAACCCGATCCGCCATTTTGGTTGCCAAATTCAGTGTCCCAATTGTTAAATATGTTCCACCAATATAGCGGGACATACAAATGACGATTTTTCGATAGTTAATCCTGATGAGGAAGAAATCATATACAATAGCGGATTCGTTGTTGTTAACGGATAGACAAGGGTGAACCAACATAAAATTATATTGCTTGACATGTTACCGAAAACAGTGGAATGATGTGATCCTATAAATATTGCACAGCTTAACTTTTGAGGAGTTTATTTTTTCTAGGCTTATTTAATTTTAATTTGTTAGAAATAAGTTTGTCAGAATTTGTTAACGTATGTGGATTTTAATATGAATTATTTTCTCTGAATAAATAATTGTTTAAGTAAAAATAAAGCATTTTTTCAACAAATACTGACGCAATAAAAACTAGGTTAGGGCAGGCTTAGTATACTGGATTCAGATGTATAGGCTTTTCTAGGACAGTCCTCAATTGAACTGAAGGACGGCTTCAACATTAGGGAAAGATTCTTAAACATGGATTCTAAGAAGTTTAACAGTCTGCCCCCATTAAATTCTATATATTTTTTCTGCATATTCCTTATGATAATTTAACAATGTATAAATTCATATCGATCGAAAGCCAATGTGGCATATCTGAAAATTTTGCCATTTTTGAGCTTCGTTGTATCCTAATGTTTTTGTATTCATACAATTTCCTTCTAGTAAAGATAACTAACTCAATATATTACATCAATAATTACATATACAAAACATGGTAAATTTATTATTTATTATCATTGTTACTTTATGTTATATTTTCACCTTCGCTGTTTCACTACCAGCAAATTTGAACTCAATGTTTTTTCCCCTTGATTTGCAAAAATATGAATTTTTTTAACTCATCAATGGTTTCTGAGCAGGTCTAAAGCCATTGCCTTTTTAATCTACTAATAGGAAGTCGAGGTAGCAGAAAATGGGAAAAGTCAACATTGGTGATATGTTGCGTATATGCTCTGAATATACGATTTTATAGTTCGAATGTTCCTGTCGTGTATATAGTAATTCGGAATAATCCAAGGAGCATTAAAAATTTAGATTGGGTTGAAGGCAAATTTAATTTTATTAATAAGCTATAATTCTTCATAAATCATATTCGAAACCGAGCGTTATCAGTTACATACATTTTTAGACATGTTTCTTTGAACAGTGATATTTTACTTTATAACTGTAATAATTATTTATAATTGCACAATAATAACTATAATTTGATCGCTATATTTTCGTATTGCCCAGTTGGAATATATTGAACGATTTTCGAGCAAGGAATGATTTTTCATATCAAGTATATGTGTATGGCTCCTTTTCGATAGCCTCATAATGATTTTATTCCCGAGTTCAAGTTACCCAGCGACTAGTAGATTCAATATGTCCTGGATTAACTTATAAAACTAAAAACAAAACTAATTTAAAAAATCTGTACTATTACAGCCTATGATGGGTATGGTAGAGGCTGTAGTGTTTCTGGGGCAACAGTTGTCCAGAGAAGTGATTCGTCCGAGATCACGCTCAACCGCCAAGTTTTCCCTCAATTATAAAGTACTCACTTTCTAGAGACTGTATGAGCTCCAGGAGAGTCTGTATATGCTCTTGGGTATATCTATGTCTGTTAACAGATTAAATTATTTATGTCCCACGGCTGAATTTGAACCCGGGACTTTCGCCACGGCAACTCAAGCTCTCTACTACGGAGCCTTTCCGCTCCCTAATATATATACATATATATATATATATATATATATATATATATATATATATATATATATATATATATATATATATATGTATATATATTAGGGTATATGTATATATGTATATATATATATATATATATATATATATCAAGATGAATTTTAATTATATAAATTGTATTAATATAAATTATATCAAAATTTATTTTAAGTGAAATGATTGTTTCTTGAGAGAGCTTGTTCACTTAGACGTAGATACTTACTTCAGGATCATCCAATCCACTGGTGGAGAACTCTCTATATTTCACACCCTTTTCCAGGTCAGTAGATCCAGTCGACAAGATAGCGGATCTTCGATGCGCTTCCTAATTACTCCACCTATTCTGTAGCTACCGACTAAAATCTAATTGCTTCATTATATCCTCTGCAAATTAATTACCCTCATTAACTTTATGGTGTATATTTAAATAATGGAATCTTCTACGGTTTTTGATCTTCTTTACCGATTCTGGAGCTGAAAGATATATTCTAATGGGATGAATCATAGGGATTCTCTCAACCTATATATTATAAAAGGTTTACCTAATGAAGAAAGTAACTTGCGATTAAGGTAATTAAAATTAAAATTTTGAGAAACTACATACGGCTGGCACACATCTTATTTGCCATCTAGCTGTCCATTTGAAATATTCAAGGTCTGATGATGTATATTTATATATACATTATATATATGCCTTATTTAATAGAGACAACTCAAGTTTTTTGAAATAGAAGGAATTCTTTGTTTGTTGAACGTCTTTTACTGAGATTGCTCTCTCTATTGTTAGATTTTTCTAGTATTTTAGAGTCTTAAGATTTTGTGGGAGAATTCTTATTGCATTATAATAATTATTCAATGTCTATCTTGGATTTTTTTTTCCAAACATATAGTATCTATAAAAAGCATGCGACCTGAATTTTGGATTTATATGATCACTATATGAAAACTCTGCCAGTAAATTCTACATTACATTTTCTTTGAAACTTATTTTAACATTGCAAGCCAAATAATTGCGAAAATAACCAAGTATACGATATTATATAATTTATACTCTATAGTTTTTATAATATGTTGACCTGAATGTACTCTAGCTCAACCTTGATAGTAATCGGGTTCAGATGTCAATGTATTTGCTTTTCGTAACATAAGGCAGAATTGTTGACGATGGCATTGTTTTGAAATGCAGCTGTTTCTACTTGTAGTGATTAAACAGGAAATATTGCTGTGTTCGAAACCAAATAATTACAGTTAACCGATAACTAAATTCTATTTACAAAGTTTTTTCTCTATACCTTCTCTGAATTTATAATTTTCGTTTTTAAACAATAATTTCGTCACGAAAGAAATCAAACAGCGTGTCGTGTATAAAGCTTTAGTCATCAATTTATCTTCAAATCGACATATATTTGCATAATTTATTACATTTGTACATAATTCTTCGATCGCACATCTAGAGATCGTTACCTGCTCAATGTCAGTGAGGATTATATGTTCTTGATTAATTTTATGTTGTTAATAAAAACAGTTATATCCGTCCTCGGCAAACTTCTTAACAACTGTCTATTTTGTATTAATAATTTATAATAAATTAGCAATTAATTTCAATAACAGACGAATGGCCGTGAACTAAATCAAGTAGACGATGGTCAAAGTAATAAAAAATTGTTTTGTTTATTTCATTATTCTTTGGTTACGAGTAACTTCTATATTATAAGGA
Source organism: Troilus luridus (assembly GCA_964056705.1). NCBI lineage: Eukaryota > Metazoa > Arthropoda > Insecta > Hemiptera > Pentatomidae > Troilus > Troilus luridus. The sequence continues at coordinate 51,117,389 of OZ057415.1, read as the reverse complement.
CTACTAAATAGGGAGAAAATTCGACTTAATCATCTATTCACCAGGGCTATAGTTATATCATACATAATATTTACTAGTAGTATTTAATACAGTTGTAAATTTCAATAATTATTCAAAAAATTAAAAATGCATATCTGCAATAAACGTCTTTCCAGCTCTATTTGTGTGAAGATAAAGTATTGCTATTTTGATTAATGCAATTGTAGCTATGAATACATTATTATTTGGTAATTCTCTTCTTTTTTTCCTTTATATTTAAATTTCCATTATAATTAATTATCTTTTACTTTCGTAAAGTTATTTAAAAATTTTTATTTATCGAATTTCAATATTTTTATTATAAATATTTTCACTTAACTTTTTTTTAGAATTATACTATTTAGTCCAATATGTATCGATAACGAGGTCTTCAAAAATGATTACTAACCAGCTGATTTTTTTTTACTTCTTCTTTTTTGATTTCGTTATCGATACGATGGAATGAGGGGACTCTTTGATCAAACCATACATTTTGCAGAAGAAATATTTTTTCAAATACTTTAGATAATTATCTTGAGATTTAACAAAAAAAAAAAAAACAGTTAGTAATAAATTTTTGAGAATCATCAAATCGACATATTTTATCATTGCTACCTCTGTTAGCTACCACAATCGAGAATTTTCGCACAGGAAATTGTTGGGCTTCTCATCGAACCGAAGCTATTCACGAAGATTCAGCTTGATACTAATCAAGTGCAAAAATGGACCATGGATCCTGGACTAATTGTTTATTAAAATTGACTCTTGTAGTTATGGGGAAAAAGCGGTGCTTCATGGGAATTCGCTTGGTATGATCTTAGACATTAAAGAAAAAAATTAATTTGTATGTGTATAATTTTGTAATCTTAAAAGATGGGATATTTTATAATGTTTGTAAAAGCTGTACAATGTTTTCATTTGTGACTTAATTTATGAAAATAAAAACAAATTAATAATATAATATCTGATCAACCATTTCTCTTTGATATAATAAAAAGTTGCAGTATCTAGTTGATGAAACTGTTAGCGTGAGATGTACTGTACTTTGTCTGCTTTAAAAATTATTATCTTTTGGTGCTTATGCTAATAATGCTAGGCAAAACGTGGATTGGTTAGTTTTTTCTAGTGTTTTAGAAACTCAAAGCTTTGTTTTGGGGATTTTTTCTGTTGCATCCCATTTATAATTTTGGTCCTTTTCTAGATTTTTAGCTCGTTTTTATCAAATATTAATATTTCTTTTTATTTGAAAAACGATTAATGCCTACAAACGATCAAGAATAATTACAACTGTTGTATCGTCATCGGGCTTTCGGGTTCACTAAGCCTTATTATTATTTTAATTATCGTTTCACTGGAACCTCGCTAATATTGGTCGTAGAATAACTTTTATATATTTAATTTACAGTTTTTATTATATCATATTCTACCATGGAAAGATTTATTAGGTATTATGTATTCGTGAATAAAAACATGTTCTGATGTATATTATTTAAGTTATTAAATTTTATATTCACATTACTTATAATTTCTTTCTATAAATCATTAATGAATTGAAACACTTTTTCGTCAAGACTAATATGAATAACATCCATACAGCTTTACTTTGTTAATATAAAATGGTTTACTGATGCTAATAACACTATAAATATAATATAGTTGCATTGACTGCATTTGATTGCCCGGCCTCTTGCAACAAACTCATAGCCATTCGCTGTGGACATTCCAATAAGTTATACGAAGCATGTCAACGATACTCATGGAAGAGAAGGCTGGCATGAAGGACTTCCGTGACTCGTCTCAAATAAAAAATAGTACGATACGAGCATATATCTTGAAATATTCATTTGAATTCCTATGCGAGGATGTCAATATACTAACAAATAATGTAATTTTCATTACCAATACATTTGGACTACACAGGCTATTAAATATTTACTTGATTTAAATTTGTTTATTAAAAATATAAAAATATATCATTACAACCGATGGAGGGTCTTGGATTCAGTACCTTGTAGAGACTGTACTGTTTCTTGAACGACGGTTATGGAGAGAGATGGTTTGTCCTAGAAAATAGCTTAACCACCAGATTTCCCCTTATTTTGAGTACCCACTTTATAGAGGCTAGGTGAGCCCCAAGATCAGTAGATCCCACAGGGACCGTGAGTGGTTGTTAACCGATTAAAAAGTGTATCCGCCATTGCTGAATTTAAACCCGGAATAAACTTATTACTAAATGCATTTACTTTTTTTTATTTGAAAAGGAAAGATATGTCCAGGACCGGGACTCGAACCCGGATCGTCCGATCTGGAACTTTTTTTTTTATAAAGTAGCTAAATTAGATTTTTAATCCAAATTGGACCTAAAAATAACACATTAGAATTAACACTACACTATTAATTTGTATTCAGAAAGCTATACTTGTAAATTAATACTGAAATAATAATGCTTTACATATTATACAGAAATTAACTATTATATCGAAATTTTAAATTTCATGTATTTATAAAATAGCAAAATTAGGGAAGCGGAATAAGTCAGTGTGTAGAGCACTGAGTTGCAATGCTGAAGATTCCGGATTCAAATCCTGTTACAGATAAATTGTTTAAATATTTTAACAGCCATTTATGGACCCTGTGGGATAATCTGAACATTCTTTCTGGGGCTCACCCAGTTTCTTTAAATCGGGTATCCTTAATCGGGAGAAAAACATGGCGGTAGAGCATGATCCCCATTCACAATTGTTGTCTAAGAAAAAGTAAAGTCATCACCAATTACTATACTATCCTATAGACCCTTCATGGGTTGTAGTGGTACAAAAAAACTGGACCTGAGAACATTAAAACACTTCTTGTCAGACCTGTTCCATTATGAAACATCTAAGCTAACCTGAATGTAACCGAACAAGACCAAACAGCTAATGTTCCTTCAATATATATCCTAACAAATTTATTATATTACATTAAATATCCGAAAGTCTATTATATTTTGATATAATAGCTAATTCACTGACTATATAATAATATCTTATGCATTAATATTTCTATATTAATTTACAAGGTTATATTTCTTAGAAAAAAATTAATAATAGATATCAATTAAACGTGCCTTACATTCTAACAATCTATTTGTAACAAACTTTTATTATATATCTTTTTTCGAAACTAGGGAAACCTCTTAAATGAGGGTCTGTAATGTAGTCATTTATTGAAAGTTTAATACTTCAAAACATATTACAATTTCGCTTGCAAAAATACTGTGAACTTCTTTAAATGAAAATAAGTAACATAAATTATTATAAACCTTAGAATATTTAATATTGAAACCTCACGATCAAGTTCAGTTACTTTCTATTATACACACATATACAGACGCTCAAAACTCGTCAAACAATAATTCTAAATACTCATTTCTACGGATATAAAAAAAAAAAAATCAATATGAAATATACCATACAATAAAACAACAAAACGTCCCAAAACAATCAAACTTTCAATTATATGTTTATTCTAATTTTAATTAATTTCGTTAATTGGTAAAAAATTTAATCATAGATTTCACAACAATCCTTAATTCTTCATGTCTTGAATTTTTTCCTTTTGATTTAGACCATAAATTTATTCTCAACACATACAAAGACTATTTAGCCCAAGAAAATTATGTTTATTCCTCTCAAATAATAAATTATTGAGTACGCGTTAGGTTGATTTTTGTGAAAGTACATACCTTTATCACCACAAAAGAAAATTTAGTTATTTAAATATAACTTTCAGAAAAGGCTATTGGTTTATTATAATATATTGACAATTCTCCTGAAACATTAACCACAAATAGGAATACGAAATTGCTTATTATTGGTCATTTTTTACCACATTGAAGTGGTAGATCACAATTCAATCAATAAAATTTTTTTTTAATGTTTATGTGATCATTACTGATTGTAACTTTTATTTTGAAGAGCTGTTAATGCTTTAAATTAACATAACATTAAAATTAGCCACTCCTTTTTCTAAAAGTTGAAAAAATTATTCTACTTCAATTTTTTTTTTATTACAAAGTATCGGAACGAACAAAAGATTGATATGTATCTAGTATAGATTAGTGTTAAATTTAGTTTTAAATACTAAAATACTATACTAAAGTACTAAATACTATACTATAATATAATATTAAAAAAATACTGAGTTGCTAAGTCGAAGGTCTTGGGTTGAAATCCAGGTGTGGTAGATTTAATTTAATCTGTTAACAGCCGGGTAGGGGTCCTTTGGGGTCTGAGACCTTACCCTCACTCAGCCTCTAAAAAACCCAAAATAGGGGGAATAAGTGGCGATCTAGCACAAATCATCTTCGTCCAAAAAAACAGTTCAGTCTCTACCACGTACTGAACTTAAGACCTCATGAGTTGTAGTGGTACAGTATTATGTATATATTTTTTCGAATTCTACAAATCTTGTCAGACCAGTCCCATTATGAAACCTGAAGGCAAACTCATGTGTAATCCACTAAAGACCTACCAAATACCTGTTCTGCGTCCCATGACTGATGTTATTCTACCTTCGTTATGGTACCGTATCTATAATTGAAAAACTTTATCACCAGCTCTATGCCTATAATGTATGAATTTCGATGTTTGTTTATTTAACCTTAGATTGAGGCATTGAAACTGGCTCGTAGAACTTATGAATTTTTAATAACCCAATCTTTCTTCTCATCGAATCGATATAAAATGACCTAGATATTTAACATGTATATGAAACCAGATAAGAAATTCCATCTTCGATACCTCTGAAATATATAATATATCGATTATTTCTTTATTATTATCCATTTTCTTAAGCATGAGTACTAATTCTATATTATATCGTTCAAGAAAAAATCTTAGGCAATCTCATCCCACACTGTTCTTTTCGGCCCATTGTGCTCGAGTCCTATAAATCTCTATCCTAGGTCAAGACTTCTGAGAAATTTTTAATATTCTTTAAATTTCAGTTCTTGAAGTTCTTCGTGTCCTCCAGGGCCAAGGTCAAATGTCCTCTTACGACATAGTGCTTTACATTCAAAGAGAGTGTGCCAGGGGGTTTCGTCCTCCTCTGTCCACCATCTGCACCGTGGTTCTTGTTCAGTGCCTAAGCAATGCATATGTTTCCTGAGTTTGGAATAACCAGTGATGACTTAGACCATACTTTTGAGGTCGGTTCTCAACATGTGAGCGGCTTCATTCTTGATTTTCGCAGAAAGTTTATCATTGGGATCCTTTATAAAAAGTTTGGTATGGCTTATCTTGGCTCTGGCCCAAAGCGTTTTTATCTTCATCTCGGCTAGTTTGTTTATTGTATCCTTAGCCAGGGAGAGGGGAACCACGCACCATGGTTCTGGTCCTATTGGAACAATTTCTGCTCCTTTCTTTGCCAATTTGTCGGCCCTTTCATTTCCTGGTATATTGCTATATCCAGGGATCCAAAATATGTTAGCTCTGTTAGGTACAGCTAATTCGTCAAGTCTTATACAGCATTCCTCCATTAGTCTGGATTTTGTTACTAGATTTTGTAATGCATTGCATGCTGCCTGACTGTCAGTAAGAAAATTAGTTACCTTATTCTTGTAGTCCTTCGTAGCGAAGGCACCTGCAAGTATTGCCCATATTTCCCTTGGAATACACTGGGTGACGTGCCCAGAGCTAAGTAGTTGGCTGTGCCTCGGCATCCCCTAAATCAGAATCCCGAGCCAGCACCATGCTCCCTTTTGGATCCATCCGTATACACATTTAGACCATTGGGTGGGTTAAAGCAATCATTCGTGCTTTTTGCAAATCGCCTGTGTGTTAACGCGGAATCTTTTGTTAAAGTTATATTTATTCAGCATTAGCTCTGAATGCTTTTTTAACTCTGCATTTCGCTCAACCGTTTCAAAGGCATTTCTGTGTCCAATGTCATTTGTGGATTTCTTAACCCCTCCTACTTTCACTAGCCTGTAGGTTGTCTTCAATGTCTCTACTTCAATTAGAATGTCGAGAGGAGTTAAATCAAGTATAGTTTCTAGTGAAGCGGTAGGGGTGGTTCTCATAGCCCCAGTGATCATGGTGCACCTTCTCTAAACTTGACTATTCTGTTGGACTCCAGCTCTGTGCCACCAGGCCATTGAGCCATAAGTTAGCACGGGTCTGACTATTGCTGTATACATTCAACGAGCCATCTTGGGGCTGATTCCCCACCTGTTGCCGCAGAGGCTCTTACAAGTCCATAGAATTCTAGTGGTTTTCTTGGTAACATAATCGATATGTTCATTCCAGTTTAATTTACTGTCCATAATAACGCCGAGGTATTTAACCTTCTTGCTAAATTGAATACTCATCCCTTTCATCCTAGGGGGGGGGGGCGGGTGAGCTCCCTCAGTGCCCTTTTGTTAGTAAAAGGTATAATGACCGTTTTATTAGGATTGATGTTCAATCCTACTTTCGTGCGAAAGCTCACCACCATTCTCAGGGCCATTGTCATCAACTCTGAGATAGTTTGCTGATTGAAACCTTTGATGATAATTGCTATGTCATCTGCAATTATTCTCATCTGTGATAATTGCCCAAATTGGTTTGAATAACCCTATTCTTTAGCATGGCAATAACCCAGTAGGTAATATTTGGTTAAGTGCCATGCTTTTGTGGGGCATTAGTTAATATATGAGTAGGTGCATTGTCAAATGCCCCTTCTATATCTAAAAATCTCCGAGCGCAATTTGTTTTAATTGCAGAGCATCTTCTATTTGGTCCACCACTGCATGCTGCGCAGTGTCACAAGATTTGCCCTCTCTGTATGCATGTTGATGCAACAGTGCTGATCCATCTTTGAGATGTTTTTCCCGGATAAATCTATCAAGAATCTTCTCCATTGTCTTTAGCATTAATGGGGAAAGACAAATGGGGCGATATGATTTGGGTTCAACATATGATTCCTTCCCCGATTTGGGAATAAATGTGACCTGAACTTCTCTCCAGGCTGTTGGGATATAACTATAGGCCAGACAGCCCTGGAATAGAGTGGAAAGCCTGCCTATGATAGTTTCGAGCTGCAGTGATAGAGATTTATCTGTAGCAGCTTGATCATCATAGTGGTGAGGGGGGGATCACCCCCGGGGTGTGGTGAAGTTTCCTCCTTCCCAGTGCCGGGGGTGGTTTACGGTCTACGGTCCCGGCCGCGCACAACCTCGATGCTTGCGGCTGCTCCACTATAGTCCATCTTAACCACGTAATGGGTTTCTTTACCGTTTTGTAAGGTGGAGGAGTCTCCTCCTTCTCCCTTGTATTGCCTTGAAGTATTGTTGCAAAGTAAAGTATTACAAACACACATACATATATTGGATATACATATATATATATATATATATAAACTCATATACACACATACACATATATGTGCTTACGCATACGAATATGTCAAATTTACTGAAATATGTTGATGTTTATAATAAATTCAATGGTATTATTTACACATTGTTCGTTATCGCTCAACGCCTTAAGCATCTGCCGAGACACGCCACACATCGCTCTACTGTACCTAGGACAATCCTCGAAGATATGGCGCACTGTAACTTCTTCTTTGCAACACTGCCTGGAAGATGATGCTCAGCTACTGATAGTCGGTTTGATTATTTTCAGTTTATTGTTCCCTAGCGATGTCCAAGTCCTTTGCCATTCGCTTAGGATATTTGTTTTTATTTGTTGGAATAAATCTGAAGGTGGGATATAAGAAAGTGTTATTTCTTTTATTAAATGGGCTTCTGATGCTGCTTTATCGGAGTGACTGGGGGCCCAGAAAAAAATGATGAGTCTGCTATTTGTTTTAAGGCCTGGTAAATTTCCTGTATGAGAGGATTATCTGAAAAGGTGTTTTTATTATTGCTTTGAGGGCACTCAGCGAGTCGGAACAAACTATTATTGACTGATCTATTGTTGTAAGAGTTATTCGGAGAGCTTTAAGAATAGCCGTCAATTCAGCTGTGAAGATACTGCAATTATTGTTAAGCTTATACTTAAAAATTGTGTCGCCAGTATACACAGCACACGACGTAGAGAATTTGGTACGATAACCATCTGTGAATAGGATTTTGTTAAATCGATAGTTACTCAGTTCACCAAGAAAGGCTTGTGAAATCTCTGGTGGGGAAGTGTAGTGGTTGGTCCTTTTTTTTTCCTCATCGAATCTAAATGTTTCCATGAAAAATTAAATGATATTTTCAAGGAAACCAAATTAAAACATATCAGAATTAGCTTTATTTCATAAGTGTGCAACCCTCTCCCTCCGTCAATTAACTTAATTTTAACTAATCAATTATTAAGTCAATCTTTAACTGTCATTAACAAAAGGACCATGGAGGACAATGTACCTCCAAGAAAAATTTTAGCAAATGACAATGAATAATAAAAAAAAGAGAAAAGATGACTTATAACTCTTCTTAGATGTTAAAGAAGTTCTTGATGGATTGTAAATGCCATATAGTCGAAACGTATCCACATAAAAAAGTTATATGGCAAAAATGACTGGAAAGAGGTTTCATTGAGTGAATGAATTATTAGATAATGCAATCCAGTTTACATCCTTTCAAAAAGTCAATCTTGTATTTTTAAGATATTTATTGGTGGAAACTTGTGGAAGAGCACTCAAAAATTAACCATCACTGCTGCATTTAAAGCTCTGTTAAATTAGGGATAACTGTTATATTTAAAGCTCTGTTGAATTAGTGATAACTCTTACATTTTACACGGTTACGTGAAAATAACCAGCGTTGAAACGAGAAGGCCATTTATTAAATTATCGTTGTCATCAACCTCTGGTTTCACTAACGTCCTAGGCAGTTGAGGACACGCTAGGATAGAAGTCAAGCGTAAAACTTTCATTTTTCCTAACAACTACCTTTACCACAAGGTCAATTTCCTTTCGAAAATGATGTCATACGAATGTCCAAGTTTTGAACATCCAACTTTAAGTTGTATTTTTCCTTTAAGTTGCTTTTTTTAGGAAATATTCCATTTTATCGAGTTTTATAAAAACTATTTCAAAACGTCTAATGATTCAAACTTCAAAGTTAATAAGCAAGTTTTAAATTAAAAATTATTTTAGGTATTTGTTTCAATTTTTCATACTTAGCATGAGAGTAATTTCAATCAAAAATTTAATTTTCTCGATGGGTACATGTATGTTTGGTTATTGAAGTTGGGTTTTTTTTTGCCAATATATAGACGTTTTATCTACTTCAAATAATAAAATCGATACATTTTATTAAAATCATCAAGTGAAATACTGTTTATACATTGCCACCAACCCAATTAAAGTAAAGCCAGCCGTGGTGTAGTGGTTAGCTTAGCAACCTACTCTGCCCCAGATCGCCCAAGAGACCGTCAGATGGCCCTGGGATTTTTCAAAGGGTTAGGATCCCGATCCTGAACGGCGTCAGTTATCCGTCAATTCCTATCCTAATTTACCTAGATAGGCAAGATTTAGGGCTCACATTGAAGCATCGCCCGATAAGCCAAAGAAAAATAAAGTGACGTTAAATGAATAAACAGCAAAACAAAGCAAAAACATTAAAGCAACGAATGTGAAAAATCCATACGTACTGTTACATCTATTTAGAATCAGGGCTTACTGAATTGTCTTAATTTTACTTTTCAACTGCTCAAAATAGAAGATATGTAGAAAGTCTATTAGTGCTTTTACTGAGCAAGCTAGTATGGGGTTAATTTTGACTTGAAATAGCTAGTACAATTTTCTTTGAGAACGTCATAAACTAACTTGGTGGTTGTTACTCAAATCATTAATATCGAACAATGCAAATTAACGACTGTGATAAGTGGGACGCGCTGTCCTTCAAAACACTTTTCACTGACAGCCACAAGTCAATGCAAAATTGGACAAAAATTATATTAATCAAATTATATTAATATTTTCAAAATTTCAATTGTTCAACTCTGAAACTACAAAACAATGGGTATTTAATTACAAATCTACCAAGCCGGGACATGTCTCTCATTAAGTGACATATGTATATTATTTGGGTATAAAAACATTTATTTTTCATTAAATTTCAAGACAGTAATAAATAGCTTTATAACCAATACCAACTTTTTTAAAACAACCGGGGTCAACTGTTAAATGATGGTCAGCATAACGACCTGCTATGCCCAAGATCGCGAGTTCGCAGGTGGCCTTAGGATTTTTTATGAGAGTCAAAAATCCTTAGTTATTCCGTTCCTCGGATGGGACATAAAGTGTTTGTCCTGGGCCTTTGCGATTTCAGGTGCTCGCTAAAGACCCCAATCATAATTATGCCTAGGTAAGAAAAATTTAAAAAGCATCATCCGATCAATGAATTATGTAGACTATTTTCAAATCATAATTAATTGTAACATTTTATTAATTTACAAAAAATATGTCGATGTATTTTCTTTCTAAGGGGACTCAGTCGTAGAGCGCTCAGTTCCCGTTCCGAAGGTCCCATGTTCAAATCCGGCTGTGGCAGATTTTATTTAATCTGTAAACAGTCGGGGATGGATTCTCTGGGATTTGAAGACCCTCCTTGGGCTCTCCCAGCCTCTATAAATTGAATACCCAAAATAGTGGAGAAAACTTGATTGAGAGTGATCTCGGACAATTCACCAACCGTTCACGACCAATAAACAGTACAACCTCTGCTACGTGCTGAACCCGAAACTCTTCATGAGTTGTATCGGTACGGTTTTTTCATTCATCATTCAGGTGATTCGTAGGGTTTTTTTTTATATTTTAATTTGCCTTCTAAATTTGGCCAGTAGCGTAGCTAAGACTTGGTTTCGTTTCAGGGTGATGTCAATCTAAGGTTTAACATTAAGAAATCCAACTTAAATCGTGGTTATCCGGAGGCTCTATATATGTTATTTTCTATGCAATCTATATATTGTACATGAAATAAAAATCAAAAGTAGGTTTATAGACATTTTGTTTACAACTAATAATAATTTAACGTAGTTCGTATTTTCGGCGATGGATCAGAATACTTTGAGCTCCCTTTTTAAGCCGCGCTACTGCTCCAAGACAACTAGAGCTTGCGTCTTTGGTCTTTGGTCGAAATGCATAAGAGCACAAGAACTACAATTTTACGAATACGATTCTACAAATTTCAGAGAGTACTTAAAAACTGTAACAATTGAAATTTTACGAAAGCCAAGAGAAACCGGACGTCCTCTAAGGACGGAGAAAATGAAACTGACCTACAAACCAAGTTGTAGAAAGTTATCACAGAATGGGGCCTAGCTCCGCGATCAATACTTTTCATTTCTCTTGCTTCATCTACGGTCAATAAAAATAATCTAAATAGTTTTCAACGAATAATTTATTAAAACCAGGAGGTAGTCCCTTTTCCAACCCCATGGGACCAACTCCTATTAATCGAATTGTACTCGTATAATTGTTGAAATCACTGAAACTCCCATTGTTGTATAATTGTTATTTGTCTTTTTTGTTATATTCCCCCGCATATATTTACATATCTACAGTCTCTGTGAATAAGTAGTTAAGTCGAATTTTCTTCAAAATGAGTTTCTTTAACTAAAGGAAGTGGAATCGTTTATTTTCGTATTGTCTTTAAAAGGAAATATTGCTTATTTTTTAACTCCATTTCAAGCCAAAAACTACGAGAATGGCACTTCAACTCTTTCTGCACAAAATTAGACTGACCCACTTATTAACTGGGGCTACAGATAAATATTTACCACAGATCGGAAAATGTATGTTATAAATTGCGTAAAAATGAATATGGATCTTTGTAATATGAATCTTCATCTATGGATTTTGATTAAATCATCCCATATATTTAGAATGAGAAATAAGGTCATTATAGTACCTTTGATAGTATGTAAATAACTGTGTGCAACCTCTACAAGGATCTTTATGAACCTTTGATTTAATTAATAATTAAATTATGCCATTATTAATTGATTTAATTTAAGAATTCTTGAATTATTTAAAAAAAAATTAAAAAAAAGAGCTCATGTAATTGTAATGTACCTTTTAAATAAGTGGTTCCCAGGCTGAGAGGTGTGCTCCCCCAGTGGCCATGAAAACAATTTATTTTTCTCTTACAAGTACTTCTTTATCATAAATTGAAACTTATAATGTTGCATCTTGTGATAGTAAAACTAATTGTTTTCAATGTAATACTTGTTGTTTTGTTTTTTCATATGCCCATATAAATTTTGTGTATTGGAAGGTAGGAGGCTCTTATTTCAACAAGGGGGGCATGGTACAAAAAAGATTGGCAACCACTGATATAAATACTATTTTCATAAAGCTGCAGTAAGTATATTATTATTATAGTTTAAAAAAATACACATTAAATATTGTTTGAAAAAGGACCTGATATATGACTGTCTTGAACCCTGAGTTAGCTGATTACATATTTATGTGCTAATCACATTAGGATTTGACTCTAAAAATCATATAACAAACTAATATTGTTTATTATTATTATTATTCATAAACTTACCAATAATATTATTGTTATGATTAATATTATTAAAACAAATGTAATGTATTGTTAATATATAATTTTACTTTTGACTAACAGTAATAATAAAACTATGCACTTTCTTTGTAATTGAACTGATAGTAGCTTAATTAATCTTTTATAATTTTTTTTTTTTTTAGTGAGACACCATTACAGAAAAATCTATTAAAAAATCTAACTTCTGTTGGCAAAACATACAAAATTAGATTTTCATCTATGTTAGATTTGATGAACAGATGTGATGAACTCCCTCCATTCAATCCATTTATACCACCGGCAACAACAACTCATCATCCAATAACAGATGCTACTGGCAGTATATTTAACGGAGTTTTGCCTGGTAAAAATATTTATAATTTTTAAGGATTTGATAGATATATATTATATTATTATATAATATCTTATCTGCTTCAGTTTCCTTTATAGATTTGAAGAAGAAAATGCATGCAATCAGAGAATCCTTTTCCAATCATATCCTTGAACCTGTACCTTTGCCTTTCCATCTCTGCTATGTAAGGATTTTTTTTATTTTATATATTTCAATACAATATAATTAACAATCTTGAAAAAATATATTCATTATGAGGGCACTAAAACCACTATAAATCTTATAAGATAATTTAGTTTGTTCGTTTTTACAATCTGGCTCACTAACCAGTTTTTAATTAAACAATTAAGTGTATTCAATTTTTTACAGTGTTATGTATATGGCCAATGGGACAAATCTTTATCTTTATTAAGTTTATGAGGGAGAATGATACATCCATAAATATTTCTACCGGTAGATATTCAGCCCATTTTGTTTGTTGTATCGCAATGATCAAGCTCTTAGAAGATCACAAGAAACTCTATCAAAAATATAAGTAATGTAAATCTGGATGGAAAATATTGATACATACGTTATTTCAGAATGAAAATTCGATAAACTTAATTAACTAATGCTATTGTCATAGTAATTCTACTTACATAGTTCTAAAAATGATTAGTACTTAGGCAGATCTTTTAAAAAAAGATATATATTGTCTATATGCTCATGAATATATTTATTTTTGTTGGCAATAGTTGTATGTTGACAATTAACTTTTAAAAAATTGCAAAAAAGAATTAACAAGCAGCTTAATATTTTTTTAAGTTTTTCTTTTTTTTAATTGATTAGTTGATTGGTCTGTAGAGCACAAAGAATCTATCATGATCATCTCCAAATACTCATTATATTATTAACTAAACCAATCAATATGACATATCCATACCTACCTATCACTTCCTCCTCTAATAACAATCTATGATCTTGAAAAAAAAATAGATTCTATGGCTTTCTATGTATAATTTAATACATATATATACTAAGCATTTACAATACCCTCTGTAGTTGAGACAGACTACCCATTGAGGTTGGTTTGATTAATTATATGGTTGCTCTAAATGGTAAGTCCAAACTAGATGTTTGTAATATTTGAAAGTAATTTATAAATTGCAATCCAATGACTTTTTCACTTGTAGTAATTTAAAAAAAATGTTTACAAGTAATATTTCATCAGTCATAACTGTTATACTTCTTATTTTATGAACAGATTCAACAGTTACAGCAATAACTAAGCATATATATATATATATATATATGCTTTATTCTATATCTTTGCATAAATAATTATTTAACGTATTGATACTACAGCACTTTATGAGTATAATGTTTACCAATTCATAAAAATGGGAATAAGTACTTTTTTTTTAGAATCTCATATCTAATTGCAGGTTGTTCTAGGCACTCGGTGGTGTGGAAATGGTGATATTGCGACAAGCTATTACGATCTTGGATCAGAGAGGAGTGATAGATGTTGTAGGAAGCACGACCTTTGTCCAATAAAAGTTCGGAGCTCTAGTCCCAAATATGGGATTACGAACAAAGGGTATTCAGTGTGAGTAAAACTTTTAAATCTTTAGCGATTCACTGGACCTTTTACAGGTTTGAATGTCTGTTTATCGATAGATATTAAAATAGAAAACATTTACAGGTTAAATCTAGTTCCAACTACAACAAACTGACAATTTGTATAAAAGACATAATACATATAGTAAACGTAATGTAGATTACCAAAGATTCCACTCACAGAAATTGTTTGGAAGCTTCTGTTTATTGCAGTTAAAAAACCTTTATACCAGTGAAAGTAAAATCGATAAACTTAGTACCAATAAGTTATTATAAACTTATGTACCAATAAGCCATAACAAACATTTGAAATTTTTGGTTTGTTTGCAGTAATATAACTAAACTTTACTTAAACATAACCTGAGTTTTATCAAATAAAATACTTTACTTGCAATGCTACTGCAGTTGCATACTTAAACAAAATAGATAGGCCCAAAACATACCAAGAATGAGAAATAAGACAACTAATTTAAATCAATAAACATGACTAGAACAATTTTCTAAATAAACAAACTGGTGTGCTACAAAAGTTTTTAATTCAGAGCCAAAATTGTCGAAAACTATAATAATATTTATCCTTTCTTGTGTGCAAATGTATTGGCTTTCATTAGAGAATCTTCTATTTTTAAAACCAGTGTAATATTCAATATTATTACTAATATCTCAATATTTCAAAAATATTTGTTCATTTTTAATTATAAATGTAGTGAAGTGGTGCTCACAAATAAACAGATTCTAAGTAGACTTCTATAAGACAGCTCTTGTTATAAGATGCATTAGGATTTTTTCATTATTTAAAAATGATAATGTATTCATATCATCCTTTCTCAAATTAAGAACCTTCAATATTACATTATAACTTACCAATTACAATTTGAAACATTGTTACAAACAAAGTGATATTATCATCTACCCAGGACAACCATTTACTTTTTATGTTAACATACGTTGTACCTAAATAAATGATCAAATTTATAGTCATATATTTATTAAAAAAATAACACATATTACATAATCCAAAATAATGAAACAATTGATGGCTTACGAACAATGACTATTAAAGTAGTAAAAAATACAATCTTCAATTTTAAGAATAATAAAGATGGATAAGATCTTGTGTACATCCAAGATCCTTAATATAATCTAAGAAACATTTACAATATGACATATCAACTTAAGAATAATATCCTAAAATAAAAACAGTCTTATACAGCAAATAACAATAATTGACTTTCCTTATATAATATTGCATTAATTCATAACACTTGCAAACTTAACATAATTTACCAATAAAATACAATACTAATGCATATAACATAAACAATTTCAGTAGTAAATAACATAAATAATAGGCTACTTTTTACATATTCACATCAATTGAAAACTATAAATAAATTAAAACAGCCTTCAATTTAAAGTTAACATAATAAATCTAACATAATTGACTAAACACAATATGCTAAATATTATAAATTTAAAAAAAATCAACTAAACTTTTTTTGTTTCAGGTCTCACTGTGAATGTGATTACGAGTTCTACAAATGTCTGAAACGTACAAATAGTTCGGTAGGCCTAGTCATGGAATATTTATATTTTGAGTTTCTACAATCAATGTGTCTAGAAGGTACGCTGTCAAAAGGATTCAAATTAAGATATTCAAATTCTTATGCACATGCAAAAAAAACATGAAAGAAAATGATCATCTCTAAACAAAATAAGTCAGTGAAATTAAGAATTATAAAATATCTTACTAAAGAATATGTAACTTGTAAATAGGTTAATGTAAATATCATTTGTACTGTATAAACCATCACTGAAAGTCTAAAAATGCAATGGAATAAATGAACTTTGCAGAAAATCCTTAGAATAGTATGTGCAATCAGTTATAAATGGTTGATTATCTTCTCAATGCCAAATGATAAACAAAAGTCAAAGTGAAAAGAAATGTATATTAATTTTGTTTCGAACTAGCAATCATTATTTTATGGCACATGCTTAACACTTTTAATGTGATTGAATGAACTTTTGCTTAAAGTCATGTGACTATTTAAGTCCTCTACATTAAAAATGTTGATGATAAAATGTTGAAACTGTATGAACATCAATAACTGTAGTTAAATAAAAGTATGAAATGTACAATGTAAATATACACAGCAATAAAATAAAAATAATAATACAATTAGTTTATAAATAATTAGTGGCACCACTATTAAATTTCATAAGTAAAATTATGTACATTACTACAGAGTAAGTTGAAGAAAATGTAAATAATTGAATAAAAAGAAAACTGTAAAACTAATAACAACTTTCATAGATCCTTCCTACTCATAAAAAAAATTACAATTCCACGTAACCATTTGTTAAAATTATAACAGTATTTATTGTCTATGCATAGTTAGGAAATAAAATTTTCATTCTAAAATTAATATACAAAAATTAAAAATGTAAGGAGGCATTCCCTCTGAGGTATTCAAATTAACAATCTCGATTTCAGAAAGTTAATTCATCAAAATATTTTGATTTAATATCGGGATCATCAACCTGTGGTTCCTTCCACACTCTAGTGAGTGTTGACAATTGTGAGCAGTTGTAATTGTCGGCATAATAAATTTTAAATATTACTATTTATTACTAATGGAAAAAAAAAACTACTTCAGTAAAAAGCCATGTGTATGAAACTAATAAGTAAACAAAAAGCTTCCATAAGATTTATGAACAAAGAAATCAAAATGGTAGGAGGGAAAATAATGTAGATAAGTTAATAAAACAAAAACTAGCCAATTGAACATTTTCCATACATCTAAAAAAAATTAAAACTGTTGAGCAAAATAAAAGAATAAATGAATATTATTGAAATTCTATAATTAACAAGGATATAAGTGGGTATAAGTATTAACGATTAGACAACCCACAGATCTAAAAAAATCTCTTTAACACATTGGTATTGACCAACTTTGGGTTAAGTTTTAGGATAAAAAATTCGGTATCCGGCCCAAGAGAAATCAACAAGAGGTACCTTCTTCTGAACTTCAGGGTTCCTGTGCTGAAGAATATTACCAATACACCAAAACATTTCTTTACTGAGGTGCGGAAACCTTGATGAACTCAAAATTTTAAAGAAATTGTGTGTCATTTCACACCTGCGCATTATTAGCTCAGCTGTGATCCCTTCTGGATCTGCAGTCAAGTTGCCCAGAAGTCGAATCTGAAATAATCAATTAAGAAATAGCTATATAATTATGCTCAAAAAGGGTAAACATAACACAAATACCAAAATATCTTTAAAGCCCAGAAATGTATTGCTATATTGGCCTCACTGCCCAAGCTATGATCTCAAGGAAAAGTCAGATCCTTTGATCTGAATTAGATTTAAATACTAAAATGGGATCCCACCCTGAGATTGTTATCCTTAATATATAGTAATTCTGTATCATTAATAAATAAGAGACATATCCCTCTCTTCTCCAAAGGTTGACGTGGCTGACTGATCGGGAGTTGTTCATTAAATAATAATAATTATTGAATAAAATATTTATTTGTACTGATTGTGGAACTTATAAAACTATTTACAAGGAAAAGGGAGGATGCTGTATGTGACCCGCTATTTCTCCGCAATTACTTCATCCAGTTTCAAGCCTCTTGCCTTTCCCGCTCCTTCCCGACAACTGCCCTTATCTTGAGATTAAAGGTAATAAACCCTAAGGGACACTTAACTACTCGAAGGTACCCTTACCCCATTTACCTAAGTACTCCAGATGTTCTAGGTAGCGTCACATATAGCAACTATACTACAAGCATTTGCAATATAACTTTTCTTAATTCATAACTATTTAATTTACCTAAGCCAATATATTAGATGGATCCTAATACTTGTGAAAGAATAATGAAATTAGTTAAATAAAAAAAATTATCAAAAATCCATAGAAAGCAGAAAGTTAACCCTAGAAAAGTTCCTACAAAGTGAGAGATTGCAATACTGGTGTATATTGGTGTTATTTTCAGTTAGTAGTGTCTCTTGGAAGAACTTACACCAAGTTACAACCAGAACAAGTTTATTTCTTTGTGTTAGGCATTCTTTTAAATCAAGGAAATTGAGTGATTTTCAAAAATTGATGAAAAAGAATTTTGTGGGTTTATTAAAGATTACTTTATGAGAGGCAAACACTTCAAGAAATTAAAGAAAGCTTGATAAACATTATGTGACTCTGTACCTGCATTTGAAATTATAAGTAGATTCAAAATTTTCAAAGTGGTCATATGGTGACGCTGAACATTCTGGACTCCCTGTTGGATCATTATTCCAGAAATCATTCTTTAAATTTATGTTATGGTGATGAATGACAGAAGATTAAAGGTGCGTGAGATTGCTATTGTTATGGGACTCTTGAATAAACGGGTACATAATATTTAGCACCAACCAATTAGACATGAAAATCCTATTTGCAAAATGGGTGCTGTGATTGCTCGTTTGAGAAAAAAACGAAATCGAGAGGTATTGCAAGGATGGTTTGTAGCTGTTCCAGGGGGATCTGCAGGACTTAAAGCATCGTTCCATTAGTGTTGATGAAGCATATATATATCATAACACACGTGAGACCTAAGAACAGCCTAAACATTGAGTTGACAAGGGGGATTCTACACCGAAAAAGGCAAGGACCATTCAACAGCCTGTAAAGGTTATGGTGACTATCTTTTGGGATTCATAAGGAATCCTCATTGACTATCTAAAAGAGAATAAAACTATTAGAGGTGCATATTACAGTGGACCATCGATTATCCGAACGTTCAATTAACAGAACTGTTTTTTGTCTTTTTTCAAATGTAATTTTAATTAATGATCAGATCATCCAGTTATATAAGTATTTACTTATTTGTATTGTTAAAATTGTTATTTTAAATAAAATTTGATGAAATAAAATGATTTTTTCCATGAACATCAATAAAGGGGCCCTAATCATTTCTCGGAAACAGCAAAAAAATTAACTTAGATTTCAATACCTATTTGTTTACTAAGAACTGTAAACCTAATTAGGTAATTTCATTTGTTTCTCTGAATCCCTTCCTATTCATTTGGTTGGTATTTATTTTTTAGTGAATTTCGATTATCCGAATTTTTTATTAACCGAACCACCCTTGACAACATTAGTTCCGATAATCGACGTTCCACTGTATTTATCATTATTAGACTGTTTGAAGACTGAGATGCAAGAAAAACGTCCACGGTTGGCCCAAAAAAAATCCTTTTCCATCATGACAATGGACCAGCACAACCTCAGTAGTTGTGGAAGTAACATTAATGGAAATAGGGTTATTTTAAAATTTCACGCTTTTCAGGCTTTTCCATATTCAAAGATAGCTAGGCTCTTAATATATTCTATTAAAAAGCTTCTCTAAACAAATGATAACATATGATTTGTAGCAACTTATTTGGTTATTATTATTTTATTGCCCTGCTTATTTGGGACAAACCAATCCAGTAACATAGCAATATAACATACGCCTTGTCATAAGTATCAAAAATAGATGCCATACAATGAAACATTGAAGTACCATGAATATAATAATATATAGAGAAATCGAAAAGCAGAACAAAAAGTGAAGGATAATAATTAAGGATATATGAATAAATTACAGAATAAATGCACAGAAGGGTGATAATGGAAACAAAATACAAAGAGAAAGAAAAATGAGAAGGTAAACAGAAAGATACAAAATGAAAAGTAAGAATATAAAAAGGTGTGATATAAAAGTGTGGAAAACCTATAATAATACAGATAAAATATAAAATGTATGATAATAGACTCCTAGAGAGTTACATAAGTAAAATGAAAGAAAATTGATACAAAATATTATGCCAGAGAATAAATACATATTAATGAATACATTTTTTAAAAATGTATTTATTGAAATTTACAACTGTATACTGAATACATCAAGTAAATATAATGAAAGATAAATCACGTCGAGATAAAGGCAAGTAGAGAAACTAACCAGTGGTAGTAGTCAAATAAAAAGTTCAGCTTAAGCTTTCCTGTAGGATTATCAGGAATTGAAGAAGTTGCTAGGTTTGAAACTAGTGGTTTTGAGTGGAAATGAAGTTCGTCATGAAAAGATTGATATAGGATTCGGGCCAAATCAGCAACAAACAGGACATGAAGGTCAATATGGATTACTTTGTTCGTTACAAAGTAAGGAGCAGTGAAGATTTTAAGAAGGATTTTGGATTGTAAGGAT
Organism: Troilus luridus; assembly: GCA_964056705.1. Lineage (NCBI taxonomy): Eukaryota > Metazoa > Arthropoda > Insecta > Hemiptera > Pentatomidae > Troilus > Troilus luridus. The sequence goes on along the minus strand of OZ057415.1, from coordinate 51,096,681 downwards.
TGAATACAAGAGGAATTCGATGGCTTAGTGGAGCCCCAATGCTTTATTCCGTAAGTCCAGATGAGTCTAATGATTGTCATGTATATGAGTCTTTTGTAATTAATTGGGAGCTTAGAGCGTTTGTCTAGTAAATGCTGAAGTAGCCTGAAACGACGAGCTTTCTTGTCGTTTCAGTCTAGTATGAGGATTCCAAGTTAAGCATTTGTTAAGGTGTAGTCCTAAGTACCGGACCTGTTCTACAGGATTCAGTGGGATGTTCTTAAACGATATTGGAGGACAGGAAGCTGTTGGTTATTAATTAAAAATATATAAGAAATTCTTTAAATTTGTGGATTCCAGGTTTATGTTGCCATTATATTTATACCTACAATAGAAATAAAACACATTTGAAGAAAAATATAAATTTTTGTATAAAATACTTATTTTCTTACCAGAGATGTGACCGATACAATGTTTTCTCGACACACCAATTGAACAGAACTCAATAAATTCATTATCCTCTCAGGGATATCATTTTCTATGAGAATAGGAATCACATATGGAAGAGATGATAAAAGGTAAGTTAGCCATTGTACTGTAGGTAAATGATCAAAGTGTGGAAGTATAAACTTTAATATATTTCTTACTTCAGCTTCCCTATAAACAAAAATTTATAAACTTATCTTGAATAATAATAGTTGACCTTGTATATATAAGTGAAGGAAAATGGTCCGGGTGGAGGTCAATAAATTTCTCAAAATAAGAGAGAAATGTTACGTCGGCTTTTGAATAAACATTTCTCCCTTATTTTGAGAAATTTATTGACCTCCACCCGGATCATTTTCCTTCACTTATATAAAATTATATACCATAAAAAATATAAATTTTAATTAAAAAGAACCAACCCAAATTTGATTTACTTACACCTAGTTTTTCATAAAAACATATCCCTGAATAAACTATTTATATGTGAATGGATAATGTTTTTAATTACTAACTTAAAGCAAAATAAAAGGTCTCTAAGGTTCTTTTGTCCCAGAATAAAATTAATTTTTACTACATTCATTTGTTTTTTATTCAAAGCAAATTCGAAATTAAGTTAAATGAATAGCATACATACGTGAGATATTTTGATCCATTTTTGGTAAGTGAAATCAAGGCTTTCATGGTGTTTTCTTGAAGCTCAGGTATTTTCATTGTTTTCATCAATACTTTTAAAATCCCTTGCGAATATAGAAGTTCACATGTTTTCTCTCCACTACTACTCAAATTAAATATCGTCAAGAGGCATACATTCTGGAAACCAAAATATAATACATTGCAGTTTCAATAGTTTAAGGTGTAATTATTCCGTGGGTTGTCGCTTCAAGTTGAATCACAAGTTTTAACTTTTTATTCGTTTCCCTTTTAATATTTTTCACAAATACAAGTTATCATAAGCTTCAGTATGGAAAAGAGAATGTAATTATGGGAAATATATATACTTCGATAATCTAGAAATAAATGTTTTAGCAAATATATATTTTGTAAAGGTTAATTAATTTTTATTTCTTGATAAACTAATTAACGAAATCTACTCATCATTTTATTCTAAAGTTCTCGATGACTTGTATTTTTGGAAAATATTATAAGCGAAACGAATAAAAGAGTTAAAACTTGTGATTCAACTCGAAGTGGCAACCTGCAGAACAGATACCGTTATATAAGAAAGGTAATATTTTCACTTAATTCAGAAATTAGAATTATAAATCTCACTCACTAACCATTAAGTTGTGGTTCAAACCTTGCAATATAGTGATAAGGTATGGAGAGGCAGCTTTAGCAAGTTTAAAACATGTTTTAGAATCACCCATGGACAAGTTACTACAGCATTCAGCTGCTAACAATTGCTCTAATGGATGTTGACCTGGAACATATTCATAAATATAATCTACATAAATAATTTAGAAGATAGCTTCAAATAGAATGGTACTTACACATCAGATATTTAACTAAACCGTGTAAAGCACCTTCAACCTTCATAAATGACAACATATTACATTGATTCAAGAGAAAGGCACTTTTTAAATCCATTAAAGATTTTTCTTTCAAATCACAAGGGCCACTACAAATTATTCGAGCAGCATTAATTATTTCGTCTTCTGTAAAATCTTTTAATTCAGTATTACTCAGTTCAGCTGCTAGCCTCCTCTGTCTAAGGTACATTTCATTCCTCCTCTTGCCTCTTTCAGCATGATTATTTTCTCTAACGCGTTTTAAAACATTAGCAGCTGCATCGTCACCCATTTCTAGATTAAGAGGAAACTTTTTAAAACCAAATATAGATATAATTACTCGAAAAATGCTAATCTCAGACGATGACCATTTCGAACAGAACTAATGACATGTGCGGGAACAGAAACCTCTCCCGATTGACTCGATTATCTCCGCCAATGAACATTCTTTCTACAGCTTATACTCCTTATAGCATAGAAGTACAAAACGTTTTTAGGCTTATAAAGCAACAATAAAACCTTCGGGATAGCATAAATTTTACATTTCATTCTCAAAAAAAAAATTAATGCAAAAAAATATATATCTGCATCATATCATATCATATAATTATTAATCATAGCGACAAGTAGTTTCTAAGATAACTTTTTTTGATATAATTACCACTAATCGACCGCATATTCATAAGAAAATGTAAAAAATATAATAAATAAACAATAAAAAATACACCCCCAGAAAACTGGACAACCCCCCCCCCTCTTTTTCTAAAGGCCTCCTTCTTAAGAAGTCGTATCCTGTTGAAAATTAACGATCATCATGATTGTTTGAATCTTATTGAGTGCTGTTCTGAAGAGTTGGTTTCATGAATAGTCAAAGCATTCTCTCAGATTGCAGAGCCAATACATTCGTCTTCTTACGCTACACTTTCCTATGATGTTTGCCTGCATGACTACCTAAGCATTTGATATCTCCTCCCTCTCATAATGTGGGGCAAGTATTTTAGCTTTCTGATTTTTATTTCAATATTTAATTTGTTTTTTCTATTGGGAGTCTTCGCGAAACTTCCTCGTTTGTAATTCCATCAACCTAAGATACAAACTCTTACGTTTATAGAGTTTTCTATATAACCACATTCCGAATTTATCTTTTCCATCATACCTTTTGTAAGCGTGGTAGCCACTATATTATTTAACAAAATTGAGAATATGTTACTTCTTAGCATACGCAGTTATAGATCATTGTAGAGCTCTGTTACATATGAACTGTTTCATGTTTGTAAATTAATTGTCAATTAATGATCAATTTATACGCTTTTTAACCCGAGAAAGATAACCTACGTCGAATCGACGTAAACAAATTTGAATAAGCGGGCTAACTCTTTTAAATTTTACTTGGCTGCACTGAACGTTCCCGCTAACTCAGTCGGCGCACAGTAATATGCTTATCTTTCTAGGGTTAAAGTATCAACTAATTTAAAGTTCTTTATAATAATCGTTATTGCTGTTGATCAATATTCCCCAAAAATTATATTGGTACTCTCGTTCGATGATCTAATTGTTCACTATCAGTTGTATCTTAAGGCTTGGGGATCTCTATGGACCAACCACCCTCTAATAAAGTAAGATGCGATCTCTTATGGGTGAGAATAAGTATGCTCCATTTAGTATGTTTAGGAAGGAGTTAAAATGTTGTGATTAAGGTAGTACCTAAGCGGTAATGATAAAGTTCTGTATTTATCTTTTCTGGGATAAGGAGTGGAGAAGTTCATAGGATAGCGCTTGAGGATTAATCATTAATTTAAGCAGCGTTATTTGTATATCTTCAGAAAAGTACTTTAAAAACTCAAAGAAGTGGTCCGATGTCACTACTGGTTCACAACCACTTAAATTTCCTTATCACTGGGAGGATGCATAAGGCTTTATATGACTTTGGGATCTGTTTATCCCACTTCCCTCAAAATTTACCGTAGTCAGCGAACTTTCACCATCATTCTAGATTCGAAAAGGCCTTTTTCAATGTCTACAACACTATTCTTCACGATCGCGACATTGTCTGCCCCACACGACCAATTGTCTGCCTGCCTATATCAATACTGTCTGAAGTCTGAAGTTAGTACAAGTCAATACCTCTTCGATACATAGTGGTGCTTCTAACAAAACTTCCATTTTATTTGATGAATCAACTCTGGAGTACGCTATCTCGATGAAAGTGTTGGTCCCTTGTTCAAGGATGTTTACCAAGGGATTTCCAACTCTGAAGCTTGAGGATATTGACATATACATATAAATTATCAGGGCCTCTTCCTGTGGGATACCGCGGTGATTTTTCGTATGATCTTTGTCGATGAGCTCATCTCACATCGTTTCGACGCGTTTACTCATTGCAAATCCATTTATTTATAGTCATAGCTTGAAACACGTATCGTTTTACCAAACTTCATTGAAACAGAAGGACGCGTTAGGCCGTAATCCAGACTAACGATATGCTTTGGCAACTTTTTGAAGTTGAACAGTTAAAACAGCACTTCACTTGCACTCTGTCAATTAACGTCCATGATTTGACAGATCCAGCTTTCCCGTGATGGGGGTTTTCTTAGTGACATCTAGGATTTTATTGTTAATTATAGAAAAACTCACTAGTAATCTAAATAAACCATTTATGTTCCAACCCTTTCTCATCGTCTTTTTTTCCTTCCAGCATAAAATGGTATAAGGCAACCCAATCCTTTTATGTTACATGCACCATGTCAATGGCGTAGATATGTAGTTTCTCCTATACTCCTACCTGATCAGAAGGCTCAATTGACAAAATGTATTACTGTTGCAGTGAGGCAAGAGGAGTACAGAGTTCCTTAGAATGACAGTTGGAATTTCATATACTTCCTTATTCAACACCCCCTTTATCTGTTTGAACCTAAACTATGAATTGATATACAGTCAGTAATTTGGTTCTAATGTGCTGTAATCCCATAGAATACTCCACTAATGTTGTGTTTCGAATCATTAAAATGTCATTTTGCTTATAGTCATAGATATAAATTAAAAATCTCTAGACACGTACCAAACTTTATTCCCTCACTTTTTTTTCTTATTTATTTATAACTTTTCAGAGTGTCAATTGAAAAATGTAAAATTATTTTCCTCTAACAAATTAGTTCTGGGAACAAATAGTAAAAGATTAAATAGAAAAAAATATTTACTGAAAGAAAAGACAAAACAATGTAGTGAAAATAGCAAAACTTTTCAAAAAATTAATAAACAAACATGATTTCATGTATTAAAAACAACTGCAGATTTTTAAAAATCTTATCATCTTTGATTTATTTAATTTCTGAGGAGTCACAGATACTTCATTTAAAACTTGACCAATATGCATACAATATTGAAATTGAAAGTTTTACAACTATAATGACAGAAAGAAGACTTTTACTAGCACCAGTAACAAAGATTTAACTAATCTAAAAATTATTTACTTTATAAAGATGTTTTATACATAAGAATTTTGTTTGGTTATTAAATGTTATATGCGAAAATTTCATTATTTGATTATAGCATTATACAGCAGTGTTATCATGCAAACATAACATCAACTAATTACTATAAACAGGATAAATCAAGAAAATACAAATATATATTGTAAAAACGGATATTAAAAACTAGGTAGAGATAAATATATTATGCTATCACCCCAAATGAGATGGTTTGGATGTAATTAAAATATTTGGGATTAAACACATAGCATCCAGAGGACATCAACATTTGTGTTTTCATTTTTCTTTTGTCTTTGGGTCGGAATAACTTTCAGGAAAATTATATATTAATAAAAAATTAAATAAAAACTAAAGTAGTGTTATTTTTATCTCTCAAGTATAAGGAAGGCATATTGGATTAAATAATTTATATTAATAATAAGTGTTCAAGTGTTCTCTTTTTTTTAAGTTTCTGGTGTAGAAAGAGCACTTATCTAAAATGTGAGAGATTTTCTGTATTTTGCTATATTTTGAATGGGGGGGGGGGGGGTTTGTAAGAAGTTGAAACTGTTCCAAGGTGTTATGCCTTTCTTTTTATTTTTTAGTTTGCCAGCTTGGCTGTTGTGACACAGTACCTGCCAATAATGGAACAAAGCCTCTGTTAGCGGCCAGACTAGTTCTAATAACAATAAAGGTTTATCCAATTCTAGAAGATTTAGAGCCATTTCATTTCATACATACATAGATATCCAAAACCACAATTTTTTTTTACAAGCCCTAAAATACTATGGGCACCTAAGTGGTCTGTTGGCATGTTATTCATAGCTTTTAGATTATTCAATGAATCTGATATACAATTTGTTGAATCTGGTAATCATATTTATAACTGGCAGCTTAATGTTAGGGAAGAGTAATTATGATTTGTTTTTGTCTTTGTTAATTGATAATAGGATAATACTGTAAAAGAGAAGTAGGAAGGCAATGTATGATACATTGCTATTTTACTCAATGAGAAGATCTCAACAATGTCAAAAACACCAATAATCTCAACTTACATTGCTCCATCCTTGGAAAACCAAAAATAATCTATGCGACCAGGCCTAACATATTCTTTCCATTTATTTCTTTGTGTTTTATTTAAATAGATTACAGACATATTCTTCTGGATAGTATTCTACATCTTGTTAATTATTTATTTAAATCTTCAAATACTTCACTGCTACTATGTACAGGGGGCTCCTGTAACATCTGAGCTCTACCAGGCTTTAATAATGATAATACCATTAATATGGGATAATACAATCTTGTTTACAGGTAAGAATACGTAAAAGTATTTTTTTTAATTTCAAGGGGGAAAATTTGAAAGAGGATTCTCTCCCTTTATCTATGCTCATATTTCTCATATTCCTACATGACCAGCAGCCCAGAATAGGAGACATGAAATGTGCTTATATTTAAAATATAATTGCCTAAGTTAATTATAAAAACCTTATCTTTAAAAAAAGTAATTTAGATGATTATTTTTCTTCTCCGTGGTTGTAGTTTAGACCTTTCCTCTGTATACCTTGAACCTTGACTTTAGCATTAATAAACATTAAGAGCAAATTAAAATGGAAGCTGTAGGTACTTTATTTAAAAAAAAAAAAAGAGCTGTTAGACTATATTCTAAGATTTCACAAAATTATTTTACAGTTTTTTTTCAAAATTAAATTTTGTCAAGTTTATCAAACATATATGGAATGTTAAAAGAACTAACTTGATTCACAAAAAATCGACTTGATTAACTTCAACGTTCCTCTCTTTGATTCTGAAGCATGTTGTATGCAATAATATTTTATTTTTTACAATATAAATCACAGCAATACAACAATTTGTAAAAAACAGATATTCCACATTTATGATCTGTTTTTACATAGTTTGTCATAACAATCATTGATAGCAATTGTCCATTCCACAATATTTCATCATTTGGTGCATTGTGGTATTAAAGTCTTATAATGAAAACATAAAGTTGAATATTTTAAAACTATTTATTCCATTGACATTTTCTGGTCCCTTAAACTAGTAAATAAAAGTATTATGTTTCTTTTTTGTAAACTGGAATTGGAATATTGTATTTTAAATTCTCCACATTTAATTCAAAGCTACTTATATTGAGTGCTATCTAAGTAATGTTTTCTAGTTAAAGAAATTATCAAAAGATTATAGAAGTTTAAATTTCAAATTTAAAACTGAAAAATGTTCTGTACATTTAGTAAACATTCTTTGAGAAGAAAAATAAATGTATCAAAGTAATAATACTGGTGATCTAACCATCACTTCTTCAATTTAATTTTAAAAATAGAAATAGCTTACTTAATATATCTTTAAGAAACCTTTAAATTAATATATATCTTTTCTTAAAAAGTAAATATGTATGTGTTTCATTTTTAAAATAATTGCATATCACTTTTCATTAATCACTTTCCTTTATTTCTTAAAAAAAAATAATTAAAAAAAAATCATGGTTCTTTAAATAATTTTCTTTAGGTATTGATATGATTAAAAAAATGACCATATTAATAAACAAGGAGAAGTTTGTGGTGGGAAAGATTAATACCAAAAATAATAAAGACTAATTGTTAATAGCTATTAGTAACGTAAAAAATAAATAGTTTTATTATTTTCGATGTTAATCCTATTTACCACCTGTACCATCTTTTCCTTGAATAATTTTTTTTTTTATTTAAAAATATTTCTTTATCATGATTGTAACTTCGATCCATTCTGTTTGACAAGTGTACCTATCCTAGTGCACTCAATTTGATTTTGGTAAAAACCATCACACTCAGCACCGAAACAATGAGAACAGTAACATGAGAAGTCAACTCAACAGCAGCATTACATCCACTTTCTCTGCAGCAATGTACACAAAAATATTCATCTTTAGATCTGTCACATTGATCAGCAAGTCCTAGCCCTTTATTCACCATGTCATCTTCGAATCCGCATGGCCCAAGACCACATTCTTTTTTCATAAAGTATCCATTTGTAGCTGAAACCCCCCAAAAAAAGAATAGACATTAGATTACAATATTTGTATGTACAACAAAAATAATATATTTTGAAACTGATGAAACAATAAAATTAAAATCATTTGTATTATTTCATTTAATATAAGTTTTTAAAAGTCCCATTATTTCAGGAATTCCTTATTATTTTGTTCAATTCGTGTAACTACACTGAGACAACAATAACAGCATATAATAATTAAATACTTTCAATGGTGATAAATGGCTGGTTAGGCTTAGTGAAGTTTAGGTGAGTGAAAGCTAAATACATATGTTGAATAAGCAGTTTTTCCTTTAATTACAATATACACATCTGGGAATAATTGTTATCTTCACAATTTGTTTTAAAATTATTATTTGCCCCACTTTGGCACATTTTTATTATTAATTGAAATTATGGAACCGAAAGTAACACTAGCGTGGAAGCTGTACCAAAAGTCAAAGACTCCATTGCAGCCTAACTAAATGGCAGAAGTTCTCATATTGCTTAAATATTAAATTATTTAAGGTATATCAGAATGTATAAATTTACTTAAAATTAAAGACATTTTATTCCAAGTTCAATAAATGCCTTTTTTTGTCCCATATAATATTGTTTGATGATTTTTTTCATCTCCTTATCCTCTTTTTTTTCTTTTCTTTCTTTTTTTTATTTTACTTTATCCGTCAAATATATTGGTAGTGAACTATTAGCTGGTAATGGTTCAATGTAGAAAACCAACATAATTAAGTAGTAGCAGACCCTTCCCTTTGAACTTTGACCTTTCTAAACAAATAAGAAAATACTTTGATTTTTTATAAATTATTTTATTAATAATATTTAGCCATATGTGAAATCAGTAGAAGCTGTTCGAGTGACATTTAAAAGCTTGATCAAATAATTATTTATTTGTTCATAATTGTTTAGTTATTTACTAAACAAGTAAATAAATAGTTATATATTATTTGACTTTTATGACTGCCATCCGACCCATCCCTTTTTGTTATCATAATTCATTTCTTGCTTTGAATGAACTATTAATTAATAACAGGGTTTAAAAACATAAATTAGAAATATAATTAATATCAAATTTTATAGATATTCATATAAGTAAATATCAAGGATAAAACTAAAAAAAAAATCTTTTAGTTATTTCATGTGTTGTGCATATCAACAAGAATCTTTATGAAGAATTATAAATGACTGTCTTCCTTGATTTTTAAAACTAATTATTAAGGTTATTTATATTTGTAGGTTTAATATATTTAATTTAAATAAATAAATATATTAATTGCATACCATCTTTTGAATAATGTGTAACGCATCTGTCTTTATTCGGTGGACAAGGAAGTAATGTCTCCTCTGGACATGGTTCTGGTGTCTTCTTAATGCATTGGTAGCATGAGAGATTTCCTTCTCCGACCGCACTGGCTGAAAATCAAAATAGCTCAATTTTATCTATGCCAATGTTTTTTAAACATAAACTTTACTATCAACATGGTATTTTGGAATGTTTTTATTTGTTTAGTACATACTATGAAATTTGAAAAACAATATTAATAGTTGAAGTTTTGACATGGAACAGGTACTATGTCATGAAAAGGTAATTTTACAGGAGAAGCAAAAACTGTTTTGGTAATTAAAAATGAAAGTTTCAATGGGTTAGATGCTTGCCCATTTATCCCTACTACCCCTTTTGGGTCTTGTTAAGTCGGTATATAGCATCTATAAGTTTTTTGGGACTTACTTTGCTTGGAGGGCTTCCCATATATATTTCCTAGGAACGGAATCAAAAGGGGATTGCAGATCTAAGAATGCAAGGTACATGGTCTTACCTCTCTCCCATGATTTTTCCAATATATTTCTTAGAATGAAGATATTATCCTGAGTTTGCCTCCCAGGACGGAAGCCAGCCTGTTTCTCTTCCAACTGGTTCTTCACCAGTTCTCTGAGCCTATTTTGAAGGATTGGTGTGTACATTTTATACACTACTGAGGAGATACAAATTGACCTATAGTTGCTACAGTCACTTCGCTTCCCTTTCTTGTAGTATATTGGGACAATGACATTTAGAAAAGTAAGTTGTTCTAACAGGAAAATGCAAGGCTGTAAATTTCCAGCGAAAATTAATTTTTAGTTAAATGTAAAAATATATTTTAAAATATCAGCCGTTGTATTGAATATACTTTAATTGGGTCAATAAAATTAAAAGAGATGATGAAATTCTATATATATTGGCTAGTCTCCACTTTTCCAATTAAATTTACAGCTTCTAGTCATTAATATAAATCTCTAATCATTATTACTTAACACATTGACGCCCGGGAACGAGATTTCTCGTTTTCATTAGACATTTGTTGGTGACCGAAATCACGAAATCGGGGACGAGAAATCTCATTTTGGTGATAAGTTCCGGTGACATAGTAAATTGATATTATAATATATATGATACAAATTATATTGATATATGATAAAATCACCGGTCTTATAGTAAATTTCAGCAAAACATTAGCGGGCGGCAATGTGTTATGAACGTGCATATTTTTTTTTTTTTTTAATTTCCATTTTATAATATCATGCACTCACTAGTGAAGTAATTTTAATTTTGGTAAACATTATTATTTTTTAATTTCTTCTTCGAAAAGAATTGACTGTCAATACAGACAACAAACGGCACTTTCCTCAACCTCCAAATGTTAAGGACGAATTTCCCGTCACCGTTCTCCATCAATTTGGTCAATCCTGATATACAGTATATATTTATTAATTAGTTTCATCAGAAGCCATGCTTAATGAAACACTGCTAATACATTATTAAACAGCTAAGAAAACAAACAGTTATCAATGTGTTAAAGTAACTTGGATATTTAGAAAATGGAAAAAAGAGTCTCAGTGTTTAACAGAAGAGGGTATAAATAGCTCCTGCTGGGAAATGGAAGAAACTCGGATTTCCTCCGATCGCATTTTTCCGACCGGATCATTTCCTGACCGGGAGATTTTTCTTTTCAGACCATCATCTAGGAAACTACTTTTATCTTTTCTAAAAATATGACATTCGGATTTTGATATTCAATGAATAAGAACTTAGAAATATTTTTAAATTATTCTTAAATTAAAATATTGTAATACATTTTTTATAACTACATAGAATATTTTCGGTAGAAATAATGAGTTTTTCAGATTATTTTTCTATCGTAACTAAGTGAAGAAAGTATTGGTAAAATGGTGCTTTTAAAAGATAGGAGTACCTCTTTTCGAAATACGTAAATATAATCATATCGTAATTTTGATTTGAATGGCCCAATTTAGGTGTATACGATACAAACCCCGATTTTTTTAAATTTACATTACCTAAAGATTATATTTCACCGGCAATTTACAGCCCTACAATTTGCTTTGGGGATAAGAACCTGGTTGTCTACTCCTCTCGTACGGCCATCCAGAGACTATAAACTGCCTAGACAATTTTTAGTTTCAAATGCAAACAAATATTTTGTCGAAATCATTACAATATAGTGAGGAATACGTTTAACGAGGAGGGAATTAATACTGGTGGCCATTTCAATGGTGTTTAGACAATTGTTTCACAAGATAATCTTTGATTTAAAAGACACTAATGATTAATGAGCAGGTAAGTTAATTAAAAAGAATTCCAGGAATGTTTAAAATATAGTTTTTATAGCAGTCGAAAGAGAGCAGCACAAATAAAGAAAGCCGGAAAATAATATTAGTCCTCGTATCTGCCACTAGAGGCCAGCAGAATCCAAATTATATGTTATACAATAAATATTTACTAAATGTAAACATTAACATTCATATAAAATGTTTTTCCAAGTGGCTTCTTTGAGCATAAAGACATGCCCTACATCTTTCTTCAATGGTACCAGAGGCAGAACGGCTGATCACAATCCACTTTTCAGAAGACTAACTATATAAACTTCGCCTGTGTGGTGTATTGATAAGTAGCCTATGTCCTTCCCCAGGCTTGAGATTATCCATATCAAATTTCGTCACATACATTGACACTAATTAACAAACGATACTTAAAAAGGCTGTGCGTTGATCCGTCAGTCAGTCAGTCATTCAAGACAAAGCATTTTATAAGCATATATTTATCAATATCATCTGTTTAATAAACCAAATAAATCTATACATATAAAATGCTTTGTCCTCAATGACTGACTGACGGATCAACGTACAACCTAAACCGCTGATTATAGAGACCTGAAACTTGGAGGGTGTGTTCTTTGTATGACGTAGGCATCCGATAAGAAAGGATTTTCCAAATTCTACCCCTAAGGGGGTGAAAAAGGTGGGGCAAAATTTGTATGCTTGCTCACGTGTTTCTTACTCGCAAAATCTACATATTATATTTACAATGACCATGATATGATTGTATTTATTCTGTCACGAAACTATGTGCAAGTATGTTAAATTTTATATTACAGAACTTGTTTCTAATGTCTGTCCTACATAACGTGAAATGCATATGTCCCATCATCATTTATGAAGCTTATAGTTTGGAAAATTTTGTTTACAGTCTGGAAGCCCGTGCAGAAAAATGTGTCTTAATTTACATAAATGTTCGTCTGCTTCATTCAATTAAGTCCTTGGGGTAAAACTAAAAAATATACATCTGTCTTCATGAATACAAATTTGCGACCAATGGAAATGGGTTTGGGGAATACAAAGTGGCGACCAATCAAGCATAATGTTTTCAGTTATTGTGTAATAAATAACTCTGAAAAGGTACTTCCTAGCGAACATTTATGTACCGTATGTTACATTATTAATTTAGTTCCGGAGCATAACAATTTTGATAAAAACTCAATACATTAACTTTTAAACGTCTGAATCATGACAAAAAAAACTATTTTGAATTAAAAAACATTCAAATAAAACTAGTAGAGAATCACTTTTTTTTCATTGGAGTGTGCCTTTGCTTATTTCGAAACTGAATAATACACAGCAACTGGCCTAACCAGTTCACCCATCTGTAAAAATTGAAACCTAGAAAGTAGATGAGATATGAGTCTTTCAGTCCAATCTTTCAAAAATTGTCAATATTTCGCGAGTTTGGTAAAGCAATTTTGTCTAGAACGACACTTTGCATTATTTCTCAAGGTTTTAATTTAGTTCTGAGCATGAAGTCCCGGGAGTATAAAGTATTGACTACACTAGCAAAACATCTGTAAAAGTCGATTTTTTCTTTTAATTAGGAACTAACCGCTTTTGATACTGAAAACCTCATATAAACTTCGTCATTAATAAATTTTAGATTTATAACTATCTAGAAACGAATAATCTCAAATATTAGATTTTTTCAAATGTTTACTATTTACCTGTTATTATTATTATTATTATTTGTTTGAAAAAAATAATCAGTTTTAAATTATTAATTAATTCGACGCCATAATACATACAACGAATAACTAAGTTATTCGATAAGTTGAGAAAAGCGGCGCGATCCAACTTCTACGAATCTCATTATGAGACTTAATTAACAAACTTAATGACTTTACTCATCTTGCATTGGATAACAAACTGTATTATCTTCATTTACATGAAATCTAGTTACAATCCATTTCACTTTAACTCGATAGTCTTAACTCAACGCAATTAGATCTTGTGGTCTAGAACAGAATTATTAAAATTATAAATCCTTTAAAATATTGCAAATAAATGTTAAGATAGAAGAAGAAATTAAAATTTGTTTAAAAACGTAATTCTGATCATTTAACATATAGATACTCATTTCACCATTTAAAAAAAGTTACAATAGTTAAAAAGGTAGTTCCGCAGTTAAGTTACGGCAAGTTTTAACAGTTTATTCGTTTGATTTTTTATATTTTCCAAAAATACAAGTTATCGCCAGCTTTAGTATGGAAAAGAGAATTTAATTACGGGTAATGAGTAGATTTCGGTAATCATTCCATCAAGAACTAGAAGTTTTAACTAACATTGCGAAGCATAGATGAATTGATTTCTAGATGAAATGATCACCGAAGTATAAATATTTCTTATAATTACAATCACTTTTCATTACTTAAGCTCATGATAACTTGTATTTTCGGAAAATATTAGAGGGGAAACGAATGAAAAGTGAAAATTTTTTGTGACCCAACTCAAAGCGGCAATCTGCGGAATAATTACAGTCACCCGTTTTTAAATTTGTATTATTTATTTATTATTAAACTTTTAGATTAAGGAAAAGTTTGATGTAAATTTATTCTCACGAGTAATCCCTCAGAAGGATCTTCTGTAAAATGAACCATTGAAGCGAATAACAAAGGATGTAAAGCTCAGATCTTTTCAGTGGAAAATCTTATGGATCTTCCGTAGCGTAAAACTTGATCATTTCAATAAATATTATATTTATAATATTATTATTATTATTGGTTAGGACATTTGTAAAAAAATTTCCACGAAAAAGCAGAAAAGAAAAATTCCCATCTTTTTTATCGACAATTTAAACAGTTAATTTGTTTTCCTTTTTAAGAGATCTTGGTTGGAATTTGTTCGCTAATAAGTATTTTATACCTCTTTTGAGCTTTTGTTGTTCTATATTAAATATTAATAAATTTGTAGTAAACATTCTCCTAAAATTTATTACTAGCTATAGCCTTCTACAAATAAAATATTTATTACATAAATAGTTAGTTCAATTTTCGTTTTGAGGTTTATATAGTTTTTCATGATGTTTTATGCTCATCCATCTAACATAAAACATCATTTATCAAGTTATCCAAATATCATAAAACATCCAGCGTTATTAATATTTCTAAACATTATATCCAAAGACAGTTTCTCATTTTTAAATAGTAATCGTTATAACCGTATATATAAATGAATTCACACACACATAATTTTTTTTTCCGAGGCTGATATTAGGTTTCAGAATATTTTTTTACGAAATAGGGTAATTTACTCTAATATATCAATATGAATATAGTAAAGAGAGCGAGATATAAATTATTTTAATCAACTTCGGTTATTCAAAATGTAAATAATATAAGTTTTGCGTGAATCCACACTTAAGAATGATGAAATTATTTAATATTGATGATATAAAGATATAAATAAAGGGTTTGACAGTTTACAACTGTAGTTAGTTTCTTTATATTATTTATTTAAAAACCAAAACAAACAAAAACAACAAACAAGAGTTACAGACATATATGAAAATAAAAATTTTATACTCTCATTCATAGTGATAAAATAAGCTAATATATTTGACTACCGTTTCTAACCAAACCGTTGAACGAAATATAATATTTAGCAAGATAATAGCACATAATGGGTATTATTCTTTAATTTAGGCAAGAATTAAATTTTCTGCGCGATATTATAAACCAAAAGCTGAAAAAAATTCGAGTTAGTTCTGTATGCATATGCATTTATGTATATTTATATATACACAAAGAAATGTATTTAATTAGTGGAATTCATCATATACCAAGAATAAAAGTTTTTAAAAGGGGCGACCTGTGGTCTAGTGGTTGGCATAACAAACTACTAAGCCGAAGATCGCGGGTTCGTATCTCGGCAGGTGGCCCTAGGATTTTTTAAAGGGAGTAAAAAATCCTTGGTTATTCCGTCCTTGGTCCCGAGCCTGTACGATGTCAGGTACTCGTTAAAAATCCCAATCCTGATAAACCCTGGATAGGCAAAATTTAGAGCTCCCACTGTGGCATCGTCCGATTACCCATCATATTGCAGCATAAAGTGACGATCGATTAACAAACAAACAACATCCAAGAATAAACTTATTCATATATTGCAAGAAAATTATTTTAAAAATCACTCTATGGAATACTAAAAATTTTTTATTCCATTTCATAATAATGTGCAAGAAAATCGCTGAATAGAATGTCCTATCACAGTTTCTAGAAACTGTTATTGGAAATGTTAATCCTTTTTTAATTTATAAATATAATTATTAAATGAATAAAAATAAACAAACAATTGTTGACAGGCCAAAACAAATACAATTGAGCCGAATCAGGATGTTTTTGTTTTTATTCCATTATTTTTTTTCTAGCTTGAACTTAACCTCTAAAGTTTGCCCAGCATCTGAGTTATTTGTTTCCATTACAAAATCGAGACCCTTTTTGTATTTCTCTGTATAGAAATATGCAAACAATGATTGAAAATGCGATATATTTTAATTTACTTACAAGTAATTAATATTAATATATTTTTTAATATACATATTATCTTCAGTCGCAATACATTCTGTAAACTTGGCAATTCTCAACTGTAAATTGATTATGCTAATTTTCCGACTCTTCATTAAAAAAAATATGGCATTAATTAAAATCTCTTGTTGTGGTATTTTTGAGTAACTTACAACTAATACATTGGAAATGTTAAACGTTTTCCCATATATGAGAAAATTCTGCAAGAATTAAATCTTGCATTAAATATTAAACATTAAATTTTAAGACGGGAAGAATGAACTCATCCAAATGAAAGTAAATATTACAAGTTATAGCTACTTCTCAGCTCTGAAAACAAGTCGAAGGTTTACATATGGATATAGTTATAAAATATCGAAGTTATATTTTTTGTTCATATTGTATTAATTACTATTCTGAAGAAAATGATGAATATTTTAATTTTAAGTATATAAAATTAAAAACATACTTCACATAAAAAAAATTGTAGATATCAAAAATGTATAGAACGGTCATGGTGTAAGAACCATTATCACTACTGTGCACAGGGTTCATTGCAGAGTATAATTTGGACCGTTTTGAGCCAATGCAGGCTTATGCAGGGAGGTGATTTAGTGATAGTATAAAAACTAAAAAACTCGTATAGCCCAGTCTTGTTACCATAAATATTTAGCTTGAGGTCCTACGTCTTTTTACATAATGTTTATTATTTTTATTGGGTTATTTTTTATGTAATTCTCGATTTATTGACTTATGGATACCTTATGGCATTAATTTTGTATTCTAAAAAAAATATCCATGTTGCAGATATACTTAAAATATATATAAATTATATATTCCTATTGAATTATCCAGATATGAGTGTAAAACGTGAAGAAGCCATGAAGGAGCGCTTACCGGTGAAGAAGACGACTGCTACGGATAGGATGAGAATCATGGCTGGTCCATCGCCCGGGTACGATTGGGAGCACACATGGAACGGGAGACTGCGCAGACCTTCCTACGCGAAATTCAATAGCTCAGCAGCCGGGCGCGCTAGGCTCCGATTCCTAATATCCTCTCATATATCCAGTAATTAGTCCATCCAATCAACCTAAATCCTCAATGGGCCGTCTTATTTCACACCTTTATGCTTCCACTACCTTCCACATCCTGAGCTGATAGATGCATAATGAGCGTTTGAGAAGGTTTTTCATAAGATTTCGGTTTCTCTCCATAATTCGTAGTGTAAACTTCGGTAGTCATTTCATCAAGAAATTTAAAAAAACATTTGATGTTCTTTAATTTATTCATAGTCAATAAATAGCTACTATATACAGCATGTAATAAAAATAATTTTACTATAGAGAATATTAAAATATTAAAATTTGTACCTATTAGTATTATTGATACTAGAATATTAAAAAGGAAACGAAGGAAAAGTTGAAATTTATTGTGGTCCAACTCAAAGCGACAGCCTGCGGAACTGATATAACTTTTTAAAATAATAATTAACAAACGGATTGTATTAAACCTTACAAAATACCAACATGATGTTGGAATCTCAATCAATTTTATCTGTTCACCGGCACAAGTAGATATTACAGGTAATGAACTGGCTGATAAGGCAGCAAAAGAAGCTCTTGCTCTTCCAGGTCTTGGTGAGGCTTTCTTGACCCAATCCGAGCTAGCTCGATCATTAAGACAGAACCTACTCCAAGAGTGGCAGACCCTATGGGACAATAGGCCTCCAATTAAACTGAGAATATCTGGTCCACTGTAGACTGCCCTCTTCTAAAACCTGCTTGATAATTTCCCAGCTCTTTCTCTGCATGTGGTGAGAGCCTTGCAAATAAAATGTTTGAAAGAACCTTATATGCGCAAGATAGCAGGGCGATTCCCCGGTAGTTCTCACAGTCTGTCCTGTCTCCCTTTTTATGGATCGGACAAATTACTGCCTTACTCCATTCAATAGGCATCCGCTCCTCTTTCCATATATCGAGGATGAGTTTCTGTAGAGCTTTCTTTAATTATTCTCCGCCATGCTTCAAGAGCTCTGACTGAATACTATCCATTCCGGGAGCTTTATTATTTTTAGTTTTGCAATGGAGTCATAGAGCTCATCGTCATCTGGGGGTTCGGCATCCTCCACAGGCTCCCCCTCGTTCTGTTCGAATATGGGTTGATCTCTACTTAGGGATTTTTTGAAGAATCTCACCCATCTCTCAAGGACCTCATCTGTTTGGGTGAGGAGGGTTCCATCTTCATTCTTGCAGCAGGTTACCTTGGGTTTGAGTATGTGCTTCCCTTAATATACTTTCCAGAAGAATCGCTGGCTTTCATGTGATCTTCCTAAATATTCTATATCTTCCATCAGCTTATTGCCCTTTTCTTCCTCTGGTGGACCTTCTTTTCTGCTCTTCTAGTTTCCTTATAGACAGCAGTTGTGTGCCTAGTGTGCCTTTGTATCATTTTTCGGTATGCCTCATTTTTCGGTTTGTCATAAGCAGGCATTCCTCATCAAACCATTTTGATTTGCTTATTTTAGTTTTATATCCAATGGTTTCTTCTGCCGTAGATATTATCGCATTTTTTATACATCCCCATTGTTTGTCAATGTCTTCATCTGTGTTCCTAAGTTCATCAGCCAGTTTCCCTTCTATTCTTTCTTGATAGGCTGCAAGATGACTGGGTTCCCTAAGTTTAGTGACATCGAACGGTCTTCCAGTCTGATTCCGTCGGTTACTTGTCGCTGGCATTCTGGTTCGGATTCTTGCAATGCACAGGTAGTAGTGGTCTGTCTCCATTTTTGCTCCCCTGTATGATCTTAGGCTTATTAGGTCTGACTTGTGCCATGAACTTAAAAGGAGGTGATCAATCTGGTTCGCCACTCTTCCATCTGGAGATCTGCATGTCTCCTTATAAATGTTTCTTCTTGGGAACAGCGTACCTCCTACTACAAGTACATGTGTAGTTCCAAAGTTTACAATCCTGTGCCCATTTTCATTGCTTCTTTCATGGAGACTGAATTTTCCTATAGTTGGTCGATATCCTTTTTCCTGTCCTACTTGTGCATTAAAATCACCAAGCAATATTTTTGCATCATGTTTTGGGCATTTGCTAAGAATCTTTTCTACATCATCATAGAACTGGTCTTTATCTTCTTCAGAAGCTACTTCGGTAGGTGCATGGCAGCTTATTAGAGAATAATGGTAAAATTTCCCCTTTATTCGAAGGTAGCACAGCCTCGGACTTATCGGAGTGAATTTCAATACTTGTTGGCGTGCTCGTCCACTCACCACGAATCCTGTCCCAAAAATAAGGTGAGTTCCGTGACAGCTGTAGTATAGAGTGTGGCCTTTCATTTCATGCAGCCCTTCACCTAACCAGTGAATTTCCTGGATTGCTACTATGTCAGTTTTGTATTTGTCCAGTTGTGTAAGTAGCGCCCGTAGGCCTCCTAGTATATTGAGGGTTAAAATTTTCCAATAAGCGATACGTAAGTCCTTATGACGGTCTATGGGTCTTTGGGTCTATGGGACAAAAATATTTGTCCTACAAAATGTATGGTTTGATCAAAGAGTCCCCTCCTGCCAATATGTATCGATAACGAAGTCAAAAAAGAAAAAGTAAAAAAAAAACAGCTGGTTAGTAATCATTTTTGATGAGCTCGTTATCGATACACGTTGGAAGGAGGGAACTCTTTGATCAAACCATACATTTTGTAGGACAAATATTTTTTCAAATAATTTAGATAATTATCTTGAGATTTAACAAAAAAAAAAAACCCAGTTAGTAATACATTTTTGAGAATCATTAAATCGACATATTTTATCCTTGCTACCTCTGATAGCTACCACAATCGAGAATTTAGCCCAGGAAATTGTTCGGCGTCTCATCGAAACGAAGTTATTCACGAAGATTCAGCTTGATACAAATCAAATGAAAAAATGGACCATGGATCCTGGACTATAAAACAGTTGTCTAAACACCGACAATCAAATGAAGATCAATTAAACTGTACATATTAAATTTTACTTCAAAATATTTATAACTTATACCCAAAACCAAGTATTACAGCTTCATAGTAAACCATTAGTAATGTATAGTATAGAAACTGCCAAGAACCACAATTTAAAATATATATAAATTGAAAAGAATCTCTAACCCAAAAGAATTTCGCTTAAGATCAAATGAGGTTTCTGGGATCAAAAGCTGATAACTCTGAAATTTCAGTGTTAACTTGTTCACATTTTCGCGAGTTTAGTCTAGTAATTTTATGCTCCCGAAATTTCAGGTTCAGAACTGGACTAGAACCATGCTTGATGTCGTGTTGAAACTGATCTAGTCATTTTTGCGGAGCTGTCCCAAACGCCTCAGATAAGGAAATTTATAACCTAGAAACCGTATTACTTATTATAAGAAAGAAGTCTACTTAAGTCTGTTAGCATCTATTCTATCTTCGATCAACTATTCTACATGAAAATTCTAAGAGGTTATTAAGCAATTTAGAAAAACCTATAATGTTATAATTGACAAGAAGTTCGCAGTGATGAGATTATTATGGTATTTTGTCCTGTTAGTATAGACAATAGATTACTTACTACATATCTCTTCAGCCCGTGATGGGCCGTGCCCTCCCTGAGAGCAATGCTCCAATCTACTCTGCACAACTCCATCGTCTTCCGGTCCCTCACACCGATAACTGTGAAGGTTCCCTTTGACATCCTGAATCCAACGTCTTTGAGGTTTCCGTCCTCTCCTCTAGCAGCCATACATAGTTCCATACAGTCTTTTGTAGTGTATTTTGGAATCGTCCATTAGTGGGACATGACTTGACCACTCAAGTATGTTGGCTCGTATAAAACGGACATCACAAGATTCGTAAAGCTCATATAATTAGCTATTTTTTTCTTTCTAATAAACTTTTTTTCACCTTCTGCTTTCATTATAGGCAGTTGAAGTTTGTCTGGTGGAACATTAGAGCATGGCTATAGTTAGTTTCTTACTTTTGTAGCTTCAGCACATATCTCATCGAACCATTCCTCACTTCTTTGCTCCCTCTTCTCCCGAATCACTTCTCCAGAGTCTTCAATATATTTTCCAATTTTCTTCCATCTCTCGAAAATTTCTCTAATTTCAATTTCTCACCAACTCCCCGTTAACTTAGTACTCACAGATTCTTAATATTTCTGAACGATATCTTCAAGTTCAAAATTTTCCAAATCCTATTTCATCCAATGACTTTATTCCAAGGTTTCCAGATTTTATATTCGATAGATCAAGAAACTCGAACCATTTGAAATATGGCAATAGTAATGGATCCTAAAAACCTCAGCGTCGAGGGATTGTTTCATTAGGCAAGAGAATCGCGGTCGCCAACCCTCAATGAGAAGGCAAGAAAATAAGAGAAGAATAATTCTACCTGAATAGTATTCAATTTGTTATTCTTAGAACAACGGCAGTGAGCAGAAATAAAAATATAAAAAAAATTGTTTCACCTGTAATTTCAACTTTTTCAATGGAGTTCTGACGCTGAACTCCTCATTTGTCAACATTTAGTTTTATTTAAGTGTGTGATCTAAGAAAATGGTGAGTAACCATCAAATTCATTAAATTTAATTACTACGAAATTTATTTATTACGAAAACTACATTGAAGTAAACAGGATCATTTACAGGGTAACTTTGTCCATGTGAATTTAGTTACTGTAAGGATATAGTATGTAAGGAGAATAAGATTATGAGTGCAGATATTTTTCCGAATAATAATGTGTCACCAGAAATCATATATTCTATCTTTACTTCATTGTGCAAATATTTTTCTCAGCAATAAAATGTATTGATGTGAATAGAACATTAGTGAATTGCCTAGGGGCCTTTTACATTGCAGTTGACAGGACATAAGTCTTAATAAAATCTCGATTAAGAGTTGTTGATATCCCAAACTCATCCACTAACTCTAAAATAGGCGTTTTATGGGAATTACTTTTTTTTAGAAAGTAATCTCATTACTTGGCATATATATATATATATATATATATCTTTAAAAATTTAATAAAATGTTTAGAAAAATAACATGAGTTGTTCAAAACCTCTACTGTTTTTTTTCTGGAAGTTGGGTAGAATTCCAAAAATAAAATGCGGTAAATTTAGCAATTAATTGTTTTAGTAATTTATTGAAAACACATGAATTTATGTCATAAAATTTCATGTTTTCAGCACTAAGTGAACTCCATTGGCCCAGATTGTGCTGGATGGATGGAGTGGACACTGATGGTAGAGCTCTTCTTGGACTGGTTAACTGGAGAACCGTTGCAAGAGAGAGGGACCAATGGGCGAAACTACTTGAGGAGGCCAAGACTCAGCGTTGAGTTGTAGCGCCGATCAAGAAGAAGAAGAAGTGAACTCCATTAACAGAATTTGAAATATACATATACAGATCAAAATCTTCACATATTACTTTTAGTGATATTTGGACGAAAAACACTCAATGAAGTCAACATTATATGAATGAATAGAAACTGAAACAGAAAACAATGGTGTAGATTTCTTCGTTAAATTTCGTTTCAAGAGATAAACTTTAAAATTCATATAAAAAAGATTTGTTCTTTTCTCAAACTCTTGCAGATAAAAAAGCTTCAAGCCAATAGCTTTTATTTATTTATTTATTTTTTAAAGGAATATTGTACAAAAAAATTTGTTTTTTTAGGAGAGCCAAAAAACTGGTTTCTGATTCAAACCCAGATTCATAAATTATTATTAGTTATTATGAAAACATTAAAATTTTATTAAAACGCCCAACAAGATTTTTAACTAGTTTTATAAATGTAATTTATTTAAATTATTTTATTTTAGTTGTTATTAATTTTTTTTTTTTTATTATTTTTTTTTTTTTTTATTTTTTTTTTTTTTTTTTTTTTTTTTTTATTTTTTTTTTTTTATTTTTTTTTTTTTAAATTTATTCATTTGAAAAAAACGAATGAGTACTCGTTTTTCAAATGAGTAATTTATTTAATTACATAACAAAAAGGCCACAGTAACCTCATTTTAATTTGATATTTAAAAAAAAATCTATTTATTTTCTAGCCTACACTATCCTTCTTCCCAATTATTATTTATAATTATTGCCAATCACTATTTATAATTATTGCCAATAATAAGCTTTTGGAGTTCTTATGATTCCTATAGGATAAAATCTTAGGTTTTTATCACTAATATCCTTTTGATCAATATGCTTTACAAGAATTAATTTTCCATATTTTGGTTTCCATTTTCCCATAAGTTTTCTAATTTGGTGCTAAGCAGTATTCTTGTTCAGCGGTTTTGGTTCTATAGATCCTTCTGAATATTCTGTTTTTAATTTTTAGAAATTTTTCAAGACAGGGGTTGTTGGCTGTTTCTGTAGCATTTATAACTATTACTTTGTCTATGGAATACTGCTTGGTTTTAGCATTTTTGAGCCGCTGTTTCTTGAATTTAATTTATTGCAATTTGATTGCTGATTTTTATTAATTTACCAAGAAAATAATACACAATATTACCTTACCTTAAAATTTTAAACCAAAACTCTTCCAATCTCCTAACTAAAGAGCTATAAATCTAATAATATTTTAAACATCCATAATTGATATGGACAATGACAAAGTACAAAGTATGACAAAGTATCTTACCTCATTTCTGCCAATAGTTAGTTTGAATGAGAAGTAATTTTCTGTATAAATTTTTTTAGGGATGCGGTCAATGGGAAACACACAAAACTAAGAAATGTTTTATTATATAAAGATGATTTGTGTTCCTAATTGACTGCAACCTATAATTCTAATATAACATGTACTTCAGGGCATTGATTTTATATAATTAAATACTTTTACACCATAGATTTTGAATCATCCACAGTCAATACTCATAATAAAATACACTTACAGTCCTGTTTCTGTATCAGTCATACTTTTTTTCACAGCTTACCCATTTTTTCTTGAGTAATCTATTTTCCTTCACCTTTTTTGTGTCTATCCTGAAATTCCCTGTAAAATTCCTAAAGGTCCATTCTACTTTCTCTGTCGAATTACATACCCGGTTTTACATGGCATTTTAACCATGTGGTTTCATGATATAAAGGATTTATTCTTCTGTATCTTTTTTTATTTTACTAGTTTGATACTTTAGTATAATACTACAAATTTTCTGGATCCAGGCAACACTATAAGTTCCCAGATAACTTATTTTTATACCAAGGAGTATTAAGAATAATTTATGTTAATTTCCCACATTACCGGTTATTAGAGTATATTTTCAAAAACCATTTATATATAACCTTTTTTGTTCATAAATATATTGAATTATTATTTTTTATTTTTTTATTTATTCATTGAGATTTACAACTTTATTGTATCAATAGAGATGGAGCGGAGTGGCTCAGTGGTAGAGCACTGAGTTACCATGCCGGAAATTCTGGTTCAAATCCGGCTGCGGGCAAGTCTTTTATTTAGTTTGTTTGCAGCCAGAGATGGATCATATAGGATCTGGGACCCTCCTGGGCCTCTTCCAGCTTTTATAAAATATTATAAAAATAGGGTACCCAAAATAAGGGGGACAAATCTGGAGGTTTAGCATGACCTAGGACCAGTCACCTCCTTGCAGAACCGTTGTCCATGAAACAGTACAGTCTCTACCATGTACTGAAACCCAGACTCGTTCATGGGTTGTGGTGGTACAGGTTTTTTTTTTTATTATAACAAGAGAACAAGTAAATGGCAGAAATGATACATAGAGGCATGGATAAAGACAAAAAGAGAAACAACCCAGTGGTAGTATTCAAATAACAATTTCAACTTAGAAGGTCACGAAGCCATCTTCTTTTCAGACACCTTGGAGGATTATCATGAATTGAAAAAGTTTCTAGGTTTGAATTTAGTGGCTATGAATGGGTATAAAGATTTTCATGAAAAGACTAGTATCAGGTTTGGGCCAAATCAGTAACAAATGGGACATTGAGGTTATTACGGACGACTTTATTCTTTAGAAACTAAGGAGCATTAAGGATTTAATGAAGGATTTTGGATTGTAAGGATTGGATATGCTACGAATATAATGTGGACCTTCATCATCTCTTTATCAACTTTAAGCAGTCCTACGATAGCATAAACCGTAGCAGACTGTTACATGTCATGCTGGATCTAGGTCTACCAAGAAAACTTGTTCGCCTTACAAGGATGACCCTCACAAACACGAGATGCCAAGTTAAAATAGGGAACATGCTCTCTGAGGAATTCGTGATGGTTGATGGTCTGAGACAAGGTGACCCACTGTCCCCTGTACTCTTCAATTTAGCCCTTGAAACAGCAGCACGTGCGATTCGAACAAACCCAGATGGGACAATATGTAATAGGATGACGCAACATTAAGCCTACGCGGATGATGTTGTTCTAACTGGCAGGAATAAAGCAGCACTCGCAGGAGCCTTTCAGGAATTCAAACAATGTACCTCTAAAAGGAACATACTGGAAGAAGAACAAGTCCCGTTTATGGAGTTCAGCTTTAAGCAAACAAAAAATTTTAAATATCTGGGCGCAATAGTAACACACAACAACCAGATAGAGGAGGATATAAAAGCAAGACTTGCCGCTGGTAATTGTTGTTACTATGCAATACAAAAGGCTCTTAAAACAGGAAAAATGTCAAAAAGGGCCAAGATCACATTATCTTCTTCTTCTTCCCATGGCTCTACAGCCCTTGCAGGGCCCTGGCCTCCGCAACAACGCCTCTCCAGTCCTCCCTGTCAGCAGCTCGACCTCTCCACTGTCTGATCCCCATCCTCAAGATCACATTATATAAAACCTTTATCAAGCCAATAGCGACATATGGTTGTGAAAGTTGGGTCATGAATAAAAAATCAGAAAGCATGGTGAATGTTTGGGAGAGAAAAATACTGCGGCGGATTTATGGGCCCATCTAGGACTACGGAGCATGGAGGATCCTTAATAACGAAGAACTCCGACAACTTTAAGGAGAACCAGACTTAGTGTCTTTCGTAAAAAGAGTTCGGTTGAGAAGGCTGGGCCATGTGATGAGGATGCCTGATACAAGAATGCCCAGAAGACTGTTATTTGGGAAACTAGGTGGTAGGAGAATCAAAGGAAGTACTAGATGGCTAGGTGATGTGGAGGCCGATCTTCACCAGCTGGGAATCAGACATTGGAGAAGACTAGCTATGGACTGGAGTGATTGGCAGGCAGTGGTGGATGAGACCCAGGTCCTTGTAAGGCCGTAGTGCCAGGGAGTGAGTGAGTGAAGGATTGGATATGAGAGGAATTTGATCGCTTAGTGGAGTCCCAAAGCCCTACTCAGTAATAGGTCTTACAATAGTCATGTGTATGAATGTGTTTTGTAATTAATTGTGAGCTGAGACCATTTGTTTAGTAAGAGCTGAAGTAGCCTCAAACGGCAATGATATTGAATTATAAACATGAAACTGATCTAGACAATGATCTATAATTATGCTCTACGTCTAAATCATATATGTTTATTTCATTTAACCAACTTCAAAAATTTCTGTATTCTTTTTTAATGCCAACTTTTAAGTCCTAATATTCTATATTTGTGTGAAAATTGGCTACTAATATAAAATTTAAAAAGAACAACTTAAGGTTTTTAACTATAATTATGTAGTTACAATGACCTCAATACATTGAAGAAGATCTGCGATTTAAGTCGAAGTTTCAATTTCAAATAAATAGTTCATCTCTATTTAAGAAATTCTTTTTTTGACCTCCACCCGAATCATTTTCTTCTCTATATAATTATGTAAAATATCCAGTCAGGAAAAAGATGAGCCCGTTATAGAATTTAGGAGGTAATATAACACAAAATTGCAGAGCATAAACCCTTCATTTCATCATTCATTTAATGTCACTTTATGCTGCTATGGCTAATTGGAGCCTTTTTTTCATCATTACTTAACAGCATTACAGCTGTAGAAGGGGGTCCTAATCAGCCAAATATATAAGCAGACAAATTGTCAAGAATAATAAAAACCTCAAAATGGATATTGAAAATAAATTTTTGTAAAATGTAGTATCAAAGATATATCCTGTCCCATTTAATCAGATAAAAATGAACTATATATCATTAAATAAAAACAAGTGATTCTAATAAATCATCGTAATAAGCATAATCGACAGAAATTAGAAAGTAAACAAAAAATAAATACTTTCATCATTCTTTTACATAAATCTTTAATCATTTATTTTGAAAGAAATATTTTTATCTATTGATAACAAATATTGTAATATAAATATTTCTGAACTTATTAGTAGTGGTTCCTAAGGTTTATAATTTATTAAATCTGAAAATCTGCTTGTAAACTGAACTTTTACACCTTAATTTATAAAAATGTGATATGTATCAAACATGTATTATATAATCTCTTTTTATTTAAACCATTATAACAGTGAATTTATCATTCTTAAAACATATAATTCATAAACTAATTCATAAATTATGTTTATACCATGGAATACAATCGTGCAAAATGTCATTTACATTGATTATAACACCCATTAAACAAATTTTATTGAACCACACGCTTTTCCATGACAACACTCACATATGCTACAGTCCTAAGTAGTATTTAAGTACAGTACAAAATTCTTCATTGAAACTTGTTAACAAAATTCAATTAAATTTATATGCTGCATATTAAAGCTGAGATCGAAGTGGCATGGACATAATACACTAAAACATAATTAATAACTTAAATAGATAGTATACTTCAAGGTGCAGTCATTTTATGATTTTGTTTAAAAACAAAATTAGTATGGAAGATCTCCATATTTTCTTATTTTCTTATAAATTACAAGCTATAGCATTATACCTTTAACCCTCAGTACCAACTTCAATAACAATAACAATTAAAATCATATGGTTTCAAGAAATAAATGATAGATATCAGGTAACAAAAAATGTATTAAAAATTAGGAAGACCTGAGAATAAAGAGTTGTTTAAATTTGTACAAGAGTAAAATATCCAAATGATAAAACCCAAAAATAGTCATAACTTTTTTGTGATTAGCTATACTTTTAATGGAGGGAGTTGTTCTTAACAGTTCAATTTACACAACTGGGTTTATAGAAGCACATCTTTCTAAGTTCTAAAAGCTATTTTGATATATATCAGCAGTTTTCATGTTTTATATATATATTTATATTTAGCTAACAATAAAACACATTTTTCTTATGGATACAACAAGGAACACATTATGACTACAAAATAAAAATCTGCAACAGATCATCCATTTATACACACAAAAAAGTTTGGTATTTACAAAATATTACAACGCAAAATGTACAAAGAGGGAATATATCACAAGATAAGCACACAAAGCATTTAAGGAATGGCATCTGACTGTGTCTTAAATGGCAAATAATAACAATTTAAAATACAGCTTTATATTTATAAATATTATATATAAGTTTATACATATATATCTCAATTGATAAATCTTAAAACCTATTCGAGTATTAAACATCAGCCTTATAGTTATAAATACATAGAAATGCGTAGAGCATATTTTATATTTGGAATTAATAGTTCCAACATTCCTTTATGTACAAATAAAATGTATATAACTAAATAAAAAAAATTAAATATTTGGTAAAATAAAACTCTCACATTTTAGACACAGTCACAAATGAAGGCGCTGTAAAGCTTGTGCAATGCTGACTAGAAAATTCGCTCACAACTTGAGTGTGAACAGCAGCCTTCGAGATTAACAGTGAGGCACATTATCCATAGCGGGAGGTTTTGGTAACCATAGTTTGAACTATAACTGAAGACTTTTTGTGGTAAAATATGCAATGGTATTTGAGAATTTCGTACAGAAATAAGCAGGTAAAACAAATATTAGGTAATATTTTAGTGCCATTATCAAATATATGATCATGGCTTGTAGTACTTTCAATTTTTACTTTAAATGTTACTGCCAAAGGAACTCATATTTTCCAATTAAAAACGTATATATTTTTTTAAACAGCCACTAACAATATTTTCCACAACAAGTCTTTAATCATACAGAATTAATTATATACAATCTACTTCATTATATCTAATACTAATAGGAATGTATTCTATATAAAATAAATAATAAACTCCATTACAATTTAACAGTGTAACTCTTTAATATACCAAGTTTAAATAATATATTCATAAATATTACAAAATTTTATACCATTCACAGTTTAAATACTAATATTTCAGAACATACCATATTATATTTATGCTTTGTTATAGTCTTATGTATACTACATAAAATTAAATACAATTTACCAAGCTAATATATATTATTAATTAATATTACAGCTTTAATATTTATATCAATTAAAATTAAAATGCTGAAATGATTATTATACCTTCTTTTTCCAATTTGATTTCTTTTATAGGAACATACATATTAATAATAACAAGTGAGATACAATATGCTGATACTCTTTCAGAAGTTAAAATGATCAATTCTAGAAAGTGGCAGCAAAACTGAGACATGAGTTAAAGTGTTAGAAAATTAAAAAAATAGGTAAAAAGAACAAAAATATTAGTTTGATCATATAACAGGACGAAATAAGACTAATTAACACGTATTTGTAAATAATCTGGATTATTATCACAGTATCCTTCTGATTAAAAGATAGATATTGTTCTATTTCAGAAATTAAGAAAAAAATCTCTGTAGTGTGTATCATTATTCATTTGATGGAGAAGAGAAGCTCTTTTGAAATCAAGATAGCAGTACATCATTTATTTTTATTTTTACTTTATGTACCCCTAACTGTTTATCCAACATGACTTTAAATATTTAAATAAGAGTAAACAGTGATACATGAATTAGATATTAACCTAACAAGTTCAAAATACCTTAAATTAATAATCTATCTTAACTACCAATTAAAAATAAAAAAGTTAAGGATAGAATATAATGTGGGGCAAGTGCGTTTTAGAGGTGTGCAATGCAATTTATTTAGTCACAATAAATCTGCATCCTGAACTTAAAGAAACTTCCCTTTTAGGATCATGCTGATAAATTATCCATGTGACCTCACTTAGATAAAGTCTAATGAGTTGTTAAGATATCAATTCCTTAACCTGTAATAACCTGTTGTTCAAGTTGCATCTCTTAACTTCAGTTGATTCAGTATTTATCAATTACAAAACTTTAAAATTTAATTTTTTTTTTTTTGTAAGTGGAACCTTCAGAAGTGGTTGTTTAAAATATTCAGAGGACTACTTTTTTCTTTGAATATGAATATTACATGTTTTAAGTGGTGGTCATATTAGCCATGGAAAATAATGTTAGCGGAGATAATTTTTCTGTTTTAGTACCAGTAGGTGAAAAAAAAAATTATTTGTATGCATATATATTTATTCGATTACGTTCCTAAAATGAAATGTAAATCTCAGACAAGATTTAACTATTTTGTTATTATGACATCATCTAATAATCATTCTAAAATGAACTATTTTGCACTTGCCTTCAGCCCAAATTAAGTAACCGGATAAACTAAATCATTAATTTAATCAAAATGAAAGTTATTTAACCATGGGTTTAAATGTAATAATTAAATATAAATCTTTTAAGATTTTTTTTAAAAAGAATTATTTAAGTTCAAAAATAAAGATTTTACAGTCTTGTTAAGTCAAACTTTATAACATCTAAAGCACATTTACCCCACGTCACCTTAACTAGAAATACCTGTAGTTTTTAAAGCTGTAATTCACTTATGATTTCCATCAATATTTAAAACTAAATACTCTACCAATCAGCAATCTTCTAACAAATAAATAATAAAAACTTTACATGAAAACAAAACAGTTTTTTTAACTTTAAAACAGATATGGCACAGATTCCTACCCGCTATGAATATTTATTGTTTAGATCGAACATGTTTTAATTAGAAATACCACCAGTCATAAAACCAAAATTAAATTGTTTCATAACCAAAATATCTTTAAAAAATAACATAAATAAGGGTGGTATATCAATTGAAGCACATTTTCCATTTTGTTTAATTTCATAAAGGAAGTGCAACAGTTATAGGTCTTCTTGGCCTCCTAAGAGAAGGCTATAATAGACAAGATTTTTTTTTTCCTTTTAAAAGATAAAACGAACCTATCTTACTTTTTGTACATAAGTTTCTCTTATGACCAGCTGTTTCAGACTGTCATGTTTCAGCTATAACTTCTTATAAATATCACTTTGGCTCTCTTACTTACTTAGAAGAAGGTAGAAGGACACATAAATACCCATTTTAAAATAAATTATTGGATTAATATTAAAGACTACATAAACACAACCAAATTCAGTGCACTCTTGGTCAATGACTTGCTTTATATTATTTCACTAGGATTTTTAATTTGACAACCATAAGTTACAAAATATGTCAATGGCTCTTATCTAATAAATATAAACAGCACAAAGTTTAAGACCGTTAAGTTATTTGAAAATATTGAATTTTTTTCAAAGCTACCATTTGATGTAGACTAAAAGAATTACTAAAGGATGAAGAAATTCATAGCACATAAAAAAATTCTATTAATTCTTTTGAAGTAAAATTACAAACATAACTCCCTAATAATAAATTTTAAAATTGAATAATTGGAAATAAATGAGTGAACTGCTATTTTCATAAAACTAATTGATTTTTAGCTAAATCAATATTGAATATTTAAAAAAACTATGCTGCTATTTTTTTTAATAAAAAGGTTTTTTTATTTTATTCAATTTCACTGCTCATCATTTTTTTTAGTTTTTATGTATTCAGAACAATATATTTGAAAAATATCTTTTTATTCTTTTAAATATTCAGAAAATAACAACTTGGTCTTGTAATCGAATTAAAACGAAATGTTGGCTACTAAACGGAAAAAAAGTTCTCAGCATATAGTTAAGATATTTTACTTATAGAAAAAGCAATGCTGCAAAGTTGGAGATGGGTAGCCAACAAGGGATAATTTCTCATCTAGGTGAGGTCAGTAAACGAGTAACTTATTGATAAAGAAACAGGTGCATTATTGTCAATATTTCAAGGAAGGAGCCATTGGGTATAGATAAGATAAAACAAGTCAAGCATTTGACTCCTTAAGGTTGTCAAAATACTCCATAATCTGGTTGTAGTCCATTCCAAGATTCAGCTCTTCAAGAGCTAGGCCAGGGTCACCAGCACCAAACATTGGATTGCCTACAACTGTCGCTCGTGCTGCTTTAGTTCCGACCCCTTGTCTACCCCTTTTGTGGTGATGGTGATGATGTTTTCTCACTCCTATACCATTCTCTTGTGGTACCGTTGGTGGTAGAAGAGGTTGCTTTCTATGGGGAGGAACAGGAGGCCGATACTCTACACCATGGGGAGGAACTGGAGGTGGAATGCAGTTATCTTTATTTTCTCTATTAACACTGTAAAAAGTGATGTAAAATTTGTTACAAATATTAAATTACATATTTAAAAAACATTCAAGAAGGAATAAGGAAGTAATGCCATACGTATCAGTAACTTGGAAAAATTGACTAAAGAATCTACCAGTAAATTCTAAAAATTGTTCAGCTAGTATTATATGTTAATTATCATTTTGTTTGGGTTCTTAATTCCATTACACTTTCACATAGTATTGTACAGTAAAAAAATGATTGACCACTTACCAATGGTGAGATTGTGAAGGTAGATCAATGTGATTTGGATTGTGAAAAGAATTTCCGTGGTACATTGGATTATCTGTAACATGGAGTGTTGACCTTCCCATCCAAACCCAGTCATGTGCGTTCTGAGCAGGAAGTGCAGGGCCCCCAGAGGATGGTGCCAGAGGCCCTCCTCCTGCACCGTCTTTGAAACGATTGGCATACACAACGCACGACACCACAAAAATAACTATTGCACAGCAGAACACAGCTAATAGAATATACATTCCTATCTCGAGTAGTGACAGATGATGAGTGCTTGTGATTCCAACACCGTTTCCTACGTTCATTCCATGTTGTCGGGCCTGCACTGTTGGTTCATGGTTGTGTTCATCTTTAAGAGGTATTCCTATAAAAAAAACAAAAAAACAGTGTGGTAAAGAGTGATCAATAGAATTGTCATATATATATACTCAGGTTCAGATAGTAAAAAAAAAAAGATTAATTAAGACTAAAGATACCACATATGTTAAAAGTTAATAAAAGAGGTTTACCTATAAAAATATCATGAAGGTCAGCTGATATTTCACGATGAGCCCCTCCATCATTCTGAACTAATTCTGGACGGTTGCCGGCTAAACCAGTATTAAAATCAATATCCACCTTGAAAAAAAAATTAGTAATTAATAGATGGTAATGGTAAAGAAAAAGTTTCATGTTTATTGGCTTTTAAAATTAAAAAAAAATCCTCTTAGAAAATATTAGTCATCACACTGTATAAATATATGTACATAGTAATTTATTAATATAAAAGTAAATTATAATTGTCTTTTAATATTTAGTAAAAATGCATTTATTTATTTTTTTTACAATATTCCAACATGGAATGAAACAAACTTAATTACTTGAAAAAAGTTTTTCTTAACAGTTAAATTTGAGTAAAATAGATACAGAAGGATATGCCCAGGAATACAGAATAGGTTTTTTTCCCTAACCTATTAACTTATCCCATGTAATGTTAAGCCCCAATAGAATAGAAAATAACTATTCTACTTCAGTCATACTAATACCTGGCTTTTGGAGTTCATAATCCAGAACATTGCCCAATAACACCACTCATCAGTGTAATATTAAATAAGTTAAGAATTAAAATATCAACAACTGTAATTATTACAAGAAATGTTAAAAATTACAAAACTAAAGTACTGAAAATTTTCTTACATGTGCATGAGTGGATGCCAATGGAACCTTAGAGCCACACAATGTAGGAGGGTGCACTGTTACAGTCAGGAGATTACCACGACCTTGAGAAACTGCTATTACTCTTGGTTGGGACATAGGAGTTTGAGGTGCAAAGGCTACGACATCAGGTCTTTCTGTTTCAACGACTAGCTGGTAGTCTTCCCGTTCTATTCTTGATACTGAAGTTGTAGTTCCATCCGAAAAAACTAATTCCATGTCTAATAGGCCTTCCTGCAATTAATAATTGAAGAAATAGATATATATTATTAATTTATAAATAGAAAATTATTTTATAGAACTGAACAATTATTTTCAGTAAAATATATATAAATATATATTTTTTTTTTATTCCTTTCTTAATCCAACCTTTTTAACAAATGTGGGAAATTTCAACAAACTTCAATGCACACAGGATGGATTCAAACCTATGCTGCAGCAGTTATGAGATTGCCAAGTGTGTGATTAATTGTTTACTAAATAATTATAATTAAAATTAAATTTAAACATAGTAATAACAAAAATTATGGCATAGATGGGATCAATCAGTAAATCAACATAAGATATTTGAAGAACTAATAATCTTGATGCATCAAGGTGGCTCCTCAAAAAGATTTCCTCTTTTATCTGTTTCATGCTAGGCTCTGCCAACTTCTGGATCGAACTATGCCACCTTATCAAATCATGCATATAAAATTAAATGAGTGAAAAAATGTCTCACCTGGTATTGCGCTGTTAGTTTTCTAGTCACAGAAGCCTGAGCGATATAACCGTTGTCAACTCCTGTATCCGGTGAAATAGCCAACTGCAGACCAGAAACTACACTAGCAGCAAGTCGTGTAATCGTCACTTTATCACTCAAAACTCTAACTTCTTTGGCCCCGAGAACTCTTCCTGAGACAGCACTAACAACCTATTAAGGTAATAAAAGGTATTAGAACAATGATACTATTTAATTTGGCTTAAGATAATTTTAAATCTCTAATCAATGCAGGAAGAAGAATTTACTATTTAACACTAAAGTTGTGTTAAGATTTCACATTAAAATTTAAACAATTAAATTTAATTTTAGTATCTTAAATTTTATTAATGGGTCAGTAAAAATAACAACCAAAAACAGCAGTCAAATAAATTTGTCAATTAGTTGTAAGTCTTTTCTCTTGATTTTTTAATGGCATCAGTTTGCAAACAAACTTGAACAAGACATCACCGATGTTTGGCAATCTATACAAATTTTTATTTATTATCATCCTGTATGCCAAACCATAAGGTGTTGTATTGAGAAAGTCGATTAAACTTATATTAATTTTTACAAATATAGGTTTATTATTGTTGTTAGTATTATGTTATACTTATTTAATGTAAGTCAATAAAGATACAATTTAAGAGCAATTTCATTGCTCAATTAAAAGTAAAATCATTGTCATAAATTAACATTTTCATTATTCTATAATAATATGTATTAAAATACATTGTATAATAATTTTTAGTTATTGTATTTTTTATTATTATTTTTTTAAATCCTAACCATAGTTTTACACAGACTGGGTGTTGATGATCTAGATGTTTTGCACCTTAAAACATTATCAACCAACCACTTAGAACTGATCCCTCTTCCATTTCCCAATCCTACATTGTTGTAACCAATGTATGAAGCCATAATTAGAAAAACAAATCATGATGACTGATATGTCGCTACAAGTGATGCCACTATATCCATTTAATATTTCATGTGATAGGTATACCAAGTTCAAGAGATGTGATTATTCAGTTACTAAAGCCAATTTGTCATTATGGCCAAAGCCGTTATACATGATATCCCGTGTATAATGAAAGTATTTGGTAACTAATATACTATTAAATAAAAATGTTTACAAACTTGTAATTCAGTTCTTCCTGGAGCTCTACCCTGTAGAATATTTCCTTGCAGAGTTGCTATTCTAGTGTCTGAAACCCTTAGGAGCCCTAATACTAGCTGCGTAACCCTAAGCCATGTTCTTCTGTTAACTAGATACGAAACACGTCCAGAGTCATGATCTGCAGCAACAAATCTTGCATAAACCTGTTTAAAAGCATAATATATTGACTAATAAAATGAAAAGGGTTCTACTTCAATAGAATATTCTTAACCTAGTTTCTGCTTAGAAAGAGGAGTTGTAAATCCAGCAATTTTAGAAAATGTGGGAAGAGGAATGCACCTATATACAGGTCCTTTCCTCTGTTTCTCCCATGCCCCTACAAACCTTTGAGTATTATTATTTCAAATTTAAAAATCTACATTATTTAATTTAAATACAATTCTTTAATGTTAAAAGCCCTGGTATAAGTAACAATAAACAGTCTTCAAAGAAAATTTCAGAGGAGGGGGGTGCATTCTCAGTCAATGATCTTAGTTTTATTAAAATAATTTTCTCTAGGAACTATCTAGAAACTACCACTGGTTTAAAATTAATATTAAATAAGATTGAGTTTGTAAATTTGTATATTGTTTGGAGGGAACTGAACAAGGAGGTGAGAGGGGGGCTAGAGATTATTATATATTAATATATAAACTACTGTTAATAAAATTAAAATTAAACAACCATACCTCAACATTTGTCTGTTGGTAGCGAAGTCGACAAGCTGTAGTTTTGTCAACAGTATTGTCTTCTGTAAGGATTGATATCCTTCCATTTCCAGCATCAATACTGAGGCTCCTTTTTGTCTTCCCACTTCTAAAAGAAGTTCATAATTTAACTTTTTTATTTAAGATAATAAAGTTATGATTTAGTTTTTATTCACAGTACAAAATATATCCAAAAATTTATAAATTTGATGCATTAAACAATGATGAGTATCACTGGAAATATATTCATGATAATTATTAATTATGGTAAGTAAAAAAATACATTATGATGATTCCTATTACTACACTTGTTAGACGCATTGAAATATATACACAAAATGGTTAGAATGGTAGGTGTCGGCGTCCATACCTTTCGAATGGTAAGAGCAATTCAATCAGAAATATGCCTTTTTGGATTTTGGGATTCTGCCTTCTAACATAATTTCCTTAAATAATTGCATTCCATTTAATTTTAACCCAGGATTGGTGAGCATTTGCCTCACACAGATGATTATTTAAGTATAAATATCAAACAAATCATCCTAATCCATTAAAATTTTGTCTACCTCCATATACATGCAGTTGACAGACATTTTTAAACCTGTCATATTCACGCTAGGAGGGTAGAGGTATGACTTGTAAGTCTCAAGTTTGTTTCAAGATGTGTACGGGAATATGAAAAGCGGGTTTTCCCTCATGGCTACATTCTTTACATCCCGATATTTTTATTCACTGCGACTTTTCTCTTGCCGAGACACTCTTAACGTTCCAATGTTTGTTTTCACTGCAGCTGATTTTTATTTGCTAGTAAAGTGAAAAATATTGTATTTTTTATTTTTCTAATGATACTTATATCTTATATATTCCTTGGTCCTATGCCCTGAATAATTTTAAGTTAAAATGAGGGAATAGTTCAAGAGAACACCTTGTGTAACATAAATGAAGGATACCTTTCCAGGATTAGAATGCATTTTTTTTTTTTTTTTTTTTTACATTCAATACTTCACAGTTGTCACGGTAACAGAGTAAAAAAAAATTAATAAGAGAATTTCACTACAAACAATTTACCTTAAGTCAGGTACTCTCCATCCTTTTACTTGGCTAAGTCGAGTATCTGGTAAAGATACTTCAACAGGTAATTCTGGCATCCAAACGGTAAAACTAGCTAATGCGGCCAGATTTCCATAGCTAACAACGACACTGGCGTTAGCTGATCCACGTACTTCTGAACCATCAACATAAACAGAACTACAAGATGATGATACCTGTAATATGTATAAATAGATAAGCATATTAGAAAATAGTAAACAAAAAAAGAGAGACGGCATATGAAAAATAGTATAACTTCAACTGTTTAGATTTATGTTTCAGCCAGCTTGCTGATCAGTGAAGCTTTAAATAGAAAATTCATCACCCTTTGAAGAAATATATAATATGATAGCAATAATAATATACTGTAATTGTTTTATTTATCCTTTTGATTACCTTAATCACACTGTCATCAGGAACATGGCAGGAAGCTTGCAATGTGACATCTGCTAAATGTCCACCATGAGATACCATAACAACTTTCATACCTTGACTAACTTGTTTTCCGGTCAGCACAGCGCTGTTGACAACTTCCCAATTCTGTAGATATTAAAAAAACAACTCATTAATAATGTTTTAAAATTAAGATTACGTAATAAAAGAAAATAAAAACTACCTTAGAAATGGGTATAAGAGCATGTATATCATCTTTATTGATATGTATCCTAACAGGTGTTTTATGTTTTCCATGATGATGAGGTCCTTTTTCATTTAAATATCTCACACTCCAAACAAGTTTTCCTTCTTGCCATAAAACACTAGATCCACCTCCCGCAACTTCAACGATCCACACAAAAACTTCCTCTGTCCTATAATTTTATAAGTAAATAAAATAAAATAATAATCAATAAACACCTTAATCATTTAAAAATTTAAGAGTTTTGACAAATTAAAAATGTTTTAATTTGAATATTAAATTATGTATATAGATTATGGAAATAACACTAAAAGTCATTCGGGGGTGGAGAGTACTTACATACCTACTTAAACACATTGGCAGATGGTTACTGAAATTGATGTCAACAAATATTGAAACAGATTTTTTACCAAGTCTAATGCCTTTTATACATGTGTTTAACTAAAGACTTTTTTTACTATTTATTGTTTTACCTTTTTCATGTTTAAAAGCACATAAGCAAGGAACTTTCTGTAGTTTGTAGTAGAAGCAGTAATGCTCATGGTAAGCATATTATATTTCAATATACCAAGATGTTAATTTCACTACTAACTTACCAAATTGCTAAGTAGATTTTGAAAATAAATTCTGACCCTTATGAAGGTAATGTTATTTTCGTTAGATTATTTATTTTTTTTATTGACCTTGATTAGTTTTTGTTGGTAATTTATATTCTATTGCTTAAGATCAGGATTTATACATGGCATGAAATGGAGTATTTAAAAAAAAAATGAGAACACCTAAAATATTGTTGTTTTTTTTGTATTTTGCTTCAAATTATTTTAAAATGTCTGTAGTGATTCACTGAAATAAACTTATAAATCAATGGATATATTTGCTAAAAAAAATATTGTTATAGACACCGTAGTCACACTATTTTCTTAATAATTTAAGCTCAAATTGTTTTTGAAAAATCACGGGATTTTAGGGAATAATTTGAGTCATCAAACTTCAAAATGAAAGTAATAAGAGAGTGATTCCCATTCTCCTTTTTCTACTATGGGTTAAACCCAAATCCCTCTTCAGTAAGATTAGACCAACAAGACTATTAAAAAGAGTTCCAAAACTATAATTTGTTTGAATCATAGTACATCAAATTATATATATTATGACTACATAAAACACAAATAACATACCTTGGTACAATATCTTGCTGTGTTTGTTTGTTTATTACAGTAACTGTTGCAACTGACTGTTTGGCATTAATTTCAACCGTCATATTCCAATCGTCCTTTGAAATCAGTTCTGCTCCCAAGACCCTCAGTCCACTTTTTACCCTTGCCCTGAAAATTAAAAAAAAAACATTTTAATCTGTATTTAACACATCATAATTGTCATTTACTAATGCTTAATAATAAGTATAAATATGAATTAAATTACAAAATAATAGTATAAATACCTCAACATAAATCCAGTCACATGTGCAGGAGGTTTGATAGTTACATAAGTAGGGATATGAATTTTACTTGTCGGATAAAGAGGCCTCTGCGGGACGAGCATTGTAACATGATTATCGGTGCTCAATGTATTGTACCCTTGGCTAGCAGGAACAAGCTGGACCATTCCTGCAATAAAAACATATTACATTCATATATTTCAACAATAAAATTATTTTTAATTTTTGATACTATGGAGGTATATCCTTATTTCTTAGCTTACTAATTCTGTTTGACCTTAACTTTTTTCAAGCAGTAACAGACCACAATAATGAATAAAAACAATGCTTATACTCTTTGATCCCAAAATTTTGTAAACAAAACAACAGTTCGCTTTTCAAATTTGTTGCCTGCAGTTTAGTACTAGTTGTTGTTCATTCTAACTGGTTTTGGTCCATCATTTAGTCTATTGTATCAGTCATATATATAATAGGCCCCTGATTACAAGTAGTCTTTATCAAATATGAGGAAACAGAAACAGAAAACCAATATAGTATTAAATGAGGCAATACTTCGATCAGATCAAACTATGTTTATAAAAGACACTGAGTAATAGTACCATATGCTTTGTTCAAACATTGTTATTCGAATAAGAATGAGCTTATTCGAATAACTTAATGTAATTGATATACAATTGTTACTCATTATTACAGAAAAATATATCTACAGCCCCAGTGAATAAGTGCTTAACTCAAATTTTATACAAAGGATTTTTTTGTGCTCAGGTAAGTGAAACCGTGTTATTTTTCTAGTAAATAAGGGCTAAGACAGACATTGGCTTGTAAAGGAGTTACACTCCATTTCAAGCCAAAAATTACGAGAATTGCACGATTCTACTTTCCTATATAGAGTTAACTCTCTCTGCAAAATTGAGCTTAACTACTTATTGACCAGGGCTGCAAATAGACTTCCAGTGGTGTACACTAATAAACCTACCTAGAGGTGTGAGACTTTGTATCATGACTTTAGGAGTACATTGCGGCCCCTTGAGTGGCTCTATGACAGTGTAGGCCAGAGCAACAAGGCGAGGAGGAGCCTTTGTAGGCTTTGTGCGCCTGGAAGGCAACAGGGGCCACCAGGACCACGGTACGACCAACTCGACCAGGCACATTCCCTCGTGGCTATCTGGGGAGCAGGCACCTGTCACTCGACCATCGCCAAGAGTAGCATGGACTACAGCGCATACTCGCTGTGCTCCAGGCTCTGCTCCAGTGTGCATCACCACCCGTATCACTGGCCAGTCCCTTTCCACCTGAAAACATAAAACAGATTTTTTATACAAAAAGCAAACTTTATAAGCAGCATGATACTTAAATTGATAGCTAATAGTTATGAGGATAGCTTCAGAATTCAAAAATAAGCAATTATAAATTTATTTTTATTTGAAAAACGTATATTTATTTTACTCGCTACTTTTTTATTACATAATAAACAACAACTCCAATAGATGCAGGTATCATAGAATAATATAGTTATTGAATCATAATATCAAAAAATAGGAAATAGGTTCACTACAGATTCTTAAATATATTTTATGATCAACTTGTTTTTTAAAAGCTACTTGGCCTTGTGGTAAATGTTCCAAAAACAGAATACATGCAGACGATGGAAGCGGGATGTTAGACCAGGATCGATAAAGATAGGAAACCGTGTCCTTCAGATAAATGGGAGGGATGGTGTCAAGAAATAATGGCATGGCAATGGAAGTCAAGGCAAGGATAACAGTGGGGAACAAATGTTTATGTGCTCTAGTTACGTAAGATCATGAAATTTAGGAACCTCTCCTGGAAGATCATCTACAGGACAGTCCTATGCCTCATTGTAACATTGTAGCTAGATGTGGATCCTAATCAAAGCATCAAAAGATTCCCCCAATGTATTGGATAGAATAATACTAAGAACAATATATGGTCCTGTCAAGGAAGGTGAGCAATTCAGAATAAGAAGCAATGCAGAACTGATGGAATTCATCTAGCAGAACCATACTTTGTTACATTCATTAGACACAGAAAGCTTGGCTAGTTAAGTCATATACTATGGATGGGCCTGTAGAGACTGCCTTGAAAAATAGTGTATGAAAATCCAGGAGGAAGGGCAAAACTTGGGAGGCTACGATTAATTTGGATGGAAGAAGTGGAAGAGGACCTCCATAGGATGAGAGTGCGGAGAAGGAGGACGAGTCATGGATTGGGTGGAATGAAGCAAGCTGATGGAGGAGGCTCAGGTCCTTGAGGGACTGTAGTCAACCCAGACTGTGAATGAGGGAGATAAGTCCCAACAAGTTTTAACATGTTCCTTTATTGATGAAATGATTACCGAAAAATACACCTTTCCCATGATTAAACTCTTTTTTTACCACACCGAAGCTCACGATTATTTGTATTTTTGGAGAATACTAAATAGGGAAGGAATGAAAAGTTAAAACTTGTGACTCAACTCGAAGAAAACCTGCGGAACTGATACCTTGTCTTCCACTGAGGCTCTACACTGAAATATATATAAAAAATTCTGACTTACTGTCTTAGTGACTAGATGGGCGCTGAGATCGAGATGCCTGCCCCAGGAAAGGTCGCTACTATTGGAGCTGGGCTCAGCGACGAGACTCCTCGCCGGGACAGTCTGCTTGGTTGAGAAGGGGCCATAGGAAGCCCGAACGGCTAGCGGCCGCGACGTCTGGAACACGGCGAACCTCTCGGTGGTAAGTACGGCGCCGGGCGGTCCTGGGGCTGGCGGTTCTGGGGGCTCCGCAGCGCGCCCCACCGGCTGCTTCAGGAAGTAGCCTCCTTCGGGGCTCTCGAGGACCACCTCCACACTACAGCCTACCCTCCACACTGCAACAGGTCAACCAAGGAGGTTAGTTATGGAGGCAGTTAATGAATACATAGCTAACAAAAAGGTAAATCATAATCCGCAACATCAGTCAACACAAGTATACAAGTTCAAGTCATCACTAATAATTATTATTTTAAAAAATTATCACAATATTAACAAAATCTGTAATCTCCAAATAAAAGCTGCAATACATACAAACACAATTGTACCATTGCAGCCCATAAAGTATCTCGGGTTCAGTACGCGGTAGAGGCTGTAATGTTTCTAAGCTAACAGTTGTGCAGATATGTGATTTGGCTGAAATCACAGTCAATATCCAGTTTTTTTCACGAATTGGTGAGCCCCAGAAGGGCCTACAAACTCCACAGGGACAGTATATGGCTGTTAGAAGATTAAATAGAATATCTGCCACAGCTGGATTTGAACCTGGGATCTAAAGCAGAACAGGGGCTCAGTGTTCTACTCAATACCTCACACCCTCTCCAATCTCATCTTCAATTGCTACTTCCATATTTAAACATTTACTAAAATAATATTCAGAAATAATTCGCGGCTTCAAACTGAAAAATTAATTTTTTTTTAAGGTGCTAAACTCGTATTTTAAATAAATATAAAATAAATAAAAGTATCATAATAATGCACATTTAGACGTGAAGTATGTGTAGATGTGTGTCTGTAGATGACGGTTTGGATCTCCGGACTTGGGGATGGATGAGTGCCTCTACAGATAACCAAAATATTATAACTTATTTCATGATGAAGTAATACTTCGTGCTTCGAACTGTAGGAGGATTCGAGCAACCGATGTTTCCGGCTCAAGAATACCAAGTTACCCAATATACTCAACGACAACTGTCTTAAATCAATAACGAAATAGAGATTGTGGAGTTAACTCTAGTCCTGGATATTATTATATATATTTGATTCTTCATAATTAAAAGCTTTCAGAAATGGGAAAGACATATGCTTTCATTAAAACCATCAATGTTTTTAAACGATGTATCGGTAGGATCAATTTTTCACTGTAAGTGTTTTTGATGAATTGATGAATCAAATTTTATTTAATTTATTCATACATTTTTTTCAATGGGAGGTTTCTGCACCACACTTCCGCGTGAATCCCTTAGGAGAGGTTTTCAAAAGAAGATCGCAGATTCAATAATTTCTCTATAAATATTTATTGTTACAAATATTAAAATACGTACATTATACAAAAAAACCAAAAACATACTAACAAAGCGGAACTATCTATGCATTTAAAGATCTTTTTCCATTTTTGTCCTTTTAAGGAACATCAAATCAAGGATTCTTCATTTTTTATTTAAGAAATGATAAAATATAATTCATAATTTTTTTGTTCAAAAGTTCATACAAATGATAAATAACCCGATCATTTAATACCGCGGGAAAAAAAAACGACGAAACACAATCGACAATCTTTTTGCAGAGTAATCAATACCAAATTAAGCCGAAGAAGGCCTGATAGGCAATTTCCATTTAATGAAAATAAGCAGATGGCCATTTATCAGCTTTGTCATCCGCCTCTTATTATTGAAAAAAAAAAGATTAAGATTGATGGATGGGTGTGCGGGTTAGTCACCAATGATGGTGATGCCCCGAGGGATCGATCTATA
Source organism: Troilus luridus (assembly GCA_964056705.1). NCBI lineage: Eukaryota > Metazoa > Arthropoda > Insecta > Hemiptera > Pentatomidae > Troilus > Troilus luridus. The sequence continues at coordinate 51,051,881 of OZ057415.1, read as the reverse complement.
ACTTCCTTCTGTTACATCCCATTTCCCATAGGGTTCCGGGAGCTTCCCAAGCCCTTCTGGTTTTATGTATGTTTAATGGTACTTTTTGAAGATCACCCTTATTTATTGAATATTTATTGTTTCCTAAACACATTTAATAAACAATAACAGAATAATTCGTTAATTACTAATATTTCGTAAAGGCTACGAAGTTTCATTATTCATTTAACACTGCTTTATGCTGCTATGAATAATCTGACGATGGTACACGCTAAGTTGGAAAGTGGGATCACTAAATTTTGTATATCCAGGTATAATAGATAAGGGATCTTTAGCGAGTACCCGACACAGTTCCATCCGAAGGACGGCATAACTTAAATTTGTTTTCCTTAAAACAATCCTATGGCTGCGAAACCGCGATTTGGATATGAAGGCTGTTAAGCTAGCCACTAAACCACCTGACTATGAAATTACCACTAAACTAAAACTATACTCTTATCTCTCTAACACTATTCTGTAATCCATAAATTAACATATTAAATCTAAAACATAAATGGTAATTAATGATAATTTTTAAAAAAATAGGCGAATTTCTATGGCTGTAAAAAAATTGTTTCTATTCGTTGTTTGGGCATTGAAATTTCCTTGCACAGACCATTAAAATTAACAGATTAAAATAAGTGTTTAATGTATGTGTGTATAAATCTGTACCACTACAATCCATGAAGGGTCTTGGGTTCAGGACAAGGTAGAGACTGAACTGTTTCCAAAACAACGGTTGTGCAGTGATTTGTCCGAGATCACAATCAACCAGCAGGTTTTTCTCCCAATAGAGGATGGGTGAGCCACAAGAAAGATTAAAAATCCCACAGCGACAATCTATGTCTGTTAGAAGATTAAATAATTTAACTGCCACTGCCGAATTTGAACACATTTAGCTACCACGCTATCCTATATCTCTCTCTCTCTCTCTCTTTCTCTCTCTCTCTCTCTCTCTCTCTCTCTCTCTCTCTCTCTCTCTCTCTCTATATATATATATATATATATATATATATATATATATATATATATATATAAAGCCAAAAAAGGAAGTACAATGAGATGATGAAAACAACAATGGTTGGAGCATCGACAGCTTTTGCCGCAGTAATACCAAGAGAGCCAACCCCACGCCTCCCCTTTGGGCTGAAAAGGCAAAGTTTTCGATATCTAACTGGAAGATCTTAATTAAATTGAGGGTTCACTCCGAGTCTACTTCGTGCCTTCAAAACAGCGTAATGGAAGGAGGGTTCAGATAAGCTGTTTCTGTAAACCATAGGGGTGTCGTAATTGTGCTGAGAAAGTAAGAGGGCAGAGGATATTCCCTTGTCTTGGCTTTAAGTAAAACTAATTGTTATAAATGATAAGTAATATCTTCCGATCAAATCATTATTTTTATATGAACCTATGAAGCTAGACTAAACAAGATATTTTAGTATTAGTTCTTATATGAAAATCGGAATGGGGAAGAAAATGATCCGGGTGGAGTTCAGATAAAGAATTTCTTAACACATACAATAGACGAACTATTGACTTCAGGTCAACATTTTGACTTATATTGCAGGTCTTCTTCAGAGCTGGATTGGCAAGATACAAATAAATTAAAATGGTATATAAAAAAAAACCGTAAAGAGTAAAAATAAATATATAATATATATATAAGTCGAAAAAAGGTGACTGGATAATTCTAAAAAAAATGCTTATTTTATTGTGCCTTCGTTTCGCCTATGATGTACGCCATCTTCAGTGATCAGCTCAATCATAGCTTCACATCCCTCTCAACCGTCCCTCTTACCTCAACTCATTTTAAGGAATTGAGGTTTGACTCTTCACCTCCCTACCCTGAAGATGGCCTGCAATGTGGTTCGAAGTGTTGGTTTTAAATAAATAGGTCTCCATTTAGGAAATTCTATCTCTGACCTCTACCTGGATCATTTTCTACACCATTCATATAACATCAACTAATATTATCCCAGAAAATAGGAATGCTAATATTTCTACAATTTTATCTTTTATAAATCCAAGTGAATCGCTAGTCAGGAAATATCCGAGAACATGAAGCAGGAATAATTGGTACAAATAGAAATGGGATTTTTCTACCAAAGATAATTTACAAATCGCTAGAAAACACTTTCAGAACTTCGTTAACAAACCAAGGGTAAAACCTCGAACCTCACATTCAAAATTACTTATTCATATGTACAAATGATTGGCTCGGCATGATAGGAACAAACCTGCATTACGATGAGGTAGGAAGGCCTCGTCGACCAAAGTGAAAGACGTAGGAAGGGCTTCTAAATGAATAGCCTCAGGCCGGTATAAATGGGTATCCTGATTAGGCAAGCCAGCCTCCTACTACGTACCCCTCAAATGGCCTCAATCAACTTTATTCCCCCCTTACCAAAAAAAAAAAAAATGTATTCAAATATTTCTCAAACCTAAGAATGGTATACAAGGCTTCTTAACGAAACGTAAAATGTTTCTTAAGCAATAAACTAAGTAGGACAGATCCTAGAGAGTTTCTGAAAAGATCGAAAATAATAATTTATGACTTTGTATGTATGAGGAAGAATATGGTACGGGTAGAGGTCAAGAAATTCTCTTATATATGGAGAACTTTTTATTGGTAAGCAACGTTTCGACTCACTTTGCAGGTTTTCTTCAGGGCTAAATATACAAGAAACAAATAATACATAGCAAATAATAACACTATATGTAGTAGTAATAATATTATATACACTATAGTATATAACAGTACCTCTTCGTTAATATATAGTACCTCTCTGTCATATAATTCCATCCCTTCTGGTTTTTGTTCCTACTACTTACTACATATAACATTATTCTATCAATATACTGCATATAGTGTTATTCTATGCCATGTATTATTTTAATTTATTTGTATGTTGCATATTTAGTCCTGAAGAAGACCTGGAATGTGGGTCGAAACGTTGGCTTACTAATAAAAAGTTCTCCCTATATAAGACATTTTTCATGACCTCTACCCGGACCATTTTCTTCTCAGGAAATAATAATAAATTCTATATTTTTTTCCAAATAACTGATTTAACACCTCCAAGTACATAAAAGAAAATTCATTGAAATTAACTACGCCAGAAATGAAGCCATTTTTTAAAACTTAGCTACATTTGTTTTATTTTCTTTAATTTTTTTTAATTTATCTTGAATAGCATTAGTTATTCTTTATGCTTTTATATATGTGGAAGAAAATAGTCAAGAAGAAGGTCAAAGAAATAATTCCTTAAATATTGATAGACTGTTTATCACAAACTGACATTTCGACCCACATTGCAGGTCTTGTTCATGGCTAATATTATAATGAAATTTTTGGAATAAATAAAATAAAATAACATTGTATATAAAAATGAAAATATTGGAGTAACCGAGATATAAAAGTATTATTCAAGATAAAAGAAGAAGAATATATTTACTCTAAAATATATTTAACGTAAAGGATCTTTAATAATAGTATTATTATAAATCAACGCAGTAAATCAGTCGTGGTGAAAAACTCATCGATACAAATGCAAAGCACCGATAGTGAAAAACACCACTTTTCAGGAGAATGAAAAAACTAAGTAGAACAGATTCAGGATCGATTATGAGAAGATAAAAAAATATAGCTAAATAATAACAAACCTATATTTTTTCTCGAATAATGTTTTCACATTAAAAAAAATTAATATTAAAAAATCTTCAAATCTCGTATAAAAAAAATCTGTTAAAGAAATGACACCATCTTATAAAAGGTATAATTAGGTGTATCTGACATCGTACAGGCTAGGGACCTCCATTGTACGTCTCTTCCGAAGGACGGCATAATCAACGGGTTTTTATTCCGTTTAAAAATCTTAGGGCCACTTAATGAATTGCGAACGTTGAAAATCAAAGGTTGTTATGCTAACCACTAGACCATATCGGGCACTAATATGGTTATTAAGATTAAGCTGGCGATTATACATTGTGTACTTGATTACACAATGTATAATAGAAAGCAAAAAGGAGGTAAATTAAAAAAAAAGTTCAATATATAGAATTTTATTTTTAATATAAAGTTAAAAGTGGGGAGTAGAGCTGCAGCCCCCAATTAGGAGATCCAATTAGTGAGCCCCCACTGGCTGAAATATTCTCAGTCAGGGTGAGATGAGTAAAAAAATATATATTATTCACGCTCAAGTTGTCTAAAAAATTTATACATAATCTGTCTACTGTATAAAAATGTGCAGTATAAAAACTAAAGTTTAAAAAAAATAAATGAATATATTCAGTTTAAAACTGTGAACAAATAAATACTGCAGCCCTTGCAGGGCCTTGGTCTCCGCAACAACGCAGCTCCAGTCCTCCCTGTCAGCAGCTCGACTTCTCCACTGTCCGATCCCCATCCTCTGCAGATCGTTCTCCACATCACCCAGCCATCGCAGCCTGGGCCTTCTTCATCTTCTTCTTTCAATTCACATTAAAAGAGGTTAATGTTGTTTTTAATTATATTTCTCCTGTAAACTATTAATATGCGATTATAATATCTGCATCGGGTTCACAGAATATTGTAATATTTTCTTATATCCGTTTGGAATGTATTAATGAATCTCCTTCGCGAATGATTTGGCACTGCTCTCAGACAATGAAACCGCAGTAATCAGGCAGATAGATGTACTAAAAGAGTGCCCCAAAAAAGTAAAGCTTTTAAGTAGTATTCTTTCAAAAAGACCGAGTTTTTCAGCAGGAAATTCGACATACCTAGTTTGTCGAACATGATAAGATCAACATTGTCGCTCGCTTTAAATATCTAAGAGAAGTGCTTGGACTAAAGAGACTAGAGAAATGTAGTAACAATAGATTACTGAAAATGAAGAGAGCCTTATACAAGACAGAATGCATCTTCAACAGTGCCTGTCCACCTTCACTAAAGATCTTCATTTTTAGCACGGTGATCAAGCCTGAGGAGCTATGTGAGACATTTGCGTTACATAATAAGGGTGTGTGAAAGATCCTCATACAGAAAATAAAGTTATCAGTAAAATAATTGGACCAAAACACACAAACGAAGAATATAGGCTTCACTCCATAAACACCCCCAAAGAAGTTGTCCAATAGGGATGGGTAAGGTTGTATCTATCGGATAATTTGTTATTGATACTGAAAGTAGTTGATACAAGTATTTTACGGAGTTGATACAGATACGGTCGAAATTTACCTGGTAGAGATACTGAGTTGAATTCTTGGGGTGGGAGGTCCTACCAAAGTCACTCCTGAGTCAGTATCCACTACTAGAGAGAGGTGGGGTAGGGATAGGTAATGTTGTATCTATCGGATAATTTGTAGCTGATACTGAAAAGTATCACGACCGAAATGTACCCGATACGAATACTCGTTACAACAGATACCTGTTGGTACTATTGATGTAAGACTACGTGGGTGGGAGGTCCTACCAAGGTCTCCTCTAGATACTTGTATTCACTGACTAGTCAGTATCTACTACAATCTCTACTCCCGTACCTGCTACCTGCTAGACCAGATAGATACGAGAGGTGTATTCAAGGCCTTGGTTGTTAGAAGCATCAGCTATTCAGTATTCACGGACATATTCACTACCTCATGCTACCTTATGCTATTTATTACAACAACAAACGAATTAAAACTGGTATATATATGTATCTACTTTGTGATTGAAATTGTGGGATTTAATTTACCATAGAATATAGTTCTTACATTTTTTTTTTGTACATATATATATAAATACATTGTTCTATAATTTTTGAGCTTGAAAATTGTATTATCTCACTATAACTGTAGAAACTTAAAATGATTTCACATCTACTTTTCAAATATAAATTGGTAAAAAATTAGCTTTAAAATAAGATAAACAAAAGTAAACCTAACAAAATGCTTGTTGTTGGAAGCAATAATAAATTTCTCAGCTAACGGAGACTAATGTAATGAAAAATAAAAAATAGAAAGAATAAACAAATCGTTTAATTATTTTTCATTTAGTTTTTTTTTTTAATTATTATTATAAGTCTATATCCTGGCTGTGGATTTTTTTCTTAATTTAATAATTTGAAATGAAAACTCCTTTTTCTGCATTATCATACTATAAAGTAAAGGCAATCGACATAGATGATTGAAATCGGGTGCAAAAAGAAACTATTCGAAGAAATTGATAAATTTTTTCTCCAATTTTTTACTTTCAACAGAAACAAATTTTACATCGTTTTAAAGGAAAAATTTAGCTTCACAAAATTAAAAAACAGCACCGGAATATGACGAGGATTATAACAGCTATATCGTTTTAAAGAGTTTAGCATGCGGAGGCGGACAGACAAATTTTGTATTACAATCCAAATTCTACGTGTCTTGGAACGTGAATAGCAAAAGTTTGAGGTAGGGTTAACAACTATTTTTTTTTTTTGTTCAATTCCATAGCTTTCAAAACACAATTAACCAATAAAAAACTTGATTTTAATCATTTGATTCCTTATGCAGGTTACTATTTCAGCGAATAACTCTTTTTCCTTTAAAAATGATAACAAACCCTGATGCCCCAAGAAAAGCTTCTGTGTAGCGTATTAGAAGAATGAGAGTCGGGATAACTGTATTCAACTACAAAAATATCAAGAAAAATTATCAGATACAGAAAAGTACCCTATCTACTCATGACTATTGTCCAACCTCCCAGACATCGGAAAGAAGCGTCTAAAATTTTACGACCACATCAGCTGACTTAAATAGACCAGACTCCCCAATTTAGATACATGAATAAATATATATAAGCTGAGATACGTCCAGCGACTCAAGACTACTACACCCAGATAATTATGACGTAAATCAAAATGTAAAAAAGCTTCTTTGGGCACATGGTATACAAGTGGAAACTGACGAAGACAGCACCCACAGCCCAAAGACAAAAGTGGACCGATGACAGGTATAACGACTTTAGTAAATGAAGGAGTACTAGAAGAACAGGAAGAAGAAGCAGTCATGAATACTTGGCTTGGTTTGATAAAAGGCTAGTTACACTTATAATAACAATAATATATATGAACAAAAGGAAAATAACTGATCAAAGAAAATTTTGTCTTGTGTCTTAAAGCCATTTTTAAACCAACGGAACTGATCTGTAATCCGGAAAACTTATATATTGAGAAATTTTAATATAATATGAATAATATGCAAAAATAGTTCATTTTTATTTATATAAAAATCGTCTTGCCAAAAGGAAAAACTTAATAATAAATAAATATTATTTATTAATTCCCCTTGATCAATTTCATTATACAGAGAGCAAAAACATTTTATTTATCATTTTTCATATAAGTAGCAGCTCCGGGTATCAATGCTACTTTGTGAACGATTCCTCACATAAGACATGATGCTCTTAGTATGAATAGAGCTCGCTCAACAGATTTGTCTGAATAGATTCTCGAGATGGGACATGTTTTAAAAGAGCTATGTGAGGTGAATTAAGCCGTTGAGGGAAAGAGCCTTTTCATTGGCGGAGGCGACATCCTTAGACCTGTCTCTATTCGGTTATTCTACCTGCCTTCCTTCTAACTGGGTCGTGAGGAAATTTTCAAACTCTCTTCAATGAGGTTATCCAGTGCGACAAGCACAACTTCTTCACCAAACCAGCTCCGTTTAGGGATCAGGAGGGATTAGAAAACCTTCCTAACAACTTGTATTTTCATATCTCATATGTTTATTAGAGGATAAAAAACAATTAAAAATGTAAAATGAAATTTATCCTTTGTCTTTCATACAACTGAAATGTAGAAATGCCTTTGGATTCAAGTAGTAAATTCATTACTATTGTGATATTACTTTTTGTATTATAATAATACAACAAATAAATAGAATAAATGATATATAATGGTATGAGATAAAGGCAAGTAGGGAAACAACTCACTCATAATATTCAAACAACAAAAACTTGAGCCGTGAGCCCATCTTCTTTTCAGTAGCCACGGAGAATTATCGGGACTGAAGAGGTATCTAGGTTTGCAACTAGTAGGTTTGAGTGGGAATAAATTTTGTCATGAAAGGACTGATATCGGATTTGGACCCAATCTGGTCATTATAGGTGACTTTATTCGCAACACAGTAAAGAGCATTGAGGATTTTACGAAGGATTTTGGATTGTAAGGATTGGATACGAGAGGAATTCGATGGCTCAGAGCTCTACTCCCTTATTCCAAATAGGTCTTATAATAGTAATAAATACGTGTGTTAACGCTCATTAAACTAGTTTAATTACTTTTTTCCCCTCTATATATCGTTATTTTTAAATTTGAATAAATTAGTTTCATTACTTTTTTATGTATATTCATGTTTAATTCTTTAGTTTGTAATTGGTTTTGATTATAATGAACGAGAGAAAATATTGCAGTAATTGTGCATACAACTTTATTTAGTAGGTTATAGTTTATAGATACATCGAAGCATCACATTAATTCATATGTCGACAAAACACGACAGCCGATAGTTTTTGTGACGGCGGCGAGTCGCTTACAGTCATTGTTGAATTGGACTTCAATCAGGGAAGATCACTCATTATGAGTTCTATTTAGTGTAGACTTGGTCTAGTCTAACATTACTCAATACGAGTTGCAATCACAGTGTTGAATTGAACTTCAGTCAATGTGAATCACTCTTTACGAGTTCTTTTGTGGCCAATTGTATAACAGTAACGTACGTACGTACTCTGGAATTCTTCCAGTCATCATCATCTTTCTACTCATTGGGAGTCTTGACGATCGTCGATTGAGCCGCCGGTTGCCCCGACATAGTGCTTCTAATCAGGTATCTCTAATTAATACTAATAATAAAGGCCATGTTCAAGAGAAGACGTCGGAGAGAATTTTTTTGATGTCACTTATGGACATTTAGGTCTATTATTGTTTTGTATTAAATTTAAATTAATAGTTAATAAATTTCTTCTTTTTAAATTATACATTTAAATTCAATTTAGTAAATATCAGGCCTGTGTAGTAATTGTTCATAATTTCTTGTTTATTCTTTGTTCTATATATTTCATTAACCATATGTTTTGTTTTTTTCTACCATATGTAATTCTCTCGTTCATTAAATTTTATTTTTGTTCATTTCAATATTTCTTGTTTTAATCTCCTTTTTTTAACAGCATATTAATAATTTTTTTCATCCATAATTTTATTTACATCGTTGGTGCTCAAAACAGCCGGCATTTATTGACATGGGGTCGGAGATTTACACCTGTAGGTTTTATTTCCTTTATGGTGTCGCTCTCCGCAACAACGAGTCTTTTGTAATTAATCGAGAGCTTAGAGCGTTTGTCTTGTAAGGGTTGAAGTAGCCTGAAACGAGCAGTTAGTTACTTGTCGTTTCAGTCTAGTTTGAGGATTCCACATTGAGCGTTAGTAAAGATTAGTCCTAAGTATCAGTTCTGATTTACAGGAATCAGTTGGATACTGTTAAACCATACTGCATGGCAAGAAGTCATTAATATGTAAATTTGAAATTAATTTTGTAGAAGTGATCATTATAGGGATATTTTATTAAATTTCTCATAAGCTATGAGTTTCGCTAGTACTGTGAAATTAAACCTTATTTTACCTAAACAATATTTACATACTAAAAAGTTCCCCTAACCGCTCTCATTTATTAACACATCTTAATCTCCCTGTTTATGATAATGAGTATGACGCAACATATGGGCCTATAAATAATAAAATATGAGAAGCTCACGCCCTGAACCCCATAACATCTATATGCTAATGCAGCTGTATGCAAAATGCTAGCGAGCAATGAGATGCCATTCTTCCCCTCAGCCGAGCTCAAGAGCACATCTATTACTGCTCTCAATAGAATTCCGGGTCTTAAAGGACTATTAGATTAAATGAGTTTGTCCATCTGCATAAGGATTAGATTAAACTTGCATATATCTTGTATTGTTAATTATTTTATTATTAAATGTAACTTTTCGCGAGTACTTATGATAAAGAACAGCCAAAAAAGTGTGTTATTTAATGACCCAATATCATAATAACCCTTAAAATGCGGGCGACTCTCGGGCGAAATACTGCGAGCGCTGAGCGCGTACCATCGCTGTGGACTGAATATTTTTCACCTGTGCCAGCTCTATTGCTTTATTACGTTAAAGGTTTGTAAATTTAAATTATTATCATTAGCCTGGTTTTCACATATATTGACACTTTCAACAATAATTATATACGTGATAGAGAGAAAATCGTTGACTGGAAGATCTAATTAGGATGGAAATAGTTGGGGGTGCAGTCAATGTAAACAACTAATAATTAAGGCTTATTTATTGATAGTGCCGACGTTTCGACCTACTTTCAGGCCATCTTCAGGGTAAATCGAAGGAGTCGCGGCTAGGTGGAGATTGTAACTGGCAATTGCATTTTTGTCGGAACTATCAATAAATAAGTCTCGCTTATTAGTTGTTTACATTGACTCCACCCTAAATAATAATAATTATATACATTTTCAAGTATTTTATTTATTAATCGAAACATATTATGGCTGCCCAAGCTCAATCAAAATATCGATATTTAATTATTTATTTTATTATTAATGCCTTGTATTTGTATTTACATAAAGTTTATTTTCATTTTTAGCATTATTATCATCGATAAGTTCAATAATGCATAGACCATTATATGATGTGCTTTTGAAGTGAATCGTAATGTAAAACAAATTATAATAAATAATTAGTACACGGTTATATTATTTATACTCTGTATTTGTAATTACATAGATGTTATTTTCATATTTAGTTGTAGTATTTTTCACTTCAAAAATCTGGATTGCCTATGTAGCTATTTACGATTTCGTTAGATTACGAAAAATAAATCTATTGATGAACCTACCATACAATTTATTAAAAATATCAGGTATTTTTTAGCTAACTCTTTACTTTTATTTTATTTTTCTATAAAATTGATGATTTCATCGTCTCTATTTCTTTAATGCCGCCGTAGCTAAAGTTATACGTACATATCAGTCTCACATAAAGTTATACGTAATATTTTAATCATAATTTCATGTAATTATAAGATGAAAAAACATAAAAATTGAAATACGCATAACCATAGTCCCTGATCAACAGACCCATTATGCGCTCATATTACCCACCGATTGCTTTCGCCAGACGCAAATACGCCTCAATTGCACTTTAAGGGTTAGCAAATCGTTAGGATAAAAGGTTCGTATCATGCACCATAATAATCCTCGAACCATTTAGTGACTGGTACTCACACTTGTCCAGGCTGGAGAGATTCCCCATAAATATGAACTACACATACAAAGGGCACAGCACACATGGCTCAGCTGCCATATAAAGACAATTCTCAAAACACATAGCCCTTGAAATATGTTTCAGAGCCCGACCGACCACATCACGTTCTGAAGACAAATCACGCTTAAAATGGCTTTTTAGAATTTTAGAATGTGAAACCAGAAGTATCAGGATAACCATTTGTATCTAACAGTACAGTATGTATAAAATTTCTCCTGTAAAAATTATGTATTGTATATAATATATATAGTGCATATACTCAAAATGAATTTTACTAATACCTTTTTTAATTAATCTGGTCAGTTCTCTCACCATTTCATGTTGAATACCTGTACCACTACAATTCACGAATGGTCTTGGGTTCATTACATAGTAGAGACTACTGCTTTTTGGGCAACGGTTGTGTAGGGAGGTGATTTTCAGATATCACGCTCAACCACCAGATTTTTCTTCCAGTTAAGGATAACCAATTAAAGAGGCTGTATGAGCCCCAGAAGGGTCAGTAGATCTCACAGAACCCGCCCGTGGCTGTTGACAGATTGAATATCTGTTATCTACCCCAGCCGGATTTGAACCCGGAACCTTCAGCACAGCGACTTAGCGTTCTAATCACTGAGCTACCTTCAAGAAAATAAAATGAATGAAGGAATAAACGTGATTTTATGTGTTAGGCTCTGAAAAGATCCAGTTTCACAGTTTAAATTACTATCATTTTCTTCCATCTTTTTTTCAATTAAATCTTCATTAATTAAAAAAAAAACAATGATCAAAGCGGAGCAAGTTTAATGCCATATCCTTTCCCTTTGAAATTGAAATCGTAAATTTGAATGGTGCAAATGAATGATTGTTTCTCAATAAACGGAGAACTTATGAGTTTATGAGTATAAATTAACATAATTAACGCTAACATTTTTAAAGGTACAAATTTCATTAATCAATATAAAAAAAATTAAATTAAATTCTTTATAACTCAGCACCAACGAATTAGAAAATTTTAATAAATAACTTCTTCCTTACATACAAATTTATAGCTCTTTTTGAAGACACATAATGTAAGCCAGAGATAGGATAAATGAGGAATATAGAAAAAACGGGATTTACAAGTTAGGACTTAAAACCTAAAAGTCACTGCAGTGCAAAAATAAAGTTAAAAGAAGGTATATATCATCAGATAGAAAAATATATCTGTTTTGGAACAAAAAAAATCGTGTAGTTCAGAACTAAAATGCAAAGCTCCAAGTTGAGTAGATAGGTTCTGTTTTCAAATTATTCCAGGATTGGATACAGACGCTAGTTAATAAAGAATTTTCGTTATGAAATTTCCATCAATTTCAATTTCAGGCTATAAATTGAAAAATCTGATTTAACAGTATTTTTGTTAAATATAGTTTTACTTGTTAATGTTTATTTATGTAAAATGAAACCAAAAAAAATAATTTAATTATACCTGTCTATTATTAACTTTGCACAACGTCATTTTATTCATACCATATTAACAATTCTTGTTAATCAAAATATAGGCTACGACGTGTGACATTCATACGGCGTGGGTACGCTAAAGACTAAATTTACATGTAGCATTCATAAGCAGTATGATGTCATAAATTTTCATTCGCCCACTGCACTTGTCAAGGGACAATGTTTAAAGTCAATTTTATATTTCAGTGTGGTCGTATTTCAATAACATAATATTTAAAACAATTTTATTAGCCATAAGCGTTGTACCTATTGTATAAATTAAAATGCGTTTCAACCGTCGATTTATTCAAAATATTGTATTACGTATACATTGATACTTTTGCTTACAATTAAAGTGTATTCATATGTTGTTTATGAAAATTATACAAAATATGTCCGTCCAGTAAAAACGTCAATGATTATGGCTATTTGTTTCGTTAATGCATTTTTTACTGGCCCAAACGAGGCGTGGAGATGCAAAAAGGGATAAATGCATATTTTATCATTTTTAATTTTTTTAACGTTTTTCACAAAGATTTAGCGTCCTCTATGAGGTGGTACATGGTTCACCATTCAAAACACGCCAAAGGCAATATAATTTTTTAAAAAATAATTGTCTCAAATAAAAAATCATTTCATTAAAACCTGAATTAAGCATATGTTTGTGTTTCCTGAAAATTTTTCAAATTTGGATTTATCCCCTTTTCCATTTCAACGCCTCAAATATAATACAAATACAAAATATAATACATATGAATATAATACAAATGTAAATATAATGCCTCTTCCTTAAAAAAGCAGATGATCAGAAACATAGCAAGTGTCACGCACCTGATTTTTTTTCTTTATTATGATACAGATGCGTTTCATACATGATTAAATTTTTTGTTGGTAATTACATTACTAAGTAGTATTTTCGATATTTTTGGCCATACATATATTGAGGTAAGTTAATGATATAATGATTACAGTCAACCACTTTAATACAGGTACAATATAAAATAAAATAGGACAGAAGTTTTGGTGAGCATTTTGGTTATCCTACATGCTAGGATTTCATTTAGTAATTAAGTCATTAAAGAAATTAGGGACATAGTATACAGTCGTATTGAATGTTCCAATAAATAAACGAATCTTTCACAGGGTTATAATTTAAAATAAAATTTAAAAAATGGGTAGTACTTATATAATTCATTGCCATTTGCAATATTATATGTTTCATTGGTTTACTGTACAACAAGATGGAATAAAAGTGAAATAGAAAGTGCAATAATTGCATTTAATAAATCATTTTATTATATATATATATAGCGGTTAAACTATTAACAAACAGGTTTTATGAAAGTGTGAAAGAGAATATTTTAATTTCTGAAATAAGTCAAACAAACTATAATTTCAGGACAAATAATAAGAAATTAATTTTTATAATTTTTGAAACTGGATTCGGTTAAGATGAAGTGTTTATTTGTTATTTGAGATGTATGAATATGTTGTTAAACATTTAAATAGATGCAATTTACCATAAAAATAATAAATTCAAAAAGAACAATATGTACAATCATAAAGTAAATTTTTCTCTTTTCGTCTTCGTATGTTCTTCTAATCCAATTATTTTGACTGCAATAACATTTCCTTCAATCCTCGTTAATTTTTTTTCTCAAACCTATCCTTCCCCTTTTCCCCTGGCGTTTTTTTTTCTTAGTTGGTGAAGTCTACCCTCATAACCTTCTCTCATAACACGTGTTCTTTCTATGTCAAGTTTGTCTTATAAAGCACACATTTGCCTTTTTTTATAAGACAAGATATTAAACATCCTTTAAGAAATATTAAACTACAATATTTAATGCGATAATATTGTAAGAAATTGAAGACATTGTGAAAGTGTATGATGATGCAGACAAACCAAAAACTCCCATGATCCGAAATATTCAAAGAACTATGTATAATACATATCCCTTCCCCAATTAACAATCAAATCAGATCTTATGGATGAACACAAACATTATTAAATCTATGCAGGCACCAATATTTTTCAATCAAGACACCAATTAAAACGTTTTGGTTGTGTTCACAACTCTCATAACAATACCTTAAGAGCAATAATTATTTTTAACGTATTAAAACGAAACTAGGAAGTGCATCATATACGTTTTGTGCCATAAAAATCTCTCAAGGAAAGAAAAGATAATTATTTGTTAATTTGCTATTTCTTTGAAGAAAAGATTATTTAGCATATAATATAATATATAATCTACAATGGAAAAGTATTCGTCAAAAGCGAAATAAGTCCTAACTACCAAATCCAGTAACCCAAACTAAATCCGTCGGCCAACAGAAATGTAATAAATGTAATATAAAGAGCGAATTATAAGTATAAAATTAAGTGGTAAAAGTAGCGTAAGTGTTTTAAAAAATAGGTTTCAAATGAAAAAGCAAAAATCACCTAAATATGATCATTATTAAAATAGCGAAGATTAAAGTTTGTTTAAAAATACATTATTATTTAGAGATGGTTTGTTTGTAAAATAGAAAACCACCATTTGTGGAATAAATTTCAGTCAATTTTTTTTTAGTGCTCAAACTATTCTTCATAAGTTTTGCTTCAAAACCGATTAACATTAATTTATTGGCGATCTCAGATTTTTTTTTCTGTTTTTATTTTTTCCTCCTAGTACGTCTTCTTATGGTAAGACTTAGTCTCAATAGATTGCTCAAGAGTTCTTTACGGTCCACATTGAATGTCCTTTCATCCTTGTCAATTGTATGTAGACATATAAGGCTTCTTGCTTAAGAAACCACTTTCTTGTGGGCACGATAATCTCTACCTTTTATCATTTACTATTTCATACAGGTATTTCCTCAATTATTTTTGTTTTTATGGTTTAATATCCACGCCTTTATTTTAAATTAAAGTTATTACTAACTTGCTCAAGAATATTTAAATTTATAAAGACTTTACTAGATGGTAGATGATTAGTTTGTCTTGCAAGGTTATATATGTTGTTAGCCGTTTTTAGTGATATTAGTGGAAAAATTTCAACCAAGAAACCTTAAGTCTGTTAACTAAAAATATGAAACAGAAATGCCTCTCAATATTTCGCTCATTTAGGCATCTTCAGGGCAGAAAGAGAATAATAGTAAACAAAAAAAATGATAAATACACATCCTAATCTAGAAATACAGCAAGACACTAAACAGAGGAAACATCCACCACCTCCGAGGCTCAAAGGCAACTACTAAATCATAAGGAAGTTAACTAGACAGCAGCTGGAGAAGAATACATAATAGAAACAACTGAGAAACTAAATAGAAAATGCACTATACAGTCAATTCCATTATTATTATTTATTTTTTTATTTATTTTAATAATTTTAATTTTTGAATTGAAAAGATACGCCCAGGGCCGGGATTCAAACCCGGGTCTCCCACATTTCCGTTTTGTTCCTCTACCAACTGAGCTATCCTGGTTCGTACCTTGGTCAGGATTTTATTAATAAAAAAATAAATTATAATAATATATAATGACGTAAGTCAATAAGATCCTAATAAAAAGTCATTTTCATTGAACATTCTTCCCCTTGTATACATCGCAAAGTGCGAGAACACGGGGATATGGGATCAGTGAAGAGAATGGATATGTCTGACCGAGGTACGAACCAGGATAGCTCAGTTGGTAGAGCACCACAACGGAAATGTGGGAGACCCGGATTCGAATCCCGGCTCTGGGCATATCTTTTCTCCTCAAAAATAAAAATATTATTTATTTTGTTATTATTAATGTTCTGTGTTTTTTTGAAGTTATTGAGCGTATTGTGCATTTTTTATGTAGTCATTTATCAGCTGTTTGTTATACCTACATCCTCTATTCATAATCTTGCAGTATTTCGAGTTTAGGATGTGCTTTATTCGTTTTTTACTTCACTATTATTCTTTTTCTGTCCTGAAAACGCCTGAATGGACGAAATATTATACAGGTATTATTGGTTCCTGTTTTTAGTTTAAGGCTTTATGGTTGGGAATTTTGGTACTTGTGTGTTAGCCTCCTTATCTCGAGTGCCGTCTACTTATCACTCGTCTAATTTCAGTTATTTGTGTGTGCGTTAAGTTGTTTTTGTCTAGTAAGTATTGCTCATTGTCTATTTAAATGTCTGCATTGTTTATTAAATTTAATTTTGTGTTTTTGTCTTACTCCTTATGTCAATGCCTATTTAAAATGAACAAAATAACACTTTGTCATAATATCAGTCTTTAAAATGAAAATATGTGAAATAATTCCAGAAGTTCAAAATAATTCCGAAGACGAAATTATGTGAAAAGGTCAACAAATGGATTTTGAATGAACATAGTTGACCTTGATGAAATAGTTGGAAGAAAATGGTCCGGGTAGAGGTCAATAAATTTCTCTGAATATCTAGAAATATTTATTCAGTGCCCAACGTTTCGACCTACTTCATAGGTCTTCTTCAGGGCTGAATATGCAAAATACAGACAAATGAAAATTAAAAAAAATTTCTGTTCTTTTTTTTTGTTTTTTCTGTACTGTTTTATTATTAGTTTAATCACTATTATGTATTTCACTACCTTCCTGTCACTTGGTTATTAATACTCATTCATTTTAATCTTTATTAAGTATTTTCTATGCTTAGAAAAAAAATTTAATTTTACAATTTTTTAATTTTCATTTGTCTGTATTTTGCATATTCAGCCCTGAAGAAGCCCTACAAAGTAGGTCGAAACGTTGGCTACTGAATAAATATTTCTAGATATTCAGAGAAGTTTATTGGCCTCTACCCGGACCATTTTCTTCCAAGGATTTTGAAAAGGATAGAAATAGAGATTTTTTCGTCGAGTAAGGAACACATTTATATTAGAAGAACGAGGCTAGACGGGTTTAGAATGAGGACTTTATTATTACATTTTGTGTATTGCAATTTCCATTAATATGAATCAGAATTTAGGTCTTATCAGTATCAGAATTATCTGTGTGTCAGGTTGTAAAAAAAATGGCGAATTACAGGACCCGGATACCGGCTAATACACAAATATCAATTTTTTCCAATAATGCCTTAACTGGGTTATTAATTTATCAGTTAAAAGTTATTAGAACGGAATGTATATAAATACATAGCAAATAAACAGAAATATTAATATTATTGTTATTGTTATTCTTTTTTTTTCATTTGCTCATGCGCGATTTCACGTTATTTAAAATCTAAGAAAAAATCGACCAGAAAAAAAAGTCTAGCCATGGGACACCGAAATGGTCAACTCAATTAGAGGAAAGATTACAAGAGAACGCTCCATTGAAAAGCAAACTGGAAGCAGGGTTTGACACTCTAAAATTTATTCCCCTTAGAACAGAATGATTCAGCTATAATGGACCATGAAGCTGCTAGCGCTGGAATTCCCCCATAGATTTATACCCCGGACAGGTCACCAATCCAGGTGCATCCCTATACCTGTGCTGCCCTCCGCTAGGCGCCTTGTTCCCTTGCTAGAGAATACCCGACAGAAACACGAGGTGAATGACTAAACTGGTATTCCGTTCGGTACTATTCACTCCTCGAAATGCTACTGGATAATATCATGCTCAACAATACTCGGAAAATTTACATAAGCTAAGTAAAGGAATTTCAAGTGTTGTAAATGAGTACCAATAAAATAATTGTATTTGATCCAGCACCACCAAAATCCATGAAGGGTCTTGGGTACGAAATAGAGACTGTACTATTGCGAGGACAACGGTTGTGCGGGGAGGTGATTTGTACCAGATAATGCTCAACCTGCAGGTTTTAACGTAAATTATGACTACACACTTTAAAGAGGCTGGAAGGCCAGATCCCATAGGTTACATCCCCGACTTTTAAGAATTAATTAAATTATCCACCACAATCGGATTTGAACCCGAGACCTTCGGAACGGCAACTCAGCTCCTACCATCTAGCTCCCGCCCCCCCCCCCCCCAGTAAATAATTAATCAATTAAAATAGAAAATATTCAAGTGTAGTTCACTAAGAAAACAAAAACACCAGTAAATTAACTATAATGAACAAATAATATAGTAACTTTAAAAAATATCACAGAGAAGCTACAGATCGGAATCGAATAAAGAAATATACGAAAGAACAGAGGACTTGAAAATAACTACGACTATGTTTCTATGGATACATAGTCAGGATGGATCTCACAAAATTGAATAAACAAATATTGAATAAGATACACAATCTGAAATGCCAGAGTGTTTATGCTCAGCAAATGAAAGAAGAACTTGAATAGTTGGAAAGGAAGATACGACACAGACGAAGGAGAGAAAAATGCAACATTCAGAGAGAATAAAGGATTGTTGGAGAGACGAAAAAATGAACGCAAACACATCAAAAAGGACTTAATAAGCGTACCCGACATGTATCACAACAATTCTTGAACAACGGTTGTGCAGGGAAGTGATTTATCCGAGCACGCTCAATCGCCAGGTTTTTACCCCAAATTAAGGCTGCAGACTTTAAAGAGGCTGGGATAGCCCCAGGGAGATCTCCAGATCCCAAGATACCATCCGTGACTGTTATCAGATTAAGTAATTAATCTGTCGTAGCCAGATTTGAACCTTCGGCACAGCAATTCAGCACTCTAAACACTGGTATATCCCACTCTTTAATTCTAATCTTCCACAATAGTTGTATAATAAATATTAATAATAATCATAATAAAAATAATGGCACAGAGTGGTCCGTAATTACTGATTGGTAATTTTTTTTTCATATAATTACTAAAATCATCTATTCATCGAAATTCGAAATAAGATTGAATTATACCAAAAATGGTACATTTTGATCCATTTTTCGCCCCCCCCCAAATATAATAAATAATTAAACTGTTATTTTTAAATGATTTTTGTTAATTACTTTTCCTGTTCGGTACAGTGAACAAAATTAAGATAAACTCTATTATTTTATTGGTCGGTAAAAAAAAATTACTTTAGCCCTATTTAGTAATATATTAGAGTGTCCATTGATAGAACTATATAGGAAATGCGTGTCCCCTTATCATCCTAATTAAATGGAGAACTAAATTCTGGCCTTTAAAAATAAAATTGATAGGACGTCTTAGCGATTAACGGTACCAATAATGGTACGACAACGAAACAATAAAATAATTTTCAATAATTTTTTTTTTAATCAGTTTGACACTAAAATCTTTAGTCATTATAATTAATTCTAACCTAATCACAACTTTTTTTTTTGAGCCCCAAATGCAAATTATTCAATGTGAGACGAAACTATAGAAAATACATTTTTACTCTTCTGGGTGCACTCATGAAAAGACAACATAAAATAAATAATCCGGTGTCCTTCCACTAAAATAATAACATTAAATTATTTAATCAAGAAATGAATGAGGAAAGTGGAATAGAATACAAAAGCACCGCCATTGTTGATGTGAACTTGATTCTGGGTAGGTAAACTTTCCCCAAGCTAATAGCTTATCATAGCAAACTCTACTAAAGCTACAATACTATCATCTCAATTACTATAACTACAAACCCTAATAGTTAGTACTATAAAAATACTAAACTGGAGTCAATTTTAAAAGAATTTAAAAATTTTCAGTAATGCGAATTGATTTTAAATTTTAGGCAGATTTTATTGATTTTAATAACAGCTAATTAATATTATTTTTAATTTTTTTTTAATAATTTTAAATTATAATTATTATTTTATAATTAAAAAAATTATAACTATTGTTGATGGTGAGGGCCACACCACACTACTATGTAAAATCAACTGTTTATTTATTAATAGCTATTTTCAATTTACCCATTTATAAAATTATTTTAAAATTTAAAATACATATAAATTAAATTTTAAACAATTTAAAGGTAAGTAATTACCTTTTTTTTTAACTATCGACTAACTATAACGACTTTTTATAACTATCGAAGGGGTTGGGGTGATTCCACATTCTTTTGTAAAATCAACTTTTTATTTCTTTATTTAATTACTTACTTAAAGGTAAGTAATTACCTTTTTTTTAAATAATATAGTATTTTTAATTTTTTTTTTTTTGTAATCAGTATTGTTTATTTTCAAAAAAACGGATAAACTGAAAAAAAAAACTACAAAGAAATAAAAAGTTGATTTTACAAAAGAATGTGGAATCACCCCAACCCCTTCGATAGAAAATAAACACCATATTACATTAGATAAAAAAATATATCCGGTAAATTATAGAGAGTTATAATGTTTGAATAATGAAGTTGTTTATTACAAGTAATTAAAGTCAGTTGGTTTAAATTATAACATTATTTAATGATGTAGGCAGGGCCAAGTTTGGAGAAAGAATTAACTGTTTTATATTAAAGCTATAATTATTAATATTCACAAATCGAAAACTGACATGTACAACTACAGCCCATGAGGGATAAGACAGAGTCTGTACTGTTTCTTGGAAAACGGTTGTGCAGGGAAGTGATTTGTTCGAGATCACGCACAACCGCCTAGCTTTTGACTCAAACAATCAGTAGCCAGTTTGTAGAGACTTGATGACCCCAAGGAGGATCCTGAGATACCACAGGGTTCAGATTAAATAATTTGTCTCCCCCAGTCGGACTTGAATCTAGTAAGTTCGGCATAGCAACTCAGCACACGATATTAATTAAATAAAATAACTCAAGCTTGATGTGAACATATATTTTTCTTATTATAATGAGAGTATTTGCTCGATTAAAACAATCTCATTTTGTGAGTCGTTTAAAAAAAAGATATGAGAAAGAAGATAGGAGGAAAACATCAACAATAATTCATGATGTAATAATAATAACACTGCGTGGCCTAAATAACAGCGGAGAGGACACTCAAGAGTTAAGGGGAGTTTGGAACATCAAAATTTTATATTCCGTAGTTATTTTAAAATTTAATTAAAAAAGCTCTCCAGAAAATCAGAGTAGCGTCCTCAGACCATCCTCTAGAAATAACTTTTTTTATATTTTAAATTTAATCTAACTATTCAAACTTCTTCATACTTTATTAGCCCTGTATCACAATCTTATTAAAGTAAATAAACTAGATCGTCCCCTTTGCGGTTCCAAAGCGTTTAATCAAAAACCACCTTTTATTTATTATTAATACTACTTTTACCTTAAGAAATTTTATAATTACTAGTAAAAAGTAAAAACGACTAGAAATTTATTAGGGGAAATACAGAATTAACAATACAGTTTTATAGTGTACGTTTTATAGATAGATTCTAACTGGCTAATACAACTATGCAATAGAGCATAACTACAAAATAATTTAACTAGAACCAATAAAACCCATAAAGCGTCTTGGGTTTACCACATGGTAGATATGTTCAGTTTCTAAGACAACGAACGGTTGTTCATGGTGATTTGTCAGAGATCACGTTTTCCCCCAATTAAGGGCACCCACGTTATGCAGGCTGGGCTATCCCCAGGAGAGTCCCCAGATCCCAAGGGACCCATTCATGGCTGTTAACAGATTAAACAATTTATCAGATACGACCGGATTTGAACCTAGGACCTTCAGAAACACACGACCTACCTCCTACGTAACCCGCTCCCCCTAAAAAATAATTAATATTATGTAAAATATTAAAATTACCAAATAATCATTTTTTTTTACCTTAGGCCCTTCTTTTGTACTTTTATTATGTCCTTCTAATGTTCATTTATATTTCCTTCATCTGTAAATTGTTTACATTGATTCAGATCTTTTATTTTTAATGTCTGTACTTTACTATTAATCTTGTTTGTCTATGCCTTCTTCAGTACTGAAGAATTACTTAATTCAACATTTATGAGAAAAAATAATCATTATCGTTCTTAAGGTAAGAATAAGTAAAATTTATTATCAATCAATTGTAAAGGGGGGCATCTAAAATTTTACTTTTTACAAAAATATTAAAACTGTGTTATTTTAAATTATAATTTTATTAAATTAAATTAATAAAAATAAATATGAATTGTTGTTAATGCAGTATATAAAACAAAAAAACCTTTGCCACTAAAAACTAAGAACGGTCTGGGGTTCAGTACATGATAGAGACTGTACTGTATCAAGGACAACGGTTGTGCAGGGAGGTGATTTGTCCTAGATCTCGCTCAAGCGCTAGAGATTCCCCCTTGTTTTGGGAACCCACTTTATAGAGGCTGGTTGAGCCCCAGGAGAGTCCTAGATCCTATATGTTATATCTCCGACTGCTAACAGATTAAACAAGTCTTGCCAGCCGCGGGATTTGAACCAGGAATTTCAGCATGACAACTCAGTGCTCTACCACTGGGCCACCCGGCTCCCTTTATGCTAGATACTGTAATTATATCTTTTATTGGAATAATGGAAGAATATCGAAGAGGTAACATTTAGGTCTAAGATTGTTCCTCTTTCCCATGTTTTATTACAATTTTATTCAAAACAAACTAACCGAATTTCGCAAATAGCTTCCATTCACAGTCCAATTTCCTTGAAAAATACAAAGGACCGTTCGTTATAAGAAACGGGATTAGCATAAAGAAAGTAAGTAATGACTTTAGAAATGGTGGATAAGTCTAAAAGGAAACAATCCGAAACTAAATACTCCTTTAAAAGCACTTAGGCCCCTGACTTCCATTTATTTGTTTGTAAAACTAAATCAACTCTTACTTAAAGTTCTTTTATTAAACAAGAAAACAGGCTTATTTGTTATTAACTATTTATTAATATAAACAAATCAACTATTTTATTTAAATGTTGCTACGGATACAGTATATCAGAAGAATTTTAATTAAATCTTAAATAAAACTGAATATAGAATATATTTATATACTACATATTTATAAATTTAATAATGCATGGTTATTGATTCTAAAACAGAATCATAAAGGTATGCCCCAACTAGACATGATGACATTTGTAAATTAAATATTTATTTAATAAAGAAACATTTCATTAATTTTTGGCAAAGGAAATTATTTAACCATATTTATCCATTCATATATTAAATATTCACGGTACATCAGTTTACATACACTCTAATCATAAACAGTCCAACATTTAATATTATAAGGTAAATTCAGTAAAAGCTTTAAAATACATTATTAATGTTTTATTGGAAAATAAAACATTATATGTATCAGTGCTATAAGGGATGAAAATGCTCAATATTTTTATTACAAAATAATGAATTGTTTATATTATTCGATGTTATTAATTTTCTGTTGATTCGTTCATAATTAATTCACTTATTTTTTAAAATGTATTTTTACATCTTTGATATTGAGAAAAATCATGATGAACAATAACATATATTAATATAAAAACCAACTTCTAAAAACATATTCTGTAAAACCTAAAACGCGAATAATGTACTCTTAAAAAATACATCGAAATTAAAAAATTGGAGATAGATAAATTGTGAAAAGTGGTATATTAGTTCGACAAACAAAAATTTTCAAAGCATGGCGCTAGGACTAAATGGTATCCTATAAACAAAACAGAAGTAGACAGAACTATCTGAAGACAGGCACATAAAAATATCCCTGCATAACTACCCTTGGAGTCTCTAAGTATAGCTTCTGAGCCAATAATCTATTTTCAAACATTGTGAACGATATACATCATAATATTTTATGATCATAATATGCCTACGACTGGGTACTAAAACTGCATTTTATTATCAACAAAGGTTTTTAAGCAACAATGAATCATATAAAGGATAAATATTAAATATATATATATATATCATGAAATCTTTTAGCACTACTAAAAATCCTTAACAATGAAAGTACTAGACTAAAAATTAATAATCGTTTTCTATCTATCTATAAAATTTTGTTCAGGTAAGGGAGAATAAAAGGTACCAAAAAGCTGTAAGAACATGTATTAACATAATTATTTGGTGTTCCAGCGGTTGTAGGAAGATGAAATTCAGCCTCGATCACGCCCAATCGCCTGATTTTTCAGTTCTTTAAGGAATTCCATTTTACAAAAGTTAGATGTGTATAATGCTCTATTCATGTTTTTGTTTTTTTTGGAGTCGAATTATGCTCCAACATTTAAAAAATAACTGTACCATAAGGACCCATGAAGAGTTTTTGGTCCATTACGTGATAGAGACAGTACTGTTTCTAGGACTATGGTACTGCAGATAATTTATTCAATATGGTAAGAGCTTCGTATGGATCCTCTGGAGATCCCTCTGTGGGACACTCATCCTTTATAAAGTGGGTACCCAGAAGAGAGGGAAAAGCTAGATGGCGGTTGAGTGTACACAATCCGGTGCATCCTGCAAAATGCAATTTCCTGCACGATCGTTATTCTATAAACCGTAGAGTATTTATCTCCTACTGACTCTTCCTAGGTCGCTGTGGTCTAGGGAAGGTTATGGTATAGAATCATTTTGTGATCTAAATCGTTTTATTTTTTTATGATACTAAAAAAAATTAAGTGATTGCATATTTAGAGGTTTTGACGGCCTATTTTATACTGCACTCGAAGACAGTGTAACCTCTATGCACAACCATTCTCCTAGAAACAGTAAAGTCTCTCCACGTACTGAACCCAAGGCTCTTCAAGGAACGTAATGGTACATTTTTTTTTTAATTTTGGGAACGGTAACCGACTCCGAAAAAAATAAACATGAATAAGTCATCAATGAGTATAATGAAATTATCCAAATATGGAAATACATTCAAAACGATCCTAAATACATTTAAAATGGATGTAAATGCGTTAATTTGGCAGGATATAGCAAAACATGAAATGAAAGCTAATTAAATACGAAATAGTATATTTAAAAAACAGGTCCCTGTTCGTTGATATGTTACTGCATAATTTATACTACAAACAGAAACAGATTAAAAATAACTCCATTGAGTGTGATGTGTCTGGCTCCGCTGCTTGGGAACGGATTGGAGTGAACGCATTTGCATGGGGCCACTTGACCGCAGCTGGCAGGCGACATAACGTTCTATTTTAGTTGTCGCTTGTGGCTTGTTTCGAATCCAGTGACAAACGATGAGAAACCCAGCGTCCTGGGTTATAGTCAGGGGAGTGATGACAGATTAATTGTGATTAGCTGGATATGAGATCACTTGTGGGCATGCCAGGATTCATTTCGTCTAGGGATCTGAGTTTGTCAACCACGAGTAAGAGTAACTACCCGAATGATTCAACTAATTAAATCTGTGTTGTAGTGATGAAAAGAATTATGAGAAATATATTTTTTTTAGTAATATTATATTTATTAAAAAATATCAAAAAATCTTATCATACCCAGTACTCTTGATGTAAACAAAATCTAAAATATGCATTTAATTATTAAATTTTGTATATTTCAATTTCTATTAATGTGAACAAGAAGGAAGGTGTTATCAGTGTTAACATTATAAAAATGCAATGGCTACGTCACAAGTACCTTTTAATTATTGCTGCTTTGATTGTGAGTGGGATAGAGTATTGAGTTGCTATGTTGAAGGTTCCACGTTGAAATCCGGCTGTGGCAGAATTATTTAATCTATTAGCAGACACGGATTGGACCTTGGTATTTTGCTTGTGATTTCCAGGCCCTCCTCAGGCTCACCCAGCCTCTATAAAGAGGGTGCACTGAGTTTGGGAGAAAAGCCGTGGCAACTGACCTCGAACAAATCGTTTCCCTGCACATCCGTTGCTCTATAAGCAGTACAGTCTCTAAGAAGAACTGAATTCAAGAGCCTTCATGGATTGGAATGCTACAATTTTATTTTTCTTACAACGCAAAATAAAGTAATCACGTCGCCATCCGCTTCTCACTCCCACTCGCTCATTTTTTCATCTATTATTTTTTTTTTAGAATCCGATTTATTTCACTTTACATAAGCAATGGACATTAATACACAAACACTCTAACAAGAACATTAGTGCTAAATGAATTGACTCTATACCTTCCTTTTGGAACATTGTTTAAACTACAACACTTAAAGCGTCAAGCACTCCAATTAATGGCAGCGTCAGGTGAATCAGAAGCCACATCAATCTTGGCAATCTTAGCTTTCCAGTTCTGTTCACTAAATGGTGCTGCATTTTAACACCCTTAATTGTGTCTAGTTAATCCGACATTGTGACATTATCTTTTCCACAAGCCCATACATAAAAATGATTTTATAGCGTACGTTGCTATATTCCTCTACATACTATATTCTTCAATTGTATTATTCTGCAATTTATTTAATTTTAATTAGACATTCAGTAAGTTAACGATGCAATAGTTAATGGAGTCAAGAAATTTTAATTTATTTCATCGGGTCACATTCTGCGGAATAAAACAAGAATGTATGCAATACACTTTTATGAATACACAAAATATGACCCTCGGTTTTATTAAACATTTTTCGCAGAACAATTTTTTTAACACTTTTTCACAGAAGAGAATTAAAAATTTCCACGAATCATTAAAAAATACGACAGGGGTAGAGAAATGAGTTTGAATGTAAAATATATGCATGCACTTTAATTATTAGTTAAATTTTAATATAGATAACCAGTCACTAATTTCTTTTTTAGTCAAACAATAATTTTCAAGTCTCGAAAAACGAAGTTTACCCCCATAGTATGTGTGAAGTTTAAGTAAAAATACTTTAGTGCTTGGAGTAATTACAAGAATAATTATCGACGTAACAACCCATTAATTTTTATTGCATTCATAAATTATCACCAATACAGAAAACAATTATTACATCAGGTTTAACAGGATATGAACCATTCTTCGATAAAATAGATTTTCTTTATTACCTAACATATTAATTACGATATTAATAAATACTATACTAATATTAATATCGTTGTCAGAAAGCGTTGTTATTTTTGTTTCAATTAGCAATAAAAAAACTAATCCATTATAAAAGTGTTGAGACCAAGAGTAATGAAAAGGAGTGATAATATTTCTGTAAAAAAGCACAATAATAACTTTAACTGAGATTTTACTTTTTTATCTAAGAATGGAACATTTAGTTGAAGAGAAACGAAAAAATTAATGTTTGAAAAAAACTTTTTCACACAAACTGATTGATTTATTATTGATTCATTTAACTCACATATTGCTGATATGACGGTGATAGAATGGGAGTCCTAAATTTTCCCTAACTTGGTATTAGGCAAAATTGATGATGGTTTATTTTCATATTAATTTGTTTTTTTTTATTATTTAAAATAAAAACCATAGTATATTAATCTATTTCAATATTATTTTATATATTGTCAATATAATTTTAAATTTTACATTTTTTTATACATTGATATTTATGAGTCAAATTTTGTTTCTCAATTTCCGATTAACGATTTTGATTTTCATTCCTGGATGAATAGTGACATAATAAAAAAAAAAGTTTTTGTAAAGTTACCTGAAGGGAAGCCAGAACGTGACATCAGTAGGTCACGTAGAGCCACCTTACTGTGGGGTGGGCTTAGGGCGAGATCACGATAAGTTCGTAAGTTGAAGTTAACAAGATCATAAACGCGAGTGTGGATGGGCTTCGCCATCAACTTGGCAACTTCGTCGACTATAAAATTAAACATTTCTGCAACTCTGCGACGTATATTACGATTATGGATATAAATATTTTATGTATCAAATATCATCA
Source organism: Troilus luridus (assembly GCA_964056705.1). Classification (NCBI taxonomy): domain Eukaryota; kingdom Metazoa; phylum Arthropoda; class Insecta; order Hemiptera; family Pentatomidae; genus Troilus; species Troilus luridus. Next base: position 51,023,484 of record OZ057415.1, on the reverse strand, counting down.
TTGCTAAACTAACAAATAGTTAAACGATAATGGTTATGTATATAATAATATGTATACTGCGGAAAAATGATAAGGGATATTGCTAATTTCGTAGTATATACTTTAGCTAGCATTTATGCTATTATATATTTAATAACTAAATACATGTTTAATGAAAAATAACTTCTAATAAATGTTAATGCTTTTTATAATAAAAATAATATTAAAATGTTAGGTAAAGTAAATAAAACAAAATTAGTGGTATTCCAATTCATTTTTGCGCAGTTTATATAATAGTTGTGATATCTCCATCATGGCAACTGTCTAGCCTACAACTGTCACTGCATATCTCTCGGGCTGTTATCAGACAACGAAGTTTTTCTTGAAGGGTTCAGATAGCACATGACTTTGCTTTAGTTTGCGTTAGTCAAAAACCCTCGCCGGAGTTGAAGTTTGATTAAACATTTACGTAAGTTTGTTTATTTAATGTCTTTTCATGATACTCATTGAGAGTGGAGTGGCTCAGAGGAAGAGCCCTTAGTTGGCGTCACGAAGATCTCGGAATCAAATCCGGCTATGACAGATTTTATTTATTAGTTAATAGCCGATATTTAACAGTCGGGGATGGATCCTTTGGGATCTGGGACCCTCCTGGGGTTGGTTGAGGAGGAATTTGGTGGTTGAGGATGACCTAGGACAAATTACCTCCCTCCACAGTTATCACGTACTGAACAAAAGTCCATTCATGGCAGAAACGGTACAGTTTTTGTCGTTGTTTTTTTTATGCCACTATGGTTAATCGGAAAATGCTGCAGTGGGAGTCTTAAAATCTTCCTATCCAGGTATAATTAGGATAGGGATCTTTAAAGAGTACCTGGTACCGCACAGACTGAGGACCGCCATTTTACGCCCCCCCCCATCCCTCCCCCGAAAGGCAGCATACTCCGGGATTCTTTCTGCCTATGAAAAATCCTAGGGCCATCCGCCTTGGGCACAGGAGTTTGTTATCCTAACCACAACATTTTCCATACGTCTAATTACCACCATTAGCAGCTTTTTACGTTTCTCCAAAAAATATTAATGGGTTTATAATTTTTGGAAGGCGTTCATTTATAGGAAGTGAAAAGGCAAATATCGATATTATTAGTAGTTAGTTAAAGAGGTCAGCCGAGCCCGCAACAGGGAATAATTTGCATCGGTTATGAGCTTTAATAATACCACTTTCACATTTGAGCTTCCAAATTCCATCAATATCCCCGCCCGCTCCTGTTTCGCCACCTCCTGTAATAGCCTTACGTATTACACAATATTATCTAGTTCAATTATTTTCTCATTCCACATTGACTACGCCGATGTCTAGATAATGAATCTACAAATCGTTATTGCTCGAGATTAGTCAATGTCTTGAAAACCGTTCTGGACCTGTCAGGGAAACTGTACTGTGTACTCGCAGCTTCTGGATCTAATATAGATGTACTATCTCTCAATTAATATTATAACTAGCTGATACACACATGAGTATATATATACATATACATGAGTATGTGTATGTTTGTATGTAAAAAAATTAGAAAATGTGGTAAGGATGTGTATGAACGAAACTTTCAGTAAGGTTAGAAAATCGGTAATAACTTTTCGGAGAAGTTCGAGTACTGTTCAATTTAACACTTGAGTATGTCAGCAAAAAGGTGATATAAAACGAAAAAGGTTTGAATTTTAATGTTAATAGTAAAATATCCACGATTCAGTTTTTGGACGATTTGGTTATGTTGGGCTAAGACGCGGAAACTATAAAGCTAAATATAGAAACGTTGATGAAATACAGGTAAGGGCTGGAATAAATACGGATAAGACTAAGTATATGGTTAGTGGTGGAAAAGTGGGAGATTTTTGGGGATATTGTTTTAGGAGGGAATAAGTTTGAACTTTATGAGAAGTTTAAGTACTTAAGGTCTATGGTAACTAGAAAAAAATAAATTCAAGAGGAAATAAAGGCGGCAAATTCTTATTATTACTCGGTCTCAACATTACTAATCTCACGTCTTTTATCACGAAATCTAAAAATCAGAATTTATAAAAGCCATTGTACTCCCAACTGTTCTTTACAGATGAGAAACGTGGCCGCTAACGCTGAAAATGAACAACGGCGTAAGTTATTCGAAAAAAAGGTGTTGTGTGAAATTACATAACAGAATTAGAATTAAAAAATGACTTTTTGACATTTTTTACTAGTTTAGTCAACCAAGTAAGTCTAACACGACACTTCGCTACCTTTTCTCTAATGGTTTCAGTCCGGTTCTGAACCTGAAGTTCGGGAGCATAAATCGTTGTTTGCCTAAACTAGCGAAAAATGTGAAAAAGTAATCAAGGGATATAGGTGATAAAAAATAAAATAAAATGGAGACGCGTTTAGGTGGATATAAAAAACATGAAAGGTATTGTATGAAAAATATTCATTATATTATTTTGTATTTCTAATTATTATTAACTCTATTATTATTATTATCATTAATGTATTGCTCTACTACTTTTTCGAATACCATTGACTTGATGAATTTGTATTACTCTTTATTCCTTATTCGCTAATACTCTATGAGCTATTAAACATTCCCTCTTTTATATTTATGTAAAGGGTTCCCAACTTTTTTTATTTTTTTATCACCCATATCCCTTGATGCGCATATGTATTTTTATTATTTACTGTGCATCATTTTAATTTGTGTTTATTTTGTTTTTTTAACCCTGAAGAAGACCTGCAATGTTGGTCGAACCGTTTGCTTTAAAATAAATAGTTCTCCTCATTCAAGAGATTTTTTTCTGTCTCGGCCTCCTTCGATACCATTTTCTTCCTCATAAATATAAGGGCAACTAACAGTATTCTAAATCAAAAAAATTATAATCCTCACCATTTCGCCTCTTGAAAGGAATTATTTGATAAATTTTATAGCCCATTAAACATTAAAATTAGAATAGAGTAAAAGGAGACGGAGTAAAGAAGGCTTTCACGACAGAGGAGATTATAAAAACAAAGCCGACATGATGATCACGACTTCTCTAACAACCTGGATCCTGTTCCGTGGCAACTCGTCTGAACTACTAACTAGTCTGTGTCGTCGGAGGGTCTGTTTCAATTTGGTCTATCTCGGGTCGTAATTGTGGTTTCGTCCGACCACTTAACTAACAGGGGAGTCAGATAGCATGTCGGAGAGACAGTATCTAAAAAGTCATAGACATTCCTGAATGTTATTATATCCAAATCGATACAATATTCATTGATAGTAAATCATCTGATTAATTAGAGAAAAATGATGTGTAACAAAGTTCCTCCCAAAGAGAAAGAGGAACACTCCAAAGAGATCGTTTTTATCGCAAAAGTAAATCAGTAAAAAAAAAAAAACTCAAATGCTACAGATAAAAATGTATACAAGATAAAAAAATAATAAAATATTGCTTCTTTGTTTATTTAACTTTATACTCCTATGGTTAATCGGATGATGCCACAGTGGAAATCCTAAATTTTGACTATCCAGGTATAATTAGAATAGGTATCTTTGGTCAGTACCTGACACTGCACAGGTCGAAAATCTCATTAAGGGTTTTTTACTCCCTTATATAAACCCTAAGGCCACCTGCCGGGCTGCGAACCCATAATCTTTGACATTGCAGGTCATTATGCTAAACACTAGACCAAAGGTGACCCTGCCCCGCATACGTTTACCATTCGGACAGCACTGATTAACTTAAAGTCACCCATTACGCAGTCCATTAACTTGACAAGTCCATCTTCATCTTCGCGACACATCAATCCGCTAGATATTCTGCGCAGGACCTCATTTTCAAATACCTTAAGACGTCCATCCATCAGCAACAGAGGAAACATTTCACACCCATAAAAGAACTTGAAGAATAATAGTTTTATAAAGTCAAAATACTTCTATTCTAATCGGATGATAGATAACACAGATGGATTCCTGAAGTTCGCCTATCAAAATATAACAAGGATAGTGATATTTAACGAGAACCTGGCACCAAAAAAAGGATCGGAACCATCATATTACGTCCTATCCTAAGGACGGCATCTTGGTCATAGTAGGTTGTTATGCTAACCACTACCACCATGGCTATTACCTGAACCCAAGTCCATTAGATCAGTTTTAACGCAATCCTCCCATTCAAGCTCGATCTTAACCTTCGATCGAGGTTGAATGGGACTGACGTCCGCCAGCCAACACATAAGAATTTGTTCCTTAAAAAGTTAAGGAAGCCTACCGGTAGTGGTCCGAAGGGTAGACTAAGGCGTAAGTAGGAGATTGAACATTAGTTATCTGCTCCTAATTCATCCCACAAAGTCGAATATGGAATATATGTTTTCATACTTTTAGCGAGAATTGGATATACGAGAGTCGGAGAATCAAACATGCCCTATTTCGTTGCCTCCATGAAGTAGAAGTTTAAACTACCTGAAAGGCTGACAGAGAGGTTATAATCCAATTAGCTGCGCATGGAGACCAAGTGGAAGTCCAGAGATAGAGCAATTATGGCCCTCCGGGAAACAATGGCCGCTACTGGGGACGTGATGCGGTCGGACCTCAAACCCATCTCGCTAACTCTCGCAATATCTCACGCTTCGGCTACCTCCTTATCAATCTAATAAGTCACTGTCACAGTTCTCTTCCAACATACTAACCAACTCCAACAATATCAACGAGTAGATAATGGGATTCGGAAGATAAAAAGATGGAACATTTGATTAACACGATTTGATTGTTCTGTACATAATTGCTTAAAGCTGTATACACCAGAAGGGAGCCTGGTTGCTCAGTGCGTAGAGTTGTGAGTACTAGAGCTGAGGGTTCGGGTTCGAATCCGGATGTCTAGTATGTACATATAAATTATTCAATCTGTTAAAAGTAATAGTTTGACCCTGTTGGATCCGTATACCTTCCTGGAACTCAACCACCCTCAATAAAGTGGTTATCCTTAATTGGATGAAAAGCCTGGAAGTTGAGCGAGATCTCGGACAAATCACCTTCCTGCACAAACGTTGTCCAAGAACCAGTACAATCTCCACCATTTACTGAACCCAAGGCCATTTAGGGTTGTGGTGGTACAACAGAAGGGAAAGGGGTTGTTCATTGCGTAGAATTTTCGGTTGATAATTCATTTACTAAATTAAAAGCCATGGTTTGGAGCAATCCAAAGCTGCCTGTTGCACCCGCAGACCTTATTGGGGCTCACACACCCTCTATAAAGGTAGATACCCTTGATTAGAGGAAAGACTTAAAGGTTGAGCGAAATCGTAGCCTGTACATCTGCTAGAAACAGTACAAACTCTGCCATATCAGTACCTTCCTACGCACCACCAACTACTAAACTTAAATCCCCTAAAGCCACCCCATCTATTACTTTTATACATAAGTAATCTGCATAGAGTGCTGATTTGCCATGCCGAAGGTCCTTGGTTCAAATCTCCCTGCAGGCAAGACTTTTATTTAATCTGTTAGCGGACAGAGATGGATCCTGTGGGATCTAGGATCCTCTTGGGGCACACCCCGCCTCTATAAAGTGGGTCCACAAAATAAGGGGGTATATGTATGCTGGGGGTGATCTAGGATATCACCTCCCTCCACAACCGTTGTCCATAAAGCAGTACTGTCTCTACCACGTACTGAACCCTAGAAAGAGTCTAGGGTTCAGTATGTATTTGTAGTGGTGCAGGTATGAAAACTAAAGACACGCCTAACTACTGATGGAACTAACAGGTTTTATTAAGATAAGAGGCCTTGATATTGAAAGAGTAAACTCCATTACCTAATTGGACACCACCGTCACGAGCGAATATAATGTTTCGATAGAAGTCAAGAAAAGAGTGGCTGTGGCAAATAAACCGGCTTCTTCGGGATAAACCGGCATGTAAAAACCAAACGTTTGTCGTGGAATACGAAAATAATTCTTCTTAAAACGCACATTAAGCCTGTTCTTCTATACGGTTCACAAGCCTGGGTCATAAATAAAGCCAGTGAACAGAAAATTGCTTCAAACTTTTGTAAGGAAGATTCTAAAGCGAATATATCGACCTAATAGAGAGGAGGGAGCATGGAGAAGACGTACCAATGCGGAACTAGAAAATCTTTTCCAGACACCGGACATAGTCAAAGGAAAAAAGCTTAGTAGGTTGCATTGTGGCTAGAATAACAAGTGTCGAAGAGCCAAGAAGAATAATTGAAGAACAGAACAGCGCACGCGAAGAGTAGGGCGAAACGTTGTGAGGCTGGGTTCAGTGAGGACTTCAGGTGTTAATTAAATCTCCGGAATTGGAAGTTCTAAACAGAGAGGAATGGTGGAAAGGTATGGAGGAGGCCAAAGCTCATTGATGGTCTATAGAACTACGAAAAAAGAAGAAGAAGAATACATTTATAACATATCAAATTTTGAAATACCAGAACTAGAGGGAAACGAATACCAGAAAATTCCACCTTACAAACAAGGTGTATACCTTACCCTAGAACGTATCTAGAAGTTATGTTATATGCCTACGGAAATTCTCGCAATATGATGAGATGGTGGAAGGAGCATTTCCTCTAGGAAGCTGTAAAGGGAGAAATGAGCAAAGAGGGGGGAAGTGGTTTATTGAAGGGCATAGGGGCTGCTGGTGCCTGGTACTAGGGAGAGAAAGAGAGAGAGAAAGAGGGGGGGGGTATTGCTATCGGAAGCTGTAAGCCAGCCACCAGGCAATATCTCACAGCTCCTGTTAAAAGCTTCATTTTATACAAATTATACCGCGTATCTCTTCCCTCTTGGGATTTATATATTTTTCCTCTGAAAGGCTCCTTTTTTTTGTTAATCAAAGCTTTGCATAGATATTCTGGTAACTAGTTCAACGAAGAAACCAAAATCAATAAAATAAACACTATATATATTTATGAATTTTATGAAAATGCAAAATAGTATAATGGTTCACACCATTAAATGCGTGGCTCGCCCAAAATTTTAGTTTATGAGACAGCTTAAAGAATATTTCTTTCCAACATCGGTAGAGCATATCATCAAGTCGTATCCAAAAGAAAGCGACCTGTGCAAAAAACAGCAGATAAAGCCAAACTGGTTAAAGATGTGTTTTAAGTAAAAAAAAAAAACTTTTGTACCCGTATAAATCACGAAGGTTCTTGGGTCCGTTTACGGTAGAGACTAAATTGTTTCTAAGCGAACGGTCGTGCAGAAAGGTCATTTGGGCAAGACCAAATTCAACCACCGGGATTTCCACCTAATTAAGGGTTCCACCAATCCATTTTTAGAGGTTTGGTGAGCCACGGGAGGGTCTTCAGATCCCATAAAATAGATTAAGTTAACTTCTGCTTCTAAAAGTGGCTATTCTATTCAGATGTTGGCAATTTTAACGGCCCATCTTCCACGAAACAAATCAATTGATGTTAGGTCTGTCCATTGAGGCTTTTCAACTACGAGCAACGTCTCCGACCTGGTCCTCTCTTTTGTTCAATCTAGCGCTGTATGATTAACTGTACTTTTCACGTGACCAGAATATGCCAATGTATATGTTTTGCTGCTGCTTTCGTTTGCTGGCATGGTGCACCCATGAAACTCTGACCATACGCCAATAAATCCCCACCTCGTACATGCGCGTACAGAAGGTACACATTTACTCGAGCATACGAAAGTGACATTGCCTCTGATCCGTATCGTAATACTAAGAACACCTAACATCCGAGAACTCTGATTCGAGTCTGCTCCTTCCTGAGTTGGTTAAAGGCACTTTTTTCCTTCTCTACACGAGACCTGATTTCATTTAAGTGATCCCAGGTATCTGTTATGTTACATCCCAGATATTTACCTCCCAGTACGTTTACCTTTTTCTGTCACCCTGTCCATGCCGCAGATTTCCTTAGCTGTTTTTAAAGTTGCTTGTTTCATGTTACTCCACTGAGTCTCAACGTTGTCCTCTAGGTTTAAATCACTGATCCTTTCCCCCAGTTTTTCTGCGTATTCCGTTTCTTTATCAAATTCGCAAAATCCCCATTTTAAAAATGGCCAATTAAAAAATATGCCTTGCACAATTTTTTCAATTGGAGTTTTGATAATGTCTACCCATAGGGAAATCCATGATAAAAGAATCAGGAAAATTAAAAATGTTGAGCAATAGTGACTGGGTGATTTGAAATGAATTGACCCCATAATGTGCATGAAATCCTTAAGATAACTAAAGAATTTAAGTTGATAAGGATTAATACTGTATCCGTCTCAATAGCTTTCCAATTACCGCATTGTACGAACCAATTTTTTATAAGATATAATGGGTATAGTAAAGCTATCCTAAAAAGATGGATATATGCTATCGCGGACTTTTAAGTAGATCTAGATAACAAGAATATTCCACCATGCATTGTTTTCTTATATCTCAAAGGAATTAGGGAGCGTCTACGATGAAAGCTCCCAGGCGGCTTGACTTTTTCTAACACATCTAACAATTATCGTTATATTCCAACCAATTTACAGAAAACCTTGACAAATTATATACCTAAATCTTCCTCACGAATCACTATATCTATTACTGAAAACCGCATGAAAATCCGTCCAGTACTTTTTGAGTTTACCGCGAACAGACAGAAAGATGAGGCGGAGGACTTTGTATTGATATACAGTATATGTAGTATATTCATTTATAAACCAATCAAATTTACAACAAGAGAACTAGAGACCATTTCAACTTTCTGAACATATTATTTGTTATAACAGGATCGTAACAAGTATGACAGAGAGTTTACCACAAATCTTTTTAACTATGTACACGTTTTAAAACACACCGCCTAACTCGTGTAAGTTATACGAAACAAACGCTGCTAAATTCAAACAGATCACGAGTACGAAGCCACGGGTTTACATCAAAACTAGCTCAATCCTCTACGGAGAAGTGATTAAAACTTTGGCGGGCAGAGTTTTGCAAACACACGGTCCCTGGTGCTTTAAAATTTCATCCACCAAACAGAGGCGGTTCTGAAAATTTTAATGATATCAGAGGACCCTCAAAAGGAAGGTTATTAACAAGTCAGTTATTAATGTTAATTAAATTTTTATTTATTTATAATTATATGTGTTGAGATGGATATATGTGAGCGTGGAGTGGCTAAGGTAGGTAACTGATTTACCGTTTCGAATTATATTTCGTATATTGTAATTTCGGTTTATTTATTAGTTTTCCTTTTTCTGATTTTGTCAATATTCCAAATCTATTGGTGCGTTGTTTACTGACGGTATACATTCGAAGTATAATGCATTTATAAATATATAAGGTGGAATGGAATTAAATTGGGTTGAAAAAAGATTGCTTTAAGCCTGAAGAAGGGCGCCAAGAACACACTTTGAGAAAAAAAATACGGAAAAACTAATCTGAGGGTATTTTCATATTGAAGAGAAAAGAATTATCCCCGGCTGGGATTCGAACCCGGATCTACGCCTAAAAATCTGAGGGTAGTTTCTCTACACTTTTATTCCCTACAAGGGATGCCAAAATCCTATCCTGAAATAAACCAATTGATGATCTCAGGGAAATTAAATTATCACTAATCTTACATATTTTCAGAAGAGAACAACCCTCAGAACACCATAACAGGTAATTGATTTGCAGTTATAAGAATCGTTTAATTTCTAATTTTTTTTTTTTTTTAGATGCTGTATAAAATATTACAATACGAATATTAATATAACTGTGTACGGACCGGAGAAGCTCAATGCGTTAGGTGAAGTGTTGCTGTGCTGAAGGTATCAGATTCTAATACGCCTGTGGAAGAATTTATTAATTCTGTTAACAGCCGGGAATGGGTCCGTTGGAAACTGGGACCTTTCTTGGATCATCCCAGTTGGTACTCAAAAATACGTGGAAAACCTGGCGACGTGGAGAGCTTGATCTCGGACAAATCAACTCCCTGCACAACCTTGTTCAAGAAACAATGCAGTCTCTATCACGTAATAAATCCAAGCAAGACTCTTCATGGATTGTAGTGTTACAGTTTTTTTAAATAAATTGTAGAATTATAAATTATTTTAACGATAAACAATAATAAATATATAACAGCCACGTGTTTGCATTTCTCTCCTTCTTTTAGTCTGTCTAAATCACACTAACTCCAACTTCCATTTTATAGTCAAGGAATTATTAGATTGGGTTGATGCCCTAAGTGTGTATACTTGTTTGCTGCTAAACCCTTAGTTGCGAAATATCTTCCATGTTGTAATTAATATAACTTTCTTGACATCCCCTCTTTTTTTATAGAGTAGAGAGAAGAGAGGAGATGGTATGGTTAGGTTTAAGTATGTAAAAGAGAATAATCACTAAATTAGATCTAGACTAGTCAATAAGTTATAATAATAGTCTTTAGTAAATAAGTCTTAACAATTTAATTCATATAAAAAAACTCTTGAATATCCATATCATGTCTGTTCAATATTACTATAAATATCTTTCTTACAAGTCTTCTACCGTTCTTAACTTTGTGAATTAAGTTTGGGAAAAGGGCGATAGGTTTTCCGAAAATTAAAAAAAAATCAGTAAAAAGGAAACCAAGAAGGTTAATTTCGACATGATTTATTTGTCTCGTCGATGGACAATTTTCGTAAGATGATAAATTACCGTTGGCAGAGGCAAGCAGATTTCTAATTAGAAAGCAAGCATAATTTGTCGAGCGGGGACGGCTAAGAGCTAGCGGACTCGGCGATGAGAGAGCAGTAATGTTGCCCCAACGTGGTTTAGATAACAGGCACAAACATCGTTAAAGCCCTGATTAGCTCAGTCGCTAAAATAACCAAACACTAAGATCATTTTCTCGTTTTTTCTTTAATAATTCATCATTTGGATGAGCATGTTGTAATATTTTTTATTTAATTTTATTATTATTTATTATTTTTGAATAATTCCACATGTGCTTAATGAATTATGTTGGAAGGAATTCCTTGTGAAAAGGACCTTTCACCACCTTTAGGTGGAAACAGTAGGGCACTTGTCCTCGACGTAAGAATTAAATAACATTATCATCATCTACCGCCTAAACAGTTTGAGGAGACCCTTAGTAGAGATTTATTCATTTGTGTCTGTTCTATACCACCTCTATGTCACCAGCATCCTTCACCCTGCTTCCAACTTCAGTCTTGGTCTAACTCTCCTTCTCTTGCCCTCCACTCTAGGATTGTTTGCACATGTATATTTATTTATTATTATTTGTACCACTACAACCCATGAACGGGTCTGGGGTTCAGTACATAGTAGAGACTGTACTGTTTCGAGGACAATGGTTGTGCAGGGAGGGGGTTTGTCCTAGACAGTTTTCCCCCTTATTTTTGATACTCACTTTTAGATGGTGAGTGAGCCCCAATGAGGGACCTAGATCCTATTTGATCCATCTGCGGCTGCTAACAAAGTAATATAATAATAAGTTCAAGTCTTGCCTGCAGCGGGATTTGAACCAGGATTTTCGGCTTGGAACCCTGCAGATTTTTTTAAGAGAATTTATAAAATCTTAAGGAAAACAATATTGGTTCTATTATTTGAACGTTTTGATCAAAGGTTAACAAATATGTGTTTAATGATAATGGACCACAAAGAAGATAAAAGAAGGGGCACCAAAATTAAGCTTGCCGCAGGGGGAAAATCCAAGCGTTCTTAGTTCCATTTATTTTTTCACACATTTTTCATTATATACATTTTTTTAAGAATTTTATTTCTAATGGGTTACTTGCTAATTTATTTCTAACGGGTTACTTGCTAATTTATTTCTTATGGGTTACTTCGCATGCAGTCATAAGCGGCAACGAACGATCTGGTGGCTAATGCAGCAGCAAAATGTGGTGAGGTTCCTTCTTAAGATCCACATTTTTGACGGAATGGTTAAAAGTGATATCCAATAAAATTAAAGAAAATTGAGACGAAGAGTAGGAGATGGTTTCGCAAAACCACTCCCTTCAAATAAAACATTGCTTTTTTACCTCCAAACGGTCGAACGTCAAAAGAATATACATAGATTAATAGGTCGCTAAGAATCGGACTTATTTCTCTTATTTCGAGTTGTTTTACCACATATCATATTGACATCGAAAACCCATGTTTTTTTTTAACTTCCATAATACAAAAGAACATTGACTAAAAATAATTTATGAGGTGAAGATAACATTTTTTGTTACTAAATATGTAGTCAGAAACCTTAAACATAGCCGCACATATCGTACCTGAAAATTCGTATGATGATCCACCATCCTTTGTATAGTAATAAGTAACGATGTTTATTACGAACAAGTGAAACCTACTTACCGAAGAGAACTATTACGTGGGCGTTTAGTATGAAACGTTCCCGACCCAACAGATTACTCCTCACCCCCAGCGTTGCGGCCCAAACGCAGAAACTTTTCCCATTACCGCCACCCCAAGCCCCTATTCTATTAATAGTAAAGCCAAGATCCATCTTTAAATACCCTCCAGTCTCGCAAGAATAACCCTCCGTCTTCTCTGCTACCAAAAATTCGCTATAGGAAGACAAGGGAATCCAAGATTACATATATAAGAAGCAAGGTGTTATGTTTCACGTCGCCAAAGAAGATAATCTTGAATAACCAAATATTGTATTTTAGAAGTATTAGCAGGCACCATCAAATATTAAATTCCTCAAGTCCTCAAAGAGTCTTAGAGCCATTACGCGCTAGAGACTGTATAGTTTCTAGGACAATGGGGTGCAGGGAGGTGACTTCTACGAGATCACAACCAACCGCCAGCTGGGTGAGTCCGAAGAGGGTCACCAGATCCCAAAGGCTCCATCCCTGGCTGTTAACAGATAAATTATCAGCCCAGATATGAACTTGGGACCTTCCGCAAGGCAACTCAGCGCTCTATTACTGAACCACCCCCACCCCCTCTCCTATTTAAACGAACGGTAAATTTCTTATTAAATTCCTTTTTCACTCTTGTTTTTGGGCATATCCATAGTTTGAACTAGGGCTGAAAAAAATTCAATGCCTTAACAAATACAAGTAGATCTGAGTTTTAAAAAAACATTTAATTTACATAGAGTTATGCAACGGTAACTGAAATTTAACAATATTTAATGATACTTTTTAATTATTTTTAATCCCGACTCGCCGAGACATAAGGGAAAGGAAATTTATTTGTATGAATCTATCGTTGTTATAAATGGTAAGATTACAGAAGATCGAATGCAAAAAAAAAACCACACATTTTTTCGTTTTCGATCTATAGCCTTTACTTAAGAATTGATATAAAACTCACATAGAATCATCTATAAGACACAAAAACAGTGTATAAAGGCATAAGTAAAATACTTCTGACGACAAGGATTGATTTTGAATGAACTTATGAAATATTTTCACTCACCTGAAAAGTGGTGTTAATTATTCGACATCATTTGCTTCGACTATGTCTTTTCTATAGCAATTAAACAACTAATTTTACAAGATGGGGAAAGTTTGAGGACCAAAACCTTTACCCGAGATAACAGAGCCTTGGTAAGTTTATAAGAGTAGTTTTTGTGTTTGAAAGGTATCGTCCTTCCCAACGGAAGGGATCTCCCCGCACAGGGGAACATCCGTCCCTTGGGGTTGGGTTTTCCTCCCGGCCAACTCGATCCAAGATCTACCTTGATAGCTATCCTCTTTGGCAGGTAACAGCTTTCACCTGTCCAATTTTAGTAAAAATAGAAAAAAAAAGATATATGAAAGCATTGGTATAGCAAAGAATTCGACAACGAATACCAGTTTTTTGTTTTCGATGTTAGTAAATTTTATTTAAAAAAGATCTAGAAATCCTGTTTTTGTTTTTTTAAAGAACTAATCAACGTTGCTGACTCGCATTCATTTACATATCTACACTAGTGTTTCTAATGTGGCACAGCTCAAAAATGTTTTTGAGTTACGACCAAGAAAGAAATAGGTGTATATCTATCATTATTACCCATCAAAACTGTATCTCCACTACTAGTTAACTAACTCCAGCGTTAGTCTGCCAAAAGGTAACTTGTGCCACTTAAAGAAAAGAGGCATCAAGATATCTGAACCGATGTATTTGCAAAAAGAAGAAGACATAAATTTAGAGAAGGCCTATAAGCTATATAAGACGATGGAAAATTGATTCCAGGGTGAGAGAATAAAAAAAAAACCCAAAAAAAGTGATCAATACCAAAAACAAAACAAGACCAAGTAGAAATAAAGAAAGCGGCGATTCCATATGTCAAGGGCACTACGAGTAAAATAGCCTAAGTCTTAAAGAAGTTCAAAATAAGGTACAGCAATGAAAAATAAGCCAGGTTCTGTGATGAGCTAAGCCTCAAGACGCCAGGAATCTACTACATTCCATACTCCTGTGGGAAGGAGTACATCGGTCAAACAGGAAGACTAATACCAGACTTTAGCAGGGTTTAAGAGTGGTTGACCATTTATCCTCTGCACTTGAAAACAAGCAATACTGCACTGGTGCCTTTCTGGACATTGCTCAGGCATTCGACCGGGTATGGCACGATGGCTTGCTTTTCAAACTAAAAACCCAATTACCCCAATCCTTATATCTAATCCTTAGATCCTATCTCTCAAACCGTTCCTTCAGAGTCCGCTGTGGTCCAGAGTTCTCCACTTGTTATCCAATCGAGGCCGGCGTACCTCAAGGAAGTGTCCTAGGTCCTATCCTCTATATCTTGTTTACAGCCGATATACCTTTAGATCCTGATACCTTCCTTGCATCCTTTGCCGATGATACTGCCATACTATCAACCCATTCAGACCCAGAACTGGCATCTGCCCATCTACAACGACACCTCTCCTTAATCGAACATTGGTGCGCCAATTGGCGTATCAAAGTCAACCAATTCAAAAGTAAGCACGTCACCTTCACCCTCCGTCGCAGATCCTGTCCACAAGTTCATTTTAACTCTATACCACTTCCCAGTTCCGACACAGTCCGGTACCTGGGTTTCCTACTAGACAAAAGACTTACCTGGAACCCACATACTCGACTTAAAAGACAAGAGCTCAACAGAAGATACGGACAGTTATATAGACTACTGAACAGAACATCACAACTTTCCGTTGAAAACAAACTATTAATTTACAAGATTATTCTCAAACCGATGTGGACCTACGGAATTGAACTATGGGGAACTACTAAATTTTCGAACATCAAACGTATCCAATCCTTTCAATCCAAAGTCCTTAGAACAATAGTCAATGCTCCCTTTTATGTTACAAACAAGACCTTACATCACGACCTCAAGATCCCTTATGTCCTTGATCTCATCCCATCCAAATTCTCAACCTTCCACCAGAAACTTGCTCTTCTTCCTAACCCCCTGGCACAATCCCTATCTAGTACCAACCATCCTTATAACCCTCCTCGTAGGTTGAGGCGGCAGTGGCCGAGAGATCTCTTATGAAAATACATCTGGAGTGCTGGCAATGGCCAGCTTCTCCACTCATGCCTGAGAGTGTGTGGCTCTAGCGTCCTCACTCAGTCTCCACTGGCTAGACTGGTGACGCGGCTGACTGAGAGGCGCTGGGATCTCCTGGCATTGTGCCTCGGCACCCACTTCTGGGTGTAGGGGTTCGATTCGGAGTTCCCAGGGGCAGTATGTAAATATTGTATATAGATATGAATGTGGCCATTATTATTATTTTATTTTATTATTATTATTATTATTATATTTTATTTTTATTAATTGTTATGTATATGTATATGTATATATATATATATTTTCTTTCTCTTTGTTATTCAGGTTTACTTATTTTTTTATTTTTTTTTTATTTTTATTATTTTTTTTTTTTTTATTTTTTTTTTTTTTATTCTGTACATATGGAATGAATGATCTCTTTTAGCTCTAATACTCATTGCCCAAGATAGTGGCAGAGTGTATTATTTCTCAATAAAGCAATTATTATTATTATTGAGAAAAAAAAAATACCAGACTTGCAGAAAACATTAAAAGCGTAAAGAAAAGGATTGCAAGTCATCAGCATTGGCAGAATATTTTGTGAATGCAAATCATGCTATTGAATTTGGCAAAATTACAGCAGTTAAGTGATATAAAACAATAGAAAGGAAGATATTAGAAGCAATCGAAATAGTAAAGTATCCCGAAAAGTTCAACAAAGAAGATGGATGTAAATTGAGTAATTTATGGCTCCCAAACATACCATTGGCCAAGAAGAACCCAAAAGACAAACCTATCAGAAGTCAGCCAGTCAAGGCACTTCCGATCAGAGATTACCTGGTCGGAACCTAGCCAATCAGAAACCAACCAATCAGATCACTGGAAGAATAGGGTCCGTAGGGATACAGCGAAACGATGTCTTCAAAACTGTTTATAATTTTCTCTAAATGTAAAGACTAATACTTAAATGCTTTATCTACGAATCACTGCTTTCAAGCATAAGAATTTGAGGGAAGACAAAAAAATGCATATTGCAACATAAATTATTCATACAGTTGGACATTGAAAAGCTTCGCAACTAATCCAATATTTCGCATGAACATGCTTTATAAATATGTACTTCAAAAACTTTCAGTCTCGAGGAATCTTATCACGTTTCCCAAAATAGGGCTCTTAGTTGGAATCAATAACAGGAAAGGTTATCAAATATTCATTAATGGAAAGAGATGGAGCCCGTTGCCTACTCTTGAGTAAGTCCTAATCTAAGCTTGCTTAATGTTTCCAACCCACGTTAATCTGCAATATAAGCACCCTTGGGAAATTGCTGTGCTTGATAAAGTGTAGTTCCGACAATAAGTATGAGTGTTTGAAAATTTCATGCAAAACCTCTAGCTCGGAAAACTTTTTAAAATGTTGGTACAAAATTGTAGATGAAGAATTTTTTTTTAACTAAGCATTACCTAATCATTTCGAATGGTCGAAAGTAGATGAGGCAGATAAATTATTTAATCTTTTAACCCCCACGAATGTGCCAAGCCTTGTGGGGAAAAACCAAGCGGTTTAGCGAGATCTCAGACAGATCACCTTCCTGGACAGCCGTTGACTTAGAAATTGTACAAGTCTCTACCATATACTGTACCTAAGACACTTTATGGCATGGGTTGGAGAGATACAGTATTTTTTTTTATAGATCGAAGGTAAAAAATTAACATCATGTTTTTTTGTTGTTGTTTTTTAAATGGAATTATGGTCATCGTTGATATTATTATTGTATGATTGACTTTTATAAGCATTCGAAGAGTTCTCTTGCCCAAGATGAAAGAGAAACATCCAAACACATTATGATTTTCTCGGAATGTATTTCGAATGCTCTCATTTCTACTTGGACTCTGTTTCTGGTTGGGCAACTGATAATGAGTTGCCATCGTTAATAATGATTATGACAATTGTAATTCGAGCCCCCTCCCCAATATTTATAATACAGTGTTTAATTGTTAATCAGAATCATACTTATATAATTATATTTCAGATCTCAACAAAATCATAGGAATCGATAAGTAACTCAGAAATCCATAACATAAAAATCAAGGTTTTTATCCGAGAATATTTGGTAAGAATGGAATTTTTAATAAGCCTTGAGAAAGAGGTGAATAGTTTACTATTAATTTATTACAATTTTGTTGTATAATTTATACAACTGCAATATGAAGGGTCATAGTAGATATTGTTCAGTTTCTAAGTCAACAGATGTGCAGGGAGGTAATTTATCAGAGATCAATCAAGGGTGATTTCCCTCAATTTCCCTCAAAGGGTGCCCACTTTGTTCACACTCCAAGGCTGAGGGATCCCTAGAAAGGTCTCCACATACCACAGGGATTATCTATGGCTGTTGAAGGATAAATAATTTATCTATCACAGACAGGTTCAAATCAAGAAGTACAGGAACACAGAGCTACTCCGCTACACATTATGAATTTACAATTAAAAAAAGAAAGAAATTAGTTTGATCTTGGTCTTTCACACAATATTCGTTTTTAAAGATACATCACATGTAAATAGTGGTGAGTTTAATAAATTAGGAAAAAATATTATTCAGTAAATTTATAATTCGAAATTTACATCATAATACTCAGAGCTTATCAAAAACCACCCTGGTCGGAACTTTAAATTAAATACAAACCACTAAGCCCGAAGGTTGACCGAAGCATGAGTCCAATTTTCGAAGAAAAACAGCTAAGTTGATAAATCTTAATTAAGTCGGTGGTAATGAGAGAGCTTTGTCGGGGATGGTTTTCATTCGCCCTCTCTCTCCATTCTAATTAAATATTATAATATTCTTGATAACTAACTTCACATGGCGTTCTCCATAGCAAAGCTTTACAGATGTAACGTGATTATTTCATTACTCTCATTACACTGCAAACTTTATAATTTCTGATTGTGTTAATTATTCGTTATGACAAGGTGAATAATGATGTTCAAGTTATTATTTATGAATCATTTTTATTCTTGTAGATTCGTGTTTCTTCACACTCTAGTACCTGGCATCGCAATCGTATAAGGGGTCACCTCTATTTTAAATTATATAGATATTATATATAAGAATTTATATACATTAAATATAAAAAATTCTTTTTTATCAATTTTTTACTACCTCCCTTTGTCACTTTGTTATTAATACAAATTAATAATTAATTAAATTTTTTTGGGGTGCAGCTATAGACCTCAAAAAAGATACAATGAAGATTTTCATTGTAGGGAGCATATAAGAAGATTACACTTAAGGAGGATTGACAGTCTTGAAGATGTCACCCAACCTGTCTCTATGAACCATGGTTATCATGATAACCAATTTCTTTGGGGTCAATTCTCTAGTATTCTTGCCATGATGCACATAGGGTTCAAGGACAGTGACAAATCGATCTAGATCCAAGGATTATGGCTGTCCCATTGGTCAGGAGGCGCACGATGACCTATATTTCTTCGCTCGAAATGGAGCATCCTAGGTGGAAACCTCCAAGCGTATATTTGAGATCATGGACGACTACAATGTGATACTCGAGGTAGGGTTGCTTCTGCGCCATAGTATATACATCTGAATATATGAACTACATGAATTATATAATATTGTATATGCAGGTGCGGATCAACTCCGGGCCTAGTCCGAATTTTACGATGAACGATTCCTTTTGTGCATGATAATGAAATAAAACACAAATTTTAGTTTATTCTCCAAACAACTTTTCTCTGTTATATATGAATACTCTTTTATAAGAGATAAGAAGCACAAACCTATTTCTCTAAGTAATATGCATTCCATTCTCATTGAGGGAAGGTTACATAGACTGTATTCCTCTACTATGTGCATATTTTGTTATTATTAATTATCACTAACTATATCACAAAAGGGGATTCGCTAATTATGAGTGATCCATTTGGCAGTTAGAATAAATATATGATGTTTTGAATTACAATAAATGTTTATTAATTACGATCCAAACATTCTTAGGCTACTGCCATCCTGGATTCAATGATGTTATAAGATTTCACCATACTGAGCAACCTTAAGAATAGATCATCTCACTCATCGATTTTTTACCATTGAGGAACATAACCAACTTCCATGAGGCCACTACTTTTAACTTAAAACATGCTCGCTAAGTCTAAGCCCTTAAATGGCTCATTATATCTAAGCTTCCATAGAGCTCATTAAGTTCCCTATTGTCCCTCCCCACTCTCTCACTGCCCCAGTATATCTTGCCAAGTTTTCTTTGTTTCTTTCTAGAGCATTTATTCTGTTTTAAGGTATCTATGTAAGCCATAACTTTAAACATAATTGCCATTTCCAAGGATATAAAGCCATATTTATATTTTCAATTAGCAGATGGAACTTTATGAGCAATAAAGTGGAGTGAGGGTAGAAACATATATTCAAGAAAACATTCACGCTAGGGGGGGTCATGCACATATTACGTCACGCATCTATATATGGAGAGGGTGGGGGCGTAATCAGTTGGGGCTAAAACGAGACCACAAACATCGAACCAAGAAAATTACAACACCCCGCGAAGTTGATAAGCATTAAGCTATATATATCGTTCAATTTAAAATTAATTTACACATAATTTTAGTATAATCAATGAAGAAGGTTTTGGTGCAATTTTAAATAGTTTGTATTTCTTTCATGATATATCATTTTAATGAACATGAAATAAAGGCGAGGATTGAAAACGGTAACAGATGCTATTGGTCCCTCAGAAACGTGTTCCAAAATAGAGCTGTACCCCTGTAGTCTCAAAATAAGGGTATATAAGACGATACTTCGTCCTGTCGTTGCCTATGGTGGGGAGGCGTGGACTTTAACCAAACAGCATGAGAGATTATTGAATGCATGGGAGAGAAAGATTCTTAGAAGAGTGTATGGCCCAACCAAGGAAGGAAATTGTTTCCGCATTAAAAAGAACCAAGAACTTAAAGACCTATATGGAGAACCTGACATAGTTTCTTGTATTAAAAAAGCAAGATTGAGATGGTTGGGGCACGTTCACAGAATGGACAAAAAAAGGCTCCCAAAGCTGATTCTGGAGGGACGTCCAGACGGAGAAAGAGGAAGAGGAAGGCCTAGAATGCGATGGCTGGACGATGTGGAAGCAGACCTTAAGCTCCTGGGGGTAAGAACATGGAGAAGAGCAGCGAGAGATCGGTCAAGGTGGAGGAGAATTGTTGAGGAGGCCAAGGTCCTTCATAGAGCATAGCGCCATGTGATGATGATATCATTTTAATAAAAATAAGGTTTAGTGAACCAGAAGGCTCGACGCCGATACAAACTTTCGTTCACGGACTAAGCCCTAATCCACACAAACTTGCCTTTTTCAGACATTTTTCTGTCTTCTTTTTTTTGCGGCTACTGTCCCCATCACCTACGCCATTAGCAACATGGGGAACACCCCATCGACAAATTTTATCAAGTAAATAAATAAATATAATATTGAACTTTGTAAACTGTCTGTTCTTATGTCCCCAAGGCAATAAAGGCAATCGTATTGGTGAACTTACCACTTATTTTTAACATGTCCAATACCTGGATTAACTTAATTGGAAACGATTTCTTTATTTAGGAAAATAAAACGATATGAAAATGCTAACTCAAGAAGGAATAGACAAGGAAAAAATAAGGAAGTATAAAACAAATATCCAGATAAAGTGTAAAATGGCAAAGTGTTTTAATTTATTATGTATTAAAAGATTTTTTTAAGAGAATGCTATAAGATTAAGTATATATCCATATTTTATGTATTTATGGATATGTTTTATACAAGAATAAGATATATAGTTATGTACTTCGAACAGTTCAAAACATAAGCGGTTTGCCACTTCATTTCATACTTATCCATAAAAAAAAAGAATTATTTACTTAACTACTACAGAATTCCAGGATTCATTTTTCGCACTTATTCAAAAAGCACAGGCACTTAATTTTTTTTTTAAATGTTAGATCTAAATATACCAACAGTTTGTAAGAGAAAAAAATAATAATATCTCGATACTGCGAATTCAACATATACACCTATTGTTCGCATACAAAGCTAGTCAATGATTAACGATTTTATGCTATACCTGGTTAATATTTGTAGAGAATAATTTGTTTGAAAAACATTTCACAATAAGGGAAAGCTTAGATGGAAAAAAAAAAGAATAACCCCCCGAGTTGTATTCATTGTAGCATATATTGTAAGGGGGCAAGATCCCTCACCCCTCACGTAGGGATTTTTTCCCTTCTTTAGGAAGAAGAGGGATATTTTTCTGTTACTCGGGATATTTATACTGATATTCGTAAATGACAGTTTCAAAATAAAACAGGCCGAGTTGAACCAAATATAATGCATGGAGTGATCTAATAAATACTAATAATTAATGTAATTATATTACTATGTATTTAAAATATTCATTAATTCGTACTATTTAATAATTTCTTACTAAGGGAATGGAGACGGTAAGTATCTTGATTTGCTTCGAGAGCCAACAGTGCCACGAACTAAAACATCAAAGAAGATTGATTGACGAGAAAAACGTCTGAAGTTTGATTCAACAAGGACTGGGGCAATTTATATCATTAAAGATGAAAACACAGCCCTGATCAAAGAGCTTCCTTCTATTTCTGGAGCGGCGACCTTTGCAGGGGAAGATTCCTTCAGCGAAGCTTACTCATGTATGAACAATACTTTTTCTTTATCTTTCTCCTCAACCAAACCCACTAAGAGCATAATAAAAATATAAAAGAGATAAACGGAATCAATATAAACAATTAAAAGCCCTAATAAACGCAGAGGTTCTGATAAGACTAATAATTTTCACCTTCAAAAAGACCAACCATCGCTATATAATCTTAAATCATTATATGAGGAAGAAAATGGTCCGGGTGGAGGTAAAAAAAATTCCCTTACATATAAAGACATTAATCTTATATGTTTAGCCCAGAAGAAAACCTGCAATGTGTGTCGAAACGTCGGCTTTCCAATAAACAGTGCTCCCTATATAAGAGTATTTTATTGCCTCCATCCGGATCATTTTCTTCCTCATGTACAAGTAAGGTCAACAAATATTATTCAACCAACTCATTATAGATTAAACTTGTAAACTAGTGGATAACAAAAGATTAAGAAAAATTTGTTGTCGACCAATGCAATTATGTTCGATGATTCGATGATCTCGAAGCACATTGAGATTCGATGTACTCACTTTGACAATGTGTCTTCTTTTTTTTTTTACATTTTATATGAAGTTAAAATATATATATATAAAAGAATGCAAATGGAAAAAAACACAAGCAAAGCCTTATGTTTCAAATCTGGTGTAAAAACAAACAATTACCAGTCGACGTTTCGCCTATTCAGGCATTATCAAGACACAAAAAAGAGTAAGATCAATCACATATCAAAGAAGAAGTGCAATACATCCTAACGAATAATTGCTGAAATAGGCCGCACCTCCACTCCATGACGTTCAACCCAAAACTGGGAAGCAACCAGCTGGGAAGATTATACCAGATATTCGACTGGTAATTGTTTGTTTTTACACCAGATTTGAAACATAAGGCTTTGCTTGCGGTTTTTTCCATTTGCATTCTAATAAATTTTAAAGTTTCGTTTTGAGTTTTGGCTCTATTTTATTGGTTTATATATATATATATATATATATATATATATATATATATATATATATATATAACTTTCCGTTGTAATCTTATATTTGAGATCGGGGTAGCTGAGTTTCTGTGCAAAGGATCCCGGGTTAAAATCCGGCTGTAATAAATATATTAGTTAATCTATTATAATAACAACGGCCATATCGAGAGCCTGTGATGTCCGCAGATCCTCCTGAGGCTCACCCAGCCTCTATAAAGTGGATACCCTTAATTGAAGGAAAACCTGGTGGTGTTCTCGGACAACATTGTCGGAGCCACTCTCCACAACCATTGTCTTGGAAACAGTAGTCTCTACAATGTACCAGGGTTTTTTTATGAGCTCAAATACTTGTATGTAGAAAGAACCATGATATACTTATTTTAAATAAAAATATTTGTTATCTATATTTTATTGTAAGTTAATATTTATGAGCAACAACTGAAGGGTAAGTTTGAATAAATACTGCATGTGAATTCCATTAATAGTACTCAGAGACAGCGCTTGGTCAAAAGGCGCCCCAACAAACTTTATGATAGCTGTTCCACTTCCCCTCCTTTAAGTTTTTAAAAACATCGTCAATACTAATAGTGGCCTCCTGATCGATTTATTTTTTACATTTAAAACTTTTATTAAAAAAGTAATAATAATTTATTACCTAAACATTATTTTGGGGAAATTTATATATCCCCTCACAATAAGAGAAAATAACTGAATTGTTGTATTAATTTGTTTAATTTACTATTGCCAACAACATATGTTAATATCATGAGAAATGTCATTTTAAAAAAATAAAAACCTATGATTACATATTTTAAACAATCCATATTTTCTTTCAAGGCTTATGAAACATGAAGTATTTATCCTAGCTACCATATTTAAAATTTGAAGATTTATTACAAAATAACGAATATAATAAGATGAATTTATAAATGGGTTATGTCCAAATCACAACATGAGCAATATAAGATAATATTTAGAAATGGTTCAGCATGATTTTCCGAATCTTTAAAATGTTTTGTTGAACTTACATTTTTTAAATTAGATATGTGTATAGTTAATATAATTTACGTATGTACTGTTTTATTTTTAATATTATATCGTAAATATTTATTAATAATTGCTTCAGATAAACGACCTCAACCTAAATAAAAAGTTTTTTTTTTAGTCAGAACCTGTCCCCAGCGGTGCGTTTATAATTTTCGAGATAAGAAAATACCTCCTATCGCCGTAGGGGAATGTTTTTATTTACATTCCTCCAAGAACAGAGCCCGGTAATCAGTTTCAGGGAGGAATGTACTTTACGTGACTTCCTAAGCCTTTGCTTACAGTAATGTTTATAAATATTCCACGACAAAATGGAGTCTTTTCCACGTATGGCTGAAAGACTAAACGGTGGGAAAATGCAATATTCTATACGATATATAAACCATACAAATACAAGATGAAGGTACATGATAATCCTTAGCTATTTCCAAAGATACAATGGAACTGCCGTGAACAACCTTTCGTGATCGAAGACACACGAGGTTAACTCGTGAGCATCTTAAAGGAAAACCTCCTCCGAGAAGTCAAAGCTGCAACTGGATGTTAACAGTAGAGCTTATTTTGCTAAAATTTCCGAAACCACTATTTTGGGTGTGTCCTTCCCGTCGACATTTGGGTTCAAGACAATGAGAAAGAGGTTGAGAACAAGGGTCGTGGTCAATGGCCGCACGAAGACAAATGTGTCTTCCTTTCACCATCCTTTGATTTCCAGAGAATATTTGGATTGTTGAAATCCTAGGAAATCATAAGCCAATTTTCGAAAGAACTACATTAAGGAAAAAATAAAATAAACAAAAAAAAAATCAATAAATTTTTGGATTCTAGATATTTGCAAGTCCTGAAACTTAAAATCTTCCATTTTAAAGATGTACATTTTCCGCACGGGCTATCTATAACCGGGCTATGTTGACCGTGGTGTAATGGAT
This sequence comes from Troilus luridus, assembly GCA_964056705.1. Taxonomy (NCBI): domain Eukaryota; kingdom Metazoa; phylum Arthropoda; class Insecta; order Hemiptera; family Pentatomidae; genus Troilus; species Troilus luridus. The sequence goes on along the minus strand of OZ057415.1, from coordinate 50,998,422 downwards.
AGCATAACAACTTCAACACCCAAGATCAGGGGTTAGTAGTCCGGCAAGTGGCTTTAAGAATTTTTAGTTATGTATTTGTAGCATCTCCCGATAAGGCATAGTAACATAAAAAAAAAAAAACCTGTACCACTACAACCCATGAAGGGTCTGGGGGTTCAGTATATGGTAGAGACTGTACTGTTTCATGGACAACGGTTCTGCAAGGAGGTGACTTGTCCTAGGTCACGCTCAACCGCCAGATTTTTCCCTCTTATTTTTATAATATTTTATAGAGGCTGGGTGTGGCCCAGGAGGGTCCTAGATCCTGTATGATCCATCTCCCGCTGCAAACAGACTAAATAAAAATCATGGCCTGCAGCGGGATTTTAACCAGGATTTCCGGCATGGCAGCTCAGTACTCTACCACTGAGCCACTCCTCTCCCTATAGTAACATAAAGTGACGTTAAATTAGTAAACAAACAATTTTTTATATGTTTATAATACATGTTAGCAGCGAACAAAAAACAGAATAATAAAATAATAAAGCTCACTGAATAAGATTAATGCCAATCCATCCTATAAAAGCATTTTATTATTTTTAAATAACAATCTCACATCACTGCTGTAAAATAAAATACCTTTAAATTGAAAGCTATCTCTTTCTTTTGAATATTATCCAATTTAAACTATTTGATAATCAGTACCAATATAGGAAGAAATTAATTTATTTTTTTAATTCATTATATTTCAATATTAACAGGAGTTTAAAGAGATATTTATAAAAATAGTCAACCCATTCTGTCAAACTATATGCATGATTTTTCAAACTTATCTTGTAAAATGGTCTTTCTTCTTATCACGTAAAACTTTACCACTACAATAGAGGATCACTTTTAGAAAGTTCTGAAGATAGGAGGTTGAAAAATGGTTACTGTACGGTTGCCGAAAAGTCAAGTATATGGAAACAGTTTACGAATAAGAATTCTGGACTATAGTTAGTAAGTATGCCATTGCACAATAACATGAGTCACTTATTGTAAGGATAAATAAATTATTTATCCATGTTTACAACGATTCACACTGAAGATTTTTGGCCGTTTTAACATTATAAATTAAAACGAAAATTATTCGTATGTTATGTTTAAAGAGATAATACGTGAGATAGATACTTATATATATATATATATATATATATATATATATATATATATCTTGAGTTATTTCTGTAATTTTGGTTTGGAATTTTTCTTAAGATGTAATCTATTCCATATATTATTAATTAACATAAATATATAAATATTCAGAACGACTTAAGATAATACATTAATATTAATGAAAATGAAATATTTATTCCATATTTAGATCATTTCATAATATCAATTCTTTTTTTGCATGATTCGCAGTATTATGCAAACCAGCATTTCTAACTAAAGGTTAAAGGTTAGTTAACAAATATTTATTTTTAATTTGTATGTTTAATTATTAGTTTTAATTTTTATGTTAATATATTTATTTTTAATATGTATGTTTTAATCAATATTTATATGTAGTAAACTTAAGTTTTATATATATTTACCTTCTGAATTTAATTATAATGACCTTTTATTATCACTTCTCTACTGCCTACTTTATACTCCTTACTTCTTAATTTTTGCTAAATCAGTTACTTCCAGTCCCTTTACTTGTGACCACTGAGGAAGGATGTTCTGTAATTTTTATTTCAAAGTTTTAATGCATTTAAAAAAAAATAATTTTAACTACTAATCACTCTATCCAAATGGAAATGGTTGACTGGATAATTCTAATGAATTACGCGAAATAAGATATACTTATTTTATTTTGTCTACGTTCCGATCTAAGTTTTATGCCATATTCAAGGCTGAGGATAAAAGAAATAGAAGAATATATATATATAAAGCACTGCAGTACCAATGCAAATATACAAGCAATAACTCCTTTTCGAGCCAATGCCTGACTTCACACCGAATATGACGCGATTCTGCTTCCTTTAGAAAATTTGACTTACAGTCTATTATTATAGTATATACGTTTTCAATTATAATTCTATTTTTGTCCTGTTTATTCTAATCATTTCATTTTTATATATCATTTTGTTGTTTATTCCAATTTTATATTTTTATATTATTACATGTATAATTATTATATATGGTATTTTTTGTATTCGAAGAAGACCAGCAAATGGGGTCAAACGTGGATTTTTAATAAACAGTTATTCACTACTTAAGAATTTTTTTAAAGCTATTTAATATAGCGAAAGTGATGAATAGTTCCAATACTAATCCGAATAAACTTAGTCTGAACTAGAATTCAATTACATTTGTTCCTACATGCCTATCAATTCTTGGAAGATTCGCGGTGTGATATGACGTATCTATCCAGCGTGGCGACGATGCATTGCCTGCGGGCTGCCCTAAGCCATTCATTGTCCAGATGATTTATCAACATGGCAAAGTCGGATAGTGTAGCTCACATCTGCAATGGCCTTCATAATCCCAAGATAGATGTCAAGGCGCTCATTAATTTATCTTCTATATTATTAAAAGGTGAGGAATGACTTGTAACTGACAGAGATCCAATAAATATCACATTTATATAAGTCAGGAGGCAAATATTTAGGAAACATCGACTTCATTTATACGAAATAAAAGAACTTAAACGTAATTTTTACAAAACTTTTGTATCTGTAGTCTAGCAGTGGATTGAGAAAAATGCACACAAGTCCAGGATGGTTCAAAAGAAAACTGAAAATTCAATGTAGGCCTACTAAACCTCCGACCCTTATATTAGATTTTTTAAAACCAAACTATAATTCATAAAAGGAATTTCGTAACATCACTCAAAATAATTAATATTTTTTGACTGACCGCTTCCTATTCAACACTAATACTTTCTTAAAAATAACACTTACATTTTATTCGCTATTGCTCTGCATAGGATTAGACTATAGGCTTCTGTGAACTTTTTTGTTGGATTTTTGTTATTTAGATTGATAAGCTTTATCCAATAAATCCAATAAATATCACATTTATATAAGTCAGGAACCAAATATGATGGAAACATCGACTTCATTTGTACAAAATTGAAGATCAATGAATGTGTTACCAGAAGTGGGGTATCAGTAGATCAGCAGGGCGCTGAGAAAAACGCTAGCAAGTACAGGATCGTTAAAAAAATCTTCTATATAGGCCTTCCTAAACCTCCCGCCCTCATATTGGATTTTTTTTAAGCAAACTATATTTCATAAAAAGAATTTCATGTTTTCCATCTTAATAATTAATATTTTTTGACTGATCGCTTCCTATTCAGCTCAAATACTTCCAATAAAAAAACACAAATCGTATTCCCTATTTTGGCCCCTATGAACTTTTTTGTTGAACTTTTGCTTTTGATTTAAATTGATAAACGACGTTCTTGAGGTCTACTATCATGTTTCAAAATATTTCCCGTAACCTACAGGAAATCCTGTACTTCAGCCACTAGGTACTTTATTTTATTTTTTTGTATTTAAACTAAAACCATTTTTAAAATATAAAGTATTAATAAATATAAATCATCAGTCTTTTAAGAAGATAAGTACATATACGAAGTAGAATGCTCCATGAAGTTATAAGATTATTATTATAATTTATAAACAAGAATATGAAAATGATTTTGAATGCTGAAGCAGCAGTGAACTTTGATATCTATCGGCTTATTTCATATAACTGATCCAAGTTTGAAGCCCTTTGTGTGGAGATGAAACACGTCTAAAACCTTCAAAGCGATTTCACGGGGCTAGGTATCTGTGAAATTCCCTTTTATATCTGCCAATTGTGAGGAAGCATAGATCTTCTAAGCCATTCAACCAACAAATTTAATGAATAAGGTGAGCAGTAATCTAAGAGTAATTAAGTTTAAACAATTTATAGAAAGCGTAGCGCCTGATTAGTAACATGGAATAATTATGGAATGTGGTGGAAGGATAATCATGAAAAATCAAATAATGATTATCAGTAAAAAGCAACATACTGATAGTCGAATTCCATACAAATAATCAACCACTGAGAATAATCGATAAAATTCGGGATGTAAGATGCCTGACATCTAGGATTACATATATCGTACATACATCACACACTCATCACATATATTTGGCCTCGTATAGAGAAAGGAAGAAGTGCCATTAACCATCATATGCTATCATATGGATCATAGGCATGTACACATACAGATCGTTCACAATCCATCTACAAACAGTCAACAACGAAAGCATACTATAGCGAATGCAGAAGCCCCTCGAGATATTGGACAGCATAAAAAGATACCAATTGTCACTCATTGGTCAAGGGATGAGGAACGAACTTATGCAGTTAACCATACAGGTCAAGACTGAAGGATAGAAAAATGGTTATAGTTACCAACGTTCAAAGATTATAGACACTTTTAAAATGTGAAGAATAAATAGCGATATTAAACAGTTAAGAAAGAATATTCCCAGAAGCAGAAATTTAACCAGTATCAACCAGCTGACGAAGAATACTCGAAATGGTGCCATCAAGAACTACAGTTCACCCGCCTTCCATAGCACTCTGATTCAATTGAAAAATGCTGAGAGTGTATTCTAAGAACATGTTCCTTGTGGAGTCTGGTATATACTACGATGTATATTAGACTGATGTTATTTCATCTTATACTGATTGGAAAATTATTGTTTGTTTATTTTATTTATCAGTAGTGTCATATTACCGTTTGAGAAGAAACAACTCATTGGTATGGGGTCAACCTGTCGTGTAGCAGTTAACATAACGTGGTCTATGTGGGTTCGACAGGTGGCCTTAGAATCTTTTAAAAGGAATAAAAAATCCTTCGCTATGGTGTCCTTCGGAAGGGTCGTAAAATTGTGGTTGAGAGCCTCTGCGGTGTGATGTACTCGTTAACACTCCAATTATACTATGTAAGCCAAATTAAGGATCCCATTGTAGCATCTTTCGATCAGGCAAAGCATCATAAAATAAACTCAGAGCTATAGTTATACCTCAAATTTATTCTTAACATACACAATCATGATTTTATCTAAAGAAAAAAATGATTTTTTTGTGAAGAGATAAGTATTTTAAGATGAGAGAGATTTGTAGAATATTGACCTTAAATAAACCATAAAAGCAATGGGTTGAGTGAGTGTTAAGCGTTTCATTACTTAGATGGGACATCTGGAGAAGTGCTTTAGGAAGGGGGATGCTTTTGTAAAGAGAAGAAATTACTCTCCCCAGAGGATAAATAAAGATTAATGGCGAAATTTCCTAAATGGATCTAAGCGGAATAATAATATAAATTTTTGAACGCTAACATAATAATTGTTTAATAAATTTATTCATCTATTTTAGAAATTTAAAAAAGCGTTTGATAGTACCTGGCTCAAAGGGAATTCAATGGAAAATAAATTTACCTTATAGGTTCTTCTTTATCCTAGAATCTTTTTTATAACACCTTATCTCCTTTCGCACTCAAGTAGGGTATAATCCGTACTAGCTTTTAATTTTTACCGCTAAGATAAAATTTACCATAAACAAATACCACATTTGGCATGTAAAATGTTAATACACATATATAGCGTGTACCCTATATTTCCCAATCATATATAAATACTTTTTTTAGAAATTGGTCATTTCTTGTTTATAGATGGCTTTATCTAGCGAACTTATGAACAGAGCTTATCTTCTATCTCTCTTTCGTACTCAAGTAACGTTTAAAGTTTATGATTACAGCAAATCATTAAAGCTGTTTAGCATGTAACATTTTTACATACATAATTAACATGTAAGCAACAAGCACCAATTACCATTAATTAAATTTTTTCATCATAATTATTAAAATAATTTTAGAAAATGGTGAGTTCTCGTTTATCGAAAATATTTAGGATTGTGTCAGATGTTTATCCGCACACTAGTTTGAGCTAGTAAAATGCACAATGAACTAATTCATAGCGGTTATCTTCAAAAGAAAAACTATTTACAAGATAAATTAAACTTACAAATTACTGATTTATAGTTTTTATGACTTTTTTAAAAACTCTATTTCTGTGTATATTTATATAATGGTAACTTCAAATTCTTTCAAGAGTGATTCAATATAGTCTGCCCTGTGTAGCTTGAGTCACAGACAAGTCAGACAAGCCGTACAGCCGGATCATTTAGGTCAAGATTTTTGTTAATATGTTTGGGTTTACAGAGCCAAGTTTGGTACTTGTGTATTAGCAGGTACCATGAAACTAACCTCCTTGTCTCAGTCTAACCTCTTCTAAACCCTATTCTCAATTGAATTATTTCTGTGTGCGTTATCAAACTGTTTTCGAGGTTGGTTTTTAACGTTTTTGTCTGGCTATTTTGTTAAGTTTTATTAAATGTCTGTATTGTTTAATAATTTAATTTTGTGTTTTTTCCTCACTTCTTTTTTTATTTTATTTTTATAGCCTATTTAAAATGAACAGAGTGGCGCTCTGGGAGTAGCAGCATTTAAAAGAAGAAGCTGTGAAATACTTCCTGAAGTTCGGAATAATCACAAAGATGAAAAATGATGTCAAAAAGGTCATCAAATGGATTTTGACAAGGATAGAAATGGAGATGTTTTCTTCGAAAGTTTAGGGTAAACCTTTACATAAGAAGATTGATATGGCTAATGGCGTCTGGAATTATCATATTATTATTACGTTATGTAATTTCAAATTTCATCAATATGAATAAGAAGGTAGGTGTTATCCGTATCAGAATTATCATTGTTCATGTTATAAACAATGGCGGATAAGGGTCCCTGGGTACCAGCTAAAACACAAGTACCGCTAATTTTACAGTTTTCATATGGCGTAATTTATCAATGTTTTTTTCTATTTCATGTTTCCTATCACACAAAATGGCAAGTAAGCCATTAATCGAGACTTAAGTTGCTTCACAAAGAACAAATACATGTATATACATAACAGTTAAATCAATAAATACGTGAATGGGCATTATGTTATGGAACGGCGCACCATTATTTTAGAAGCCGATGGGTGATACGCCTTAAATGTTGATAAATCTTAAAATAAGATTGTCTGTAGACTTTCACATTAAATTTGCCAATTATAAAAAGTTAAAAGTCGAAGGAGCTGCTTAATAAATATTAAATAAAGGATTTAACGCAATAAAGACATTAAAAACTTTATAGGCGTCATGTCAGAAATAATAGAAGAAGAATGAAGGCTTGAAGGGCGGAGCCTGATCGATACGGCATCTCCACACCCTGGGACCAGTCTTAAAGGAGCCCCCCTAAAATTAAATTTATTTTCCTTAAAATCACATTTCCTCACCCTTCAAGGGCTCCTCGAGAATGAAGTTAAGTCACAATTATTCTTAAAATTAAGCCCTGAAGGTTCATTTCAACTTATGAGTCAACTATTATATCAAGGGTACAATACGACGTTTCCATCAATAACTATTTAAATAATCAATGTGCAATAAAAATAAATAAATACAATTACTTTTACACATAAATTATTATGCAATAAAGATACTTCAAAGTTCTACAATACGAAAATATGAGCGTTTCAAGATGGACTATTACTGCGCCCCGAAGGTAAAGTACATCGTGTCCACAAAATAGGCAATATTGCCATAAATAAACATTATTATCAATACTTCCAATTACTTATTAATGCAAATAACAAACAAATAAACAATTTTCTTTAAGCTCTTTCTGTAAATTAGGAAGAAACACATTTTGATAGTTCAAAGTTACTAAGCATTGGCTCTCCTAAGGAAATACAAAACATACAAAAATGTGACAGAGTGTCCTTTATCACAAGTTACATAAAGCATAAGTTAACGAAAATGAAAGTAATAACATTTTCATAGTCATTTCCATTCTCGGTTTGTTAAAAAAAAGGTTAATCATCACTTTTGTTCATTTAATAATTATATTATTAAAATAAGCAATCCTACAATTTGAGATTCTGATAATTCCAATTAAGGTACGTATAAAGAGAAAATAAAAATATCATTTGACTATTGAAAAGGAAAGAACACAGAGAAATGTTATTGAATCAATTATTATATGGCAGTGATAGTTTTATAAAAATGTTCCAAGCCCTAATCAATTGAATTTAAAAAAAAAATCATTTCAAGTACAAGATTATGATCTCTGACTGAAGTCAATTAGACATGTTTGGTCTCAAAAATAGCACAAGAATAAAAGCTAGAACACGAACAGACATAATTTATTATTATCTTTAACAAATAGACACTTTTCGCACAGCCTCAGGACCTCCATTTTACGACCAATCAGAAGGGCGGTATAACTAATGATTGTTTTATGCCTTTAAAAAATGCTAAGACCGCCTGCCGGGATGTGAATCCGCAATCTTGGGCCTAGATGGTAGTTATGTTGACCATTAAACCACAGGTGACCACATTTCTTGTCTTGATTCGTTATTCTTTATTCAAAAATGTTTAGAATAGCATAGTGTAGAAAATTTCGCAATCAGGAATTGCTTGATAATTATCGAAATAATTTTGGCAATACCACAAAAATTATCGGGATGGAAAGAAATGAAAGCTATGTTGGTGCAAAAGACTAGGAGCCGAAAAGACGAGCAGGTCAAATTTCTAGGAGCAAGGAAAGGACCGGGAGGATTAGAACATATTTCACAGAAAAATCAAAAAGAAAACTGCTTTGAATTTTAAAAGAGAGAATTTCTATCATACGTAAAAGAAAGCATGCGAAGCGCGAATAAATAACAAGAATTCTTTCCTTCCTATATTTAGCCTATACCAGCGAATCCTGGGCCCCTACTAAGAAACGTGACATTACGTCCAACTTCATAGATAAGACGTTAAAAAAACTGGAAGTTGAGGGCAAAACGGCTATCTGTATAGACGTAGGATCAGTGGAATATGTTTACATCAGTTGAGATGTTGCGATTATATCTCAAAAGTGTTCGAGGAACGCTTCCTAATGGCAACATAAAATGAAAAACCGAAGAAAGGAGACGGAGGGAAGAGCTAGGAAGACATAAGAAGAAGGACTCAAGGATTTCTGTAAGGACATGAGAAGAGATGAGAACTGGTTGAGGGGCACTTGGGTGAGTCGGTGCATATGAGCTTCTCATAATGTAGTACGGTGGTAGGGAGGGTTTATTAACAAGAACAAGGTACGACAATTAATTAGAATTTATTTTAGAAAAATATTTCTCCATCCATTTCTCATAACCAAAGCCAGGAAGAAGTATCTGCCAAGTACTGATTTTTTTCTTCTAATCTCAGTTCCCAATACATATTATGATAATAACTATATATATTATAACTAGTATCATGTATATTATCATACGACATCACATATCACCATACGCTGTTTATAGTTATTTATTTAACCTTAGAATCATAGCTCATGTTCTTTCAGTCAATAACTACCCGTCTTCAAACGATCCAATAGTCTTAACTACATCTTTCAAATCTTTACAGGGGAGTAGAATTTGTCAGTGATAGAGCGCTTAGTTGCCATGCCGAAGGTTCACATCCACAGCTGTGGCAGATTGTTTTTATTTTGTAAACAGCCGGAGATGGATCCTTTGGTATCTGGGACCTTCCTAGGGTTCACCCAGACTCAATAAAATAGTACCAAAAATAGAGGGGAATCCAGGCGGTTGGGCATGATCTAGGACAAAACAACTCCTTGCACGACCATTATCCATGAAATAGCAAAGTGTCTACCACATACTGAACCCAAGACCTTTCATGGGCTGTTCTGGTACACGTTTTAGGTAATTAATTCTTTAACATTCATTTGAATCTGCTATTCCTTCTTCAATACCCAATTATATACTTTTGATTTATTTTTTATAAATCCATTTTCTTCTTTTATTTTATTTTCTACTTTCATTCCATGTGGTTATTAGGATATCTTTTTTGTATCCCAGGAAAAGGCCCACAAAACGTGCCGAAACCTTCTTGGATTATAATTTACAATATTAGTCATCCTTTGCTTTAACGCTGTATATGTTTTTATAATCTAAAGTCTAGTTTTTTACTTCCTTTAAAGTTTTTAGCCAAAAAAAAAACCTCGGTGAAGGATTTTTCTTTCTTAAGTATTTTTAAGCTTGCTAATGATTTTTAGAAGTCTAAAGAAGAAGAATGGGTTTCCATCGAGCAACTGCCAAGAGACAGAAAACAAATTTAACAGCCCCATTCTACTGAGCCATGCTCCTTCATTCCTCCATTTATTATTCTTATGCCAATAGCAAATGGATCTTTCCAAGAGATCTCTCCGCTTTTCCACTTGCTTGGAATATTTATTAAACGCTAAGGATAAAAGTTATTGCTTTTCGATCTACTACATTAAATTCATTGGTATCTTTGTAGTACATTATTAAAATAAAACGGTAAAATAGCATCAACTGATTCATTAGAAATTACCAGGCTCTGATAGGTTAAACCACTAGACTCTCAGTTTTGTATATTATTTTTGTAAGAAAAAAAATGTGTGTGTCAGCTCCGACACACGACTGGAGTTTACTCCTTAAGGACTAGTATTGTGTAGATTATGTAAAAAGAGGGTAAATGAAAACATCTTAAAAAATAATCAAAGAATATATAAATATTTATTCATAATATTTACATCATTCCAATGAAATATATATCATCAACTATTTCACATATTGTTAATATTTTTATATAAATCATTCTTCAAGATTCGTTTGTCCTACCATGAACATTCAACATGCTTTTGAACAGTATTTAGCCCGTGAATAGTATTATAATCATTAAATACTGCGACAATAGGTTTGTGGTAACCAAAATACGATACGTGTACGTCAGAAGTTACACGGGTTATTAATCGTGAAAATCGTGCATCAATAGTTGTACCATATCTAGTCGTCCCGAGTAATCTACCAGAAATAAAGTCTAAACATAGCCCTAAATTAAGTTAATTTTTCAAGAATTGTACAAAGTGTAAACTTTCATCTTTACTTAGTGAAAATTAAATTTACTTTTCACTATTAAAATTTTACTTAGTGACGTTAAGTGAATAAACAAATACCCACTGTATCTTTATCTTTGAAAGAACCAACGATAAATGATTTCAGACTAAAACTGGTTTCGCTGTAAGTAAGTATTTTTCAATTTTACAATTTGACAACAATAATTGACGATTAGGTTGCTGTTATACACATAGATAACCTCGAAGTGAGAGGTGCGCAAAGGTAGGCAGCGTCCCTCAATATATTTATATTTTACTGTAAAGTATATCGACTAAGCCTCCTCCCTGACCATTTAAAACATTTGTAAATCTATTCTCATAATAGCAAAACATAAAAAACATCTAAGCTCAAAGGTAACATTGAGGTTAAATATTTATCTTCTTAACTACTTTAAACAAAGCTAACCTTAATTTGAGGTTTAAAAAAATTATACCATTTCAACACTTCGAGAATAAAGCAATAGAATACATTGTTACCATAGATATCATACGCATCTCTTCCCGATTAGTACCAGAATTTAACTTTTAATTTCTATCTATTATCTAAAACAAATAATACAACATTATCGAGAAAGGAACGCAACGCACCACATTTAGCTGAAATTCGATTTTACTCCTCATAAAATGTTCATACCGCTGGCTAAATATGAAAACCGTTTGTTAAGGTGTAAACTCCAAAAAAACAGGATGGATTTGAACAAAGTAATATACGACGTGTAACATAGTACACTTAAAAAACCTGTAGATACTACAGCTTTCAAGAAGTTTGAGCAGAGAAGTCATTTGTCTGAGATCACGCTCAACTTCCAGATTTTTCTCCTAATTAAGGGTACACATTTCACAGAGGTCGGGTGAACCGCAGAAAGGTCTGCAGATGTCACGAAGTCATTCATTCTAAGAATGTTAACAGATTAATTATTTTTACCTAACACAGCCCAATTCGAACCAAGGTTCTTCAGCAAAACTCAGCGCACCACATTATGAGCAACACCGCCTTATTTTAGTACATTAATGTAACCAAATTCACACAAAATACGTAAAAAAAGATTTTACGGTATAATATATGCTAGATAATTTAACGGAGTTAGCTACGGTTGTGGTAAATGGCCCAAGCCTCTATGATGTCAGGTATTCGTTAAAAATCCCTATCCTAATTAAACCTGGGTAAGGAAAACTTAGGACTCCCACTGTAGCATCGTTCGATTAGCCATAGCAGCATTAAGTGACGTTAAATAAAGAAATAAACATTTTTTTAATTCGTTAATTTCCTTTTGAAACCCATCAAGATAGTTGCATATTAGACCTTTTGCCAGGGTTATTCTTCTCCTTTAAGGTGAATTCACATTCAAGGATTTGATATATTATCCACCAATCTTAAAAAAAGCAATCGTTAAAGATCGAAAACAAAAAGTGTTTTTTTTTTCACATTCTATACTTTCCATTACATCACCATTTAAGGAATTATTATTTTAAACTCCACTCGGACCATTTTCTTCTCCACATTCAATTATATCGGGTAACGATTATTTAAGAAAATATCCCTTTGTATATTCTGATTCTTGATTATCATGAGCATAATAAATGGATGCTAACTAATTATAAACATGATACAGGATAGATAACTATTATAATTGGACGAGGCTCAATAATGAACGGAGACAGAGCGGCTGGTAGGGGACGTAATTACTGATCCGTTCGTATCAATGAACCCACGTCAGGAGCCACGCTCTGATATATTGGCTGATATTGAACCCTACGCCATTGTATAACAAGAGTAGAACCCTCGAGTGCTACCTGAAAATGTATCACAATCGTAGTACCTGGAAAATACCTATTGTGTATTAGAACAATATGGTATGAAATCGAATCTCGGTGTCAACGATTATAGGCTGTACAATATAGGCTCACTACTGCCATCTCTTATAATCTGCATCCCAACGTTTTATCTGTATTGTGTTCTCAGAAATCTATGTGTTTATTACTTTTGTTTTATTATTACTTATTTATTTATTATTATTTATTCTGTTGTACAAATTTGTAATTATTTGGTCGCCCCGCAATAGATATAATTAATCTTTAGAAACAGGGGAACGGGGTGGCTTAATGTGTAGACAATAAAAAGAGACGTTTTGCTGAATGTCCTGGATTAAATTACAGCATTGGCATAAATTATTCAATCCATTAACAGACATGGATGGACCTTGTGGGATCTTCTAATGCTCACCCAGCCTCAACAAAATGACCACAGTTAACTGAAGAAACCTGGTAGTTTAGTGGGTGTTGAGTCTCCGCCAAATTATACCTTTGGCGTAGAAATAGTACATTCCCTACCAATTACTGGACCCTTCATGGGTTGCAATAATACAGATAAATATGTTTTATTTTATCACTTATTTGTGACATGAACAACAATTCGTTATAAATTAAATTTATAGTGCAAGTTTTTAATCAACAATTTGACAATAGGAGCAAGTTAATCAGCAAATCTGCCCTTACATATAATTTAATGGATTAATTGTCTATTCATCATAAAGCTATTGTCATATACTTAAAGGTTGTATGTACTGAACCATCAAAATGGTCATTGTTCTCGTTTTAGGATCAGAAGCGAATCCTCTGACTTAAAGGATCTTCTTCCAAAGTCAATTTTTTTATCCCTGAACACTTCTCTGCAATTACCCTTCATGGGATGTGCAGGTATTTTAATGAATTCAGACATTTGAACGATAAATAAATGAGTTTTAAGCAAAACATCGAAATTAAAATCAATTTTTCTAATTTTAATAGGCAATGTATAACGAATAACCATAAACAATATAACAATCATTGCTTTTATTATTATTGTATTTAAGTAAAAATGACAATGAATTTGAGAATAGTGGAGTAGTTAAAATAACGTGTAACCATTGACTGTAATGTCTATACAAAATTGTAATTTTGTTTTTCAAACATTGCGTGATCTGCTCTAAATTAAATTAAATTCAGATGTTAAATATATAACATGTTTTTATATTATATAATAAAACGTCGTGGGTAATAAACCAAATATGTTCGGTATATTATAGAGAGACCACACCACTTGAAGCCATGTGCACTGAGGGCTGTGAGTGAGTTATGAGAGTGATGGGTTAGAATATGCACCCTCCAGATCTCTCATACTGATATGGTCTCTGTTTATTCGTAACAACAATATGTATGACTATGTATTATTTATAAAATTTTATCTAGCTAGTATCTCGATTAACTATAAAATATTAATATAGGAGAAGTATACTTTAGGTTATTTGTTTATCTCCATAAGGGAAGTAATCCGTAGAGCCTAGTTAAAAGAATAAGTCTGAATATGTAATTAAAAACACGTAACAATACAACCCATGGGGGCTCAGTACATGGTGGAGAGTGGACTGTTTCTAGGACATCGGTTGCGCAAGAAGGTTTGTTTGTTTATATAACGTCACTTTAAGCTGCTATGGCTAATCGGACAATGCTACAATGGGATTCCTGAATTATGCCTTTGAAGATTAATTAGAATAGGTATTTTTAACGAGTACCTGACATCGTACAGGCTCAAGACCTCTGTTTAACACCCACCCGAAGGATGACATAACCAAAGATTTTTTACTCACTTTAAAAAATCCTAGAGCCACCTGCGGGGCTACGAACCCGCGATCCTTGCCCGGTCGGTTCCCCTGGGCAAGAAGATGATTTGTACAAGATCTAGCTCAACAGCCAGGTTTTTCCCCGATTAAGAGTACCCACCTCATAGACCCTGGGTGAGCCCCTGGAGGGTCCTTAGATCCCACAAGGTCTAACCACGGCTGTTAACAGATTTAATAATTTATTTGCGACAGCCGGATTCGAATCTGCTAACTTTGGTATAGCAACACAGGGATAACAACTGAGCTACCCTGCTTACTGAAAATATGTTATTAATTGTTTAAAAACCTTTTAAAAATAAACATCGAATTTTAAAAATGAAAACTACCATTATTGACAGTTTTCATTGAAAACATATTTAAAAATTATAACAATTAATACAAAAATTATAATTTATTTTTTTAATTCACCATTACACAACTAGCTAGGCACTGAGTATTCGAAGTGCGGCAGCAATCCTCATAACCGACTCCGCTGTCAAATCAACTTAATCCGAGGATAGATAATCCAGATTAGCGGTATTGGGGGATCCATTCTCAGTGGGTATAATCCCCTATTGCAAATTTGGATCATACCCTCGGAGAAGCGATAAGGTGGGCTCATTTTGCAGTTGATACACAGCGGTGAGTACAATCACATTATACCATCCAGCATAATACTAAAAATCAACTTGCATAAACGGTAAGAAGCTTTGAAGGAATCAATCAATCAAGATAGGTTCTACAACCAAGTATGGGTCGCATCAAGGTGTCGCCTATACTCTTCCTTTCTTGCGCCAAGGTCCTCCAAGCTATGGATCCAATCATGCTACTATCATCTTACCGTGGTCCTCCATGTTCCATCTGCGAACCCAAAAAGAAGTATTTTCTGAGTAGCGTCGTTTTCCATTCGACCGCATGTCCATCTCATCTTAATCTCTGCGTCTCCGTTGAGTCTGGATTATTCACCAACTCTTAGGACTCTAAACATCCTTCTTAATATTTTCCTTTCGAAAAGCATTAAACTAGCGTCTGTACTGACCAGTGACAAGGTTTATGATACTTAGATTACTTTGCAAGCCTGATGATTGTAAATCATTACCATGGTAAACGAATTTAAATTTTGGCCATCCTAAAATTTATTTACTAGCAACCAAAATTATTTTTTGTACTTCTGGGCCGTTTCTGTATTTAGCTATTTGATTCGAGTACGGAACTAAGGTAGACAAAACTGTCAACAGTTTTAAATGTGATGGTGGGCTATAGCTGTCTTGAAGGGTCAGGTAATATATATTTATTCTTTGATTGGTTCACTTCAACACCTATACGCCATCCAGCATCCAGCGAAGCAAGAATAGGCTGTTTCAAATCCTTAATAATAAAGTGAAATAAAAAATAAAGCATTAACAATCATTTAAAACTTTTAATAACAATATTTCATTGCATCAATATCATAAAATTCGAAATTAAACGGTTACGTTCACTTCATACAACGTCATGACCAAATTCATTTACATCAGCAGAGATGATTTTTCTAATACTTGTATTTTACTATAAAATACTTTAAAAATTATTTTATTCCATTTTTTATATAAAGGCCAGAAAAAAAATCCATCCGTATTTGTTAATGTATTTAATAAAAATAATACCAAATATAAAGAATTAAACGTTGTTGTCTATTTAAAACGTCTCAAACTCGATTAAAGGAAGTGTTTAAGGCGCAAGGCTTCTTTAGCAAGTAACCCGGCCGGAAATATGGAAAAAAGAAAACATCCTCTTATGTTATTTTCTCTATCCTCTTATGTTAGAAGACAACAGAAAAAATAATACAAACGATTTAAAGCATGCTTTCGATTTAAGAGAAATACACTAGGTATCAGGTTGTTTCTTAATTTATTTCATTTTTTTTATATCGTGTGCTTCGCAATCTCCTATGACACACATACATCACCGTTTATAATTATAATGAAGGATAGAATTGGTCAGGGGTTGCAGTCAATAATAACACTGAAATAAGAATAAAAATCTATCATCTTCAGGGCTAAGAAAGAAATACAAAAAATAAATATAATAACTTTGCAATACCAAGAAAGAATTAAGGAATAACATATAGAGTTTATAGAAAAGAAAAGAAATATAGAGCGTCGGATAGCTTACACTGTTCTGTATCAAAATTCTCCCTTCAACAAAAATGTTGTTTTATTGCGTTCGAAGTGTGCTGAACACGAATCCGAAGTCAGAAAATCTCCATCAGGCACCATTTTTTGTCAAATCTGTGTTTTAGGTCGAAAATGAGGTATTTTTAGACATTTTGAAAAATTTTTGATCACTGAAAACTTTAACAAAAAATTAAAAAACCTATTTAATTTTGAAGCTTTTATAATGTATTACAAAATGAAAAAATTGGGAGAGCATAAGTATTAGGCTTCAGGAATATTGGGCTAACATTCACAAAAGAAGGGACTGTTCCCTACTGGCCGGCTTCCCCAGGTACCTGCCCCAGACCCTCCTCCTAAACTAAATTCTACTCCCACCACTCCATAACAAATTAGGCCTCATGAAGAATTTTGTGAAAGCAATGGACAAGGAAGGAGAAGGTTTTTTCTACTTGAAAAAGAAGTTCAAAGATTAAAGAGGGGATTTTTGTGGGGCCTCAAATTCGTGACCTTCTTAAGGACGTTGAATTTAAAAGAAGATTAAATGCAATAGAAAAAAAGAGCATGGACTGCATTCGAAAACGTGTACCAACAATTTTGGGGGAACAAAAGAGCAAAAAATTACAATCAGATGAACACGGAGAACGGTTTCATCAAGACATAGTCCAGATGGAAAAAAGGTACAGCGGTAAAGGCAATGAGAAGATGCTTGCGGACTTCTGTTGGACACTACAACGGGAGACAGGTGATGAAGAGTACAAAAGGAAAGAAGTATACACATTAATTGAGTACAGAATTAAATAATTTATTATTTTATAAATTATTGATTTTCACAAAAAAAAGTTTATTAAATTTATGAAAAAAGTGATTTTGTTTTTTTTAAAAACAACCTCCAATCTCTAAAAAAATAGTGCTTGGTAGAATTTTTTTGACTTCAGATTCGAATTCAGCACACATGAAAATATAAAAATCAGGAACAACTTCTCAAGGGAGCAAAACTTTTTTTTTTCATAACAGTGTTATTAACGATATATATGAATAACAGAATATGTGTATAGAAAGGTGATAATGTAAAGAAATACAAAGAGTAAGAAAAATGAGAAGATAAAAAGTAAGATACATTATGAAAAATATTATAATTTATAATTATAATTATATATTTTAATATACTAAAAAAAAGCTCTTACTTTGCCTGAGTTGTATAAAAAGTAATTTATTCCAATGCAAAAAAATGTACTTATACATTCGTTATTTGTTATTTACCAATTTGATCAATGTTAATATATAGATAAAAATAATTTATTAATAAAATATTTGAACCCATGTTTGTTTGATGGACGTTTAAGCTGTTTCAAGCCAAAAACCCAAAGTTCATGATCAAAATCCATTTATTACTACTTTACAAACAAGACACATAAACGACCACACATAAAAACGTGTGGTAATGCTCTAAAACTTTAATAACTTAATTATACTCATGAAACTCATCGTAGAATAGCTAAGTTCAAACCAAGGTATTGTACTGTAAATAAGGTGTAATATTTGCGCAACACAACATACAGCGAGCTAAACCAAAATTTTCAGTTAAAGATTATAACAGATTCTCTAGTTACTATTAACTACGGATTCAGATAAATAAAAAAATAAACAAAACACGTGATTAAAAAAATTATATGTGAAATACAGTTATAAGCCAACAGTTCAGGGTTAATTGAGAGGTTACAAATAACGGAAAGAGTTATAACTGCTATGTAAATTTTCTGGCCTAAGCTTTTTCTAGTTAAATAATGATTGTCAGCAGAAGGATAAGTGGGGCGAGCGGTCAAAATAATTTCTTAATATTTTTTTAGTCCTTTTTTTTCATCCCATTCATAGTTCAATAAGAACGGATATTTCATATAATAATTTAATCTTGAAATTGGGTGATATTTTATTATACTAACAAAAAAATTTAGGTTGTTTGGCTTTTTTTTCCAACTGGTTATCATAGCAAAAATCGACTATACAAAATAGATTTATTACTTTATTCTAACCCTATACTGCAGTTTGTATTCTATTTATATTATATTAAATACACTGAAATTATATTTTAGCCATTAATGATATTCTTTTATACTTTACTAGTATTATTACTTATTTTTAAAAAAAACATTTAGAAAGATATAAATAGATAAAATGGAGTCATATATTAATATGCTCAAGTCAACTGAAAGATCTTGGTAATTTAAATAAATTTTAACGTATTATTGATAAATTGTTCATCCTTTTTTCTTTCTTAATAAACTTTTAATATATATATATATATATATTTTTTTTTTTTAATACTTTATTGAATTATTATAATCTGCCACTTGTGGGCAATAAGTACTGGCGCTAAGTAGGTATACAAACATTCTATTAAGACAAAACAAAAATAATATAAACAAAAATAAAATGAATAGATGTAATAAAAATATATATATATGCGGTATAAAAAAGCAAAACAAATGCGAAATTGTAATAAAAATAAGGTCTAAAAATAAAATAATTGCTTACATTCATACCATACGTAATATGTATTACTTATATATTTTTAGTGTTGATTATTTAAAGATTTAAGCGCTGATCAGGCTACTTCAACACTTAACAGGCAAACGCTCTTAGCTTCCAATTAATTACAAAAGATATACATATGCATGACTATAACAAGACCTATATCGACTTAAGGACTAGAGCTATGTGGCTCCTCAAAGCCTTCGAATTCGTCTCGTTTCCAATCCTTACAATCCAAAATCTCCTTGGTGATATATCCTCAATGCACTTTACTTTGTAACAAAAAAGATATAGACATTCATAATGTACCATTCGTTAATGATTTGGCCCGAAGTCGATATCAATCCTTTCATAATGAGATTTATTCCTACTCAAACCAACTAGTTTCAAATCTAGTAAGCTTTTGAAAAGAAGATGGTATCGTGACCATTTGTGTTGAATTTGTTTTTTGAGTACTAACAATGGGTAGTTTAAAAATGTTTAACGTAAGTTCATCCATAGATGAAAATATGACCAAATATTTGTTTTGCATTAAGCTGATGTTAATATTATTATTAATAATATTAAAACCAAATATTATAATATTTGGTTTTAATAGTCGATAAATTGAACGAAAGTCCATTATACTTCAAGAAGCCTATAATAGACGAGAAAACTCGAAGAAATCATACTTATAACCTAACTAACTTTTATACTTCGTTGGTAAATCATAGTGGAAAGTTGGAACAGTTGGATTACTTTTCAAGACGCAGTTGTAGGAGCGTTATGGGGTCAGTAGCTTGATAGAACTTGTCCGGATTTACGACAGTTTTAAGAAGTGAAATCAACGCCTCGGCCGTAAATCGCAATTGAGCCCAATTATCTTGGCAGGCTCGAACTCAGGAAAAGGAGTACATCAGCTCATAACCATAAACACTCGTGTTTTTCTTTTAAAAAGTGTATAAGAAGAACTATTTTCATAAAACCTAATAGAAACATCGATTCCTCACCGCCTATCAACTGCTAATGGCGTAGGTTTATGGCATCAGCTCCTATCCAGGATTATGACTGATGAGATCGATAATAACTTTTCCTGAAATAAAAACTTCCAACCTGCCGGAGTTACGACTGATCTAAAATTTCTAACGGATTTAGTCACTCCTTTATTAAGTTAAAATCTTAGCACATTAAGTTAATGGGCTTAATTATAAATAAGTCCATCAACCTAATGAGATTTAAATAATCACACTTCTCCATTGATCTTGTGATTGATGCCGCTAATTATTAAAATTTAATATCTTTAAAATCTTAGAATATACGGTTTTTTTAGTTGGTACTAGGATTAATGTATTTCAACACTTCATATACTTTATAGAACTTAGTCTTTATAGAAGAAATGAAAAATGAAACTATATATATATATATATATATATACATATATATATATATATATATATATATATATATATATATATATATATATATATATATATATATATATATATATATATATTAGCAGAGTCGATAGACGTTATACTTAAACTTTTTTAATTCCGAATATTATAAAATCATTTAGGTGCCGTTTTGATGAAAATATATGACCTATCGATTACGTTTAAAAATATCTGTATACTATAAGAACTCAAATAATTTTTATGACAAAAAAAAGTATACATTTTATTGGTCGAACTGAAAAGAATATTAATATATATATATATATATATAATAATAAGGCTTAGCAAATGCGAAGGTTTGATACCGATAGCATCAATTTCAGCTAACAAATTTCTGTCCACGGACCGCTACTCAAACCCTGATTCACTCTTAACGCAATCTTCCCATATACGCCTCGGTCTACCCCTCAGACGCTTCCAAGTTGGCACAGTGCTTATTAACGTTTTAGGAATTTGATCGTTACTAAGCTCAGCAAATTCACAAGACCATCCCAATCTTCGAGACGCTATCTCTCGAAAAATCTTTACCGGGTGATGCTTCTCTGCGTTGTGTAACCTCCTAAATTATCCAACCAGCTCATCCTATTTTGGCCTAATATTCAACGCAATGCCCTATTTTCGAATACCTTTAGACGTTGTTCATCCTTCTTAGTTAGCGTCCCGTTTCCCATCTGTAAAGCAGAGTTGGAAGGATGATGATTTTATAAATTCTGATTTTTAGATTTCAGGGCAAAAGAAGAATTATACATATTTTCAAATATTCAAACCCTTATAAAAACAAATCGAACTGCAATATCCATTAGAGATCTTTTTTGCCAACACGTATGCACCAGAATGATTTATAGTTTTAGAAATTTATAGTTGGAAAGAGCTCTTCAACAGAAAGCTGGAATGATTAAAGTCCAGCGATGTCACTTTGGCAATCCGCCCGGCATCGATAACATATTTTCGTTCCGTCCAAAGGGAATTCGAAATAACAAAGGGAATTCAAAATAACATTCAAACATTCTAAACTCTTGCTCTATATAGCTCCATGTAAACTTCTAACTGCTTATGTCATAGAAGAGCATTTTTCTTCCACAAAGGACTTCATTTAGATTAAGCCGGTAAGTTTTATTTATTTATTTGGTTTCGCCGGCAAGTTGTGAAAATAAAATACTGACCTACACATGAATAACACATGTATGTAATTTATAAAACGGTATACCAAGAAAAGGTTGGGTTTAAGGGCAAAGGGATCCAGAATCTACCCTTGTAAATCTAGATTCCGTCCCTCTGGTGAAAAGTAAACATTTACTACATCCCTTAGACGACTATTTACATAAGAAATCTGGCAAACAGGAAAGCTGGGAAGGAATTTTATTCCTAGATCACTCAAGCGTAAGTAACTTGTAATAAAGTTTTAGAGTAAAAATAAAATGATTCATTTTTTAATTTAGAGTACTATTAAAAGTAATATTGCTCTAAATATAATTTTATATTGAAGTTGAGATTGTTGACTAGATATGTTAATAAACGTTCACAAAATAAATTTAACTCATTTCACCTGCGTCGTAAACCAGCGACTTCCTGCCCTCCTTCGTTTAATAACATCCCAATAATTCCTGTATAACAGGTCCGGTACTTAGGACTACACCTTGACAAACGCTTGACTTGGAATCCTCATACTAGACTGAAACGACAAGAAACAGCTCGCCGTTTCAGGCTACTTCAACATTTACTAGAAAAACGCTCTAAGCTCCCAATTAACTACAAGAGACTCATATACATGACAATCATTAGACTTACGGAATAAAGCTTTGGGGCTCCACTAAGCCATCGAATTCCTCTCGTATTCAATCCTTACAATCCAAAATCCTTCGTAAAATCCTCAATGTTCCGAACAAAGTAATCCATAATGACCTTAATATCACGTTTATGGCCGATTTGGCCCGAATCCGATATCAATCTTTTCATGACAAACTTCATTTCCGCTCAAGCCACTAGATTCAAACCTCACAACCTCTTCAATTCCTGATAATCCACCGAGGAGTCTGAAAAGAAGATGGTCTCGTGACCTTCTAAGCTGAACTTTTTATTTGAGTACTACCACTGGGTAGTTTCTTTACATGTCTTTTCATGTCAATGTATTCATTCATTATATTTACTTGATGTACTATGTATACAGTGGTAAATTTCAATAAATACATTTACAAAAAAACAAACTTATTTCATTCGTGTCAACGTTTCGGCTTAATTTTTAGGCCATCAACGGGACTGAGAATAAAGCAGAACAGAAAACTAATAAGCATAAATTCTGAAAACAAGTAGTTATTCTGTCTTGTTTTGTTCTCAGCCCTGATGAAATATTGGTGCAAATAAAATAAGCTAAACTCATTTTATGCAAAATGAATTGAATCTATCCTCCGACCATTTCAATACATAATTTAGTTTTATAATAATATTTCATTTACTCTTTAATAATTGCTCAACTTAATTATTTTTAAATAATTGTTTTAACTTGGTATTTGATAATTACTTAACACCTTTATTTTAAACGTTATAATTAAAACAATAATTAAAAGTCATATTTATTCCCGAACATTAATCAGAGGAATTTGTGTTCGATCCAACTTATGGGATTTTTATTCAGTAACTTAGTAAGATATTGTTTACCCATTTAGCGCCACTTTATGCTCCTATCCTAATCAGGCATCGATTAGGATCCTAAATTTTGCCTATTCAGGTATAATTAGGATAGGGATCTTTAACGAGTACCTCGACTCGGACCCCAGCTATTACGTCCCTTCAGAAGAAAGGCATAACTAAGGATTTTTAATACCCTTTAAAAAAATCCTGCAACTCCGCGACCTTTGAAATAGTAGATTGTTATGCTAACCAATAGAGCACAGGTGACACCATTAAAATATTGGAGCTGTGGTTAATTTTTTGACAAAAATGAAAAAAAAAGTTACCTTATCGAAGCTCTTATATATTTCTTCTAAACTACTACCACTATCCATAGCTTTATTATAATATTCCTGAGCAAAATAAAATTATGTTACAAAAAGAAAACAGCTACAAAATGTTGCGCAGTTCGAGGGAAATATTAACAGTGCATAAAGACTAGAAAAAACAAAAACAAGAGTATAAAAATCCAGGTCAAGTGTGAAAACATAAAAAGAAAAAAATCTCCACTAACAGGCTCTCATGTTTCTTCTCAGAAACGATAACATCTTTCTGAAAGATACTAAGCAATTAATTCAACACAGGTATGGCTTAAACCGAAATCAGAATTTTATAAGATTATTTGAATTTGAATTTGAATATAAATATCCAAGATAAAAAATGTTTCTTTCTATATTTATTAGAGAACAATAACCTACACAGAAAGAATCCATTATTCCAACTGGCTAGAATTAGCTTTAGGTTTTTTAAACCAGTACTTTACGCAACTACCGTCCTAAGCAATAATTATAGTTTCAATGCCTAGAGAGGAGAGATCAGATGTGGAAGAAGTAAGCAATGAAAGAATTTTGTGGTAGCTACAATATTTAAATATTAGAAAATTAAACTATTGATTTTGATTATCAGTGAATATTCGACTCTACTAAGACTTCCGATCCATAAAATGTAAAAAAATTATATATATAAATGATATATTTACGTAAGTCAACAAGATCCTAATTAAAGTAATGTTCAATAAACATTCCCTGTGTATACATCGCAAGAACATGGGGAAATAGGATCGGTGAAGAGAACTGATTTGTCTGACAGCGATACGACCCCTGGTAGCTCAGTGGTTTAGAGCACTGCTACGGAGAAGCAGACGACCCGGGTTCCAGTACCGGCCAGGGCAAATCTTTTCTCTTCAAAACTAAAAAAAAATGGATATGAAGAAAGAAATGTTCACATTCGTTAAGCTGGATTTAGTTTTAAGGGCATTAACAACTTCTTAATTTCTTCTAAATCTTAATTTTTTTTTAAATAGTAAAAATGCAACGCTACAAGCCATGGAAGGTATAGTGCTCAGTACATGATGACGCTTAATTCCTAGGTATTTCCCCCAATGAATCATATTCACTTTATAGAGGCTGAGTGAGTCTCAGGAGTGTGCCACAGCCGGATTCGAACCCGCTCCTTCAGACCAGCAACTCAGCGTTCTACGTTCTGAGTTATTCTTCTCTCAAAGAACAATTAATAAAATATTTATTTTACGGCTAATTCCAAAAGGACTAATCGGATAAAAAATATAAATTTTACGATTAAAAATATGAAAAAAAAACTCATCACATTGGACATCTTAGATTTGGAGTCGCAGGAGGTTAAAAATTAACTTCAAAATCCCCAAATTTTCTCTTGACAAAAGGTGACAAATTGTGATGTGGATGCAGTTTAAAATTAACAACCTAACAACACATGTACTTTTTTTAATTGTGAAGAATACTTCAAGGCAATCTAACATCCATACAATAGCGATGGTAACATACCTTGATTGAAAGAGGAGAGGTGTACGAAAGCAGCCAGCAGATAGATGGTAAGATTCATTCTTTTCTCAGCTGCTGTGTCCAAGGTTTTTAATACCTTTCGACCATTCCTGAAACATAAATATAATTACAGAAAGAGGAAAAAAAATAAATAAAACCAGAAATCAAAACAAAAATATCTCCAAAGTTTACCTATTAACAAACAAAATAAACAGGGAAATAAAGACACTTGAACCTTCATGAACTTGAAAATAAGACTTTAATGTAAATGTAGTAAATTTCGCCGTTTTAGGTCACTTCAATACTTTCAAGAAATGCTCTAAGCTCCCAATTCGTTACAAAACACTGATATGCATGAGTATATTGAGAGCTACTGTAATGGACATAGAGCTTTGGTCCTCCACTAAGCCTTCGAGTTCCTCTCCTTTCCAATCCTCGCGATCCAAAATCCTTAATGATCTTACTTTGTTACAAATTAAGTCTTACTTAATGGCCTTACTGTCCCATTTTTAGTTGATTTGCCCCGAAGTCCTTTCATAATAAACTTTATTCCCACTCAAACCCAGATTTCAAACCAACCTACCTCTCCAGTTTCCGATAATCCTCGAAGCGTTTGAAAAGAAGATTCGAGGCCATCTTGGCCGTTAGTTTCTATACATACTTTTATTCATGCCATTAGGAATCATTCATTATATTCATTGTATAATAGAGTTATAAATTTAATACATTTTTGTTTAAATAGTAAACATTAGAACAATCTTAACTCTTTTTTCATTACAGGTACCAAAAGTTGGTAAGGAATTAGCACAAGATTAGACGAGAACATTTTAGGATAACAATTAACATTAACTGAAATGTTACATGAGGCGTTTGGGATCAAAATTGGATAGCTCCGAGATTACAAAAATTGACTTTCTCGCATTAGTTTAGTCTAGCAATTCTGTCTAGCACGACACGTTACCACATTATTTCTTATGGTTTTAGTCATAAATTACCTGAAGTTCAGAGAGCACGATGACTTTGCTTTACTATCTGATAAAAGCATATTTTTGAAACCTTAGAGTTATCCGATTATGTTCCCAAACGCTCACATAGAGGGTATAAGAGAATTAAGTTCAAATATACGTCAATATAACTCAAACGGCCAAAAGAACTTAATAAATACATAAAAATACTTTATTTGATTTTTTCTAACTGGGACAGTTGCTAATTGTTCTGGATCATTAAGCACAGGACCATTAACCACCACTGATTTGTTACGCCGCTACACGAATGCTCCATTCTACCATTACAAACATCCATACAAGAATGTCTGTGGTTCAGTTTCATTCGCATGTATTTCTGTTTTAGAAAAGAGGAATTTAATAAACTCAGCTGGAAATAGCTACAGCTGGTACCTGGTTCGGGCGCAAATTTCATACCTATTTGAGATCAGGGGTAAAATAACCCCTTTTAAACGATTTAGATTAAACATTTTAACCAGATAATAATGTTAAATCTGGAATAAGGGAACCTTCGTTAGAATAATTAACATGCAAAACGAAAGCATTTTAACCATCAAAACTCATAGATTATAAGACTAGTGAAGCATAAACTGAAAGCATATTGAAACAAAGTTCAGTAACTAAAATGAAAAGATAGGGAAATTATTGCATTGGACGCCATGAAGCTTTATTATAGTTCTTTATAACATACTTTATTTATCGGAGATGGTGTCAATTTTAATAATACAAATAAAATTTTAATTTAATATCATCAAATAATTAATTTTTGCTTGGATGTGGAATAAGTCCATGTTCATTATATACTCGTACTTACAACAGGACATTGGGCATCGATAGTAATTATTACAGATGGTATAGAGCTGCCCGTCAAGAGGTCTTAATATTTATTTGTGGGAGTGAAAATACTTGGCTATACCGTCCTTCATGGGGAACGTAAAATGGCTGTTACGAGCCGATTGGGGGGTCAGGTACTCGTTAAAAATCCCAATCCTGATTATACCTGGATAACCAAAATTGAGGACTCCCACCGTAGCATCGTCCTATTAGCCAAAGCAACAATGATTTAATGAAGCAAAGAAAACGGTATCTACCATTTTTTAGGATTATTAATTTTAACAACATAGGTTTATTAGTCTACAACACATTCATTGTATGACTCTTCGTGTCTGAGCTCAGTTATTTTTTACTCATCCTTCCTTCTTTTTTTTTCATTTTCTTAACAATAAAAAAACAGAATCCTAAGCAAATACAAGCTTCCGTTATCCAAGATGTTGAAGTAGCCTGGCTCCTAATTTAATAAAAATCACATGTATGTGAGTTAAATGAGACATTTTTTTAAGTACTTTAATGGATTGTTGTAAAAATTGTAGGTGTCCTCTTTTAATTGAATAATTAATCAATTAGGCGTTCATTCTACTAAATGTATATTAAGTATTTACAGGTGCTTTTGCCCGAATGAAACGATTAATAAGTAATAAGTGAAACTTGTCAATGAGAGACGAAATTTAACAAGAAGCTCCCAAACAAGAGCAAATGAATAAAATAAAAAGATCAATCTACGGCCTATCATTACTAAATTTTATATCAGAATATTTAACAAGGGTATTCCCTCTCAAATCGATAACAATGTATGAGTCATTCCCGCGATTAGTAACTGTTAAAAAAATATTTTATAAAATTTGTAGAAAAGTATACAACCGAGGTCGAATACAGTATTCATTATTATTTTTGGTATAAAAAAGTATTTTTCTTAATTTACAAAAACCTTTAACCTTATTTTAAAAAAGGATATACCCCTTTGAAGAGGCTGGGTGAGCCACAAGAGGTTCTGTATATTTGGTCGGGTCACCGGCTGTTAACAGATTAAATAAATTATCTACCACAGGCGGATTTGGACCCGGGACCCATGGCACGCCAACTCAGCGCTCTATCACGGAGCTACGCCGCTCCCCAACAATATTATACTAAAAGAAATCATATTAAAATAAATGCGTCATTTTATAAACGGACCTTTAAAAAAAAATTAGAAGCTCTCCATGTGCTTTTTTTAACATAGCATTGAAAATAGCTTTACCTGAATTGTGATATTTTACCTGAATCGTAATTGTGAAGAATTTTAAAACCTAAAATTCCTGGTTGTATTTTTTTTTAAACCAGATTGTATGATCTAGACAATTAAAATACGGAAAGGTCTCATTGAAGAAGTTCCTCATGACAAGACCAGGATAAATTTAGAGGGGGGAAAATACACAAAACTGCATGTGGAGAAAAACAAACACGATTTTTTTCTTTCTTTTTTTTTTTAATTTTGAGCAGTTCTTTAGAGCCCTTATTCGCTATACTTCACCAACCTATAAGGTGGTCTTAATTGGGAGAAACATAACAGTGGACAACCAAGATTTTTTTTTAAATTAAAAATAAATACATTTTTAGATTCATCATACTGTAATTTTCACAAAAAAACATTTATTTTATTTTTAAAAGATAATTTTTCGTCAAAAAAATCGCGTACGAATTATGAAAAAATTTACGCGGGAACTTGGTTATGAAACTTTTAAACCCTTAATTTTGGTTTGATGGCGTCATCAGGCTTATTTGCATTTTTGTGATAAGAAATTCATATGCTGTTTTTGCATTTTCATATTTAATATTTTGTTTATATTAAATCAACTTATTTTAATTAAAGAGTCAATTTTTGTTATTATTGGCATCTTTTTATTCAATAACTATTAGTTTTATCAACATTACCTATATATAACCAAGGTTTCTTTATGATCTTTTTTTGAGTGTCCTTAAAACTTTGTAATGCAGAAATACTTTCTTTATCACAATCACTTGATCCGCTTAAAGATAAAGTAGAGAAATCTTTGTAAGTTTTATCAACATATGATGAAATGTTTTAATGGAACAGATTTTGCTTTATTATTTTTGTTTGTTCATTTAACGTCACTTTATGCTGCTGAGGCTAATCGGACGATGCTACAGTGGGAGCCCTAAACTTTGCCTACCCAGGTTTAATTAGGATAGGGATTTATAACGAGTACCTGACATCGTACAGGCTCAGGACCCCCGTTTAACGTCCCTTCCGAAGGACGGCGTAACTAAGGATTTTTTTCTCCCTTAAAAAAATCCTAGGGTCACCTACCGGGCTACGAACCCGCGATCTTGGGCTTAGTAGTTTGTTTCGCTAACCACTAGACAACAGGTGACCGTATTATTATTTTTAGTATATAACAGTATTGAATCCAAAATCCTTAATGGGTTGTATTTTTATTTGTTTTCTTTTTTTTTATTATATTTTGGGAGCGGCGCTTTGGGCTTCACTAAGCCATCGAATTATTCTCGTATCCCATCCTTACAAATCAAAATCATTCGTAAACTCCTTAAAGCTCCTTGCTTTTTTACGAAAATATACATCCATAATGATCTTAATGTCCCATTTTTGCAGATTTGGCCCGAACCCGATACCAGTACCTTCATGATAAGCTTTATTCCCACTCAAACCCACTCGTTTCAAACCTAGCTACTTCAATTCCCGATGATCCTAGGCGACTGAAATTGTTGAATTTGTGATTAGAAGACGAATCTTTTAAGTTCAATTTGTTATTTGAGTACTACCACTGGATAGATTCTCTATTTGCCTTTATCATGTCGTTATGTATCATTCATTCTATTTATGGTTGTATTATAAGACAGTAATAAATTTCAATTGATCATTTTTTTTAATCATGTTTTACATGTCATAAAAGTATCAAGTAAAATACTGTTTAATTAATAAAGAATTTCCTGAATTTTAAAATCAGATGCATGGGAAGACCAATAAAGCAGAGACAGATATATAAACCGGTGCTGCCGCCAATACAGCGGCCGCTAACGAACTGGTTCTGTCCAACTCAACAGATTGCCTGTCGATCCGCCCTCCACTTCTGGGACGCCTAGGTCTCTCACGACAGTATTTAACAATCACAGAACGAATGGTCGGAAATCCACGCATTCTTTGAGTTCTCGGGCAAGAGTTTAAACAGATTAAAAAGTTTAACTTTAACATGTAGAATGTCCAAAAGTGTAGCAATGTTTAACATAGAAAAAACTGCAGTAATTTTAAATTAAACTTTAATGAAACTTTGGCAATTACATATACTCAGTGGGAATCGAGGTCTACCATCAACCAAAACTTCAGGAGGACTAACCACCTTCCTACGGGAAAGTTAAAATTAAGGATGGGGTTTTAATAAATTATGATCATTAGTACAGTTAACAAACAGTAGACTTGACTAGTAAGAAAAAACTATATTTATTGCGACTTGGAACAACATAATATAGATATACAAAGAGGCATTCTTTTATGAAATAACTGGATGACTACTAACTACAAACTAGCATAGTTACTACGCTTATTCTATCCATACTAACTTACCATCTTCTCTCTGCTCTATCTATTTGTGTGAATATATACATATATATATAAATATAATAGAAGAGGGGAGGTCAAGGAAGTTACATAGCTGATACGGAAACAATGATGAACCTTAAATACCTAGGAAACAAGAAATACCTACAAACTTTTCGCCTTTAGAAGCATCTTTGGGGCAGAAAGGGAATAAAGAAAACGGAATCAGATAACCTACCGAAGAATACACAAAAGCCCAAGTACAATTACTGAACCAAGAGAAGAATACAAGACACAGCAGCTGGAAAAGGTTAAATAAAACAGCTGATACAACTAAATAAAAAATAGGAAATGAACACCAAACTTCCAAAAACCACAAAGGAAAAAATAATAATAAAACAAAGGAAAAGTACAATAGAAAAACCAGATTATCAAGAAGAAATAGAAATTTGGCTATTCCAAAAGAAGACCAAAACCTCAAAAGACATTTGTTTTATGTCCCTAAACAGCTTTTGCTCATCTTTTTCCCCAGTTTTATTGTAACCAAAACTTGTCATGTTTTGAAGAAAATGGTTTTCAATGAACGATTTGGGAAATATCAGTTTTTATTGTCGACCGAACGTGAGAAAGTATTTTTAATGTTCTATATTTAAAATTAATTTATTCCGCCGTTAGATATTATTTTATACCTATTATCAATTCTTTACGTAGATAATTCAGAACTATAGTAACAGGCTAAAATTAAAATTGTTTTTTCCTTTAGAACTGAATTACAATTCAAACACCCCGAACGATCAAGCCATATCACTATAGCATTGAAATATTAATATTAATAAAATAATAAATAGTCTTAAGTTTCTGCTTTTTTATGAACATATATTTTTTCTGTCCTTGTGATGAGATTTCGCTTAGTAACTAATTAATGGAGACCAAGGATGGTCGATCGGTATTTTACAGAATATATTCACCTTATTCAAGAGACTGGAGGTAGTTATATGGTGGAAGTCATATCTGGGTCACGCTTGACAAGCTCACGACTCGCAGAACCCTACATCAAATGAATTAATGAGGAAAACTCCAACTATATGTGTCAATCAAACTATATTCCCCCTAAATCGATTCATAACCTCTGAAGGGGTATGTAATATTTTTTGAGAATATACGAGAAAAAGGTCGATAGAACTCGAAAATAAGTCATGAGACAACGCGAGTAAGGGGAGTTAGCTAGTTAAAACATGTTCGTAGGCTCGGGCAAGAGAGAAAGGAAAGCTTGGAACTCAACGCTGAGAGTGAGTTGGAGAAAGGGAGAAATATGTTTACATCATTTATATTATTCACATAAAATACATTTACTACAAAATGAATACATTCAATGTTTTATGATATATGATTACATAATTTTTTACACAACAACAACTCGAAAATAAAAAATAAAACCGGAGATCGTTTTGCTAGAAACAGTAAAATCTCCACCACGCATTGGGTGAAGACTCTAGATTAGGAATAGAGAAGAGTAGAGAGTAGAGATGAGATATAGTACATGGTATGTAAGAGAGTAGTGACTAAGTTAGATGTACTCAATACTCAATAAGTTATAAAGATAGTCCGTAGGAATAAGTCACGTAATTAGTTCACATAAGAATGTCTCTTGTGAATCCATATTATATTTGTTCAGTATCTCAATAAATCTATATGCCCTTCTTTCAACTAGTCCTCTACCGTTTGTTAACTTAACGCTTGCTGTTAAGAAGAAACGTTCCGTATAACGAACCAATCATAGCATGAGGCATAACCTTTCGGAATGACTCCGCCTAGAAGGTTATCAGAAGAGCTCAGAAGGAGAGATCCCGAGGAATACAGTAAAACCCCCAAAACGAGAGCTAAAGCCGGGCAATAAAGGTGAAGGCTGCGGAAGCCGACGGACGATTGAGACAATAAACAGAGCTGAGATAGGATGGTGGGTGTTGGCAACAAATATGTAGAACCTCGGGTGCTATAGGCAACCGGTAATGGCTGCCTCTCGGGTATAAATATTCTACCCGCTGCAAAACCCAAATCTCATCTACATAAACATTGCCTTCGGATCCTCGGTTACATATCTTCTATTCTTACCAACTCCATCTGTGTTTTTGTTTTTTTTCATTCTAGTCAATTATTCAAACCGTTTAAAATTGCGACCCTCCGATACCTCAAAACATAATAAGTATCGAAAAAGAAAACATATTTGAAATAAATCCTGAACAAGTACAACCAACAAAGGGCATAAGGTTCAATACATGGTAGAGGCTATACAGTTTTTTTCAGAATATTGAGCAGAGAGGTGATTAGTACAAGATCATCTATAACGGCCAAGCTTTTTTTTTTTTTTTTTAAATTCATGTCATTCATACGCATACCTTTCAAAATTGTAACAATCCAATACCTCAAAACATAGCAAATAATACATCGTTGAAAAACGGATCCTGAACAACTACAACCCATCGCCTTGAGTTCACTTCTACCATGTACTGAACCCAAGACTTTGCACTACGCTGAAGGTCCCGTGTTCAAATCCGGCTGTGTCAAATAAATTATTTGGTTAGTTAATAGCCACGGATAGCCTTTAAGCACCTGCAGACCCTTCTGGGTCCACTTATCTCCACCAATCACTTATCTCTATAAAGTGATTACCTTCAATTCGAGAAAAACCATTCGGTTCAGCATGATCTCAGCCAATCACCTCTCGACACAAGACTTTAGTCATGGAAACTGTAAAGTCTTTACCGTGCTAACTGCTTCTGATTTGTTTATTATTATTATAATAATAGTTATATTATATTATATATATTATATTCGGAGTGGCGACCCCTCAAAACATAGCAAATAAAAAATAAAAAAACAAATCATGATGGGGTTTGTTTTAAGTGCTTGGAAGAAGACTGTAGAAGAAGATTGAGCAGGGAGGTAAGTGGTCCAAGATGATGCTCAACCGCCCAGGTTTCCCATAATTAAGAGCGCCCATATCATAGAGCCTGGGTGGGCCTCAGGAGGGTCTGCAGATTCCACATGGTCCATCAACGAAAGTGAATCAATTAAGTAATTTATCTGCCAGATTGATTCGAGAGCTCTACACTATTGCCGCTTATTTAAAACTTGTTATTATTTAGTTTTTTTATTAGAAAAGATCTGCCCTGGCCAGGATCCGAACCTGGGTCGTCCGCCTCTCCGTGGCCCCCTGCCCTAAAAGATTTGCCCTAGATCTTTTCTCTTCAAAATAAAAATATTAAAAAATTAAAACAATTAATAAAAAAATATAAATAATATAATGACGCAAGTCAACAAGATCCTAATTAAAGTAATGTTCATTGAATATTCTTCCTCGTGTATACATCGCAAAATTGCGAGAACACGGGGGATAAGGGATCGGTGAAGATAACGGATTTGTCCTGACTTTCAGGCGACCCCTTGTAGCTCAATTGGTAAGAGCGCTAGCATGAAGAGGCGTACGACCCGGGTTCGAATCTCGGCCAGGGCAGATTTTTTTCTCTTCAAAATAAAGATATTATTTAGTCTATTTCACTTTAACTTAACATTTTTTATAGTTCCATAGTTTCTAAAAGCGAACATGTGTCCTTCTCGATTACATTTACAGCTGGCTGTAATATCAGGATCAACTCAACTAAGAGAATTATGAGGCCCCTATGAAACAGTTGCAGATGGTTTCTTTCCCCAGTTTTTAATAACACACCCCAATAATGCCCGCTTTCAATAAAGTACGACAAAATTATATATTTCAATCCAAATAAATTATGATGGAGGTATGGCCTGGAACTAATAAAACGAAAAAATGGTCAGAGGATAGGGCCAGAAATGAATAATGTTATTTAGGTCCGATAGATAGGTCCGGTTCAAATCCGGCTGTAATAAATTATTAAATATGCCATCGAAGGATCTCGTGGAGTCAGCTTACCCTCTATGGTGAGCTCTATAGCTCACCTAGATTCTGTAAGTGGGGAACATTTAATTGAGAGAAAAACCTGGCGGTTGAGTGTGATCTCGAGAATAACATCACCCTGCACAACCGCTTTCTTAGAAGCAGTATAGTTCTACCATGTATCAAGACTCTTTATGGATTGTTGAATCTACTGTAGTGGGTTGTGGTGGTAGAGATCGTTGGGGTTTTTAACAAACATGCTAAATGTAAAAAAAATGAATAAAAGTCTATCAATTTCTTATCACCTTATGATAAGAAATTATACATTTATCAAAACCTTTAAGACATTAACTGAATAGTGTCTAGGATCAGTAGAGTGTAATATATATAGGAAAATGGTCTGAAAACCATTAGTTGCAGATGTCGTCGTTCTGAACGTGACTGTACCAACCGGATAATATCGTGATAAGAAAAGCTACAAGATTGAGACTTATCTAGAAAGTCCAGGACGTTTCGATACTAAATCATAAAATTATTAATATAATATCCGAGATAAGCAGTCAGAAGAATGTAAATAATAGAAAAGAAACTTTATCCCTTTAGAATAAGAAGAAAAATAAACATACCATAGCCAGAAGGCTAAATTATAAAAATCATGAGTATTTATAAAATAGTCAAAAAAGTAAATACAAATATAAAAAAGTACAATTCGTGACAAAATACTAAGCGGATAAAGAGAATAAATAACATCAAATAAAAACATGAATTACACTGTGATTTCGAAAGGTGAGATCTTGATTTCTGGTGCTGGTCTTGGGATTGGAATTAGAATATAGGCCAGCGGGCAGGTACCAAAAAAGGGGTTTAGGTCGCAAAAAATTGAAGAGAGCTGGATTTTTGATATGTTATAAGGACATGTCTGAGTATTGTAAATCCAAGTTTAAAACCGAAAAACGGATGGGACCTACCAGTTCTGTAGGTCTAATATATTCTGAGTTACGCCCCTTTGAAAATTGGTCATTTTTTCCCAAAAGTCCAAATTTTAAGTTTTGCCCGACTTTCGCGAGGAACACCGGCCGAAGGAGTGATCCTACGATGAAACTCATTGGTACTGTAGTTGTTTTAAATTTAATTAGCTTTAATTTGAGCACAGAACGAGGCATGTAGGTGTTATACTTCTCTTGTTAATTAAAAAAAAAGGAAAATCGGGGAAAGTGGGTGTAATAAGAAAACGACCTTGTACACCACGAATCGATCTAAAAGAGCTTGTTTATTGTTAAATTATAAATATTTACTTGTATATTACCGATACATAAAATAATGGTAGTACTAGTAGGCACTACGTTCGAGGTTTTTCGGGCACCTAAAGTTTTCCCAATCGTTTTTTCGGTTGCAAACTTGGATTTACACTAGTTAGACATGTCCTTACAATATATCAAAAATTCCGCTCTCTTCAATTTTTAGCGACTTTCAAGTATATACCGCCTAATAGTAGTGTGCTTATCTTTCTTGACTTTTCTAAAGCTTTTGATTCCTTGGACCATTCTATCCTTTTCAGTAAACTCTATCCGATAGTTCCAATCTTTCCTCCCTGGTAGATCTCAAGCAGATTCCAAACCTAAACATCCCCTTTCCACTTTCCTCACTCTTTCCTCAGGCGTGACACAGGGATCAAACATCTTTCCTCTTCTGTTCAACTGCTATATCAATGATCTTCCTAAATCTGTTCACTACTGATCCCACCATCTATATGCGGACGACTTCCAAATATATTTGTCCTTTCTTCCTTCTGAGCTATTAATTGCGTTCGCGAGTATTCAGGAAGACCTAGATAGGATCAGTGCCTGGGCAAATCTGAACAAACTGGAATTAAACGCAATGAAAACTCAGGCCATAGTTTTAGGTTCCAATTCCCTCCTTACATCCATCCACACGCTCCCAACATTAATCCTAAGCGAACATCCTATCACATTGACCTCCTCTGTGAAAAATCTAGGCATTACCATCGACCAAAACCTTTCTTGGAAATCCCACATCGCCCAGAAATCCCGTCGGTCAATTAGTTCCTTGAAGTTATTCCATCGCTCTCGTCATCTCCTTACACAATCTACCCGTACGCTTCACGCATCTTCTCTCATCTTCCCCCACTTTGACTATTGCAGCGTGGTATATGGAGGCCTCTCTAAAATGCTTGAAGACAGATTAAAGAGAATAATGAACTGCTCTCTAAGATTTGTGCTTGGTATTCCTAGACGATCGCGCGTGTCACACCTTTATGATGAGTTAAAGTGGCTGTTCCCTCCCTTCCGAAGACAATATTTCCTCTGTTCATTCTTATACCAATCCATTTACTCTAAACACCCTTCATATACCTCAGTTCAACACCATAAAACAAGACCCCGCCTTTCCGATCTCTATACACGTTCACACAGAACTAAAGCATTCGAACGTTCCTTTCTCGCCCGCTCCACCACAGTGTGGAACTCAATCCCTCCTAATATCCGTCGTAGTCTCTCACTGTCTTAAGTTAAATCCTTGCTTTTCCAACACCTCCTAGCTTCCCAAAAAATATGGTCTCTAAGCAAGTCAGTCATTTGCTACGAATGTATTACATAGAATAATTCATTGTGTTATTTAGTTCTTTTAATTTAATTTTTTAAGAATGGTAATGGATTAATATAAGAATGAACAAAAGAAATATTGTCTACGAATACTTATTACAATAGACAATATATACACTACAGACAATAGATAATAAACTTTGGTCGAAACGTTGTCACACAATAGTTAATATCTTTTAGTAATTAACAGTGATACTACTTTATATACTCTCCTCCCATCCAACTGATATTACAAGAAATTATCATTTTATTTAATGATAATATTACATATTCTTTTTTTCATTTCACTATACTTGATATTTCTTTATCAATTTATTATTGCATTGATATAAAAGCGTTGGCACCTTTAAAGAATCATTAAGAACTATGCTACTGTGACTCACTCACCTCTTGTATATTTAAGCTAGAAATAACCTACGGCGGTGACTAAGAAAAGTTATTTCTAAATCAACACGCAATACGATTGCATTGAAAAAATAAAACGAAACCAAAACTTAATCACATCGAAATTTTAACGATAATAGTAATTTTTTTATTTTTTTTATTATTTTTTTATTGATATTTACAACTATATTACAATAATATAACAAGTAAATAGGCTAAGTGATACATAATGACATGATATAATGACAAGTAGAGAAACTACCCACTGGTAGTACTCAAATCGCATGTTCAACTAAGAAGGTCAAGTGCCCATCTTCTTTTCAGACGCCTCGGAGGATTATCAGGAATTGAAGAAGAAGCTAGGTTTGAAACTAGAGGGTTTGAGTAGAAATGAAGTTTTTTATGAAAGGATAGATAGCGGGTTCGGGCCAAATCAGCAACAAATGGGATATTAAGGTCATTATGGACGACTTTATTCTTAAATAAATTAGGAGCATTGAGGATTTTACGAAGGATTTTGGATTGTAGGGATTGGATACGAGTGGAATTCGATGGCTTAGTAGAGCCCCAAAGCTCTACTAGACCGTTTGTCTAGTAAGTGTTGAAGTAGCCTGAAACGTCGAGCGGTTTCTTGTCTTTTCAGTCTTGTATGCGGATTCCAGGTTAATCGTTTGTCGAGATGCAACCCTAAGTATCGGATCTGCTCTACAGGCACAAGTGGGATATTATTAAAGGATACTGAAGGGCAGGAAGTCATTGGTTTACGACGTAAGGTAAAAGTGATTTGATGCGATTTTTGAGAATTTATTTTAATTCTCCAGTTTTGACACCATTCTTCAAGATCAGTGATATGGGATTGGAGGCTTTGGGATACAATAACTGGATTAGTGTTGACTGATAATACACATGTAATCAGCGTACGTGGGTAAAGATAGTATTAGGATGAGTAGGGATGTCAGCTGTATAAACTGTATAAAGGATTGGGCCATGGATACTACTTTGAGGAAATAGTAAATATGAAATAAAAAATATCACTCGCTAAATAATTTTAACATTAATCCGGCGTTAATTTAATATTTCAATATTTATGAATTGCCTTAAGAATTGTTCCTTTACATCCATATTCATCCATAGCTGGTCATTTTTTGACAAACTTACATTCTGCATTTAATTTTCATTATTACAATAACATCTATCCCATTGTACCATCTCCTCCTCAATTCTTTGTACTTTCTATAGAGACAACCGTTGATCATCTGCTTCGTAGATTCATCTTTCAGAACCCGAGAGACACCCTTGAAACCCGATTTTATGAAGAGTTGAAGTGGATTTACCCTTTAAGTACTTTCTTGTATTTCTTTAACAAGTTATCCAATCTCGCCAACCATTAGACTTTTTTGATTTCCTTCAACTCAAAACCATTGTCAACTCCCGGAACACCGTTTCTGGCTCTCGGGTCTATATATTAAACGTCTCATCGACGTTTCCTGGTCTTTCCTTATCCGATCTTCGCCCCTGTGGAACTCTACACCTTGCATTCATCGCTGTCATAACCTTCCGACCTTCAAATCCCTTGTATTCAATTAGTTCATTTTTATACGATTCCCTAGAAATAGGAAATAGACTGCTTTACGAAAAAACTTAAGCTAATAAAGAGATGGATGAAAGAAGCATTATTTTATATATATATATATATATATATATATATATATATATATATTATTATTATTTATTTTACACACACACACACACACCACACACACACACACACAAACACACACACAAACACACACAAACACACACACACACACACACACACACACACACACACACACACACACACACACACGCACGCACGCACGCACGCACGCACGCACGCACGCACACACAAACACACACACACATATATATATATTGGAATGCAATAATAATATACAGCTTAAATGTGAAATACATATATTTCAATATGTATGTATATAAAATTTTAGAATGTTTTCTTCTTTTTTTTTATTTGTTAATATGAGTTAACTCTTATATTAATTAATTAAACTGTCTTTTATTCTTGGACCTTATAGTTCATGTTTCACTTTTCGTACTGCTATTCTTAAGAAACTTACAGAAAATAAATAAATATTAAGTATTGTTACCTAGAGATAAAATAATGTTCAAATGATTCGTAATGTTCAATAACATTTACCTCAATGAAATTGAGATGTCCATTTTACTAAAAAGCTACACCAAAATCTAAAAGAAAGTTTCCGATTGCTAATTTCATGTTTCTGTAGAATTATGTCTCATATAATTATCATTTTTCGGTTCCATGGATACGAACACAAGGTAATAAGAAAGGTAAAGAAAAATATAAAACATTCATTACTCCTGAGAACGAAGCTTCTATGCATATTTTAAAATCCTCAACCTTCGCATTAAGCATCTACTTTAATTGAAAAAAAGACTGATCCTAAGCTTAAATTAAATAAGCACTCATCGTTAATTTAAAATTCCTAAAACAAGGAGATTTGATTAAAAATTTCGGAGAATACGAATTTAGAGGGAAGAAATATTAATAACCTCGGACGAAATCATCCTAAATGATCTTGTTATATAATTAACAAAAATAACTTTTAAAAAATTAACATATTACCTTCTGGATTACAGAGTCTTTTAAAAACATGTTTTATATAGTTATATACCAGGTATACAGGACTTCAAGACAAGCAATTAACTAGGAATGCAATAATAATATACAGCTTATATATATGGCGCCATACAGGCTTATTTTATCTAGAGCTGACCTTTAGGAGGTTGATGCTAGAAACACAAACTCCTCAAGATGAGAAACGGGAACAGAAGTGGTACCATTAAATTGACTTGACAACTCCGAAGACAATTATTTGAATTGCGATACAAGATCAAATTACATTAAGTTCAAGGATGTTCAATTCCGATTAATATTAATATAAAAAGTAATTATTAAATAACGAATACACAAAATGAATTTAAATGAGTGCATTGTACAGAGGGAGGAGTTGCGCAGAATGTAAACCGCAAAGTTCTAGTGCGAGGTATGATTATACCTGTACAGAGAAATTGTCTAGTCGGTTAAAAGTTTTCGATCTACCCTATGGGATCTGCAAACCCTCCAGGGCCTCACCCAACCTCTATGTAGTGTTAAACTCAATTGGCATAAGGAATCTTCAGAACCGTTGGCTTAGGCACAGCATAGCCTCTACCAAGCCATGAGCTTAACACCAAGAACAAATCAAACTCTAAGGACTACATCTTGACAAAAGTTTAACTTTAAATCCTCATACCAGCTTGAAAAGACAAGAAACTTCCCGCAGTTTCAGCCTACCTCAACACTTATGAAACGAACACCCTAAACTCACAATTAATTACAAAAGACTCATATACATGTCTATTACCAGACCTATTTGGACTAAGTAAAGACTAGGAGTAGAGCTTCCAGGCGCCACTAAGCACTCGAATTCGTATCGGATCCAATTCTTACAATCCAAAATCCTTAATGCTCCATACTTTGTTGAAAATAAACTCATCCATAATGACCTTAATGTTCCATTTGTTGAAAATTTATGAAAAATAAAAGTATTGTACAAAATTAAATCCGACTCAAACGCATTAGTTTCAAACCTTTTTCAATTCATTTTGAGGGGTCTGAAAAGAAGATGGCCTCGTGATATTTTAAGTTGAATTATTTATATGAATAGTACCACTGGGTAGTTTCTCTACATGCCATTATACATGGCATTATGTATCATTCATTATATTTACTACAAGAAATCATTTTTTGAGGGTTGTAGTTTTTATTTCTTATATATATACAATAAAGCATATGGGTCAAAGTAAAGTATTATATTAATCAAACCAGTGCCATTTTGATTGCGTATTAATGTAAGTTTGAACAAGATTATTCCTTGAGAGATGGACTACAGAGGGCATTGTAAAGTTCCGCTTGGTAATACAAAGAAAAACTAGAAAGGAGACTCGCTGGATCTGGTTGGCATAGCAAACTGCCCCGGCATCCCAGATGAGCTAACTACATTAGCATTTCAATGAATATGGAATTTATTGTTTCTATAATTGCTATCGCCCTTGAGAGGACTCCCCTCTGCCATCCTAAATTCATTCCGAGCTGGGACACGCAATCCAGTATTTTGCTTTAATCAACCAAACATGCTTTAATTAGTTGATCAGGGTGATTGAATCAACTAATTATACGCCGTTTACTTAGCGAATTACGAGGTCCCTCACAGATCTGGCAATATTTTTCTTCGTGAATAATTCTGGGCGTGGTCCAATACAGGAATAGAATAAAATCGATACGAAATGAAACGCATCCCAATTAAGGAGACGTCATTTTTGAACCGTTTTCATCTCTATTCAAAAGTGTTCCCAGATTTTAAGAGGTCTCGACCATTACCATTCATTCCAAGATTTGAAGTAATAGAAAATTCTATTTTCAACAACCATTTTCCAATTTTATAATATTTATATTTCATGCTATGTAGGTTTTGAAGGATAACTTGATCTAAAGAAGCATAAGTTGATGTTTTTTTTTTTAAATAATTAGTTTAATATATTAACAGGTTTCATTCATTATTGATATTCCGTATTATGTTTACATCTCAAACCTCATTTTTCATGCATAATTATATTTTTATAAATAAATATTACAGGGAGCGATTGATTTACTGATAGAGTTGATTTGAACGCCAGGCCGAAGGTCCTGTGTTAAAATCCCGGCTATTAGTGTTAATGTATGTAATCTGCTAACAGCTGGGGATTGATCCATTGAGATCTGAGGACCCTCCTCCTAGGGCTCACCCAGCCTTTGTAAAGAGGGCACACAAAATAGGGGAAGACTTGACGGCTGATCGTGATCTTGCACAAATCTCCATGCACAACCGTTTTCCAAGGAACCGTACAGTCTCTACCATGTACTGAACTACAGTCGACTCTCGATAATTTGACACTCGCTAATTTGAATCTCTCGATAATTTGAATTTTTTTTCCCGGTCACTTGAAAAATACTCGATAAATTGAAAAAAGTCAGTATAAATTGGTCCCCTCGGTAATTTGAAGTTGATGGAATAGTATCTTGCCCGTCAACATGAATTAATTTGCAGTCCGGGCTAGCCTACTCTCTATAATTTGAAGCGTTTATCATGCAGACCCTCCGATTGTTTACATTAATAAGTGAGTTTGCAGTTAGACCAGCGCATAATTCAAAATGTTAAATCTCTCTACCGTAGAGAA
Organism: Troilus luridus; assembly: GCA_964056705.1. Lineage (NCBI taxonomy): Eukaryota > Metazoa > Arthropoda > Insecta > Hemiptera > Pentatomidae > Troilus > Troilus luridus. The sequence goes on along the minus strand of OZ057415.1, from coordinate 50,955,624 downwards.
ATTGTTTCACCTATGCTGGATAGCATTGAAAAATGTGATAAGGGAACATAACAGTTGTGACCACTATAATCATGATTGATGAGGCATGGAAAAATGTCAACTCGTCCACTATTTATAATTGCTTCAGAAAGTGCGGGTTTCAGCAAACCGAAAACGTAGAACAGTTATCGGAGCCGCCAAAAATTACAAAATCTGACTCAGGGTGGGGACTTCTACCTAACTATGGGGACTTGACATTTGAGGATTATGCTCATGTTGACGATGACATTAGTGTACACGGTGCCCTAACCGATGCCGAACTGTTGAATTTGGCCCCTCTGGATGAGGACGAGGAAGAAAACGAAGAACAATCGCCAATTCCAGTGACATTGAGCGAGGCAAGGAGACCCTTACTACCCTCGCTTTTACGACCCCAGAACCGACACAAGTGACGATTTCTTCGCAGCTCTCACCACTATCAAAATTTCATAGGACAATGATAGATTGAAGTCGCTCACTCAACAAAAAATAACGGACTTCTTTTCAAAATGAACATTTGTGAATAATTTTACAAACGTTTAAAATAATAAATCACTAATTTTGATCAACTCTTGTTTACTTGATTTTATTCCTCCCTCCCTCTTGGTTATTTAAACTCCTGTTTCATTAATTTCTTTGGCCCCATGAGTTTCAAATTATTTAGAGTCGACTGTATTATCTGAAACATCATGATGTTGCCATCGCAATTTGTTTTGATCCTTGGAACATGTAAAAAAAAAAGACTGTACATTTGATGTCAAAATAGTTTTATTAAAGTTTTCTCAATCTATTTGTGAAGATAGATGAAAAACATAAAATGTTTTGGAATCAACCAAAAAGATTTCTCTCAATATTTTAGAAAATGTTTTATATAAACTTGACTGTTTGTAACTAATAACCTGTAAAGTAATATTTTAAACGCAAATAAATAGATTTTGCCTTTATCAATAATGAATTGAAATATCCAACGTGATAAATTACTTTGCCATGTATAGCAGTTGAAACTCAGTAGCCTAAATAGTTTAGGCAAGTTAAAACACCGAAGGTCAAATGGTAAAATTAATTAATAAAGTTATAATGTTGAAATATAATGTTCAATCATATATTTCTTTTTGCGTAAAATAAACAATTACAAGTATTGCACAATATTCTACAAAATCAAGGATGCTTTTAGAATTTAATCCGGTAGCGATATCGGTACGGATCGTCTGAAAAGTTATTTGGCACAGTAGAGCGAGTCACATCTTGGCTCCAAGCCCTCACACATAATAATTGTCTTTATACCGATTTTTTTTTTATCTCTGTTCCTACATTGCCGAGTAATTCTGGCAATGAATCCCGCTTCTGAATGAGGGCAATATAAAAAAAAATCAAAGGGTTGCTCCTTTTTAGTAGACACGAAGCAGCCTTAATACAAAGGAGAGTTGGGGAATAAAATTGAATTTACCTAAAATGAATACACAAATTAGGGATGTTTTTCTGCTTGTAGGAGAGACGGGAACCTCGAGCTGAGTTGCTATGCCGAAGGTTCCGGGTTCAAAACCGGCTGTGGCAGATAAATAATTTAATCTAACAGCCGTAGCTGGACCCTGTGATATCTGATGACTTTTCTGCAGCTCAATCAGATAATTGGAGAAAATCGTGGTGGTTGAGCGTGATTTCGGACAAATATGCACACTGCACAACCATTGTCCAAGAAACAGCACAGACTCCATCATGTACTGAAACCTAGACCCTTTATGAGTTGTAGTGGTGCAGGTATAATATATATATATATATATATATATATATATATATATATATATATATATATATATATCGGTTACTACTGTTCATGACTGCTGTAAATTACTTATACTTGAGGTTTTCGAGTGTCAAGTTCTTCAAACTTCTTCTAGCCAGAAGAATCCTTACCTTCTTTTATTTCACAAGCTTTTATTTTTTTTTTGGACAAAATAGTTTAATACTCCTTAAAATAGCGAGGAAGAGGCGGATGTTAATTTTGTCTATTTAAATTTCTTTATTAATTTAGTGTTTTTGTTATTGATTTGTTTTTTATAATTCTTGATTTGTTCTTAATTTTGTTATTATGTGACCAGGTTGTTGGTTTTTCGGTCCAAGGGCCACATCAAGAAAATAAAAAAAAGTCCATATAAATTTATGTTGTTATTATCCATCAAAGAAACATAACATTATAAAGCCATAAAGTTATGTTATAACGCCGAAAAACCAACTAGAAACAATTACGAAATAATTAATTTTTTTTTAATTATATACAATGATATTTACAAATTAGTGTAGGATCCTTACCGTTGAGCCGCAAAGTAATTTAAAATAAATCAAAATTTAAGCAACTACGTGGCCATATAAAAACAATGCTATTCATCCACATGTGACGATAGCTCAGCGTAAAATGAGCACACGCATAGGTAGAGACACCTGACGGACTAGAACAGCAATAAAAAAAAAAGAAGAAAAAAAAAGAAACTCGTAACAATTGACTATTTAAAATGAACAGATTAAATGAACCAGGGCACTCACATATCTAGCAGAGAGCGGGATCAGCAGATGTGTGGCCCAATACAGGAGAATTGACAATGGTGGATAAGGAAAAATATAGAACTACAAAAGGTCAATCAGGGACAAGACTTTGTCAATATAATAAAACAGGGAAGGCTGAGATTGCTTGGGCATGTGGAAAGGATGGAGCCAAGCGAACTCCCCAAGAAAATTGTCTATGGAAGACCAGGAGAAAAGAGGAAACGAGGAAGATCCCATCTAGGGTGGATCGATGATTCAGAGTAACTCTGAAAAAGCTAAGAGTGAGAAAGTGGAGAGAGAAGGCGATGGACCGAGAGGTGTGGAGGAGGCTCGTCAAGGAGTCTAAGGCACTGCAAGGACTGTTGAGCCTCCGCTGTTGCGATTCGCAGTTAATTTAGATTAAATAAACAATTTAACAACAACAAAAAATTAAAAAGCATAAACACTACGGAAAATAATTTAATAACGCATACAGAAATAACTCAAATTATAGGAGAGATGAGAAGAGGATACAGGAAATAAGATATGATGATATGATAAGGAGACAGGTTTCATGTAGATTAATACACAAGTACCCAAAATAAATACTTCACAAATACCATAGATATTTGTACCTCCAATTCCAGAACGCACCGACAGGGAATATTATTCAAGTCTCATATCCAATAATTGAATACCCGATTAAAAAAAAACATGTTTGTATGTAAAGACCATTACCGGGAGGATAACATATGTAAACATGTTATCGCTTTGGCAAATAGATTGCTAATTCAATGAGACGACACATCGTTATAGTGGGAATAATCTGGATCGTGTGGGAAGAGCGTGGGCTGCCTTGTTAGGCAAATCCCTTCGGCGGCCGCTTTCATCTCGGTCCATCGCTCTACTGATTAACATGTCTCTGCTACCGCGCTCTCGTTGTGGGGCAACAACTTGCATTAATAATACCATGTATAAGTTATCTGTCTTGAGAATTATGTAATAATTAGCGTGTAACAGAAAATATAATCAATTATTGCAGTAGTCGTTGCTAAACGTAAAAAAAAAAAAACATTTCAAGGAGTCGACTGTGCTGTAGTGGTTAGCACAACCTACAATGCCATAAATCACAGCCTGCAGGTGGACATGTCGAAGGAAGTTAAAAATCCTCAGTTTCTCCGTCCCTCGAAGGGAACGTAAAATGGTGGCCGCGTGCGATCTCCATTACTCGTTTAAAGATTCGCATTCTAGTTATACCTGGATAGTTAAAATTTAGAACTTCCACTGCAGCATCGTCCAATTAGCCATAACAACATAACGAGGTGTTCAACAAGATAGCAAGATTTCATTCCGTCTTTCTAGTACAATATATAAATATATATATATATATATATATATATATATATAGAGAGAGAGAGAGAGAGAGAGAGAGAGAGAGAAAGAGAGAGAGAAGAGAGAGATGAAGCCCGCCTTCAAGCGTAAACTAGCACATTTTCATCATCTGTTCAACTTCATCCATCATTCTCTGGATTTATCTTTCTTTACTTCTTTAATCCACGTTGTCGTTGATGGTTGAATACCAAATTCCATTTATAATACAAAAAAATTTTTTTTACAGATTTCTTGTTGATGCAAAATTACTATCGCTAAGTTATAATATTGAAAATATTATTCGGAGTTCTCATAAGATGTTCAAATACCCCTTTCTTTAATTTTCTTGAATTATAAAACAATCTTAACAATAATTTTGCGACATGATAGTTGCAATCCGTTGTTATAACTTCTACACGTTTCTTTCCTGGTCGGTAGATCTAATGAAGCGTATCCTTGATTGGGCTCAGGACCTACAAGTTACCCGCGGACTGGCGCGGTGCCAAAGACCTGCAATGCACGACGCCGAAGATTAACTCCATGTGCACTGGTATATTGCCAATGGGGAGGACTCGATGGAGGAGCCAGTGGGAGGTACTCGAGCGCTTTAACTTGCTCCTGGTTCATGAATTATGTAAAGGCCTAAGGTCTGAGGGGTTGCCAACTGTAAATATTTAACAGAAAGGCTCCGCTGACAATGGAAACTTTCCTCGCGGACACGAGATGTGGGGCTCTGGGTCGGGGATGGGTGGCTTCCGAAGGCTTTACCAACTTGCAACTTCCAATAGCCATGTTACCTTTACCCTACGTTACTCCCAAAAGTTATGAATTTTAATTTTGATTTTATTTATCTTTTTTAATATTGGATGTTTATTCATTTAATGTTCACTTCATGCTGTTGTGGCTAATAAGACGATACTACAGTGAGAGCCCTAGAATTTGTCTATCTTGGGATCTTAAACGAGTAACTGAAATCGTATAGGCTCGGGATCCCCATTCTATGTCCCTTTCGAAAGACGGAATAACCAAGCATTTTTTACTCCCTTTAAAATAGATCTGCCGGGCTGTAAACCCGCGATCTTGGGCATAGATTGATAATATTTCTACGAAGTTAAATCCTTAAGAACAATATATTGGGACGTTTCATATGAATTTTCCGTTTATATTATTTCTAAAATTCAAAGTGGAATTAGTGGATTTTTTTGTTATGTTTAAGTTTGGAGATTGTAATGAGCTGTTATTAATCCTCTCTAGTTAGATAATATTCACAATCACTTCAAACGAACATAGTTTAGTGTATCACCATATATGACCATGAAAAGATGCTATACAGTAGCCAACCTGCAACAAACATTACCACCGCGTTCGAGGAAGGGTGTTGTAATGAACGGGGGATTCCCACTGGCTTGAGAAATTGTTAGCTCATGATACAGATTAATTCATAAACAAAAAAATAATTCATTTCTCCTTTCTACCCAGAAGTGAAACCATCACATTCACATCGGGATATTGGCATAATGCAACAAACTTATAAAAAAAAAACAACCTGGATGGGTTAATCGAAAGAAAGCATTGCTCTAACAAGACAAATCTACACCTTATGTTTCGCTACAGACAGTGAAGAAACTAAATGAGCTGGGTTACGAAGTCCACCTTCACCTATCTAATTTGCCCGACTTATCTCCACTGCTCAGAAATTTGGTCAATTTCCTGAAGGGTAGACGTTGTGAAAACAATTTTCGGGCCAAAAAAGCATGTGTCCAACTTCATTTCATCACAAAACACTGCATTTTTCAGTTCTGGGGTTTGAAAATTTGATAACACGTTGGGTGAAATGTACAAACAATTAAGGCAAATATCTTTAATAAAAAAGGTTTTGATTTCACAAAGAATATTAAACGATTCAATATCTACGGTGGACTATCGAATTCTGGGCATATACTAATACTTCATTAAGAAGGATATAGACAATTTAAAAAAATTGGAAAATAATGAGTTCAAATTCAATAGGTACACTTGATTTTTTCAGAGAGGGAAAAAATATTACTAAGTATGTTATTGCTAAAGGAAAAAAAAAATCCCATCTCCAGTTAAGTCGTAAGCAAATCCGTTATGAGGCCAAAGATGAGGGAAGGGAGGAAATTCTTATGAATATTTTCCTATTATATTTTTTATTAATTACTTCCCATTAAAAAAATAACATATATTTCCTTTTTTTTTTTTTAATTTCCACGAATCGGCCAGCAAGGACCACGCGAATATCACTCAAATCTTCTTCAAACTCTCCGCCTTCTGTCTACTCCAATACCCTCTCATCTTCCTGGACTGTTCCTCTCGCTCCTCCTTAGTCCATTTTCTCCCTCGTCTCTTCTTCCTTCCCGCAAGAATTTGGGGTTCAATTCTTTTAGTTTTTTCCCGAAAAGCTCTCTGTCCAAGAAGTCTTTATCCTTGATTTTTAGCCTATCCATCTCCTCTTTTATTTGCTTCACATATCCACCTATACCCTTAATACTTAATACTTTATCAAAGATTTTTTTTGTTCAGCCTCCCATTGTTCATTCTTACCAGTAGAACCTCAGTCTCCTGGTCCTGATGACTGTTTCAAGATCTTCCAAATTTTTGTATATTTCTTCATTGGATTTTCGCCTATACCCCTCTTGTGTTACTATATATTTCCTTTATTATTTATTATATATTTTTTATTCTCTGTTCTGGATTTAAGTATGAAGAATCATTTGAATTTTACTTTCCTTTTTTTCAAAGGCGCTTCTCTAAATATAAAAACTTCAATATATTTTTTTAACTGCAGTCAGGTTATCAACTAACCGTTAAAAAATTACTAAAAAGTAATTTTTTATATTTAAATAAATATATATTCATTATATATATATATATATATATATATATATATATATATATATATATATATATGTATATAATTCATTTTTATATATAAGTTTTGATATATAATGATATTAGTTATTTTTATTGATCTCTTGTTACACGATCGTTTCCGCCATTGTTCGAAACTGAAAAAAAACCCTGATCTTTGAAGAGCTGAAAACCTTTTTTTTGCAGGCATCCCTAGTGACCTATAGGGCAGGAAAAAAGGATAAAAAATCTTTTTTGAACAATAACGTTAATAATAACCATCTAGGCCTGATTTAGTTTTTATCCAGTTTTAACACTGATATTTCTATTTAATGGTATAGATTTAAATCGTATAAAAGTCTAATTAATCAACTATACAACGTCTAAAAAGTATTGATTAATAAGATATTATGAGGAAGAAAATGGTCCGGGTAAAGGTCAAGAAAAGTCTCTTATGCAGGGAGAACTTTTTATTGGTATCCCAACGTTTCGACTCACATTGAAGGTCTTCTTCAGAGCTGGTGATGGGCATGGGGGTTCACACTAGACTATCGTTGACCTTATACCTCAATCCTAATAAGATATTAGACAATTATTTACCTCTATTTTTAAATATAAACTGTTATATAATAATAAAGTTAAATAATTGTTATTTATAAATATTGTATCCGATTACTCTTCATAAATTAAAGATAAATCAACTAAAAAGATCAATTTTTAAATATATTCATTTGAAAAGAAAAGATATGTCCAGGACCGGGACTCGAACCCGGGTCTTCCAGATCACTAGTCTGGGACTCTACCATTTGAGCTATCCTGGGCCCTAATGAAGCACGCTTCTCGGCCATGGTCATATCTTTTCTTTTTTCTCACCATGGCCGAGAAGCGTGCTTCATTAGGGCCCAGGATAGCTCAAATGGTAGAGTCCCAGACTAGTGATCTGGAAGACCCGGGTTCGAGTCCCGGTCCTGGACATATCTTTTCTTTTCAAATGAATATATTTAAAAATTAGTAACAACTAAAATAAAATTAATTATAAAAAGATCAATCAATGAAATTAATTTAAACGATAATAAATAAATCATAACAAATTGTAGCCCGGGGATTATTGATTCAGAGATACACTGAATCCTATTATAATTAAAATAAAATTCCGAATAATTGGATTTTTTTCTAATTATAATTAACTAGCTTTTGCCCGCTACTTCGTCCGCGCTGATTTTAAATAAAAACATAATTTGAGTTTAAATTGAGAGTGAATTAACTAACTACCTACTCCAACTTAAATTAAAGTTGTACTTCATATTATTCAAAATGACTAAAAGCATTCAGCCAGCCTACTAATTCTTATTCCTTTGTTTTGTTGATCGATTTTTATAAAATGGCCTATTATACATTACATGGCATAATAACAGAACTTTCCGCTGACTTGGATAAATTTCATATTTTTTTTTTGTAGTCTTAGTTTTAGAAACAACAACCAGGCGGAGTTGTATTTTATTTTTTTACGACAATCATCTGTCTACAGACTACCCCGTAATTAGGAGTGGTCATCTATCACGAAGATGTTCAATTAGTGATAATTACAGCAGTAGAATCATCAATTAAAGCTGCGTCGTAATTAATAGCGGTTGTGTATTTCTGTTTCATGTATAACAGGACAATGTCAAAGTGTTTACAGGAAAATACAACTCCAACGGTGGACGTCTATTTCTGTACCCTTACCGACTGTTTGTTGCCTGGATCATTTCGTTGAAGCTTTGTAAAACAAATCGTTTACAAAATCGTAAATATCTCGTGTAACAGATAAAGGTTGGCAAATGGATTTAGGATGTCGTTTCAAAAGCATTTGTTAATTCGTTACATTATAAAGGTAACCGTTTGATTAGTTATTTTGTTTGTACATTTTCCCCTTTCTCACTAGCTGCTTGATTTAAAAATATCTCTATGTATTAATTCAAATTTATATATAGGTTAGTAAATGTGCATAGTTTTTAAATTTTATTCTGTTACAAGATATTTAATTGTAAAGTGGAGTAGAAAAAAAAATCAATTTTTATATGCACACAAGTGACAAGTAATTACTTGCAGGACTGAAGTATTATCTATATGTATATTTTTTATTGGTTATATGTTTTTTAATTACAAAGAAAATAGGGAATGGTGCTATTTATTTGCCTATACCTAGTAGTACGTATAACAAACATTTATCTTCATTTCATTAATTTTAGAACACACATTTTTTATGCGTAATGACGACTCCAATGCCCAACATTAAGTTAAAATAAAAGGTAAAATCTTTTTTCATTATCTCTCGAAAATATCGAATACATCAGTAAGTTTTTTTTTATGCACATATTTTTATTTATAAATTTAAGGGTTTAATTCCGGCTGTGTGAGATGATTTATTTATTTTATTTACTATAAAGTGGGTTCCCTCAACAGGGAGCAGGCCTGGAGGTTACGAGTGATCTCGGACAAATCACAAATTACCTCCCCCCACAACCGTTGTCCTAAACACAGTATAGTCTTTACCAGATAATAGATAAATAATAAAAATAAAATCAATAACTAATATAATAAGATAAATTATAATAATTAATATGACGTATGTCAATAAGATCCAAATTAAATAAATGTTCAAAGAACATTCTTCCCCTCGTATAGATCGCAAAGTTGCGAGAACGCGGGGACGTCGGATCAGTGAAAAGAAAGGATATGACCATGGCCGGGGAAAGAGCCTGATGTAGCCAGGATAGCTCAATTGGTAGAGTTCCAGACTAGCGATCTGGACGACCCGGGTTCGAGTCCCAGTCCTGGACATATCTTTTCTTTTCAAATAAATATATTTAAAAATTAATAAAATCAATAACTAATATAATAAGATAAATATAGTCTTTACCATTTACCCTTAATGTGAAGTGGTACAGGTCTAGGTTTATTTATAATTATTGAGTTCTTGACTGAATGGTTTGCTAATAACCGATGCTCCGTCGTATCTGAATATAGTATTCAGACATATAATATTCATCATAAGTGTTTTCTTCTCGCCATATGCTTATTATAACATATTTGGGTTTTTTTCTGCATTGATAAGTAAATGACTAAATTAAGCATGTTAATAAAAAAACATGAACCTGTACAAGGATTAAGAGGACCATATAGATAATGGCTTAGCACGGAAAACTGCAAACGATATTAAACTTGCACAGTTTCTTAATATTTATGAAATATGAGACGAAACAAGAGAGGTTGCTAATTCGTTTCCCATTAAATTTAGACAAGTAGCTCCTGTGCCATTCTGTAATGCAGCAATGTTAAACTTTAACAGATATTTTGACGCGGCAACTGGAGCAGTTCTTTGAACGAAGTGAATAATATATAACAGAAGCACTTGGCGAAGGAGTTTCTAGTTCAGGGCCGTTACTTTCTTAAAAAATTCCAAGTAAAATGTAAGACCATGACGAAACTATACTTAAGGGCACGAAAAACACAACATAAAAACCTTCGTTCCAGCTTAAAAATTCATTCCGCAATTATCATAAATATATGCTTGTTTCCGCCAGCTCCCTTAAGAGCGAAATTTAGCGAACACACTTAATTCTGCTCATTAAGCGATATTTCAATGGCGTTTTTAACGCGTTCATAAAAAAAAAAAAAACAAGGAACAAACATCCTACCTTTTACCGAGTTAATGTTTGTTAATATAAAAAGAAAAATATATACTTGCCAGAAACTTGAAAAATGGAGAGCAACAAGCCATACTTAATATCGGCAGTTTAATTCAAGTAATTTATTTTTCTTATTAGTAACCTCAATTATTTTTTTCACAATCAGAAAAATTTGAAGATTTTTAGATATATTATTTTCAGATCAGCCTTAAAATAGTTGATAATTGTATCAAAATCATTCAATATTCTGGGAATAAAAAATTTATATCCTACTGAGGTTAATGGAAATATTCTTATTTTTGAAGAATGCGCACACCTTATAAGCACAGTTACTCATTGGCCCAAAATAATTAATGTATGTTTAATTTATTGAATTAATAATGACAACACTATCAAATGTTTAGACCTTTAAATACATTTTTTTCTTTAGATTCTTTATTATTTTTTAGATATATTGTTTTAAGATCAGCCCTTAAATAGTTGATAATTGTATCAAAATCATTCAATACTCTGGGCATATAAAATTTAGAATATCATATTGAGGTTAATGAAAAGATTCCTATTTTTGAAAAATGCGCACCCCTTATTTGCATAGTTACTCATTGGCCCAAAATAATAAATTATAGTATATTAGTATAAATAGTATAATATAGTATAAATAGTATATTCAATTTATTGAATTAATAATACATTTTTTTCTTTAGATTCTTTATCAGAAAAATATCGATTCGGATACCTAAATGATAAAATAGAATAGAAATTATGATTTATTGATTTAAATCTATCGGATAAAAATGTATTAAAATTTTAAATATCTAGGCGCGATATATATAAAAATATTTATGTTTTGTGAACTGATTTATATAAAAAAACTGTCTACTGTTAAATATACATTCTATCTGCTATGATGCAATAAATAGTATCATGGCCTATATTCGTCACAAAACTTTTTATTTTATTAATTTAACTATTTAATTATCAGGACTAAAAATTGATCATGTCAGAATATTCAGGAGCTGATTGATATTTTCAAATTATTCCAATTTGATACGATCCATAACATTAGCAATGAATCACAAAATAATACCATCTAATACAAGACATATAAGTAATTATTACTATTTTTTCTACAATAATTACCACAAGCCATGAAAGCTTAAAATTTACAAAAATAAATAGTAACAGTAAAAAGTATTTAAAAACGCTATGAATGTATAATTAAATACATTCACTTGTCATGTATTTTCAATTATAAATCACAAGACAAAACTAAAATGATTTTCTAGTTTCTATCCGAAAGGGATTTCAAATTCCACAGAGTTTATAAAGGGCAGTGGAAATGAATATGTTACGAATACTCAAAGAGTAAAGGGCCCAAGGTACACTAACGCTGAATGTAAAATCATTCCCAGGCCCAATACCGCGCTCTCATGCAATATTCAGTTCGCTATACATATATTTCAATTTCTCTTTTGTTTTCTGAAGAATAAATAATGTATCTCATTACTGTAGGGACAATTACTATGGACTTCATGCAGTCAAAGGGTATAATTAAATATGTAATCGTCATTAAAGCGCTTTGTTTCGCAAAAGATGTAACGCAGCAATGGATAATGAACAGTCCAGTATAAATAATTGGATTTCCCAAGTTACTTCAGAAAATTATTTTTTGATTCTTTTTTATATTACACATAGTTTCATTATTTGCCAAACAAAAATAAATTACATTGGAGAAGAGCAAGCGGGATTCAGACCAGGACGACAAACACAGGATCGTATCTTCTCTCTAAGAAATATCCTCCAGAAATCCTGGGTCCGTGACAAGAATATGTACATTGCATTTCTGGATCTCAAATCGGCTTTCGACTCAATCCCAAGAGAGGAGATATGGGCTGCCAAGAACATAACAAGGAATTTGGTAGAGGCTATAAAATCTACTTATCAGGAGCTTGCAGAAATCATTAGGCTCAATGGATTGGAGCCTGGGCATTTTGGTATAGCAAGAGGGGTCAAACAAGGAGACAGTTTGAGCCCTTTGTTGTTCCTCCTATTCGTGGATGAGGTGGCATCCATCTGTAGGTGAAGAACTAAGAGAACATTTCTGGGGCGAAGAAGTTTATATCCGGTTCTAGTCCAGTTTCTTTTCTATCCGTACGGTGTAGTGCTGACTGCTGACTCAGACGGAAAGCTGCAACAAGCGGTGACGGAATGGTGTGAAGAACTCCGACAAAAAGGATTGACAATCAATGGCAACAAAAGTAAGATCCTGCAAGTGGGTAGGCGGCAGGAAGAAGTTCACATATACTGCGATGAAGCGGAAATGGAAGTAGTGACTGACTTCACTTACCTCGGCACAGTAATAGACAGGACTGGGAAGCTGGACACGGAAATATCCAATAGGATTAATAAATGCAGTCTACTACCAGATTTGTAATACTGTTGTAGAAAAGCGGGAGGTAGGAAGGAACGTCAAACTCCACATCTTCAAGTCAGTGTACCTGGCGATACTGCTGTATGGAGCTGAAAGCTGGGAATTGACAAGAGACAGGAAAGCAGAGATACCACGTCGGAAATGAAGTACTTGCGAAGAGTGGCGGAAAAGACGAAAAGAGACTGTGTTCGCAACGAGAATATTCGTCAGGAACTGCAGAATGCCCCGGTAAAAGAGTTCCTGGAAATCCGGTCAGGATGAATGTTCACCGGGACCCTCTCAAAACGATGGACTACATGCCGGATGGAAAAAGACCTCGAGGACACCCAAGGATGTCTTATCTCGAGTACATCGAACGCCTCAGCAGAAAAAGAGTAAAATATCTCCGACAGGCCAGAAACCTAGCAAGAGACCGGGATAGATTCGGCTCCTGGCTGGACGCTCCCGTACGATGAAAGGCACTATAGAAGAAGCGAAAGAAGAAGAAGAAAAAAATTACATATGTGGAAGAAAATGGTCCGGGTGGAGGTCAATAAAAAATTATAGTAGAGTTAAAAATGATAAGGGTGTGTTAGTTTTGTTTCCTTTTAAAACTTAATTTTTAAAACTGTATTTTTTTATTCATGTGGAAATGGCCGACTTGATATATCATAGAAGAGTGTAAAATGGTCAGGGGGTGGAGCCAATAAATTACACAAAATAAGTTAGATTTATTTTAGCAGTGCAAACATTTCGGCCTAATTTTTAGGCAATCTTCGGGGCTGAAAATAAAATAAAACAAACAAAAAATGTGATATAAATAAAAAATACTATGTAAACAAAATTATACAACATAACATTTACATAACAGCCTTTTTTCTTTTATCCTCAGCCTGAAGAAGGCCCAAAAATTATATCGAAATGTAGGCGCAAATAAAACAAGACTAAATTACTTTGTGTAATATATTGGCAGCACCCCCTGACCATTTTAAACTCTTCTAAGATATATCCAGTCAACAATATCCACTTGAATAAATCAAATAACACGTTTTAGGAGGAAATAAAACAAAAAATTAGAAAATAATTTTTAATAAACTTGATGTTGAATTTTAAATATCATTTTGACCGCTATTGTTAAAAGTAGGGTAATTATGAAAATATCTTAGGAAATACAACCCTCTTTTCAACGTGTATTTTAGTTATATAAAAAAATGTACAAAAACTCCCTAGTTGACCTTTGAGTAAATCATATACTTGTCACCAAGATTAATCAATGTACGTCTTAAAACATGTCATAGCACTTGGCACAAGACCCTACCGTGTCTTCCGATGTGAAAAATCACTAATCCTGAAAATCCTCGTTAGAATCATGGGACAAACTTATTAAATTATTGTACTGTCATCGGTCCTTGAGAAGTGTGCGAAGTTTCAGTTTAAATCGATGTTTTGAAGTGGACGAAAATCGTGAACAATGATTCCGCTACATGCATACATGCATAAATACAGGCGAAGCTAATAAAAGCGTGTTAAGCAGGAAAGAAATTATAGCAATTGAAAATTAATTTCGAAGTCACATCGTAATATGTACACTCATAGATTCAGTAGTTTTAGCACACTCTGTAGTATAAAAAATATATAATTCGCTTAAATGGACAAAAAATAAGATTATAAAATTAAGGAAAATCATCAATAATGTTGAGTTGGATTTGGTATAACAAGAGCCAGTGTTAGTTTTAATTCAATAATATCACTATAATCAAATAACCTTCAACGAGGAAAAGATTACCCAAAAGGACCAATGAATGGTGTATGGATTCAATACAAAAAACCGAGTTTGATTACATTTGAGGATTAAAACTGTTTTGTGGGGGGGGGGAAGCGATTTATAAAGGCTCTAACAGAAATCATATTAAAGCTTTAAATTATCGTTAAATGGCATCTGTAGTGCAAATTCAATCTAGGAGATTACTTCTTCAGAAGCTTTCCGAAAAAGGGTTAGAGAAATTTTGTGAATTGAGGTAGAACTACTCGTAGCTACACCTTGTAGGCCTCTAGAGGCGTTAACTTCATGAAACCCATTTGAGGGGAGGAGGTTTAACTAACCCATTTTATACGTTCTAGATTAAACTTTTAAACCCAATAATAAAATTAAATTTGGAAGAAAGGTGCCAAATTAAATTGCTAGTAGAATTACCAAATTAACATTATTGAATACAAAGCATTACCCTCGAAAACTCCTAAATTATACTGATAAAGAAACAGAGTAATCATAAAAGCGTTTATTAGCTGAAACTATATTAATAAATTATTACAATATTCATACATACTTATTTGTTCCAAAAAAGTAGTAGCAGATTTTTAACCATTGAAAATAACGAGATTTTTTATAAACTGGCACTATTGGAAAAAAATGATTATAAGGATTTACGGATAGAAACAATTAATGGTGAATGAAAAATTAAAAGCATCAAGAAGATGAGAATGTATTAGAGAATAAAATAATATATTTATAGAATATAATATTATGAACTACACGTATATTTATTTATACAGGGCATAACGTCCAAATTGTGCCTCGTATGATAGGGTTCAGAGAAAAATGCTGAAGGCAGTAGCGAACCTATTTTTTTTCTTTCTCTTTAACAAAAAATATAAAATATGAAGGTTCTTTTAATCATGTACTCATTTATTTAATTGACTAGTGACTTTAATCATATTTAATTAGATAGTTCTGCAGCAGGTCTCTAGATCATTGGAAAGAGAAAGAGCAAGTGGATTTTTTTTTAAGAGTGAAATGTTGTATATTTGCTGCGAATATATGATTTTACGGTGGGAATGTTCATGTCGTGTATGGTGTCGAATTCCAAATAAACCATGGAGCATTAACAATTATTCTTAGAATTTTGGACTTTTTTGTTTGTATATCGAGTATATGGATGTGTTTTGATTAAAAAATACACGATAATGCTTTGTTATTACGACTCCGTTGATTATTTTTCGTTCCTCGTTATTTTATATTTTATTGTTATAAATTAAAACACAAACTTTATGTTGATGGAAATGAAATTGATATTTTTTTATCGATTATGAAAGTCTGGATTCGGATGAGAGAGTATGCAGACGAAGTGAACCGAGCAGTCAGTCCCAAGACGTTAACATCACCATCAAACTATTTGTAAAAAAATAAAAATAAAATAACTCCAACGAATGAAACCCCTGACTTCATAGCATCCTATCAGATAATTTAAATATATCTATTCTAACAAGGAAACTTATGAGAACTAGAAGTTCTCAATACCATATATCAATTCTTTCATATTTTGTTCTACGATTCCATGGTAAAGTGCAAATCGAGATGATCGAAGTTGATGATTGGGATTCCACCCACATGCAGCAGCACTATCACGGCTCTGCATGCATAGATATTCCAGTTCGTTAGTTACTTCTCTTGTTTGTTAAACATAGGCCATGCTACAATGAGTTTCATGGATATTATTCATCGAAAATTACTAATAAATACATAAGCCCAAGGCATAGATATAATATATTTATTTGAGGTATATTATAAAAATTCCATTGGAACATATTGTATAAGTGCTCTTCTCTTGAAAACTTTCCCTATAGGATTCATGAAGAAGGGTGGGTGGAAACCTGCCATTGAATGCACTCCTGGAGCTTTTCCTTTATCTGTAGTAGATCCCTGCCAGAGACGTATCAGTCCCTAGTCGAGGTAGACATCCTTCGGAGATGTAAAATGTCAGTCCCCAGCCTGTGCGGTGTCAGGTACTCGTTAAAAATCCATTTTCTAATTTAAAAAATTGAATGAATAAACTAACAACAAGGCATGAAAAATTAAACATAATATTTATTATGGCCAATTATAATTCATTCTAAAAAGTTAACTAAGATCGTTTAGCCAGAGATGGTTATATAACTTAAATATAGAAAGCCTATGTATCTTGGTAGCCTACAATTATACCTTATGATTATCTTGGTTTTCGAAACCGGTTATTTAAATCAGTCAATTTTTATTTTCCTCAACGAATGAACTGTTGATATTTCTAATTATTGTATTTTTTTTTTAATAATGTTTCCAACTATAAACATTTTTTAAACTGAAAATATCAACAATTTAGTAGTATCTTGCAATGTAGGAATCGCGTCTGACCTGATTAATTTTTTTTAGTTAAAATTCTTAAAGCTGCGTTCCCACTGAAGTAATATGTGATAAGCGATAAATTGGAATCCATATACGATACGCGACACTTACATGAAATCGTGACATATCTCGAAGTGCCAATTGTCGGTCTTTTCAGCTATTTGTCCCTTCCGATATTTCAAGCTGTGAATATGACGTAAAAGTATAAAGATAATTCGGTAATTACTTTCATCAATCTAGTGAAAACTTAAGAGGGCATTGCCTAAATAATTCGTAACAAGGAAATCTTTAGATGTGAATATCTCCTAAACAAAGCGTTTGCGGACATACCTTCATAGGAAATTTTTTTCTTGTTTTGAGGTCCTTAGTTCAAATTTTCAGTTTCGCTATTTAACCCTGAAACACCCTGTATAATTTTCGATAAGAGCAAATGTTATATGATAAAGTTTCCAATTATAATTATTTTCGTACATATAATTATTTAATTATTGTTTTAATCTAAAGAATTAAAACGGGCAGAGCTAAAGTGAGTAGTTTTGAACGTATCGATATTCATAAAGAGCGGTGGTTTCACATAAAAGTAATTAACCCTTCTAATAGAGGCTTTATTAAATAAAGTTGGAAAGGACTTTCAACGAGGCACTTAAGTTGCTTGATGTGGTTTCTATTAAGCCCTTTCCCTGCTTCTTGTGGTTTCCGGAGAAGCCACACTTTAAATTGTGAAATAGTTAACTTATAAATTACTCCTAGCGTCCGCCGAGTTAATTTTAGGTCTCTCAGAAATTTATAAAGTATAAACTTGGACCAAGTTATTAAACGGCCACGAAATAAAAAAAAAAGGTATCCAATAGACTTAATTTAGAAAGTTCTGCAAAAATACCACCATTATTTTAAGTTTAATATTTCTTTATAATTCGTATTAATTTAAATTAAATAGGTTAAAAAACTATATATATGGGTTATTATCTGAAAATGTACATATCGTATGTCTCGTCAAGTTTAACCTCTTAAGAGAACGCATGTCAGAAAATAAAAAAGAACGATTCTACTCCTTTTGTTGTACTATGGAGGCTACACTTTACTTCCAAAAAAAGATACTTAATTAGTAAATAAAAAATTATGGGAGCGGCGTAGAGTTGCCGTGCCGAATGTTCCGGGTTCAAATAATTTAATTAATCTGTTCAAAGACGGAGATGGACCCAGTCGGTTCTGCTTACCATTCTTGGGCACACCCAGCCTGTATGAAGTGGGTACACTTAATTGTGGAAAATCCTAGCGGTTGAGCATGATCTAGAAAAAATCATCTCCCCTGCACAACCGTTGTCCTAGAAACAGTTCAGACTCCATGTTCTGAACCCAAGACCCTTCATGGGTTGTAGTGCTACCGATTTTTTAAGACATAATTAAAAACATCAGTTTTTTCACTCCCTCACCATTTCTGACGCCTCAAGTAAGGCGCTTAAAATTGTTTAATTCGATCTAGCGTTAATTGTTTTAGATTTTTCCTTTACTCCCTCAAATAAAATATTTGGAGGTGTAGAATAACATGGCTAGATGGCTGGAATTCGAAAGGAATGTAGTAGTAGATAGAACTAGGATTGTTCCAAATCGCCTGACAGGCGCTAAGTCATATTTGTTGGTTCTGCATAAACAGTCTTGGTGGATTCCCTTCTGGTCTGTTACCTCTTCGCTCATTTACTTTTTTTTTAAATGAGTTTTATGGTAACTCTTTCGCTAAATTCTCATTTTCTCCTCATACCATGTTTTCATTATCTCATTCACATATCTTCACTCCTTAACTCACCATTTACTCCCCCATTGACATAGTTTTTATTTCTTCACTCAAACAAAAAATTTTTAAATAGTTTTTTTTAAACATAATTAAAGGTAGTCCTGGGTGACCACTATGCTAACTGCGAACCATACCACTAAGTGGGTGTGAATTTTTACAGCTCGAAATTATGACTTAATTTTTCATCTTTTAGGAACTTTTAGGGAGTGGAATAACCGCATCTTCAGACAATAACCCATGTAAATAAGAAACGGTTTCGTGCCGTTCGAATCAAAGCAGCAATTACCGAGATAACATTGGAAATGGGCGTGACCTATCGAGTAGACCTAATCAAAGGGTCAAGTTTGTGCCAAATGGACGCCAAGTGAGGGATTGTGTATCTTGGATAATTAATACGTCCACTAATCCACCAATCCACTAATTATTGGTTTCTATTTTAATGATAGATTATCGGATTTTACCCGATTTCCGACCTGAGCGTTCAGTAATTGTCCATACCCATACGACGTCTTTGATAAATATACAGTTATCAAAAATAGGGTTTTTAAACGATGACATTGAAACAATATGTTTTATAACGACAATAAATGTTTTAATCAATGTTATCCTCAAGAACATATTTCATCATTTCTTTCGTATAATGTAACTTGCAGGCCAGAGAAAATCAACAGTTATCACTTAAACGCCTGAACCATGTCATTTCCATTTCTATAATTTACCTATGAATTCATTTTTTTTTTTGTCGAAATAAATGATCTAATTAATCCATAAATCTTATTTACAAATAAATTTAATAATTTTTTGGAATGTTTCCAAATCTATCTTACGTCAGAGCCGTGGATGCATGAGTACAGTGCCGTGGAAAGAAAAGTTGATTATCATTCTCTATATTTTGAAGTTTTAATGAAATCTTCACGGACTTTCATTTTTACAATAAAATAGAGTAGTAATATGCATTAAAAATCTAAAAATGTTAAATTATAGAATTCAAAAATAATAATCATAAAGTAACAGTTACTACAGAATCACCCACATACGTTATTTTTTCTGAAGTTGACCTGCTACCTAAAAAGAGGATTTAAGAATGATGAAGGTGGGAGAAAAAATAAAGTAGGAGATAAAGGTTTCAGAGGCATTCTAGTTAATTGAAACATCTTTAATTCAGAAAATGTGCTGGGGTTGAGGTGTAGATAAAACGGGAGGTGGATTCCTCTGTTATCGTAATGTTGCACCCTTCTCCTCCCGACCTCACAGCAGAGAGATCTCACAGCATTTTAATTTCACATGAATTAATTCCGAGCGAGGGTGGAGCGGAACGCCTGAGTTACGAGACCTCACACAGAGCTCATCTCAGCTCACTTAAGGCCGATCTTTAATTACCGACAGTTAACGACTAATATCTTACCCTTTAATATACCCTATAATCGGAAGAGCAAATAGATTTACTATAACTAGTATTGTATCTTAAAGATGTGAAAGCTTTACGTAAATGACTTCTTCAGGGGTGCAGAAGTAAGTGATGTCCTACTATATACCGCGTTAGATAGAAATTACTACATTTGAAAATCTTAGAAATGACCATAAAAAAAAACTTGATCCAATTTCGACAACATAACTCAATGGTAGAGTGCTAAGTTGCTATCCCGAAGGTTCCGGGATCAAATCTGGCTGTCAGATAAATCATTTAGTCTGTTAACTCTTGTAGGATCTTTCTAAAAACGTTTAGTCAAAGAAACACACCGATTCAGTTCATTGGCACCAGAATCGCTTCAGGGAAATTTCCAGATCATTAATAAATTTTTTATTTATCCATTTCTGCCATACGCCGCCGAGCCTCCCAATAAATACATGCATCGTCATCATTGTTTGGAAAATCTTTAAGACCATTGCAGTGTCGTAAGTGTGCACCGCCCATTACACCAGAAAGACAAATGGGACAATTATCGGATTCTGCGATACCCGAATAAATTTTCATTAATATTTAGAGTTGCAGTGCCAAAGGTCCTGGGTTCAAATCCCGCTGTTGTCAGACTTTTATTTAATCTGTTAGCGGCCGGAGATGGATCCTATGGGAGCTAGGCCCCTCCTTAGGTTCATCCAGCGTCTATGAAATGGTTACCCTTAATTGAGGGGAGGAGGAAATACGGTGGGTTAGTGTTATGTCCCTGCAGATAGTCTGCGCCATGTCCTGAATTCAAGGGTCTTCTTAGACTGTGGTAGATTTTTTATTTTCAACAAGTAAATAATTTACATTTTTAAAGAATATCTTGGCGTTATCATAAATTACGCTTCGAATCATTGTAGAATTGCACTGATTTTTTTTTTGCTGATCCTCTCCTTTATATAATTTACTAAATGAGTCGAGTGAGGAAACGTCATGATGTTTAAATACTTTTAACAAAAATCGCAAGGGGTTAAACTGCTGATTACGAAACCCAACTAAATTTTCTAAGTAAAGGTGATCTATGAGTCTTTAACAAATAGTTTGTATTTAATATTTATATTTTTAGTTTAGATTTTATATTTATTATCACTGCTATTGAAATTAAATATACCAACAAATTTGGAAGGTTTCAAATAGGCATATTGCCTTTTTTATCACATTATTATTTCCAACATGTATTCATCAATATCAAAAATTAAAATTTGTTTCGACGAATGTAATAAGGTTTGATTCATTTTCATAAATCATAAAATTCGTATGATATTTCCAACATGTAATATTTATTCCTACTAATACTACCAGTTATAAATAATAAAATGTTCCATTGGGAAAATCGGATGATATTTTCTGTATTTATTTCCATTTCGTGTTTGATGAAGTGGAATGTTTCACAGCATATCCTTTGGCATACTAAATTTCAATTTTATTACTTTAAATTCCGTTGATAGCTAATCAATAATTCAAAAATAAATTGCTTACACATCATATATGTAATGTGTGTGTATATATACAAAAACAAAACCTGTACCAGTACAACCCATGAAGGGTCTTGGATTCAGTCACGATAGAGACTGTACTTTTTGAAGTGAAAACTTCTTTTGGCGCACTCCACTCATATTTTTTCGTAGGTAGTAAGTTAGCCTGGACCCGTCACGCTCTGAGGTGAAACCCTCGATCGGGTAAACCGGACCGCCGAGTGTACCCGAGCAAGAAAGATACAAGTAAGTCATAGATCATATGGTGATATAAAATTAATAGAGAAGTTGTAAAGGTTACAAAAATATAGTGTGTGCTTAAACATGAACTGTATTTCTTGTGTTATATTATTATTTAAGTTGACTCGTGTAAAATCTTGTTTTCGGCACATAGTCTTAACTAACCTACATTGTATCCGATTCGGTGCGACGTGATTCTATCACATACGATGCTGGGGTGTATACATTATACATATTTTACTATACATTATAGTAAAATATAAATGTATTAAAAATAATTAATAAATAATCTTAATTTTATAAATTTAAAGAACCAAATGTTATAACTCTCGATATATTTCATTCATTTGGTTTGCTAGCGACGTCTCATCGTATCGCTACGACATGTCCGGAAATATCGGCCTAAGTCCGGAATGCGGGGGAATTCTAAGCCGTCCGGATTTTCTACAATGGGGGTAAAGAAATAATTTAAAAAATCTAATAAACTCAAGATATTTATTAAAAATCAATTTTACATTATTGTAAATTATACATTATTATTAAGATCGTCGTTCATTTTGTGCTCCGAGAAATACTTTTTAACACTTCCAGATCGTTCATAATAATTTTATAGAACATTTCACAGGACATATTAAAAACAAACAAAAAAAAACGATGTAAAATACTGGACTATAAATCTTCAATTTTCATAAAAAATGTTTTTAAAAAAATTATCCATTCTGTATATATTCTTAATTTATTAAAACTATTAGACGTTTCGACAAATTTATGTAAATTTCAATCTTTCTAAAAAAATTCTTCTGCATCAATTAACAATCATATATAACTTAAAAAAGTTATAAGTCACAAATCTCATAAAATGCCTTTTTAATGTCAAATTTATATATATATATATATATATATATATGTGTGTGTGTGTTTTCTTGAGGATTAGTTATCCAATTGTTAATATTAAAATTTTAATATTATACACATACTACATACTCTCACGATAAAATACTAGAATTAGCTTCGTTTTCTCACAAAATTACATTAACATCATATTTAAAAGAATGTCCGGAATTTTTTTCAAAAGGCGGAATTTTCATTTTATGATCTGGTAACCCTACCTCCGAAGCATGACATAACCAACGATTTTTTTATTCTCTTTCAAAAATTCTAAGGCAATATAAGTATTGATGTGACAGTAGTTGGTGTGTTAGTGGGAGGTTATTCTGTTTTAATTATCAATTTTATTCCTACCATTGGTGAGTTTAGGCGTTGACTGTTAAGCTGGTATGCAGCCATTGGTGAAAAATTACTAATAAAATGAATAATTTTTATCTCCTCCCGCAGAAAAAAAGATATAATAAATAGAACGTAAAGGAGTTGCATTGCTTTTGACGATATCGGCACTTCCTTTCCATTATTACTCTTCAAGTTAAGCTACTTATTTTCTAGAATTTTATCAGTCCTGAGGCGAATTATCTACTGTTCCTGAGATTACCAGATAATATCTGCTACTTTCGGTGGATTCTTTCTGCTTCTGAGGTCTTTACTGTTACTGTGGCTCGTAGAATTTCATTTGTACTGCTTGATTCCGTATTTATCAACTTTTTTTTTATCGATTCCACCAATCCCCATTATCATAACTTCATGCCAGTACTATAGAGTCAGTTACCATTTACCAGTGATGTTTTTTTATTATTACGTTACTCAAATTGGTACCTACCTACATTGCTACCTGCGTTTTTTATTGTAACGTGGAAAATGAAATCCTAAATCGCCAGACTCCCATAAAATCCCTTTAGAACTTCATTCCCTCATTTTAGAATAGTTTACGATTTCCTCTTCAATAATATTAGTTGACCTTATATATACATGAGGGAGAAAACGGTCGGGAGGTTAGAAAAAAAATCTTAAACAGGGTTGACATTTTTATTTGAAAGCTAACGTTAACGTTTCGACTCACATTGCAGGTTTTCAGGGCTTTATATACAAGATGCAAACAAATTAAAACAATACATCAAAAATTGTAAAGAAAAAAAGTGAATATATAGAAATAATAATATGGGAGGAAACCAGAGCAAAAAAGCATGGGGATGATTTAAATCATAAAATGGAATAAAGGTATTATGTATTTGAAATTTATGAACTAACATAATGAGTTATAACAATAATGATGGAGAGCTATGTGAATAAATAGTGGAAGGAGGGGTTGGTTCTGTTTTATTTCATAAATTGTAGTGAGCTAATAAAGTGAGTTAATAAAAAAGTTTCATGTTTGGTAAAATGGTCGTTGTGATATTTCCTGATCTGAAGTTTTTAACTAAGAAAAAAAAGAGAAATACAAATATCTAAAAAAAATGCAACCATCACTATATTGTCTTTACATAAGACTTATGTTATCTATGTCGATGATAAAGAAAAAATAAGACAATGATATTAGTTAGTTGTTTTTACTTTTACACACCAGAGGGTAGCTGCATGCGATAAACTTTCTTGTTTTAAATTAAGATTTTCGAATGTTCAAAAAATTGCCTTTCCCTTTCCTAATTAAAACTTAAATTCATCTGGTGGGAACTAGTTAGTTAGTTAATAAGAAGTTCTAAAATAAACTTTAGAAAGAGCTTAATTACCGGTAAAAAAAGTCTTGGTCACTGATGAAAATACTTTACTTAAATTGTTTGGATTTCTTTCCGTGCGGCTTATAGTGATTAAGTAAAATTAAAATCGAGACCATAGTCGCCAAATTCCTAAGCTTATTTATTTACAAAAAATTAAGGATATTATTTTTTTTTTCAAGTATGTATATGATCTTTCTATCTTTAATTCACAAACTAGATCAAAATCAAAAAGAAATGCTATCAATGAATTAAGATTAACTTCTTTTCTATGCCCACATTCGTTGGTTAGCATCATTAACTATACTCACATCAATACTTATAAATATGGATCGAGAAGTATTTTAATGATCACCCGATAACTACCTCGTAACAAGTGGAACACCACACAATATTTAAATTAGAGACGACTAACAATCGCCAAACTTCCTGCGGTTTTAAATACTTCCAATGTAGGTTTTGCTTTGATTTAATGTCAGAGGCGAAATCGGCGTGGGCACCGCGAAGTGTAGGCCAAAAGCATATTTATGTAACAAAATTTGCATATATATTAAAACGATTGCTTTTCTAACCGCCTTATCAACGTCAGGGATGAGTTAAGACTTCACTGGAAATTACATACTGATTTAAAGCTAAACATTATAAAAATTATAATTGTACAATTATAAAAGAGCTTAAAAATTCATATGTTTGATCAAGCAGTGCTACTGAAATTCTCCGAGAGACAGTAATAATAATAACAATAAATTATTGTATGGTAATCTCAAAAACACTAGACCATCATAATTCCCAAGTTTCAACAACGGCTCAATTACAATTTCTGAAATAATCAAGATCTCACAGTGGAATGATTATTAATTATAAAACATCTATGTAGAATATAATATCACGTTCATGAACAGGAGATGTTGAAAATAGTGATTTTAAATACTAGTAAAATATATTCCTGCACCTTTAATTACATTGATAATAAACTATTAAAAAAACTGTACCACTACAACTCATGAAATGTTTTGGGTTCAGTACGTGGTAAAGGACAACAGTTGTGCAGCGAGGTTATTTGTTGCAGCGAGATCACGCTTAACCGTCAGGTTTCCCTCAGTTATTTTGTGTACCCACTTTTTATACCCCACTTTATAGAGGCTAGGTTGAGCCCCAGGTTGATCTTCAAATTAAATAAATTATCTAAATATTTCGAGATCATGAATAATTAAATAAATAAAGGGGAGCATAAACTTTAGGGCGAAACTTTAATATTAAGACCAATGCTTGTATTTAAAAAAAGAAAAAATCTGCATTGCGACTTTGGCAAGTGATCCGCATTCAGACCGCAAAATTCATTAGGTTTGTGTTGGGGTGATAGCACCGCCAATCTCAAGGCCTACACCAAGCAATCTTCTTCTCAACTTCCTTCAGTTTTCTGATTCTAAACAAAATTCTGTATAGACTGTAACAATACGAATAATTAGCTATTAAATGGTGTTTCTAAAATGCTGAACAAGCATATCAGGCGTCAGGTTTCAAAACCGGTTACATCCATTTTCAACAATTTTTTGATCAATAAAGAATCAATTTAACAACAAAAAAAAAGTTCATTATATTGCTAAGAATTCACTTCAAACAATAATTACTGGCATTTTTTATGATCTTCTCTTTTTTTAAATCTCATTTAATATAAAATATATGGATATAGTTTGATCAGGAAATATCGATTATCTGGTTAGTTTATAGTTGATAAAAATAAATAAATAAAATAAACAATTTTAAAAGTAAATCACTTCACTGTAATCAATATAATTAAACAATATATGTACATAGTTTGATTTTTCAGACAACAAAAATTTTCATTTAATGTAATGGATGTAACCACTTTTGATAGGAAATGGAATCTTTTGGTATTGGTGTTTGAAGGATTTAGACGGAACAAACACATCTAATATATCATTTCTGGCATTAAAACATGTATAATGTATAATAAAACATTTTTGGAAAAAATAGATGTACACGATTTTGAAACCAAACGCCTCATACAGTTGTAATAAAATATAAATTATTGTTTCATCCACAAATATTATTATCTGGTCTCTTCCGATATATATTTCATAAAATTAAACCAATGTACATCATTGGTGATATTTCGTACTACGAATTTCCATATTTTTTCTATATTTTATCTCTAGTATAATTTCCTAAGATTCTTTTCTTACCGTTTTAGTGAGAAATGATTATTCAAATCCTTGGACTTGAAACACACTAAAGAATTAAACGAGCATCTCCACTGATGAACTATAGTTAACCACATAATCCTTATTTATTTATTTGTAATCGATTTTTAGATAATATTTATCAGCCCATTCCAATCGAAACCTTTCCAATCAATTAGTTGATTATATTTAATTTATATATAAATCATGTCATCCATTTATTAAGGAATCTACTTCTTTTAGGACCATACTAATAAATTTTTAATTTCTCACTGTGGAATGGTGAACAAAAAAAAGTCATGAAAAAATTAAATTAAATATACATTAAAAATATTGACATCTATAAAATAATATGATAAAATATATATAATAAAAATAACATGAATGGGTCCGGATGGAGAATGGATCCGAAATGTAAAAAAAAACCTGATATTAGCCAAAATCAACAAAGAAGAAGTAGACGCAAGAAACAGTTTTAGAATAAAAATTGAAAAATGGGAGGTTAAACCAGAGACAAAAGCCCCGAGAACTGGAACGAAATGGATCGAAGAAAGAAAAATTAAATTCTCGCAGAGAATGAAAAACTGGTGGGCAAATAAAAAGAACCAGAAGAACGGAAAATGAACCATCTATGCTTAGCGTCTTCCACTCTGGGAGCTTTACGACTAATAATAATAATAATAATAAAAATAACATATTTTCTTTTATAATTAATTAAACAGGTATAATTCAATTAATAGATTACGAATTATCATTATAAATTGCCTTCATTGCAATAAGTAGCAATTGCTACTTTCTTGAATATCTTACACTACTGTAATGCGGGTAGGGTATTCTGCATTGAAGGGGCAAGAAACCTACCGCAGATTCAACAAACCCAGCAACAAGATGGTATCAGTTATTAATTTTTACATTATTATTTATAATTATATTTTATTTTTATCATTGTAGTTGTCATTACGTTTTATTAATTGAATTGCCTCACTAATCTTATATTTTTTTAACAGATTATTTATAAATTTGTTTATTATTTTTTCTAAATATTAAATTTTCCTCTTTATGAACCTCATGTTTTTAAATAAATTTTATAAGTATGTCTTACAGGGTGTGGTTGCAAATATCTACAATAATCCATTCTTTTTTATAAGATAAAAAAATATGAATATATAAGTTAATAAAAACAAAATATACAATATGAAAAGTTATTTATTTCGTTTTTATATTTTTAATTTAAATTTTATATTTTTATGTGTGGTTTTCTAAATTGTATTGCTAATTTATTTTATGGCTTCTATTGAAAAAACAATGTTATTGAAGAGATTTTCTACCATGCATAGGTTTTAACATTGTCACATTAAAAAAATATATCATTTTTCTTCCCTATTAATTTAATGATTTACGAACCATTTTTGTTATTTCAACTTCCATATAAAAATTGGATTAATGGAGAAGAAAGATATGATTTTTTTCTTCCAGTATATAGTAAACTAAACAACGTAAACTGTAATCATAAAACAATGGAAGTACAAGTGATTAGAACAATTCAATTAAAACAAAGGGGGTTGGTCCGCCGCATGGAATAAATATGATTAATAATAATTATGTAAATAATAGATATTAATGAAAATAACAATGAGTATGGAATATTTAATTATAACGGTAATAATTTAATTAATTAAGCTTCCGTATTAATTACATACCTGAAAAAAATTACATACATGCAAGGAAGCAAAGGAAATATTTTTTTATATTTATAAACTTTGAGTACTACCACTGGGATTCTCTACTTGCCTTTATCTCGGGACATTATATTTACTTGATGCATTCAATATACAGTTATAAATTTAAATAAATATATTTATTTTTTTAATTATAAATCATTATATTTATATAATTATGTGCCGACGTTTCGACCACCTTTGTGGGTCATCTTCAGGGCTATAGGAGGCTGGAGCAAGACTGCTAAAAACACTAAATAAGTGATTACTTATTTAATTATGTGCCGAGGTTTCGACCACCTTTGTGGGTCATCTTCAGGGCTATAGGAGGCTGGAGCAAGACTGCGTGTTATATATAACTGCCTGTGTTATATATAAATATAACATTATATTTATATATAACACTATTCCAATTTTACAGCAATTATCTACATTGATTTAAAATAGAAAAATATTTGCTCATCCCGAATATTTTTCTGAGTCAACATACTAAATACTATCTTAAAATAAATATAATTTATTATATTTATTTTAATATAGCCCCAAATATAATTAGATTCATCAAAAATGTTCAATTTTTTATATTAACTTTTTTTTTTAATATGAGGAACAAATAGTTCTGGTATATCAGAAAATTTTCTGAATTTTCCTTTTCCCTGATAATGAACTGATATTAAACAAATAAAATAAAATATTTTAGATTAGAAACTGCTTGAACAATATCTAATATAAATTATAAACAATCTAAAATATAGAAAATATTGATAAATTCAAGTATTATTAGTTGGGAGGTTTTTAGTTCTAAATTAATGAAAAATAATTATAGAATAACCATTCTTAGAAAATAATTACACATTAGACAAACCTGGCATTGGGAAGTGAATTTAATTCGGAGTAAAATAACGTTGAGATGATTATTCCGAAATAAGCGCATCTGTAAAAACTATAGCGCGTTACCAGTTTTCTTTCTGACATATTTAAAGATATTCATCTTCCACTCTCGTATATAATTTATGAGTATGATTTATAAATATTACCTATCGATACATATACAACGAAGAGCAAACAAGCATTATTTCATGATAGGATGCTACAATACGGGTACGCATCCGGGCATGGTATAAGCTGTATGAGGCGCTCCTGTAAACACCTGAGATAAACTAACTTCTAGAATTTATTACCCAATAATTTTTTGTTCGGGGCCGGCCTAGTCGAGAAAGTCGAGCACTTTACTAAGAAGGCACACATCGAATCGAATCAAGGATCACAGCTGGAAGTTAGACACGTGTCTACAAATACAAAGTATAAATGATGTAAGTAGGTAATTATTATTTCAGTTAAATATTTCATATTTTGTATTGAGCTTAATAAATAAACTACTTGAAAATCAATATAATTATTCTCTTAACTGGAATGGATTTGTCTGACCGAGGTACAAACCAGGATAACTCAGGTGGCAGAGCACCACGGGGAGACCTGGGTTCGAATCCCGGCCCTGGGCATATCTTTTCTCTTCAAAATGAAAATATTTAAAAATTATAATAACTAATAAAAAAATAAAATAAAATAATTATAATATATAATCACGTAAGTCAACAAGATCCTAATTAAAGTGATGTTCAATGCACATTCTTACCCTTGTATACATCGCAAATTGCGAGAACACGGGGATATAGGATCAGTGAAGAGAATTGATTTGTCTGACCGAGGTACGAACCAGGATAGCTCAGGTGGTAGAGCACCACGGGGAGACCCGGGTTCGAATCCCGGCCCTGGGCATATCTTTTCTCTCCAAAATAAAAACATTTAATATAATTATTGTTCGGAATTTTAATATATGTGAAAACTAGACGAACGTAAATAATTAAATTTTACAAATTTAATATTACTTTTGAAATTTAAATAATTCGGACCATTATTGATTTAGAAATTCAAAAAAGAATAGAGTTATCCCAAAGTCTTCAGTTTCCACATTTGTCGGGAGTCCTCGTGACGGCCTATTCATTTTTTTTTCCTTTGCAGTTATCCTTTTTCTGCCCTGATGATGCCTAAATGGACAAAATACTAACAGATATTTTTGTTTCCTGTTTTATTTTAGAGACAAAATTTTATGTTTTTTTGGTGGGAATTTTTCCATCAATATCTTAACATGCATTTTATATATTTTGGGGGTTTTTGCTAGTCAAAATTAATTCATTGATAATATTATCATTTAATAATTTTTTTTCATCCATACCAAAATGTTTATTCAAAAAAGATAACTTTATTTCGTTTGAAAGTATTTAAATTCGAAGTAACCATAACAATTTTCTTCACGCTTCACACACAAACTAATAATAATAATAATAAACTATTGTACTCATGTAAACTAATAATGTACTTTTCTGATTTGAAAAAATTATTTATTCGTTTTAGCGGGTCTTGTATTCGTAATTCTTAGCTTTTTTGTTTGGTATTAGAAAATATTTTGATACAATTTTAATTAGTTAAAAAAAATTATTCCCTATTCATTGCCTAGGAAAGACCTTTAATTTCATGCTGCTTCAAAATCTACTTGACTGAGATATTGTAGAGTCAAGATCTCTCTCCCTTCAAAGCGATCCATTGAATGAATTCTAGAGGGTTGTCATAGAGGAGGGTTAAATTGGGTTAAGTGGCAGAAAAGAAAACCATCGGAACAAGAACTAAGTCCGAAGTGCTTGGGTTCGACCGTGCTTCACAAGAAAACCTTTCGTTGAATGTCTTTCTACTTCTCCCTTAATTAATAGGCAATTTAATTTTAGATTCTTTATGTACTTAAATAAAAAACATTTTTTTTGTATAATATATAATTTGCGGAATAAATAACTTATTTATTTTATTATAATCCAAATGGAAAAAACCACAAGCAGAGCCTTATGTTTCAAATCTGGTGTAAAATACAAACACTTATACAAACAGTCGACGTTTCGCCCATTCAGGCATTATCAAGACACAATAAAAAGTAAGTTCACTCACATCTCAAAACAGAAGTGCAATACATCCCAACGAATAATCGCTCAAAAATGCTCATAATCCGGGACCGCACCTCCACCCCAAGACGTTCAACCCAAAACTGAAAAGCAGGTGATATGCAAACAGCTGGGAAGGTTACAGAATCAGCTGATGACCAACATACATCAAGTAATGTTAACCCATACAATTTTCTACATATTACCAAAATTGGCAAGATTTAACTTTTAAAATATTCAATGATTCAGAATAAAATTGGTTTAAATTTCTACAATCTGTTTTAAAATTAACTGCAATGTCAATCTTATGCGCAATCTGCATCGCCTCGAACATTTTTCTTCTAGAGCTATCACTCTCCTTATAAATCACTCTAGCATTTCCAAAATCAAATTGATGCTTACAGGCTTTAGTATGCTGGGCCAATGCTGTGTTAGGTTCCTTGCTACCAATATTCTTACAATCATACTGATGCTGATACATTCTTCTGTGCAGCAATTGTGATGTTTCACCAATGTATATCTTAGGACATTGCAAACAGCTAATCTCATACACTACATCCGATTGTTGCTGTGTTAGTATCCTATCCTTCAATGGCGTATAAAATTTACTCATCTTATTAGTAATTATATTCGCAAGCCTAATATTGCTAACATCGTACTCTTTAAAAACACCACTAACCCGTTCTGACAGGCCCTTAATATAAGTGCAGGCAAAAAAGACACCATTCACATTATCCATCCCAGCGGCACCACCCCCCGACGATGCAAGATCTCTATCATCAGAAGCTTGGTTATTATTGTGAATCTTGTTATAGTTCAAATTCCAATATTTTTTTATGAGGAATGCAGGGTACAACACTTTTGTTGATTTGTACCCTGCATTCCTTATTAGCATTAGAAATAAATATAAGCTATAAAATTGACGAAATAACTAACCGTAATAATCATCAAAATATGCACAATACACAAACTGAAATTTACATAAATTCGTTATTTTAATTTGGCGTATGACCAACGATGCCTGAATAGAGAAACGTTGACCGTGATCGTTATATTCAAGATGTGAAGTTAAGTAAGTACGCCGACGCAATCACTGTTGGTAGTATTTCGACAGAATCACGAATCACAGTTAGTTAAGAAATCACAGATAAAAAAATCACAGTAACGGTTAGATCTGTTACCGAAAAGTAGCAGTTAAGCCCATCACTAAAAACGAGGGAAGGATTCGGATTCAGTGTTGCCACTACATATTAAGTTTTCATTATATTCATTTTGATTTAATAAAAGTATAAAGAAATTAAATTTAAATTATGTTAAACAAAGCTAAAACTATAATGCTTACTAAGTAAATAGATGAATAAAGTTGAATTTTATTATTTAGTAGAGAGAGAACTGGCAACTGCGCTATAAGTTTCTATTAGATTAGAATAATTGGAAGGTATAAAGAGGCGCCAGGCTGCATCTTTTTTTCAGATTTATTCCCGTCAAGTGCATTAAAGGGAATTTTACAGTTCTTAAGTGTTTTATAATGGGACAACGCCCTTAAATTAAGTAATTTCATCATTATTAGAATGGATTTTTTTTCTAGTAAGTGGTAGCAAAAACCACTCTGTTATAGAGAAATTAATCTTTCTATCCATGATTGGTTATTGTATATCCACTTTTTAAAATACATCGGATCTATTTATTTATGAGCAATATGTACAATTAATTCAGAATTTCCTACAACATTAATTACAGAAAGTAAGTAAGCAATTTAACTAAAATATAACATCAGAAGTCCATATTAACTTTAAACTTATAAAAAATTGTGAAATTTAAAATAATTTTTTGTTTAAAAATGTTTAAATGTTTTGTGGTCTATATCTGATATGTGAAACCTATCTAACATTTAATATTTTTTATAATTCATACGAAAATATTTAGTAGTACAATTGTATCAGCGGAAAATTGAACCGGGATAAAATG
The DNA here is from genome assembly GCA_964056705.1 of Troilus luridus. NCBI lineage: Eukaryota > Metazoa > Arthropoda > Insecta > Hemiptera > Pentatomidae > Troilus > Troilus luridus. The sequence continues at coordinate 50,922,170 of OZ057415.1, read as the reverse complement.
AAAATATTGAGATTCTTATTATATTCAATTCAACATATAAATGTAATATCTGTTCCCCAGGTTGTCGCTTCGAGTTGAGTTATTACAACTTTTAACTGTTTATTCCTAATATTTTCCAAAAATATAAGTTACCGTAAGCTTTAGTACGGAAAAGATAATGCAATTATAGGTAATGAGTAAATGACGGTAATTATTTCATCAAGAAATAAAAGTTTCAACTAACATTTTGAAGTATAGTTGATGTATGTTTGTTGAAACCTTCATTTCTAGATTAAATGATTTTCGAAGTACACCCATTTCCCACAATCACATTCTCGTTTTCAAATTAAAGCTCGTAATAACTTGTATTTTTGGAAAATAAAGGGAACCGAATGAAAAGTGAAAATTTGTGACTCAGATCGAAGCGACAAACTGCGGAATAATTCCCACAATATAAAACAAAGATAATAAATACTTCTAAAACAAGGAACTTATTATTTTAACACAATCTAGATGATAAGGGCTTATTTCATGTTTAGTAGCAAGTTCCATAAGAAATAAAAAATCTATGCCCTCTCATGATTTAGATAGGGAGTTCATAGTTTTTAGCTAAAGCTTGTATGAAGTAAAATCCTCTCAATGAAATAGAAACAGAATGATTGAACAAATGAACTAAGCGAACTTTGGAATACCAAGCGATCAGGGCCATTTTAAGTTTAAAAAAAAAACTGTCCTTATTCATTGTTACTTTAATATCATTTGGTTCGTCAGGACAACCTAAAAGTTTTACTACCTTAAAATAGAGTATGATGCGGTTTTAATGCAATGTAATTGATTATAGTTACAATGCAGACATATAAGAATTAACAGCAATAAAATATTGAAGATGAATCAGGAATTGTAACATTAGGCAGAGCAGGGTCAGATAGTAGTCTGGCCATGACCCCATCACTTTCGTTGGGACCACCTTTCTACCCACCAACAGCTTCTTCGGTCTACCACAGGTCCGGAGTCCGTCTATATAATACACTGCACCCTTCTCCAAGAGAAGTAATCCAAGTAGTTTATAACAAAAGAAAGAAATACAAAGGATGTGTTTCATTGAGTATAAAGTTTGTAATGGAAGCACAGGCGATAATTAATGGCCATATCAACTACTTCAGGGGCTTAATGCTGATATCAATGAGATTTTCTTTAAACATTTATATTAAAAAAGGTTCTGCATTTTAGGAACCAAACACGGAAAGAACACCATTGTACAGTGGATCCCCAACAAGTCCAAGTCGTTCTGAATACAGTCTGTATAATAAACCATTCGTATAAAATAAAAGAAGGTTTAATACATTGTAAAGACTGTACGGATTCTAAGTCAACGGTTATCCAAAGAGCTACTTTGGCCTAGATCACACTCGATCCTCAGGTGTTTTCCCCCAATTAAGGGTAACCACTTAGCCTAGGTGAGCTCCAGGAGAGGTTGCAGAATCCACAGGATTCATGTATAATTATAAACAAGAGCATAAAATAAAAAATAAGAAAATGTAATTGTATAGTGTGGAAAGGATTTTTTGAAATAGAAGAATTCTTAGAGGATTCCTAACGCCATGTTTTTGCAACAATTAAGAGTACATACTTTATAGGTTTATTGAGACCCAGGAGGATCTGCAGATCCCAACGTCCATCTACGGCTATTAACAGGTTAAATAATTATCTTGGAACCTTTCACCGACTTAGCAACTCAGCTCTCTACAAACTGAGTTACCCTGGTCAAACCGTTTGTATAACATATATAAAACCCATACAGCAGTGGTTTCCAACCTGGGAACGTGAGTACATGTCAGGTGAGGGACGGGAGACAGTTGGGAACGAAAATTTCTCAGTTAATCATAGTTATTATTCTCTTACCAATATTTCTAGGGCCTACAATCTTTATAAAATACGACTGATTATTCTTTCAAATTGTGACACTATAATGATGTTATTTTTAGAAAGGGGTGGGCAGTAAATCCACTACGAAGCGGAAGAAAGAAAAAAAAGAAAAGTCGAAAAATTGACAGGGTTCCATTGAGCAGAAAACGGGTCAGTGGTGAAAAGGTGTGCACAAAACATTTCAACAAGATAAGGCCGTTGAGTGATAACAGGAGGTACTCTTCGACGCCTCTCTCGCTATCAGCTGTTGTCCGCTAAACCAATCCATCTCCAAGGCCAAATAGCCTTTATGTAGTTTCAAATTTTCTGAATATTAAATTAATCAGAACAAGAAGTTTACGTGAAAATAAGTAGTGGAAAAATGTTAAATTATTTATAACATGGATGACATGGGGTCCTCACGTTAAGATGAAACTCCGATCACTACATCACAAATTCAGATTAATGTATTCGCTATTCAGGAAAAACTCCAAATCAGATTTAAGACAGAAATTAAACACGTACACTTACTTACTAAAACCAGTTTGGCCTTATGCATTAAACAGTCAGTAACAACAAACAAACAGTAAACAGAAAACGACTGCAGACATTCAATCAAAAGTGCTTAGACTTATCACCAAAGCACCATGGAAGGTCAAAACAAAACTCTGCATACTGACTTAAAAATACTAACGGTTGACGAACATAATAAAATCGCTTTCAAGAAAAACTACACGGACATCCAAAACCATTAATTGAACAAATGGCCGCTACTCTCATGCCAGGGAACACTAGGAGGAGATTTTAAAAAACGTGGATGAGGGATTGTTACCATTGAATCAAACCATTGACCAGGAAATTGAATCAAGCCAAGGAAGAGGTACAGCTGGGTACTGTCCTGCTTCATGCCTTTCGTGTCATTGCACCATATTTTTAGTGTCAGCCAATCTGCTGATTGTCATTGTTTTTATTTGACAGGTGTAGATCAAAATATAAAGAGAAAAAAGTCCCTTCTGCTCTAGAGATGCAGAAGACGCAGGTTCGAATCCCGGCCTAGACAAATCTTTTCTCTTCAAATTAAAAACATTTAAAAATCAATACCATCATAAGAATAATGAATAAATTATAATATTTGAGGTAAGTCAACGAGATCCTAATTCAAGTAACGTTCAATGAACATTCCTCCCCTTGTATACATCGCCAAAATTGCGAAAACACGGTGATATAGGATCGGTGAAGAGAATGGATTTGTCTGGCCGTGTTACGAGCCAGGTAGCTCAGTTGGTTTTGCAGTAGTAGGTAGAGGTAGCTCAGTTGGTTAGAGCACTGCGCTAGAAGAGAAAAAAGTCTCTTCTTTGCTAGGGATGCAGAAAACCCGGGTTCGAATCCCGGCCTGAACAAATCTTTTCTCTTCAAAAAAAATTTATAAAATCAGTAGAAAACATTAAGTTTTGAAAGGATGAGACACGGGCTGAAGTATGTTCATAGACTTAGTCTATAAGCTTAAATAAAAATAGATAATGTTTAAATGCTTATATAGGATTACATAGTTTCTTGCGGAACAGATCCCTTTTACCAGAACCTAGCATTATTGCCCATAACTGGCCAAACTTAAAAATTCCAACGTATTTTCTTGAAATCTAAATAAAACATCAAATCTCTATCCTTGCCTATATTAAAGTAGATATGTAGTAAATAGTAAAGATTTCCAAACGGCAACTTGAGATGAGAAGTATTTGCGCGCTGTTGAGACCCCGAAGCATTGGCAGCTCAATTGCGTGTAGAACTCCCATCGACTTGGTGTTAGATCGATCGGCACTAAGGTTAGAGGTTAAGCCAAGCAGGGAGATGTCTAAAATCTTCTCGTTTCAATAAATATTTTATAAACGAAATTATAAAATACAGTATTAATGTGTATTAATAAATCTTGAAGCAAGAGACGAAAGATAATCTTATCCAAAATTAATACACTCTTAACATCATCCCTTGTGGGAAGCATTATTGCATTATTGGAAACCTTGGTATTTCAACATGAAAATATTCTCAATCTATATTAGTAGAAAAAGTCTGGATCAATAGTACTACAATGTTGATTCCATTTCAGAAGGTCATTCAAGTTTGTCTCCTTTTGGGACAGCTCATAAAATTATTCGATATCGATTAGGCAGCGAAGTTAGAAACTAGGATCCATTATTTAAATCGATTATGTTTCTTGACACTTTTACTATTTTTATCATCGTCATGACCAATCAATAACATAAAGGCGAATTAAAATCGCACTCAAATAAAATTTCTCTGCCTAAAATAAATAGGCAAGTACTGAGATGAACCTATCCTTGTTGCGATACATATATAGGAGACAAATCCAACATTAAACCCGAAATCTTAGCGTATTTTTTTAAAAATAACATTGGCAAATGGAAATGCTTGATAAAAAAAGGAACGACAGTAATAAAAATAAATTATTAAATAAAAAGGTAACTATTCCGCAGGTTGTCGCTTCGAGTTGAGTCACATCTCTTCAATCGTTCCCCCTTTTAATATTTTCCAAAAATAAAAGTTATCATGAGCTTAAGTATGGAAAAGATAATGTAATTATGGGTAATGAGAAGATTATCATTTCATCAAGAAATAAAGATTTCAACTAACATTTCGAAGTATAGATGATGTATGTTTGTTGAAACGTTCATTTCTAGATAAAATGATTACTGAAGCAAACACATTGCCTCTAATTAAATTCTCTTTTCCAAACTAAAGCTCATGATAATCTGTGTTTTTGGAAAATATTAAAAGGGGGACGAATCAAAAGTTAAAAGTTGTGACTCAACCTGAAGCGAAAACCTGCGGGATAATTACCACAAAAATATAACGAATTTTATAATAAAAAGAACTTTAGTAAAAATAAGAGACTTACTACACTTCAATGAAATTAATGGTGAAAAAATAAATAATCCCCAGTAGGCACCAATTACTTTTGATACGTGACCTTTATAGGAATGAAAGGTAAAAGTCATTAACTCAAGAACTGCATTTTGTTCCATTCAGCAACCAATCAATTCTGTCCTATAATTCGATTTCATGTTCAGAAATCGATTCTGTCTCTATATCGATATGGCACGTGGGCTCTAATGTGATTTGATACCATCCTTAACAGAATTGGCTGCTAGGTAGGTATTCCATTAGAAATGATTCATGTTGTATACAATTAGGTCTGACCTAAATGGAAAGTAACCCCCTTAACATTAAATATATATTTTTTTTAAATGTGAATTTTTAGGAAACAAAACTATAAACTTGGAAATAGTTTTCAAAAAGATATAAATAAGACTAGAATGATGAACAAAACATTAATTTTTTCATTTTAAAAAAATCCATGGGGTGTATGATAATAATTATTTTATTGGATGATAATAGTAAAAGTCATTATGAAAATATCTTAAGAACCACGATAAAATGAACTTTATTGTTCAAGGCACACATGGCTTAATCTTTAAGACAACCAAATGATTGCTAGCAGGATCAATTGGGGAGTTTCGTATATTTTGAAAATTTAGTTTAAAAAATGCAAGTTTGTAGCAAGCCGAACAAGAAAGTAGAAGCCTGTTCTTATTTTAAACTTATTGGAAATGTTTTCCTATTTTTTTTAATTCGGTTCCATATTAAAGTTTATTTTTTAAATTATTATTTATTTTAGATTATTTAAATTTAAGTCGTTGCCACGATTTATCTTTCTCTCTAAAGCTTCAACATATTGATATAAGCAACTTGGGGATTCAGAGTGTGATCTTCCTGTAAATACAGAATGTGATCCTGTAGAAAGTGGATAGTTCTGAACGCACGAAAATGGTTTATACGGTCGAGTTACAGCTTTGAAATGTAGACGTGGTGCTAGATAGCAATATCGGGTTTCAATAATTTTAGCTTCATCTTAAGCCGACCAGAGAAATAAAATGCCTATCAAGTTTTCTAATTTGATTACCACCATATATTCCAGCAATTTTTAAATTAAATCTTTAATATCTGTTCCCGCATATATATATTTTTTTAATTAATAATAATGGAAATATTAAACTGTAACCAATAAAGTGTTTTATCATATCTGCGACACCATCGATTGAGTTGAAGAGCTTTACTCTCAAGAAATTATTTGTACTATTTAGCTACTCTAGTTTTATACAAAGCAATAATAATAATAATGTCTAGCGAACCCGTAGGTTTGATGCCTATACCACCAGGCTCTGCTTAAAACTTTCCGTCCACGGACCCCCTACTCAAACTCAAATACACCAGATCACTCTTAATACAATCTTCCCACCTACACCTCGGACTACCCCTAAGACCACATACTACCACGTAAAACCAGTCATCACAGAGTTTATTAACTTTTGAGGGATTCGTTCGTTAACGAGCCCAACAAATTTACGAGCGCATCTTGATCTTCGTGCCACTACATTTTCAATGATATTAACTGGGTGCAAGCTCGGCAATTTCGCGTTGTCCAATCTCCAAAATTCTTCAGTGGTCTTGTCCTTTTTCGGAATATTTTACCCAACACCTTATTTTCCTACACCTTAAGACGTTGTTCATTCTACATTGTTCACTGTCATGTTTCGCATCAGTAAACAAGAGATGGGTTGATGATAGTTTTATAGTTTCTGACTTTGGATTTTGAGAAAAATGCCTCGACCGAATGATACGATAATAATGATTTTGAGGTACTTCTCTGTTAGAGCAAAACCACTGATAAGAATGCTAAGCATTACATTCTGAGGCAAGCTCCTCTATTTAGGAGTTTTCACCTAACGAAATATATCACAAACGTATAACATTTTTTTTATTAACATAACATTTACATTAAATAAATATTACGAACAAATAAATAAATTTTATGACATTAACAAATAACAGCCTTCTGAAACCTTACCCCGTTCCAGTTCTTAATTCTGCAACTTCTTAAAGTGACACCTCCAAATCATTTCATTTTTACATAATTTGATGTTGTGATCCTGCTGAAAACACTTCTTCCTAGGCTTTGTTGTCTTTTTTTCTTGAAAAAATCCAAGTTCTTCAATGTCTGATTTCGGAAGATCCCAAATTTGCATCACATCTCATTAAATGAAAAAAATACGGTAAAAACACTACATTTATAACATTAACAAACGTCAAGAGGTTATAACATTGCTATATCCTCTACTTATAATAGTGGTTTATTCTGTGACGGTTGGGTATGGTTGAACAAAGGCAAATGGCTACAGAAGAAGTATATCAAGCAATACCACTGTATTTCTCTGCCTAAAAAGGCTGTTAAAAAAATGTATGCAAACTCATCTTTATCTTATCCTATTGTAACAACCAATAGTGGATATTAGTAAATAGTTGTAACATGAAAGGTACATAATGAATATGTAAATTCAGTATCTTACAAATTTTTTTTTTTAGAGAACAAACGAAAACATATCTTGGATAATATTACATTTTACTGTATTTGTTATCGATTGTATTAATTTTTATTTGAAAAGAAAAGATATGTCCAGGACCGGGACTCGAACCCGGGTCGCCCAGGTCACTAGTCTGGAACTTTGCCAATTGAGCTATCCTGGTTCGCCTCTCGGTCATAGACATATCCTTTCTTTTCACTGATCCCATGTCCCCCGCGTTCTCACAATTTGCGATGTATACGAGGAGAAGAATGTTCTTTGAACATTATTTTATCCCGGTCCTGGACATATCTTTTCTTTTCAAATAAAAATATTGAATAATATTAGTTGACCTTATATATATGGTCCGGTTTGTCTTAAAAAAGTCTCTTTAATAGAAAGAACTGATTATTGGAAAGCCAACGTTTTGACCCACATAGCGGGTCTTCTTCAGGGCTAAATACACAAAATATAGACAATCATAATTGTACATGGTAAATATTAAAAATACATGCAGGCATCACCAGGAGTGATAAAAGATAAAAATGGGAGACCCTTTGTTTTGTATATTTATCTGATACTATTTATACCGTTTCTTTTTCACAAGACTCGGATTCAATGGTAAACGAATACTATTTGTCATAAACTAAACGGAACAAATTGAGTAATATGTGTAACAATAATGGTAAAATACTCATTAATACTTTCTTAGATATAATAGATTATCATTCATTATCTATACTGCCTGTAAATGTTTAACATCACTACTTCTAATAAGTTACATCGGGGTATTTACAGTGAAGACGAGACTAGTAAACAAATACAAAGGCGTCGAAACTAATCAAGTGGAATGAGAGTAAACAACAGGCACACGGCTAGGGCGGAGACCACTCAATCCAACAGTCTAGGCCAATCCACAAATAATCAGAATAGTCATCAGTTAGTCATGGAATGCTTTTTAAAAATTCATAATTTAATCATCGTCGAACAAGTACCTAAGTAATGTTTTCCATAAACTGATAACTAATAATTAAAAATTTAAATTTATTCCCCGTTAATGACCTGTGACTGGTTGGTATTCTATGCAATACTAAAAACTCAAATGTATGGTATAGCAGTCAGATGGAACAAACCGTTAAATTCAGAATCTAAAAAACTTCGATGTCTCTATCAACATAAAAAATATTATAATTGAATATATCTGAATTTGTATTACTGTAATTATTATACCTTACATCGTGTCAGTTCCGCAGGATGTCGCTTCGAGTTAGGTCACAGCTAGCTTTAATTTTTCATTCGTTCCTTTATTAATATTCTCGAAAATCAAAATAATCATGAGTTTTTGTATGAAAAAAGAGTGTAATAGCAGAAAATGTGTACATTTCGGTAATAATTTCATCAAGAAATGGACGTTTCAACTTCAAGTTTTCGATGTATAGATGATGATATGGCCTAAACAGTATGTGTAAGTCGGTTCTTTAATCTATATAAAATTCGGTACAACATTCGGTAATGATATTATTTTTATTTTAAGAATATTAAAAATGAAAAGTCAAAATTAGTCGTGAATTAACTAGAAGCAACAACCTGCGGAACAGATACCCCTTACTTCAATCTACACTACTTTGTAAAAAATAAACTTGTACAACCCTTTCCATGAGTAACTGTTAACTGACTTATAATTTTTATTTCATCATCTTGGCCTCTATTTAGCCCTAGGATTCGTTTATGAATATCGTGAATTTAAAATAACAATTCCAAGGTTTCAATGAATAAAAGTTTATATAGAATCAGGAATAAGTGTCGAGGGCTAATTTTCATTTTTACATGATATCATACCTAAACCCTTAAAATAAATCTTAATCTGATGGATATGTAAAAATAAAATTGTTTCTAAAATTTCTTATATAAACATAAAAGGAAATAAAAAACCAGAACAACTACGACCCATGAAGGATCTTGGATTCAGTACGTGATAGATACTGTACTGCTTCTAAATTCACCTCCTACCTTTGCCATTTCATCACGCCCAACTGATAGCCCCCCCCCCTATTAACACTAGAAAGATAACCATATTTCACTATACAATAAAGATAACCATACGTGTTTATTTTTTAGAGCAAATATTTCTGACATTGTATATAATATGTTTTAAAAATATGATTATTTATTTTATATACATAATTGTGTTGAAGATAAATGAAAAACATTTGGTTCATTTAAATATTTATTTAAAAATACTTGAGGTAACAAAAGGCGGTTCTCTTTACCCTAGAAAAGTCCAAAGTTCGTTTACGTCGATTCGACGTAGATTATCTTTCTCGGCTTAAGGGGTACCTTATAGAAGCAGATTAAGTCCAAGGAGTGTCCCACAGGATCCATCCCCAGACGTTAACAAAGTATATAAATGATCTGCCACGGGTGGATTTGAATCCGGGACCTTCGGCAGGGCAACTCAACGCTCCACCACTGTGCTACCCCGATATATATACTAATTTGTGGTATAACTAAATATAACTATTTTATAAACCTTAAATCTAGCTTCATAAAATACTAATGTGAACGAACTAACAATTTATTTTTAATTCGTGTGGAAATGGCCGACTCCATTGGTCAGGTGATGCAGTCAATAAATTACACAATGTAAGTTGGACATTATCTAATTTATTTTTAAAATATTTATACTATGTTATTAATCCTATTTTCTTCGGTATTCTATTAACCAGTAAATATTAAATTAATCTTATTGATGCCCAATATTCCTAATATATCGTTACACAACTTGAAATTAAAGATTTTCCTCTTGCACAAATCTAGGTTACGAAGGATCGGGTTGGCCAAGGAACTAGAAACACACAGATCATTGGTCGCACGCTATTCCCAGATACTTTCTACCCTCTCTCAATTACTCCTAGGGCGGTAGCTGTTAAGACTTCCAGGATGTTCCATAACTCAACACGCAATCCAACATTACTCTTTACCGTTTCTTATAATCCTCACATCCAGAAAAATACTACAATACAACCTAATTTTGAACTCTGCTGTCTACTGCTTTTTTTTCATTATTGAAGTTAAAACTTCTTTAGCCGAGTTCAGTCATTTTTGACAAGGGAAAAACTTCGCTCGCGTCACCGACATGATCGTGTTGCGCGAGCCTGGCGACTCCTAGCGGCCTCTGTATGAGATATAAGAATTGTTTTTAATCTACTTCAGTTAAAAGGATAGAATTCCATTGATATAAGTCCGTCTGTAACTAATGGTTTCATACCATTTTCCTATATATAAATATTACACTCCACTGATCCTTTTCACGGCGATTCAGTTAATGCCTTAAAGGTTTTGAAAAACCTATAATTTCTTGTGATTATTGGTGTTTTCCAAAGTCCTTTTATATAATTTATCTTAGTTTTTGTTTGTTTATTTAACGTCGCCTTATGCTGCTATGGCAAATCGGACATGCAACAGTGGGAGCTCTACATTTACCTATCCAGGTTTAATTAGCATGTATAGGGAGATTTTTAACGTAGGGAACATCCATTTAAGATACATATTCAGAGTGTCAGTATATGTGAAAACCAGGGTAATGTCAACAGCTAACATAAATTTCCTTCGAAATTTAAATAATTCAAACATTATTTGATTATGAAATAAAAAAACGAACCCAGTTATTCAAAAGTTTTTATTTCTGCCGGCAGTCCTCGTAACTGTTTATTAAAATTATATTTTTTTTGGAGATCAGCATAATAAAAGTTAGAGAGAGGGCAGCGTCATTCAGACTTAGTTCTTACAACCATCTTGAACCTTCGGAAGCGACGTAAAGTGGGGGTCTTGCAAGATAACAGGTAGTCTTTAAAGAAGCATATCCTAATTATACCTTGGATAGGCAAAATTTAGGACTCCCGCTGTAGCTTCGTCCGATTAGCCATAGCAGCATAAAGTGACGTTAAATGAATAAAACAAACAAATAGAAAATGGTGGTGAGTGTTTTCTGAATTACAGACCTTCTGGCGGTTTCTTTGATCACTTAAGTAAAACGTAGATCACAAATCATCGTTGCTGTTTTCTGGAAATCCTTATACATCTTCTTGATTCAAAGTTTGTAAATGTCTTCTATTTTAGAACCTTAACATTCCAACACTCTTTTTGTTTGGTTTTAAATTTCTTCATCCTCAGAACTATTTCTTCCTTGGCCCGTTCGTTACTTCATATTTGGAATATAAACTATACCACTACAATGCATGAATGTCAGTACGTTTTAGAGACTGTGCTGTTTCTAGGACAAGGGTTATGTAAGGTGATTTGTTCGTGATCAATTTGCCCCCAATTAAGGTTAAGAGGCTGGGTGAGCCGATGAATAAATATTTTAAATTCTATAATACATATGACCATTAAACCTCAAAATTGTATAAAAAGGTTACTTTTACAACAACTCATGAAGTGTCTAGAGCTCAGTGCCTGGTAGATACTGTACTGTTTCTAGGAAAATTGTTTCTCAGGAAGGTGATATATACTAGATCTCCCTCAAACCACCAGGTTTTCCCTCAATTTTGGGTTTAAACAGATTAAATAAATCACCTACCACAACCGGATTTGAACCTTCGGCACGGCAATTGAGTTGAGCTAACTCTATTCAGCTAGCCGGCTACACAGTTTAAAATATAATTATTGTAATTATAAAATAACCACAATGTATATTTTTTCTTTGTGTAAAAAATGGGCAGTTTTTCAAAAAAATCTTACAGGATTTAATTTGAATTTTATTTATTTCGATTAAGTTAACCTGCCACAAAACTTTAGGGATCTAAAGTTGTCGAACACGGAATAAGTTACAAACAAGGAACGAGGATAAATGAGTAAGCCGACAATGAAGATCACCAATGAATCGAATAGTTGTGAAATTAGTTTTGTGATTAAATAAAGGTAAAAGGGGAGAAAGTTAGGGAGCAATAACAGCAAAAGGCCAGAGAAGGCTTTGGATCGATCGCTAAGGAATCGGCGAAGTGTAGGCCTTGGATATCGAGCAGTAATCAAGTAGCGAAAAACTGTCAAAGCTCTTTGCACTTTCATAAGGGCGATCCTCTAACTAACCTTAACATTAACTTAACTACTTCTTTAATGCCCTATAGAGTATAAAGTACTTCACTTCAAAGGTCCACATCAAAGTATCCTGAGAGGACTTTCAGAATTGAAATACCTATCCTACCACAGACCGTACAAATCGTACGCTGCAAGGCTCCGATCGTGAATGGGTAACGTGTTTCTTCTTTTCAGTCAGTACACAATTTTAATTTTAATGTGATGCAATTTCAAATGAAGAAATTTCCTACCCCTCAAAACTGTATTATAGGAAATACTGAAAAGCTTAAATAGAACAGAAAACAAACCTATTACGGAAATGAAGAAATTAAAGTAATATATTTAGTACAGTGTACTGAAGTAGAAATCGCTCTCAATCATAACAGTTTTAAATAACAATTTATTTTTCATTGATCTTATTATTTGTCGGAAACTTATGTTTTTAATCTTGTTTCCGAAGCCTATTAGTTATAATTATTATAGAGCGCTAAGTTGTCGTGCCGAAGGACCCTTCTTTAAATCCGGCTTTAACAGATTAAATTTAATCTTTTAACTAACCGGGGATCATGTGGGATCTGGGGCCATCCCTGCGTTCACCAAGCCTCTATCTATAAAGTGGCTACCCAAAGTACGGGGAAAACCAATGGGTTGAGCGTATTTTAGGTTAAATCACCTCTCTAAACCCAAGACTCGTTATGAGTTGTAGTGGTACAGGTGTTTTGGTTAGTTATAGTTGGTAACAGCTCACCAAGTTTACATATAACCAATAAGGGATCAAATAATAATAAAGTAAATTCAATGAAGTTTCATATCAATGCAAGTCCAACGGACATAATATTATAAGATGAATTACAATTTACAAAGAAGTCCACCATCACCAGTTTGACTATCAATAAGTTGATTGCTGTAATGATATAATACAATGAGCTGTTATATTTATATAATACTGAACTACTAAAATAATGAGCAATTTAAAAACCGTAAACTTATATAAATAAATATGGATAAAATTTGGGAAGTTATTCTTCATATTCTTCGTTATACTCCTGCCGATCGCAGTCGCAGAGTGAAGGATTCCTTACTGAGCCTACACCTAACATCTCTCCCTCCAGTAAAATATATTCTGCGTATGAAATCTTCTCCTATGGTCATACAGGTTTCCTTTATGCAAAACCCTCTATCATCTACTTGATCTAGGACCATCGACTTGTATCATACACACCCATTTTAACGTGCATGTAATCGTTGTTGGTTTTTCTCAATAAAAAGTCTGCAAATGCTTTATTTTAAGGGTTTTTTTTAAATTTTGTATTCAGTAATTCCATTTTCTATTGGGGGCACGTTCCGATACTTAAAAATATCCACTTGTTCAATAATTTTCCATATATCCGGAATAAATACGAGTTGTGATTCCGGAGAATTCCCATCCTTAGTACATTGTTTGTTTTTTTTCTTTATTTATTATTATCGTTAATTATCGCTAGCTCGTCTTTTAGAATCAATATGTTTATACTGAGGATTGCAATACTTGTCTAGCAATCTTTTCTAAAATCCACCAGGCCATCAACAAAAGCCATTCTATTGTCGCAAACAGGTCTCAGGGTTCGATATCCGAGGTTAAATCTTCTCATTCTTGTTTGGGCTTTCTTCAGATCTGAGTTGAGAAGAACGAATAGGAGAAGACTCAGGAAACAGCCTTGGGGGATTGCTACAACATTAATTTTACATACATATAAATAATTGTATTAGACACTCGTTTTCACCTTATCCTTCCGTTTCATTAATAAAATCACATTTTTACGTAGTTATGTCAAAATTTATTTTTAAAAATAAAATAAAAAGATTAATGAAAGAAGAGGTTAGCCAGCTCGTACGGCCAATGTAGAAAATCAGACCAATAACTAATTTTTTAATTTAGTGGAAGGCATCCGATGGCTGAGGAATCAATGCTAACGAAAAAGTTAGAGTAGTATTCAACATACCAATTGCCGATGATTCTGACACGATGTGAAGCTTTAAGAAGATACTCTCATTACCCGTTACATCTGATTAATTGTTCAGAAAATTATCAAGTTCAGACATACAAACTCCAGAGAAGATATTTTTTTCAATAAATGAAATCTGGTTTAGGTTTATCAAGTCGTAGCGCGAACAGCTATCTTAAGAATAAGAAGAAAACATGTTATATACTTTGTCCGAATCCTCAAGCAGACCAAATTAGTTGAACTTAGGACCTTTTCGTAGTTATTACAAAATAATTTATCCAAACATCCTGGTTTCAAGTATTGCAGATTTGTTTCAAGTTTACCACACCGTTCTTTTGTAATTTAAATAGTATCAAATAAAAATAGCAAAACTCAGAGACATACAATAATTAATATAAGGCAAATGGAAATATCAAAGACACAAAGTCTTAAGTCTCTAAAATATAGGGAAATAAATCAAGACTTTGATTGCACATATTGAAGTAATGTTGGTGCCTCTGATCAATGCGTCTGGGCGTCTGGTTATGAGCTATGCTTGATGTGTACTTGTGGTTAGTCCTAACATATATATATATATATATATATATATATATATATATATATATATATATATATATATATATACACGAACAGTGTTAAGTACATGGTAAGGACTGAGAAGGAAGGAAGGTGATTTGAACGGATTGGATAACGCTCAAATGCCAGGTTTTCTCCCGTTTAGAGTAGATGGTTTCCCCACTTCGTAGAGGCTGGGTGAGCCCCAGAAGATTTTCCGAATCGCAGAGGTTCGATTCAGGGCTGTTAACAAAATGCATTAATTATCAGCTACAGTCGGTCTCTAACTGTGGGCCTGGAGATCAGTAATTCTCTCTCTCTCTCTCTCTCGCTCTCTCTCTCTCTCTCTCTCTCTCTCTCTCTCTCTCTCACACACACACTATATATATATATATATATATATATATATATATATATATATATATATATATACAAAAGAGTTCGTCCTGACTGAAAAGACCATCGGAGAAGCAAAACGGCATAAGCTACAGAGTTGAAATTCGGACAGTAGATACATTTTGTAAGGCCGACGCGCACTAGGAAAGGATTTTTGAAAATTTAGCCCCTGAGAGGTTGAAAAGTCTTTAGTGACGCCAAAACATGAGAGTGCGTCTAAAATCAATTATTTGCTTCTAGGGGCATTCGAAGGCGTGCTGATAGAAAACAGGAACTGAATCAATAGATTCACATAATCTTTTACATGATATAGGGGCACCTGCAATTTAAAACCTCCAAAATTGGGTAATAGGAATAGACTGCAGGTAAAAGCTATGCAACAAAATATAGAAGCAACAGTAATTACGGGATGCGGTCGAGAAGAAACTGTTTTTATCCCAAGAATACCTGTAATACTATCCGAGTATACATTTTAATTCAAGAGATTGTAGTTTTGGATATTACATATTGGATTTCAATATCAAGTAATGTTGGTGCCTCTGATCAATGCGTCTGGGCGTCTGGTTATGAGCTATGCTTGATGTGTACTTGTGGTTAGTCCTAACATATATATATATATATATATATATATATATATATATATATACACGAACAGTGTTAAGTACATGGTAAGGACTGAGAAGGAAGGAAGGTGATTTGAACGGATTGGATAACGCTCAAATGCCAGGTTTTCTCCCGTTTAGAGTAGATGGTTTCCCCACTTCGTAGAGGCTGGGTGAGCCCCAGAAGATTTTCCGAATCGCAGAGGTTCGATTCAGGGCTGTTAACAAAATGCATTAATTATCAGCTACAGTCGGTCTCTAACTGTGGGCCTGGAGATCAGTAATTCTCTCTCTCTCTCTCTCTCGCTCTCTCTCTCTCTCTCTCTCTCTCTCTCTCTCTCTCACACACACACTATATATATATATATATATATATATATATATATATATATATATATATATATATATATATATATATATATATATACAAAAGAGTTCGTCCTGACTGAAAAGACCATCGGAGAAGCAAAACGGCATAAGCTACAGAGTTGAAATTCGGACAGTAGATACATTTTGTAAGGCCGACGCGCACTAGGAAAGGATTTTTGAAAATTTAGCCCCTGAGAGGTTGAAAAGTCTTTAGTGACGCCAAAACATGAGAGTGTGTCTAAAATCAATTATTTGCTTCTAGGGGCATTCGAAGGCGTGCTGATAGAAAACAGGAACTGAATCAATAGATTCACATAATCTTTTACATGATATAGGGGCACCTGCAATTTAAAACCTCCAAAATTGGGTAATAGGAATAGACTGCAGGTAAAAGCTATGCAACAAAATATAGAAGCAACAGTAATTACGGGATGCGGTCGAGAAGAAACTGTTTTTATCCCAAGAATACCTGTAATACTATCCGAGTATACATTTTAATTCAAGAGATTGTAGTTTTGGATATTACATATTGGATTTCAATCAAAAGTTCTATATTTATGCCAATTAATATTTAGTAGGACATTTTATTAACATCGATCAACAAAGGGACAAGAATTGGTAGGCTGCCTGAATTCACTACTGCCTTAAGTCATTGTGAATAATATGGAGTTCAAAATTCACTCTCCGTTTAAACTCAACGTAGGTTTTTATTCGAAATTAGCGCGGACGAAGTCGCGGGCAAAAGCTATATATATATATATATATATATATATATATACATATATATGTGTGTATATATCAAAGAATCCCTGAAAATTTCATTAAAATCTGATGATTAACGGTGGTTTAACCGTACGGCTATTAAATGGGTTTGATTTCCGGCAGACACGATCAAATTTATAGTGTCTTGTCTATAGCGATAATGAAGCTTTAAACAGTTTTCACTTTATCCATATATGCAGTAGTAGCGAAGCAAACATGTACATATATGTAATAATCATTGTTAGCGTAACAAACTACTAAGATCACGGGTTCGTAGCCCGAGAGGTGGCCCTAGGATTTTTTTAAGGGAGTAAAAAAATCCTTAGTTACGCCGCCCTTCGGAAGGGACGTTAAACGGGGGTCCCGAGCCTGTACGATGTCAGGTACTCGTTAAAAATCCCTATCCTAATTAAACCTGGGTAGGCAAAATTTAGAGCTCCCAATGTAGCACCGTCCGATTAGCCATAGCACCATAAAGTGACGTTAAATAAACAACTAAACTAAACTGTAATAATCAATAAATTTCATGGGTACATCACTTGGTTAAAACTCAATGTATCCGTACCACGATACACGGGCAATAAAATAAGCCAACAGGCTAAACCAATGGGTTTCTATTGATCCTATGCCGGAAACATAGAAAGGCTGGGTGTGCCCCAACAAGGTTTCTTGTCCCCACAGTCGATCCAGAGCTTATACATCAAAATATACGTATGTATGTTTTTAATACGCATATAAAACATCCTAAAGCAAAGTCAATTTAGTAGTATTTGATTCAGTAAAAAAAAAAAAAAAAAAAAGACAAAATCTTAATCTGTGTTGAGTGATGCAGCAGTATTGTTTGTAAAATCATATATAGTTAAAAAATAAACTAACTATATATATCGGCGAGGTATATTTTATTTCATCGGAAAGTAATATAAACTGTTTATTTAATCATTATTCAGAGCTCCTTATTTGATCATGATTGTTAACCTTTAAGTATATATGAGGCGATTTCGAAATAAATTGAGAAAATCAAAATACAATTCAAAACTTTAGAAATTTATGCTAATACTGCAAAATAGTCATTAGCATTAGGTAAAGGAGATTCAATTGCATTCAACAGGAGCCTCTTAAACCTACCATTGACTACATTTAGTAACATAGTTCAAAATTACACCCAATTTGTCAGTTACCAATTAGAGAGTTCAGAAATTATATAATTGGATTTCAACGATACATTTCAGAAGTAATCTTTAAACAAAAGATGGATAATGATAACAATAATTTATCTTATCAAATTAAGGTAAATATTTCAGGTATAACACTTTACTATTGTATTATTTAAGGAGACAGAAATAAACTGTAATATATGCAATAATAACAACTATTATGATGTAATAATTTTAGTGGGTTAAACTGCTGTGAATCATTGAGGATTTAAACGCACATTAAATGAACTTTTCATTACTTACTTGGACGTATGAAGCCAAATCTATATTTCTTAAAATAAATTTATTTAATTATTTGTAATTAATGATTATACTTACTTAAATCAAAATAAATAAGTAATGTTGGGTAAAAGGGGAAAAATAAATAATACAATTAACAAAACACTAAAAGCTGAGAGGGGAAAAGGAATAGGAGGGAATCCTACTTCATCCTTGATAAAATCGAAAAATACCGATTACCAGTTCACTAGGATTGTCAAACTTGAATTCTAGAAACATGAAATCTTTGTGTTTGAAAAGATGAAAATTAAACGAGTGGTCAGTAATAATTAAATTATTTATAGGCTTAAATCAAAGCATCGAGTATTTCAAATGACATTTATAACATCGAAAAAGAAAGTGATAATTAAGCGGGCATGTCAACAGGAAATACCTGTACGACTCAGATAAATGTCCGACCTTTAAATTATAGATAAATGACTAATAATATTTAAATAATTTAATTGTACTAACCTGTTAAAGAAGCAATAACGAAGCACACACACAACTGGCCCATGTATGCCCCAGCGAGCCTGCTCACATGACTAACGCAGCCTCAACAAGAGCACGGGTCCTACTGGAGGGGCCCCGGCATGGTATTGACCCGCGCACACTTCTGCCAACACACACTCAAAAAATATCCCATCCTCTTCCTAACGTTTACTCACTTATTTTGAAAGATCTAATATACCGATAATTATACGGGAAAAAAAGGAAAATGTATGGATTCTTTCAAAGGAATATTATTGTAGATAATATTCGTCACCATAAAATATTTTATGATTTTTAAAATTCGAATCAAGAATCTCGAAACCTATTCTCGATATTGTGCTAAAATAGCTAAAGCAATGCTTTTAAAAAATAACTTAAAAGTAAACAAAAGAATAAAAAAAACTTATAACATACCAGTAATAGTGTTTCATCTCTTATTAGTCAAAAAATGTTGGTAACTATTCCGCAGGTTGTCCCTTCGAGTTGAGCCACAAGTTTTAACTTTTCATCCGTTTCCCTTTTAATCCTTTCCAAAAATACAAGTCTCCAGATGACTTGGGTGATTAATTTGATTAAAATTGAATTAAACTAGACAATCCTCAGCAATATATATTTTGTTTGTAGCTAGAAGTCACTAATTCAACACTATTTTAATGCTCTTGATAAAAATAGAGATCAATTACTGTTTTAAATACCATAACAAATAACACTCAAAACGTTGGACTTGAATAGAAAAATATGTCTATGGTTGGCCGAAATAAACGAAATGTAGCAAATATTTATCAGTTAGTCCTGGTTGTCGCTTCGAGTTGAGTCACAAGTTTTAACTTTTCATTTGTTTCCCTTTTAAAATTTTCCAAAAATACAAGTTATTTGGGAAATATAGAAACTTTAGTCATTAAGAAATAAGCGTTTCAAGAAACATACATCATCCATACTTCGAAATGTTAGTTTGAAACTTTTATTTCTTGATGAAGTCAAATCTACTCATTGTCCATTATTACATTATCTGTTCCATCACTACCTCACGATGAATTTTGAAAATATTTTGAACAAAGCCCATATTTTGTTTTTTTTGAAAATATTAAAAATGAAGCGAATAAACAGT
Source organism: Troilus luridus (assembly GCA_964056705.1). Lineage (NCBI taxonomy): Eukaryota > Metazoa > Arthropoda > Insecta > Hemiptera > Pentatomidae > Troilus > Troilus luridus. The sequence goes on along the minus strand of OZ057415.1, from coordinate 50,902,052 downwards.
TAAAACTAGTTATAACTCGACTCAAAGTGACAGCCTGCAGAATATGTACCCAATATTTTTAATTCTAGGGAAAAAAATCAGATTTAATACATGTGCATGATAAAGCTGGACTAACATGTAAGTTGTAAACATATTTTGAGACAAGAAGTATCACCTAAAAACCTTATTTACACACTGTCAAAACAGCCAGTATTGTATACTGAGATCTACTGTCAAACAGTGGTAGTGGCAGGTTTTCATCTCAAACCTTTGACGTAATGTTATTCCTAACTTCAGTGTGAGATAATTTTCCATTTAGTTATCTTAGTGATTGTTTATCCATTTAATGTCACTTTATGCTGCTATGGCTAATCGGACGATGTTGCAGTGGGAACTCTAAGATTTGCCTGTCCGGGATAACTAGGAGATCTTCTAACCGGTTCCTGACATCGTACAGGCTCAGAATACCCATTCTACGTCCCTCCGGAAGGACGGCATACCTAGGATTTTTACTGCCTTTAAAAAATCCTAAGCCCACCTGCTGGACATCAAAACCGCTATCTTGGATATAGTAGGTTGTTATGCTAACCACTAGACCATAGGTGACAGAACTCCAACTGTTAAGATTATGTTGACACCAAGAGGGCCAGGATAATATTAGCTTCTGTGTATCCATATCAAATAAATGCTTTGTACACCCGTTTGGTAAAGACTTCACCTCAAAGAACACATACTTCGTGAATATTATTATTAGATATTATTGTCATTTTAAGGATGCTGTATAACTGAAGTGGGAATTTAAGTACAGTTGATTGAAACATGCATTATTTTTTCTACCTGAAGTTGTGACCAGACACTTTGCTCTATCCTCTTACATCAAAACTCACAATTTTTTTTTAATAATACAGCTGGAGCAAATTTATTTAATGGTGTCAGTTGAATGAAAGTTAGCCTTCTACAAATATACAGAATAAAATGGACCTAATTTGTTTTCTATGGATTTTTTTCACAATACAAAATATGTATTGTTGGATGTAATTCAAGCATATTGGATTACATATGAATCCAACCAGAGGAGAGTTTCACTCATGTTTAACGACAGTGAGGATAGAAAAAATCGTTTTAGTATGTAGGTATGTTTCTGTGGTAAAATCAAAAAAATCAAAATAATGTGAAAATTATGTATTACTAACAATTAAATTGATTAAACTAATTATCCACAGTAAAAAACTACTTATATTATGGTCATATTTTGTACTGCCAACACAAGGTGGTGATCAAACCAAATACTCTAGTCAGTTTATACAAATTCATGATAGAGGATGGCATAGGGGAAAAGTAGTATTGTTTAAACTAAAATCAAGTCTTTTAAGATTCATACAAATTTAAGAATCATTAGGAGGCAATGAAGATTAAAATTAAAACTATAACAAAATATTTGTGTATCGTTTGATATAAATATAATGATGAATAGGCCAAATTTAACAATATTTAAGCAAATAAAATGTAATATTTAAGAATTAAAATAGATATAGTTTTTATCTTTTCCATAAACTGTAAAAAAAAAAAATATGATTAATTGAGGAAAAGGAATGAAATATAAAATTGAACGACCTTCTCCATTTAAAATTAATTTTAATGTATGAACAAAGAAATGGTTTTAATAAAATAAAAGCTTAAAACCAATAAATTGTACAAAAGAGATAGATAAAACTTTGTAATTGATTTAACCCAGAATACAATATTTAATTAATAATTAGCCATTTTAAATATGCACCAAATTGGGCCCTTTTCCCTAGTTCCAAAATATGGTTAAGAAACTGGAACATATAAAAGTGATTACTCATAACATAATAAAGGTAATAAAAGTTACAATGCTAATGAAGAAACTTAAATTTTTTTTGCAACACAAATAATATTTATTTCACAATATTTCCAAAAATAATATTATTACAAATATAATTCGAATTTCTTTTAACTATAATTAAATGAATTGCACTGACATAAAATTAAATAGTTACAACCTCAAGTCTCCAATATTATATGATAGCATGTAATGCTGAATCGAATATATCAAAAGTGTAAAATATGAATTAAAGTAAACATTGTATTTTAATGTTTCTTAAAAAAAAACATGCAATAAATCGAGATGTCATTCTACAACCTCACAGAAGAACCTGGAATGAGATCAAGAGCTCTTTGCTCTAATCTCTGTGTGAATTCGGATGCTCTATTATAAAGCTTTCTCAGGAATGCAATGACAGCCATCACAGCTTCGATGACAATATCAACAGACTCATAGCCCATGGCCACAATTTCCCGAAACACAATTCGAGCTATGCTTTCTTCTGGGTAACTTTCTCTAATTGCATCAATAATTCTTCTACCAGCATAACATACAAGTTTCAATAATGAGTCAATTATAAAACCTGAAATAAGTAAGATCTCACAATGGAATGCTTAATAAAACATTTTTGCAAAATATAATTTTACGTTTTTGAATAGAGGATATTGAAACTAGTAACCTAAAAACTAGTAAACTAGATCCATACACCTTAAAAATGAATTTTTTATAACAAATACCACTGGTCGACAAGGTTTTCTTCACAATAATTCTGATTAGTGAATCTAGTGCAGTTTTTCATACAGCTTTCAGATATGTGTCAGAATTTTTCCATTAGGCACAGCTTTTTGTGACATCTACTTTTTAAAATCTGATTTTAGTGTTATTTTTTACCTTTCATAGGAACCTTTACCTCATATGTAGCGATTTTATCCAAGCTATATTTAAGAAAATTTTATTAGTAATATTATGCTGAAGCACCTCAAAACAAGGGTGTGCAGGTTCATTCATGTTTGGACATACTCAGACCTGTTCATTTGGCATTTTGATGTGTCAGTATTGAGCTGACTGTGAGTTTGTTCAGTAATGAAATATTTCCTTCCTTTCTTTTCGGAAGTGTATTGTATATCTAATGTTTTAGTGCTTTGGTTTTTCATCATGCCAAGAAAGTGTGTAATTTGTGATGAGCTGACCTTCAAGTCTCAGAGGCGAAATTTGATCCCACTCGTAAAGAAATGTTATCAACTTTACTTTGGCTGTCAGGCTGGTGATTTTGATAAGAACTGGGCCCCAAATACATGCTGTGTTTCGTGTGTTAGATTGCTGACTGGGTGGAAAAATGGTACACATCATATGCCATTTGCAATTCCCATGATTTGGAGGGAACCGAAGGATCATTTAAGTGATTGTTATTTCTGTTTGACAAATATTAAAGGAATCACATCTAAAACAAAACATACAGTTAAGTATCCGAATTTGCAATCTGCAATAAGACCTGTCTTACATAATGAACAGTTCCATGTACCAGTATATGCAGATACGACCTTAGGTGATAACTCTGAATCTGACCTAACTGAAACTGAAAATATTTCAGATGACAATAAAAATTATCCTACGTATGAAGCCAATACCAGTTCATCAGAACCATACTTTCCCAATCAGAAAGACCTTAATGACCTGATTTGGGACTTAAATCTGTCTAAACAGCAAGCTGAAGGTTTAACTTCCAGACTCAAAGGGTGGAATCTACTCCAAAAAGAAGTAAGAATATGTAGTTATAGTGGCCGCCACAGTGATTTCAAGGACTGCTTCTCTAAAGAAAATGGTATTGTGTTTTGTAGTGATACTTGTTCAGTTATGGAAACTCTTGGGCTTCAACACCGGCCAGATAAGTGGCGACTATTCATAGATTCGTCAAAAGTTAGTTTGAAGGCTGTGCTGGTACATATTGGCAATGAACTTCCATCAATACCTGTAGCGCATGCCGCTGATATGAAAGTGACATATCAAAATATGAAACTAATTTCAGAGAAAAGAATATGGAAAATATGAATGGAATATCTGTGGTGATTTAAAGATCATTGCTTTATTGCTTGGTTTGCGAATTGGGTTCACCAAATTTTGCTGTTTTTAATGCCTCTGGAACAGCAGAGATAGGAAGTCTCACTATGTTACAAAATCATGACCTAAATGTGAATCTCTTATCCCTGGCCAGAAAAATATGTCATATGTCCCGTTAGTGAATACTGAAAAAATATTGTTACCTCCATTCCATATTAAGTTACGGGGTAATAAAACATTTCGTCAAAGCTATGGATAAACAGTCTGATGGATTCTTGTACTTAAAATCGAAATTCCCCAAAGTCAGTGATGCTAAACTGAAAGAAGGAATTTTTATAGGACCACAAATTCGGTAATTAATGGGTGATGAGCATTTTGACAGACTGTTAAATCCACTGGAGAAAGCAGCCTGGCAGTCTTTCAAAAGTTTATGTTTCAATTTTCTTGGAAACTATAAAGCAGAAAACGATCGTGACATAGTGGCTGATCTTCTGCATTCTTATAAAGCTATGGGATGCAAAATGTCTTTAAAAATTCACTTCTTGGACTCTCACTTAGACTTCTTCCCTGAAAATCTTGGAGCTGTCAGCGATGAGCATGGTGAGCGTTTTCATTAGCAAATTTCAACTATGTAAAAGAGGTACCAAGGCAAGTGGAGTTCCAATATGCAGGCTGACTACTGTTGGACCAAGAGACGTTTCAGATGCAAAATATGCCCGAAAATCTACAACTTTCTAGGTAAGGCAGAATCAGTAGTTATAATTTTGAGTTAGATAGATTTTTTTGGAATATTATAAAAATTCAAATAAATATCACGCAAAACTCCTACCCGATGGAGAAAAACTGAAGTTATATTTGAATTCAGCATGAAAAATACTTATAGAAAATGTTATTTTAGTTCTTGTGAAAGAAAAAAAGTTCATTTTCGTCGACCATTGTAATACGACAATGCCATTAATTACATTGATAACCACTATAAACAAAAAAAAAATCGGTACCACTGCACCACAAAGGGTTTTGGATTTAGTATGTGGTAAAGCCAGCACTGTTTCTTGAACAAGGGTTGTGCAGGAAGGTGATTAGTCCTAGATCATGCTCAACTACCTGAATTTTATTCCTATTTTGGGTACCCATTTTTCTACATACAATAAAGGCAGGGTAAGCCCCAGGTGGGTCACAGATCCAAAAGATCCATCCCCAGCTGTCCGCAGATTTAATAAAATCTGCCATACCCGGATTTGAACCATTGCTGTATTAGATGTGCCACTCCGCTCCCTTTGCTTTAATAATAAACTATACTTATCAATATTATCATTAAACCTTTAATTAATTAGATGTCTTGGGTTTAAAAGATTAATACACCAAAATAACCCTATAAACAAAAATTTCATGATTCCAGAACAGAAAACTTGTTCCCTCTAGTGTACATTTTTTGCAGCAGATAATTAATCTTCAATTACATTAAAATTTTAAACATGAATTGGTCTCTTTGTTTTAAAAAGAATTTTATTTTATTTTTTCAGATAGTTTACCTTCATTAGATAGCCCACAATATTTTAACAATGCAGAGAGTTTGTTTCGATAGCAAAACAATTTTTACCATTAACAGCACAATCAGACCAAGCTGCGAGCTCAATAAAGAAAATCTTGGTACTATCTTAATCATATAGAAATCAAGACAATCATATTTAAAACCTTAATCCTATTGCACTTACATAATTTTTAGTATTTGTAAATGCATAATAGCATTTTTTATATTTTTTAATATAAGGATATCCTTTATTACTTTTCTTTTATTGTAATTTTTTTCCAGATCTAAAATTATGGATCCAACAAAATGAGATATATGATTTTACTTAATGCAATATTGGGCTAATGATGTAGCTACAACATTTTTACAATTGTTTTTGTGTTAACTATCTCTAGTGGCAAAAATTTTCATGATTTATGCAATTTTTCATAAATTACATTTTGTTTTTCTTTATACTCTTTTTACATACATCTTTTATCTTTATTTTTATCTTTTAATTTTTAATAATTTCTGATACAATTTATGATCATTATATATCCATAATTTTATCATTGGGATATCGCAGTTACTGAGAACTTTGTTGATATTATTCGTTAAACCTAGTAAGCGTTGAATAATAAAGGTATAATAATAAATGAACATAAACAACAAATAATAAAAGGTAACTCAACAAATTACCGATATCATCTACAACTTAATTATTTTGATTTCTATCCATTGTTTCTAGTTTCTTAATTTTAAATGAATTTAAATCCAACACTTAATGAATTTAACAGAAATAAAGATTATGAAATATAAACAACTCTTTTGAATAAAAACATATTTAAATAATATAAATACATTTATTTGACAAAAGTTACAAAAAATTCAAGTATTTCGGAGAGACATTCAGCAGAAATGGATCGTAGAACCCTACAATGGAAGGCAAGTGCTTCAAATTAGAAAAACTAAATTTCCTCACAAAAGACATTTATAATAAAAATAATCTGTCCACCAATGCGAAATTAAGGTACTGCAATGCTCTAGTAAGGCCAATGATTTTGAATGAAAAGGAAACAGCGAATTTCTCAAGCCTGGGGAAGCTCCTGAGAATCGAAAAGGGAATATTCAGAATATAGAAATATCACATGGGAGCTACGGATTGAGATCGAATAGAGAAATATACGAAAGGATAGAGGACTTGGAAACAACTATGAGGAAAAACGATAAAGTTTTTATGGGCAATAAGATGGATCCTACAATGTTGAATAAGGAAATATCGAATAAGATAACCTGAAAGCCAGATTGGTTATTCTAAGCTAATGAAAGAAGAACTTAAAAGACTTAGAATTTCTGATGAAGAAAGTCTGGACAGAGCAAGATTTAGGAGCCGACTGAAAAATATTAGTGTTCTGAGAGAAAGAAGCATGGGCATGAACAGAGGAGAGAAGAAAGAAAGGGCTCAAAACATGATCTGTGTGGTCTTTTGTTGGCCGGTATAAACAATGAGGTAATTAATTTTGATATTAAGAGAAATTTGATTTTGTCATTTTCTGATTTTGTCACTCTTCACTAACAATCTGTGGATGATTCCATAAAACTAATAGCTGAAAACCAAAGCATATAATATAAAATGGTCAAAATAAATATTATGAAAGAAGGATTAAATTGATTTAATGGATTAAATGTGTTTAAATTAATTGTCTTAAATATAAATACAATATTATAAGCAAAAGTATAGACTACCTACTTGTGAAACATTTCCACGGATTAAAAAATTTGATAAAACTCTAATAATTTTAATACAAAAAAATATGTAAACGATAATGTTACTTATTAGCAAGGAAGATAACCATATAGAAATGTTAAATATATTAAATAGCCATAACAAAAACTCGATACTTCATCGTGGAGGAAATAAGAAAATGACAAAATCACATTTCTCGTTTATGGATATTTATACATATTATAATACAAAGTCCTAGGCCACGTTTGTTTGCAGTAAACTCAATAACTACTGCACAGATTTCCATGCGGTTTTCACCAATAGATAGAGTGATTCACCAGGAAGTTTGAGGTACATAATTTGTTAAGGTTTTGTGTAAATAGGTTAGAATATCAATGGGTTTCACCAAAGATGCTGCTTGCCTAATCCCGTGCAATTATCTAAGGTGCAAGATAATAAATTTGAATATAAAGAAATATTTGGTTTTGTTTTTATTTTTATAATTTCTATATAATAAAGCTCATTAGCTGAGATGGAAAGAAAGAAAATCAAGACTCCCAAAGAAGCCTAACCAATGATATTCACATGGTCCTTAGTGGCCAGTACATGATAAAAAAAACAACAATAAATTACACAGACGAATCATGTAGGCATAATATGCCTTATTACCCGAGAAAAGCTGGGGTGAGTCGCTAGTATTCAATAAAATAGAGTAAAATCTAAATGCTTAAAAAAAATAGCAACAGTAAGCTATGGTTGTTAATAAAAAAAATAGATATATTAAGAAATATTACTAACCGAGCAATGAATTATAAATGTGATTATACACATTATTTATGTTATTACATATATATACCTGTGTATACCTCGCAAACAATTGCGAGATCACGGGTATATAAGATCAGTGAAGAGTGAAGAGTCATTGGTCTAGCTTGGATTCGAGCCTTGGTAGCTCAGTGGTTAGAGCACCGCGCTAGAGACACGGGCGACCCGGGTTCGATCCCCGGCCAATACTTAATCTTTTCTCTTCAAAATAAAATAATAAAATATATATATACTAGCTGACATTTATATATATACTAGCTTTTATAATAGTTTTGAAAAATATTACGTTAAAATTTGAATTTTAAAGAAATAAAGAATTAATGTAAAAATTAATTAAATTGATTTTTAATTTTACATTTTATTCATCTTATATCTAACTATAGTATATAATAAACAATAGTATAAAAAATTCTAAACTGATAAAAAATAAACAATAGTTTAATGAATAAGGAACATAATGGTTGATTTTTAATTGACATATGGAAAATGCAGCAGGTAAAAAAAAAATATTGCAAAAAATATCCCGGTCATTAATACAAAAAAAACATAGCCAGTATTTTTAGTTGGACAATGTTACATATCTGTGCGAAATTTCATTAAAATCAGTCCAGTAGTTTTGGAGATTAGCCCGGACAAACATCGTGACAGGAGATTTTTATATATATATAGATAGATAAGATTATATATGTCTTAACATTATTTGTTATTTTCTTTATAAGATATTTCTTATATACTTTTTTACGTTGTTTTTTTTTTAAAGTACATTTGTTAATATATTTATATCCATAAATGAATTTAATTTGATCTAGTATTACAGAGATCAAAGATTGGTTTTTAATGTAATACTTAATATATATTTGAACATGGAAGAAAGTTGAGTTCCAGGAGTTTATATATATTTGACTTTTTAATTTGTTTGACCTCAAGGTATCTATGCTTATTGTTATTGGTTATTTTTGACAAATTGTTTATTATTGTATTTTAGTGTACTTTTATTGTTTTACAGTAACGATTGGACTTGTAAATTAAAAGGAGGTTGTGTGAAGAACTACTAAAATTAAAAATGACTAGTAGATGTCGAAACGTTTTTTAAACTTTTGTTAATTTTTTAACAATTTTTGACTGGAATAAGGTTTTTTCTTCATTATTAAATTATTTGTTATATGATAGGGGCTGAACTCAGAATCTATCTATGGATTTATCCCCTTTTGCATCTCCAGGTCTCATATATAGGATTAACATAGAAATAAATTCAGTGTTAAAACACCTTTCATGAGTGTTATTTCCTTCCCAATTTACTCTTTTTTTTATGTTTGTCGTGATCAAGCTCTTTAAGTTATACACACATTTATATACTCACAACTAATGATTTAAAAATACTTCCTTACTAATTAATGCTGAAACAGCAAATGTAATGAATAATTCACCAGATTCAGTCCTCTCAACTGCTCCTGCTTGTATCAAACCATTGGTTATTCTAGTGAGTAACCTTTCTGAAACATTAATATGGGAGTCAATAAACAATAAACATTAACAGTTAAAGATTATGAATAGAATTTAAACCGATTAAAGAATTTCTTTCAGATTTTTGCTATTTATAAAAAAATAAAAAATAATATAAATTAATCAAATAAACCAATACCACTTAACACCAAAAACAATTAAGAGATCATTGAGGTGATATACTAAGGATCGCAAGGCTGTTCTCCCATTAATGGTAACCACTTTATAAGGGATGGGTAAACCCCATGAAGATGATAGCTATAAATAATATTGAATAAATAATTATCGGCTTTAGACCAACTTGGATCGGGCCTGGAAAATTACTAAATAACCCCAATCTTCATTAAACCATCAAATAACTACTATTGTATTCGCTAAATGTGATAAATTATTGAAAATTCATCAAACCAAACACAGATTTATATAAATTTAAAACTTGTAATGTTAATGCAATAAGACCCTTAACTTTATTAGAATAAAAGAGAGAAAAGTGGATATATCTATAACAGATAAGAAGCTCAACTGATTTAATCTTATAATTAATGAGACACCTCAAGTTTAAATGCATTCTGTGATGAAAATTGTATTAAGTTTCCTGGCATGGATAATTCCAGGCAATCAAAAATTAAAAATATTATAGTATGCCCAGTGAGGACTCCTTAGTGAATATTTCATCATTGGGTGGAGACATAAGGCTAGAAATGGGATGTTTGATAAGCCATTTTGTTTTTCGGAAACTTTGTGATGGCAGGACCTCAGATTTTTTAGTGTTTTTTTTCCAAGAACATGATTGAATGAACTAAGTGAACCTTGTTGTAACATGAGGTACATTTTTCTGCACGGCCTGCCAAAGTAGTTAGTTCAAAGTGGAGACCAACTAAATGTTACTCTATACTTGCCCTTCCCTGTCTATACTGTTCACAGCTGGAACTAACTATAATTTAGTATCATATTTAAAATACAACTGCTTCTAATAATAGTTAATATTGCCCAGATGAAAGTCAAAAGAGCCTTTGTGAATCTTGTCCAATTAAATTTGGAAGTAGATGCATTTCAGTCCAGTATCAGACAGGGGTGTTAGTTTACTGGATTGGATATGTGCTCAGCACTTTACTAATACCGGATCCAGTAGTGGATACTTCTGTCTGCTGATGTGTCTTTACTGAAACAAAAAAAATCTACAGATAACACAAAGCTGTAAACTTTTCCGAGAAAAATTGTGAAATGCACTTGTACAGCAATAGTTTCTGAGATGGTGGTCCAAGAACGCGATGTGTGATAAAAAAAATAGTTATTTATTTTAGTATGTTGGCCAGGTTCCCGACAGCGTATCCTCCCAATATCTCTTTTTATAAATTGCAAATGGTATGTTCTTTGCAAATAGTGGTAAAAAAAAAAATAAGGCAATTTTATAGGAATAAATGTTTCCTTACGACCAAGATCAACTTTTTTTTTGCTTTAATTAATCTTTTTCTTCCTGAACCTGAGACTAATAAATTTTCAATTACATTGGAATTAGCGAAATAATTTCAAATTTCTTCACTAGAATTAACAGGAAAACGTAGTATCAGTTTCACAGGCTGTCAGTTCGTGTTTAGTCAAAACGTTTTTACTTTTCATTCGTTTCCTATTTTGTATTCTCGAAAATAAAAATAATTCTGAGTATTAGTATCAAAAAAAAATATTGTAATAATGGGAAAAGTACATATATCGGTTATTACTTCATCAAGAAATGAAGGTTTCAACGAACATTTCGAAGTATAGATGATATAACCTAAAAATTCGGATCTTTAATCCATGTACAGTCAGTAAACTCAGGATTATTTTTATTTACGATAATATTAAAAAGGAAACTAATGAAATGTTAAAACTTGTTTAATTCGAAGCGACAACATCCGGAACTGATATCGTAGTAAGCCATAAAAGGTAATACATACTACAGAAGAAGCAAACAAAATATTTTCCCGACTAAAAATGAAAGTTTCGACTGGAAAATGGTTGATAGAAACTAAACCTCTCCCAGTTTTTACTTATTCCACCTTAACTAACTTTTCCATGTCAACGCCTCAACTGTTTAAGAAAATTCTTGTTCAATTGAAAATTCTTATTGAATGGGCACTTGGCTTGGTTTAATTCCAATTTTTTTCTTGAATGATGGTAGGGTTAAGATTGATAAATGAATTTCTCGCTTGATAAATATAGTTTTCAATCACGGATCTAAGAACCGTAGGCTATTAAAGTTTACGGTTTAGAACCGAATTTATGTAAATAATGATAATGGTATCCGTAATTCGAATTCTGCTCCCAATAAATATTTTAATGGTTATCGTTAGTTGTTCATTCTGTTATAGATAACGACGTTATCGTTTGAGGAGAAACTGTCTTAGATAAAAATTTCTTGGAAAATGCTTAGTTCACCTTTAAAATCCTGCGATTCTTTTATCTTACATTTTAGAAAATTAACACGAATCAGTTCTTCTACTATGTTAAAAAAATTTATAACAGCAACTCATTGCTATTATATAATAAAAACTAGACAGTTTTTGAGACAGCACATGAATTAATGGCTCAAGAACAATGTTCTATATGGAAAATATTTTCAAATAATACAGTCAGATACAGGGGCGGATCCAGAATTTTTTTCTGGGGGCACAACGGGCAGACGGGAAAAAAATCAACAATGACTTACAAATTAACTTGTAGTATTTATTTATCTAGAATTCAAAGGTTTATTAAAATATCAAAACAATAGTTTCATTCATGTTCTTTATGTTATTTTAACAACTATGATCATGTGATTTGCCTATAATTATGTACTATAATGGATTCACCACAGTACACAAACAACTATCTGGGAGGGCACGTAGCCCTGTGTCCAAAAACATTTTGCCGTAAAATAAAAAAACGAAATTCTAATATTCTAATATGCACATATATATAATCTTAAATGTACATTTTTTAAAATGTTAAGTTAAATCTTGAACTTAACAATTTACAGTGTTATGAGATGATATTGGTTCTCAATCATACCACCTAATAAATAATTAATAAAAAAACTCCTGGCTTTTATTGGGACGAGGGGGTAAACCATGGGCGGATTATGCTAATATTTTTTTTAAATTCCAAAATATGGCCCTGCCGCTTGTTTCACAAAAATATTCTTCAATATATTTAATGGGATGAATATGTAATGTGTCAACACGCGCCTGTCGTATAACAGGGGGAGGTCAGCTTCAAGGAATATTCTTAATGCTAAAAGTTAATTTTTTTAATAGACTTATTAAGCTTAAAAAATTATAATTGTTATTTTTATTTATATAACTGACGTTCTTGTACTCTTTATATATTAATAAAAAATTTAATTAATTTAAACAATATTTCCGAGATTTGTTCCTTATAACTTGGAGGGAGGGTTAGATAATTATGGTAATTAAAAAAAAAAGGAGCAGCTGAAAATGAAATTTAAAAAATGATTAATACAAGTTGTAAAATACATATTTAACTTATATTAATATATATTTATAGGTTACTAAATGACACTTCGTAGTTTATTCTAGAAATAATAAAACAATAATCTAATTATGTTCACTTTTTTAAAGTGAAATTTAAGGAAAGATAAGGTTAATTTAATGTCCAAGATGATTTCAAATCCCCGGCTGGATTATCTACATAACCATTGAGTATTTAGAACATACATACTTAACTTCAATTTGAAATATTTAAAATATGCATTAGAGATAATCATTTTAATGCTATAAATTTATATTTTTATAAATAAGCTGATATATTAATACATTTAAATATAACTAATTTATTGAAATTTATATTTATATAAAAAAAATGTTTAATCACATTCATAGATTGATTAATTATTTTGAACAGTGTTCGACTACATTTGTTCATATAACATAAATACTTTATTCCATTCATTTTAAACAACGTCAACCCAATTTGGTGTGAAATGATAAGAGTTCAAATTTATTTTTTTTATATTCACAGTAGTTAAATGTGACTAACCAATATAAACTTTGCTCCACGAGGTATTAAGAAATAAATAGTTGATAAAAATGCATAACGTATAAATAATATGGAAACGTTAAGTCTGTTCTTGGATTTTGAATTGATTATTCAAAAATGATTTTGTTAACAATCCTGAAAATTAATTATTAATTAGGAATGAAATATCTAGCCTACATTAGGGATAAAATTAAGTTAATTTAGCTCAACAGACCTATTTGATCCATGGTCGGAATAATTCACCCAATCCAGAGTACTCCAGAAGAGATTCTGACGAACACCTGCAACGACTACACAAAAGAATAAATTTGTTCCTAAATTGAGGGAGGAATGAAACGGTGTGCAATGCTATCTGCATAATCGCAGCTTAACCTACACAGCTTCGTAATAGCACGGGTATTTTTAAGTACAAACTCTTTAATATATAAAATATATTCCAAGTATTTTTAAATATTGTATTAAACTTATATTAAATATTTAATAATAATTATAATAATGTCAGTTTATAATTTAGTATTTTATTTAAAAATAGTCATCATACTTTTTAAAACGACAATACTGCCCTCTACATTCGGACTCGTAAACTAAGCACAACATGATCTACTAGTACATATACACAAATTGAAAGAAGTCTACTGTCCCCTTAGCTTCATGTGATTCACAGGAGGGGTCAGTTGCTTACTGATAAAGAACAAAGTATTTTTTAATTAATGTAATGATTTTTATTTTTTAATTAATGTACTAATTTCTGAATTTCACATAATTATTTTATGGTAATTAATTCTATTTTTTAGTTGTTGTTTTTTTAACATCGAAATAATAAAGTTCCATTAATCAAAATAACTAATTAATAATTTCTTATTATTAACTTGTTTTTTTTAATATTTTTTAATATCATTTAGTATTGGCATTTGTTTTAATCAAACTAATTTATGAAGACGTAGCAAGATATTTTGTTCTCATTTAAAATTTAGGTAATTATTCCGCAGGTTGTCGCTTCGAGTAGAGTCGTAACAGTTTTAACTTTTCATTCGTTTATCTATTAATATTTTCCAAAATTAGAAGTTATCGTGAGCTGTAATATGGAAAAGAAATTTTATTATGGGAAATGTTTCATACTTCGGTAATTATTTCATCTACAAATAAACACTTCAACAACTATATGGCATCTATACTTCGAAATGTTATTGAAACTTTTATTTCTTGATGAAATCATTACCGAAATTAATTCATTACACAGAATTACTTTCTCTTTTTCCATACTAAAGCTAACGATAACTTGTATTTTTGAAAATATTAAAAATAAAAGAAATAAAAAGTTAAAACTTGTTAAAACTCAAATTGAAGAGAAAACCAACAGAACAGATAATATAAATTATTAAATAGTGAGCAAGTATTAATTAGGGAATTAGAAACCAACGTATATATATTGAATTCTGTATCAAGTAAAAAACTATGGTAATAATAAATTTTGGTTTAAAACATACAAAAATGCTAATCAATTACATAGGAATAAATTCAATGTATTGATAAATTTAAAGTAAGCAGTAAGACGATTGTTACATCAACTGTATATTTATAAGTTTTTATTATAATATATTAGTTTATTTCAGAAAATTTATAATTTGTGATTCCTAAAAGTCATTAAAATTACTTTGAAACTAAGTTGGTGAGATATAAAAAAAGTATTCTGGAACTAGACAGATCCTCCATTACAGAACTGAGTTAGACTACTACATTACGTCAAAATAAATATTTCTTAATCATGATTAGTTATTAAGAAATTTATTAAGCTATTATTTTTCGTGATTTAAGAATTAGTGATTTTCGTCACAATGGAAACCTTGACGTTACAGAGGAAACATTGGAACTAATAACAAACAGTAGTTAAATCTACTAATTTTAATAACTCGGGGACTTTTAATTTTTACTACCGAAAGACAGAATGGTTATTGCTACCTCATTTTAGATATTGCTATCTTGTCTTGTATTTTTCTTATTTTTGCTATAGATAAAAGTAGGTAGATTTTATAATTGTATACATTGGACTCGTATTTTGCTCTCGAAGATTTAATAAAGGCTATAATTAATTTTATTTTTTAGTTGTTACTGTCAAATGAATATATTTAATAAAGGCAGTGACTAACTACCCTGGATTTATGGTTGACCATGACTAAGTCTTGGATTAGGATAGAAGACAAGCAGTGGCGGATTAAAGGTCCAGATCGCCCTAGGCAATAACTTTATCGGCGCCCCTGTACCGGCCATAAATGGCCATCTTAATTTTAACTGATTGTCAGCATCATAGCATCATGCTTGTATTATATTATAGATCTGCATTTAGTTCTTTCTTTCTTTGTCGATATGTTATTTTTTTTATTTATTTAAAAATTCTGAGCTCGCGCGCCCCTTGTAACTACGCGCCCCTAGGCACGTGCCTAGTTTGCCTTACGGATAATCCGCCACTGAAGACAAGCATGACACAGTCATGTTTAAAAAAAATTATTGCAGAGGTGGAGGATATGCCGGATGATAAGATTAGAAGGGGTCGAAACATTCGACCTCCATGCATTAACTTTTCTATCAATAATATTTTTCACTACTCTTTGTAGTTTATAGAGATCAACAAACCTTCCAAGATTGTAACACGCCTTAGCGGCATTTTATACGGATTTATTTCAAGTTCTTAATTATTATTATTAAAATCAATGGCTAAGCATCATCCCGATCTTATATTTTGTAGGAAGCAGCCTGGAGTCGGTAAGTGTTTCATTATTTTATTTGTTTATCCTAAATATATTGTTGTTTTTTCAAAGTTAGAAATAAATACAAATACAATGATGCATATTAACTTACTCCTTATAAGTAGTTTTAATGATAATATTTCTATTTTATTTTTGATGGATAGATTGAAAGATTTCTGTTCTATAGTAAAATTATTACCATCAAAGTGTTATCATTTCATGAATGTATGATGATAAAGAGTCAAAAGTTATAAAATTAAGTACTGATGTTAATTTTGCTTTAATCTAACAACAACAGTTTACAGTATTTTCAGCATGAATATAGGAAAAATGAGCTTTTTAATTATTGAGAAGTTGGAAAGTAAAAAATCAGAAAATTTCCTAGTATAGCATGGAAAGCGTTTTTCTGCTATTTAAATATTTCTTTTATTTCCATTAATAATTTTTTTGTTATTATAATAATGATAACTCATTTTAAAAACAGGTCATATTTCCAATAATATGTTATGTTAACCAATGATTTACATAGCTTATTAATTTTAAAATTTACATATACTACATTATATAATATTACATAATAATTACATATACTGCGGATGATGAAAAATATTTAAACGATCTTGTGCACAATTGCTTCTGTGAGGTAAATATAATATCCCACTCTGAGCATCTATTAATTGTATACTATTTGCCTCAATCACCTTAGAAATAATTAAAATGTACACCCTTGGTACTCATAATTATAATTCATAAAGTAAAATAGATTTTTTTGTTAACAATTTTGAAATAATTATTTTGTTTTATTGTTATTTACAGCTATTGGCCGCTTATGTGAAAAATGTGATGGAAAGTGTGTTATCTGTGACTCATATGTAAGACCTTGTACTCTTGTTAGAATTTGTGACGAGTGTAATTATGGATCTTATCAAGGAAGGTGTGTAATATGTGGTGGACCAGGAGTATCCGATGCTTATTACTGCAAGGAATGTACTGTTCAAGAAAAAGATGTGAGTTGATTATATTTTTTAATGTTTATCATACTAATTGTATGATCACTGATTGTATTAAGTATTAGCACATTAAGGGAAATAAAAAAATTTCATATTTTGCTATACAAGGTTTGACTTTCTCTTGTTATCTACTGAACAAGAACTAGAAACAATATTCCATTGTTTTTCTCCAGTTGTTACAAAGCATTCAATTAAATTATTAAGCTGCAGTCCTCATGAATTTGATAGAAAGAATTCCTTTAAATCAAGAGTATTTTTCGGCATAAAAACAGCTTTTGTAATAGAAAATAAATTTGTTTTTTTTTTTAATTATTTTATTGAATTGTACAATTGTAATATATACATCTAGTACAAGGGCTATATGACTAACTAGATACATGAAAGGACATGTAGAGGCACTCCCCTATGGCAGCACTCTAATGCGAAAATAAAATTATTTTTATTTTTAATAGAAAAGATTTGTCCTGGCCGGGATTCAAACCCGGGTCTTCCGCATCTCCAGCGCAGTGCTCTAACCATCTGAGCTACCAGGCCAGACAAATCCATTCTCTTCACCGACCCTATATCCCTGTGTTCTCGCAATTTTTGCGATGTCCATGGGGAAGAATGTTCATTGAACATTACTTTAAATAGGATCTCGTCGACTTACGTCAATTTTATATATATATTTTATTATTCTTTTAATAGTGATTATTTTTAAATATTTTTATTTTGAAGAGAAAAGATTGGTCCTGGCCGGGATTCGAACTGAGGTCTTGCGCATCTCTAGCGCAGAGCTCTAACCATCTGAGCTACCAGGCCAGACAAATCCATTCACTTCACCGATCCTATACCCCCGTGTTCTGGCAATAATTAATAATTAATTGGTTGTATAGCTATCTCAATAAGAAGATTAATAATAAGGCTTAGGGAACCCAAATCCTCAATACTGATACCATCAATCTCTGCTTACAAATTTCCATCCTACCCAACCCAAGCCGTCAGACACTCTTAATGCAATCTTCCCACCTATGTATCGTTCTACTCCTCAGACGCTTCCCAGTCAGCACAGCGCTTATTAAATTTTTAGGAATTTGTTCATAACTAAGCCGAGCAACTTTAAAAGCCCATATTTATCTTCGTGACACTATCACTTGAATTATATTTACCAGGTGCATGATTTGCAATTCCGCATTGTATAATCTCCAATTCACCAGTGGCCTCATCCTTTTTTGGACCAAATATTCTACACAACACCTTCTTTTCAAATACCTAAAGTGGTTGTTCATCCATCAGCGTTAGTGGCCATATTTCACATCCTTAAAAAGAAGAGTTGGAAGGATGGTGGTTTTATAAATTCTGATTTTTATAATTCAGGAAAATTGATGCAACTTAATGCTGTTGAGACCGGATAATAACAAGCATTTCTTGTCTTTAATCAGGCTTTTATTGCCCCTTGAATTTTCTAGTCACCAAAGATCCTAAGTACTTAAACTTCTCAACATGTTACTTTACCAAATTTACTAAGGGTGTGTATGAATGAAACTTTCAATAAGGTTAGAATGATTAATTATTTCTCGGAGAAGTTTAAGATTATCTAAGGTTTAAAACAAGGTGATTCGTTTTCACCTGTACTATTATACTTAACACTTAAGTACATTTTTACCAAGGTTATACACACCGAAAAAACTTACAACTACCACTGATAATAGAACAAATAATCTATCATCAAATCACTCCTAGTCTCAAACTAAGCACCTAGAAATTTAAAAGGTAAACAGATTATCTGTAACACATTTTAGAGATCAATGAGGAAAAATGGCGATTTTATTTATATTAATAATTTTATTATATCTATAAAGTATTAACTTTTATAATTATTTTGTTTTATGCTTATGGCTCAAATTTTATTATTTCAGCGAGATGGATGTCCGAAGATAGTCAATCTAGGTAGTTCTAAAACTGATCTCTTTTATGAAAGAAAGAAGTACGGCTTCAAAAAAAGATAATTTTTACATATTGCTTTATGAGTTTTGTTCATTCTTCCTTATGCAACCATAGTGAATGTATTTTTCATTTTTATATATTGATTACGTCATGTATCTCATATGTTAGATTACATTTTTTTTTTTCTGAATTTTGTTTGGTAAGAGCTCATTGTATATAGTAATGAAAGATTTAGCCTATTTTTAAGATGAATTCTCCCTTCATGGATTTATGTCAAACCATATTATTAAAATAAAATAAAATGTTTTCAACTTCAAAACTTGATGTATATAAAGGAAACAGAAATGGACTAAAATAATTTTTAACACATTGATTGTTTATTTAATATTTATCTTTATTACTTTGAAAAATTATTTGTATTATATAATATTACTACAGCTCATTTTGATGTTATTTAAAATAAACAGTTTTTGTGTCTTATGTTTGATGCCATAATGGCATAATAGAGAGTTTCCTTAAATTAACAAAAATAATAATTTATCACCTTTGAGTGCTTGAAAACAATAAAATTGAAAAAAAAAATAAAGATGTGTGTTTATTATATATATATCTTCCTATCTTTGATGATCGATGAAAATTATTCAAATTTTCATGCTCTTATATTTATTTATCTGATCATGCAATTTTTAATATTGATTAGTTCAATTTGAGAAATGTTAATATGTACATTATTATGAGTCAACATAATATGATTTCAAGTAGAGATAATCTGTTGTATGACCTATAAACTTTATGTATGATTACTCCAAAACCTCCTGATTTGATTTAAATTTAGAACATATATTTTGTTACCAAACACAAATTTGTATCCACACTTAATTTTATTTTCTTCCTAAGTTTAATTTATAATAAACAAGGTTTAATTTAAATTATCATTTAATGATATGCTGAAGTACAAAGCCCTTCCTGGAGTGATCTTTGACTTAAAAAAGCCAATCTTTGTATTGAATTAAGGTCATCCTTATTTATTTCTGTCGCATCAAAAATTTGAAGTTTATTGGTGCCTATCATACTGCCTGTTGCACTGTAAAATTATTAAGAATGATGAATGTTTTTTAAAGCCTCAATATCGGAAAGTAAATTATATCTTAAATTTAAACAATACAGTTACATTAATAGTGTTGGCATGAGCATACCATTATACTTACCAGGCTGAACTTACATGAAGGTGACCAATTTAAAAAAAAAAATTACCATGTTTCCAATTGTAAATCGTGATTATATTCATTATTGTCAACTGTTATAGAAAGTTGTATATAAAGCATTTATAATTTCAATTTTGTTGCTGCCTGACATCAACTAACTTAAGTTGAAATTAAAACCGATAATAATTAAAAATTTTATCTAATTATACCAGTAATAAATAGTCAATGAGGTAAGTATGGGAGCAAGCTCAAGCTAGCACTGGTAATCCGACTGTACTTTATAATTGTACCAATAGTAAGCATAATTATTGTATGTTACATGATAATTTTTCCAAGTTGTAAATCAGGAAGTTCTCTATCAATTTTGTAGAAAACTCCTTGCAATATACGACCTGATTCACTGCGAATAAACAAAAGGTCCATGCAATCTTTTTTTATTTTTCTCTCCAGAACACCTACAAATAGATATTTAACATCAATACTATTTCATTTATAATAATTTATGATTTTATATTATTGAAAAAAATACCTCCACATGAAATTTAGAGATATTTTCAAAAGAAGCGGCTTACATAAAAAAGAAAGTGTTTAGGTATATGTAGTTATGAGTTAAGAAACTATGATGGTTTAATTAACTATGGTATAAATGATATTAAATTAATTTATGCAATAAAAATGCCCTTAGCTACTTATTAAGGAACTATTCTGTTGGTTACCGACAAAGTAATGTAAGGGTTCCCTGATGATGCTCACTTAGGTTAAGGACCCTCTAAACATACCAAGCTTTTATTTCAGTTTAGTATCATTTTATTCAGTTGACATCGACCAATAGAGTTATTTTTTTTCCGCAAATCCTCACATGAAACTGCAAGTTCTAGTAGAAGTGTACCTCTCAACCACTCCTTATGAAAAGATGGGACTAATCATTGCATGTAAGCCTGGCAAGACATCTGAAAACTCCTATTGAAGCAGGTGGGCTAAGAAATAAAAGCTGGATGCACTAAGAAATGATAAAGGAGGTTACATTTAAAAAACAGAGTCAATGGTGGGTCAAACTCCCAAAAAAGGGACGATTTTGTCACAGTACAGTACTGTTTGGATAAAAGTGAGTTCCACAGGATTATTGAATGTTACAACTCCTAGAATATATTATAGGGAGAGAGAGGGGGGGGGAGGGGGTTAAATTCATACTTTATTGCTTTACTGAGAGTGTTGAAGCCCTATGTACGGTAAAGAAGACTGTAAGCACACCATTTTCTTTAAGCATCTAAGATGACAACAAAATCAGAAATTTTCATTCTCACAAAGGAGTCTTCTTGGTTGGTGAATTAAGGTAATGGTTTCAAGGTTTCATTAATATTACAATCTTATATATGGGATTCCCAGGCACAATAAATTGGACGCCTAATAATAAGCATTGTACTACTGAAAGTTAGAGGGGTAGTGTAGATATACGTTTTACTAAGGCAATGGTAAATTTAGAAAAGAATAATCTTTATACTTGAAAAACACAAAAGCTAAAATTAAATCATTAATTTCAAGATATATTTTTAGTTGCAATAAATATTATCTAAAAAAAAATCGAGTCTGCAATATAGTTTTAGTGATGTATAATCAATTTACCTGCAATTTCATAATGTAAATCAAATTCCATGTTCTTGACCATTTTATACCATCTGATGGCTTGATCTACTGTCCCTATTAGATATCTCATCCTTGTACCAATAAATACCTGTAATATATAATATTGCTTATACTGAAATATAAAGTTTTTTTTAGTACCAATAGAAAAGAAGCAAAAAATGAATTACACTATTTGATTAACCAGAAGATTTAATATCAAATTATAGTCATTTGATATCAAACAAACAAGTTCTACTTTAACAATTGGATTATAAACAACAGCTCTGTGCTGTGTCATTCATGATTTTGTTTTATCAGCTTTAAACAAATATTTTTATAGACTCATGTTATTGAACATGTGTGAAACGGCACTAGATATCTTTCAGTGATTGGGCAGGTGTATATGTACTCAGTAAACTTTATTATGGTTAAGAGTGAACTTTCTATGGAATTCAAGAATCATGAATAAATCTTTTAACCCATCAACTTTTTTTTAATAAATCCATTTGTATATTTTTAAAATGAATTTTCTTTTGTCGTTACAAACTATCCATCATAAGAAAGATTCAACTACAAGTGTGCTCATTTAATGGGTTATTAAATTTCAAGGTGTATTGCTTGCACACAGCAACTGTTTCCATTAACTGAAGGGAGATTCATATGAGATTATCTAAGACTAAAACTGGAACCGTATTCTATGTTCTCTCTTTGATCATTGAATCCAGAGTCAGCTTCTAAATTAAAACGGTCATTTCTCGTTCCCTCTTTCTTCCTGCCTCTTGCCACAGTGTCTTTCCTCAAAGTTCTCCCAAAAGATATGAAGAGTTTAAAGTTGAGCCCCTGGTAGACCACTTTTATAGATTTATACATCATTATTTACAATGAAATTTCATAGTCAAGTGCCTGTATGTACCAATGCATAGACCTACAAGCACTAGAAATAAACTATTTGAATATCTAATCCAAAACCGATCCATATGAATAAATAATCTGAAGAAATACAAGTTGCAGCTTCTGGGAGATGTGTTTGTAAGGACTCTCTACCAATGGAGGTTGGAGGAGAAGATTGATCTTTCATATGGACAAACGGCGAAAGAAAAATATGAGCATCTTAAGGAATGTGTCCACTTGGCAGCTAGAGAGGTTCTTGGTGAAAAAAAAAAATGAGTGACATACCTATCCTGCTATTACAATTCTTTGGTCATTTTTGTGGTCTCATATTTTAGTAACTATTAAGAACTTTCAAAAGATTATTTATGTATCAATGTATGTAGGAACTATTAAAAATAACTTCATAGAGTTTTGGGGTGGCCTGAGAAAGTTAGTAGTGCATCTGTTTATAAACCCAAAGGCTGTGAGCTCCTAGAGGCTCGGGTGTATGAGACCCATCAGCCTATTGGAAGCAATTACCGACCGGCTGTAGAAGAAATGACTCTCACACATACACTTCTATCTAGAATAGTGTAATGTTTTTTCAGTGTGTCTTGGAGTCTTAATCCAGGAACGGTCTTCTATGGGGAAGGAAATGTACCTACTGAGTCCAAGCAGCCATTATATTTGGATAGCATAGCGAATAGATTTGTATCCCATGAGGCAGTCTATGTCGGGTGTGAAACATATGAACGAAATTTGGAATGAAGATAAAATATTCGGCGAGACCATCTTCAAAAAAAAATCAGACGAAGGTCGAAGAAGATCCAGGAATTTAGGAAGCAGACAATCGGGACGACACGATTAATATGGAACCGGCGTCGGTAGCGCCACTAATCTAAGGAAGTACTTTCGTAAAGCATGACTTCTCCTCCCATTAGTACTGAGTATTACAGTTTCTCGAATAACATGGGGATTCCGTGTCAAGCTTCAAGACAACGACCTCTCGTGCCACAGTGCCGCGTAGCAATACCAAGCATGTTGCCGTTGCCTGCATCAACTATGTAAAATTTCTCTAATATTTCAATAAAATAAAGAAAGTTCCAAGTACTTCCACTAAGGTATGCTATCGGTGATATTTAATGTATTACCGTCACTGCCAAACCCGAATAGACAAATAGCCACTTCTGAACAAGGGGCCTATACACAATACATAACTTGAGTTTGAAGAAGAAAAAATCTGAATTCTTAGAGTAAATTTAAAATTCTAAAATGTATAACTCCCTCCATTTTTGCTGTATAGTTATAAAAATGTCCGGGAAAATGGCCCCTGGCTTTCCCTTCCACTTGGGAGGTATTCTGTAGGCTTAATTCTTTCTTCTCACCACGAGAGGAGGAGAAATTGTCTAAAGCAAGGAAATATTTGTCATTTTTCTTTAAGTTTATATTATTACCTGTGATATTACCGATACCCATAAAAAATGATCAAGTTTTCTGTGTCAAATAACTTTGTGATTTACTTTAATATTTTAAGAATTCATTAAAAAATGTTTCCACGTCCAAATTTTAATTTTACAAACAAATTAAAGAATACCCATTAAGAATATATTAGAAATGTGAATCAGTTTCTAATTTTTGTCGGTTTTTTAAAGGTTTTACAACAGCGGTAGATATTTAATTATATATAAATTTTTTTTTTTTACCTTTTGGTCTGTCTGATGATTACTACCAATTTGCCTACTTTTTGTTTCTAGACTTTCATTGTATTTTGAAAAAACTTTTCTACTTCTATTAGAATCGTATAATTCATTTTCGTTGCTACTATCTTCCAATGCATAGGAAAACTTCCTTTTCATCTGGTTTTCTCCAAAACATCCTTCTTTTTCGTCGATCTGCTCTTCATTAAACTGCGTGAATGTAGGAAAGTGCTTATTGGAAGATGTTTGTCTGCTATTTTTACTATGACTGGCATTAACAGTTTTATTATAGATTGTATTTGTCTTCTTCATGACTTCATGGTTTTTATTTAGTTGGTTTCCACTAGACCCAAATTTAAAAGAGGGGCTACAAAATGTTTGAGCGAAGTTGTACTCATCAGGTTCAGAGAATTGTGGACATACATCTCTCGAACTAGAAAGACAAATTAAAAAATAAAGTAGCTTTAATTTCTGTATTTAAAAAAAATACACTAATAAAATAACTATCATTAATTAAAAATCATTATTAAGAATTATGTTAATTATTTTTAGTCAAAGATAGAAATACTAGAACAATTTTGTTTCGTATTATTTCAACAAAATAAAATAAAAAATTACAGTATTTTTAAAAATTGATTAGCTCAAGTTGAGCTATAAAAAGAGCAGTATTTATGTGTTAAAATACTTTTCCCGCAACGTAGATATAAGGATATTAAATTATTTGATGTAATTATACAATAATACGTAGAAATTACCGAAATAAATGATTTTTTAAATAATGAATTAGAATTTGTTTATTTGTGGATTTCGAAAGGCTGTCGATCATATTGTTTACAAAATTTCATAACCAGAGATGGCTTAAAAACTATGTATGCTTAGACGACTTAAGATCAGTATTCTTATGAGTAAATTACCAAAAGGTATCAAGAAGTAAATGTTGATTATTTTACTCAAGTATTCACATTGGAGTAAAAAACAAGTTTTTTTCCAATCCTGATTTACAGGGCAAATAAAATTATACATCATAAAGTTCTAAATCGCACGATTTGATGGATATTAACCAGTTACATAATAGTTTAAGAAACTTTAATACATCTAAATCCTGGATCAAGTTATCAAGTTTCGTTTAGAACACCAACCTAAACAATGGGTGATTAATTCATGCATTAATTAATAATTAAGAAATAATCACCTCATATTCATATCTAAATTAGAAGTACTTTCTTCAAAAACTTGTTTTTTCCAATCATTAGGTTTTCGTCCTGAAAAAAGAAAGAAATATATAAATAATTTATATACCCAATTGAAAGAAATATAGACAAATAATTGAAAATAAGTACTCGTGAATGATAAGTTTAATATGTGAAATATTACACACAAGTATTGACATTCCAACTTCACGAATAGCATAAATCGATTTTTTAGCCAGATATAACGGTAATATCGATATATATATATTATATGCTCCAAAATTTGAATAGGTAATAAGATTTTCAGATTTCAGAAAATGAAAAATGATTTAATATTTGTCCAATTGTGAATTACTAATATTACAGTTAATCAACTACTACAAGATAAAAAATAAAGAAAAATTAAAAATGATCCATGTATTGGTGTTTTTTTTATAAAACATGCTATATTATTAATATTATTGTCCACTATTATTAGTAGTGGAAAACGAAATCATAAAAAATATGAAATTGACAAAATACAAAATTCGAAAATTGGAGGATTCAAATGAAAATTCCTTAATAAAAATGAAATTCGATTAGAATGTAATAAGCCTCCAATACTGAAATAGCAACAATATTATTTATTAAAGCAACGTTGCTGTAATGAATTGGGTTGCTGTAAACCAAAACATATTTATAAACTTAACACTTCCAAAATACGACTTGTTTGTTAGTCGATGCCTAAAAATTAAATCGTTATAAAAGATCGTATTCAAATTTTAAAATTACTAATTAATAGCTTACCATTGAAATCGGCTTTGTAGTTATAATTTCTTGTAAATGACATTTTTTTTTCACAAAAGGCAACTGAAATAATTGAACTTAATGTTTACTACGTGAATCAATGCAAATGATGTAAAAGCCATCTACATGATATTGTTTTTTCTTGGCCCGGTTTCCACAAATTAAAAAAAAAATTAATGAAATATATAAGTTATTCGCTGAAATTCATTTTTAATAATTAAAAAAATAAATTTGAATTATTTTTTATAGCTATGTTTTGATTGTAGGATCTAATTTGTTTTTTTCTTCTGTTTGTAAGGTACCTAAATTTGGTTGTTATGTTGATAAAGTAATTCCAGTGTTATTTTTAGAAAATTGATATTAAAAAAAAAATCATCCGAAATTTTTTTAAATATTGAATTGAATTTTCATTCATACTGTTTAATCCCTCCTTGGATATTTCTTGTACTGATCAAGTTTTATTTCATTCATTAAAAAATATTTAGTGGTTAATAAGTACTTCTGTACTGAAATTTTGTCCTCACACGTTCTATCCTTATACTAAACCATTGAGCTATTTACATTCAATTATTTTGTATTGTAGAATAATAAGTCCCAACCAAAGCACTAACTTGATTAATTTATTTTATTTGTTCAATATAAGGGGCATCTTCAGAGATCAAATAAAAATGTGTAAGGGGGGCCTCTAACCTAAAAAGCTTTTAAAACGCATTTGTGGATTTTCTCGTTTGGTGTAAAAGTAAATTTGTTTACATGCAGTCGTATTTATTTTTATATGTACCGCTGTATTTATTACATAATTATCAAACTCTTAATATATTTCAAAATTAATATGTACATCTCGCCAAAAATCTTTATTTTTTCTTTTAAAGTGGCTACATTGATTGCCAGTCAACTTCCATTTTAGTGTAACACGTGAGTGGTAGACATTATCAAGTTCTTGTAAGGTATTAATTCTGATTTTGTATATATCTATAGCTAAAATCTTCAATTCTTAACACTTTGATTTTGTAGGTCTAGCAATGGAGAACGACGCAGGAGAATTTGTAGATTTATACTGCCCCAGGAAATGGTTTGTTATTTGTTTTTATTGTTTGTATGGTCATCATTCGCATAAGTAGTAATAATATAATTTGATTTTAGTTCTGCAAGTAATCGTATTATTCATGCCAAAGACCACGCATCAATCCAATTAAACATTGCTGAAATAGATCCAGATACTGGAAGAATTACAGAAAAATCCAAAATGTATGCCATATGTGGAAGCATCAGGCGAATGGTATAACTTTTTAGTACTTTTTTGCTTTTTTTTAATTTGCTGTGATTTAGTTTTAACGGATTGTTCATTGCAGGGAGAATCTGATGATTGTATTACAAGGCTAGCTAAGGCTGATGGAATTTTACCCAAGTGAGTTGAATAAGAATAAAGAATGCTTTTCCTTGTTTAGTATCTCACTGTCTTTATAGTGTATTCCTTACTATACTATTTGGTTTATAAGGAAGTAGTAACAACTAGATAGTGCCTTGGCTTTATTCTAATGCCGTTAAGTGCTACTCTTGTTACTCACCTAAGTGGCTAGCCTCGAGCTGAGGTCCTATGTTTTCACTGTAGATGTCTGAACAAGCAATGTTTTGACTCCTAGCTAAATTTAGGTTCTGACCCCAATTGAAAAGTATCAGTAGGTGATTTGTTTATTGTTGTTTGTTCATTTAACGTCACTTTATGCTGCTATGGCTAATAGGACGATGCTACAGTGGGAGCTCTAAATTTTGCCTGTCCAGGCTTAATTAGGATAGGGATTTAAAACCAGTTCCTGACATCGTACAGGCTCGGGACCCCCGTATAATGTCCCTTCCAAATGACAGCATAACTAAGGATTTTTTACTACCTTAAGGGCCACCTGCCGGGCTACGAACCCGCGATCTTGGGTTTAGTAGTTAGTTACGCTAACCACTAGACCACAGGTTGCCCTAGTGATTTGTTTATAACTTCAGCGTGAGAAATTCTATTTTTGTATTTAATTAAATATGTTAATTTTTATTTATTAGTAATGGTCTCTGCGTATAAAACATTTTATGCTACCCCATAATTCTTCTAAATGTTAGGTTATAATCCACTCTCCTAAGTTTCTTTTTTTTTTTAATTAGAATAAATCCTTGTATTATTAAATAGAGATGATTAATAACTTACTTTAATACATTTAGCTTGTACTTGACTTTAAAGTTTTGTTTTGTTGTAAAGATGAACATTTTAATTATCAATTCAGAAAAGAACCGTAACATCGTTAATTGTATCATTCAACTTTCATTAACAAAATTTTTGTTTTCTTTGTACCATTTTTCAAAATTATTTTTGTTTGGTATATCTTTCATAATTTTGTTATGTACACTTCATTAATTGGGATAGAGATAGGTCCTTGAGGTTCATAACCTCTTAAGTTTTTTATTGTGGTACTTTTGTCACTTTAGACTCATAAACTAAATACAGTTTTCATCCATTTTTAGAACATATAATAATTTAAGAAGTGCAGTTATTCAAATCCCTACAAATAATAAAATTATGTTCAATAAATTAACTATTCATGAATAAATTCCCTTAGATCAGACAAAAGTTTAGTTCTTATGAAATCATTTATCTATAATATAAGTAATATCGATTGTTAACCAATGGCATTTCAATGAATTTGAGTCTGTTAATTTACATTTCATAAATCATAATTATTTAAGTGTATGGTGTCAATTTCCGGGTAAATACTACTATTTACTAGTAAAGACAAATATATTTTAGTTATACATTATTATTAATATTAGCATTATTACATTATTTTATTAATTTCATTTTAATTAAGGGTCTACAGCAATGAGAAGACATCTCCATTTTACTAAATAGTGGTATATAAAAAACAAATTTTAGTTTTTGTGCTAATTCAATCGATGAGTTTCAAATTCTGAAACCTGGAGAAAGTAAAAAAAGATACTTATTTGATTTTGAGCCAGGGTCTCACTAGTTATGATTAATTGGGTGGAGACCTAGCAATATTAAAGTTATTGCTGTAGATCCCTCTACTGATTAAATTTAGTGTTATTTACTTATTGTTGTTATTTTTGTTTTCAGGAATTTCTGAGCAAGAATTCGCTTAATTTTCCATCTTAATATTGTTAATTTTTTTTTTACTTCTATATCAATAAAGTTTTATTGATGTAAACTGTAGATGATATTTTATTTTCCTTGAATTCTTTATATTATTTTTATAAGTTATTTATTTTTTAATGTAGACTGGTAATTTAGCAAACAACCTGTGCAGAAAGCAGGTGCATTCCCCCTACTATCTAGCTCGCTTTATTAGCTCTTTGTTTTTAATATGGCTAGTTTGTTTTTAGTAAGTACCTTTACATTCTCTTGAAGTTGTTATTGTTGGCTAACCTTAGAATTCATTTTGTGTTTTGGACTCCAATAGAGTTGTGGCGGTAACTTCCTTTCCCGCCGCCACACATCGACTGATGAGAATGGTAACATGATGACTGATTAAATGAAAATTTGTAAATTGCTTAAATTTTATGGTATTTAACCTTCAACCAGCAGTACCTTACTTTTAACTTTTTTGTAAGGAAAAAATACTGGTTTCCGACAACCCAGGAAATCAGGAGTAAAGATCACTGAAAATTATAATTAATCTGTAAAACTGAATTCAGCAAAGTTTTTAATAACAGAATCCTTAAAGTTCATTGTTTTGATATTTCAATTATATAATTTAAATAGTACCAAAAAAAATAGTTATGATGCATTGTTTACAATGGTTTAAGTTGTAAATATTACTCTTTTAAACAAAGTTGAAATTTCTATTTTATTTTCTGTTCCTTTCCAATGGGATTTGACAGTATGTTAAGTGACCAGTGAAAATGAGAAGTTTTTAAGTGATGAAACCTGGGTAAACAGGAGCATTTAGGAAATCATTACTCAAAACTTTCACTTTGAGTCTAGTTTGGATGATGTTATTCATATTGTAGCTGATTGATACATGAAGGAATCTGGTTCGGAGAGGTTGGTAAGCTGGAGGAGTAATGTATTCTGTTTGCCTGATAAAGCAGAATTCTTGTAGGGGTTAGAAAGGAGGGATGAAAAAGGTAAAAAAAAACCTAAAAGTTTGGGCCAGTAATTGTATTGATACCTTTAATATTGTCTATTTAAAACTATATGTCTGCCATTATTGTTCAATATCCACAAAAGAGGAAAATGAGTTTAGCATTGCTGTTTGTAGGTATGTAATAATAAGAGAACAGTTCTTGTTGTATGACAAATTATTCACTGTGATCTCATGAATATTTTTTGAACATTGAAGAATAAATGTGATTAAATTGTGCATTTAATGGTAAATAACGTTTTTTCTCAACTATTGTTGCCCTATCAAGTTTTAGAATGCTTGTAATATATTTAATAAGGGGTTGTCCAACCCCCTCTTATTCAAGAAATTCTCCCTAACCAGAAATTTCGACTGGAACATTGTTGTTTGCATAAAAAATATATAGATTTTGTATTTCTAATTTAATATCTCGGAAACTTCATTTTTAGGAAACCCCCTTAGACTATAATGATCCAGAAAAAAGTTGTATGTCCATAATAATTAATTAAGTCACTAAGCATACTTATTGAGTATTAAAAAGAGTTATATGTCTATACCCAATTTCCATTATTCGCTTAGCATAACTTTTGATCTTCATGCTGTTAAAATTCATTAAATATGTTTGATATATTTGACCTCTTATATCTAATGAGTTGACTGTCATAGCGAAGGTTGTATACCTGTGTAAACTTTGAGACATATGTGGTGTTGTGATTTGCATAACAACCTTGTATGCCCAAGACCGCGAGTTCGCAGCCCGTCAGAACACCTCAGGATTTTTAATGGGAGTAACAGAAGCTTTGTTTATACCGTTCTTCGGAGGGGGCATAAAATGGTGGCGGTGTCAGGTACTATTTATACCTGGTTAAGCAAAAATCAGTACTCTGAATGTAGTAGCAGCAAAATTACTTCACGTCGTCGGCTGATTATGGATACTGAGGCACCTCTCAGTGAAAGGGACTATCATTGCTATGGATTCGATCATATCCCAACTAAATTGTTAACTATCAATTACGACGGTATTCAAAGTAGTTTAGAAATATAGGTAACTTATTGGAGGAACCCGCGTGGAACTTTTCTACAAGAGGAGTATAATCTGGTTCAAGAGGCGAGCTCGCAGAGAATGCGGATTCCCTTCTGAAAGACCAAATTTTAAAAATTCAATAATGAACTTAAACTACAAATATGAAAACTTAAAAAAAATAGTTGTCATATAACTTCTTGAACTAAAAGCCTGTGAAATCATATCAAATCATTCTTGAAAACTACAAATCTTTAGTTCCAATGTGAAAATGAAGAGAAGTTGACCTTCTTGTATAGGAAAATATTAGAAATTTTCGCTAATCATTTTTCTAAACCAAGCGTAGAAACATTCACATCGCATGAAAAATACGTACAGACAACCTTAGCTGCCACCTTCTAACAAACCATTCATTTCTTTTGATGTATAACGAAAAAAAAACAATCCTCGTTAAGACATCATTGCAGCTACAGAAAGTGTTTAGTTTTACTAGCAACTCTTTACAATTCCATTCTCAAAACTAAAAGTGCCTATCCATTGAAAACATTTGGTGGACAACGTTACAATGATGATACAAAAACCAAAATCAAACTTTCCTTTTACAGGCATGATAGTCGTCTTAATAATTAACACTGGCTCTACAACCCAGCACGGGTCCTGACCGCATCAAGGCGTCGCCTCCACTCTTCTCTGTCCTGCGCTAAGGTCCTCCAAGCTCTGAATCCTATGATGCTGCCTGCATCACTCTCGACTTCATCTGCCCATTTAAGTCGTCGACGCTCACGTTTTCTTTTTACGTCAACGAACCCGAACAGCAGTCTTTTCAAGGTAGCGTTGTCCTCCATTCTGGTCACATGTCCAGCCCATCTAGCTATTCTTATGTGTTTCACCACGTCAGGCTCCTGATCCATCAGATACAGCTCTGAATTTTGTCTAAGTCTAAATTTATCCCCAACTCTTACAGCTCCAAACATCCTTCTTAATGTCTTCTTCATACCTGGACAATTTTTTAAAAATTACTTCTCGGTCAAACTTCCAACTAGCCGTACTAGCATAAAGTGACGTTAAATGAACAACTCGGTCAAACTTATTGACGGAACTAAAAACAATAACAGACCAATTTGAATTCTGCTCACATCACAACGGTTACACCTAGTCACAGATTAGATATCCGCTTAAAATAAAACATTTAACATTTCTGGGGTATTAAAAATGGCTTTCGAGAAGATGTGGCACCGGACATAACTTTTCAAAACGAGACCTCTACTCTCATCCGAGCTTTACATTCAAATTATTATTTCCCGTTTTCTACTTTCCCATATCGTGACTACATTGCGATCGCGGTGTAAAATGAACACACCCGATAACCTTTTCATTCAGCATGATTTGTATGAGATAACAAACTCTCAAGTAAGAAGTTTGAAATTTATGTAACGAGAATATTACTCCTTGTAGTGGAAAGAATTATTTAAGTTAGTCTGATTAGGGTGTGTATTTTACTTTTATATGTAACTTCTTTTATTGTTGATTTAAAATTTTTAGAGAATGTTTACCTTTAATTTATCCAGCTAGGTTTTGAGAAATAAAATATTGATTTGATTAAATGTACCTCTAATGTGAATTTCGGAATCAGGATGCAGGTGCAGTTAATAGGAGTTTTGGAGGCTCATACTGGAAAAGTTTGGAATGTTAAATGGCATCCTGAAGGATCTGTCCTTGCATCATGTGGTGAAGATAAATCAATTAGGCTCTGGGGGTTAACGGACAACAGTTGGAAAGTTAAAACTTTGTTGCAAGATGGACATCAGAAAACAATAAGAGAAGTTTCCTGGTCTCCTTGTGGAAAATTTCTAGCATCTGCCAGTTTTGATGCAACAACTGCTATTTGGGATAAGACATCTGGTGAGTTTGAATGTACTGCTACTCTAGAGGGTCATGAAAATGAGGTGAAATCTGTTTCTTGGTCAGTGTCTGGAAATTACCTTGCCACATGCAGTAGAGATAAATCTGTTTGGGTTTGGTCGGTTGACAACAATGAGTATGAATGTGAAGCTGTTCTAAATGCACATTCACAAGATGTTAAAAGAGTTGTTTGGCATCCGAATGAAGATTTATTAGCTTCTTGTAGCTATGATAATACAATCAAGTTATTTAAAGAAGATACGTCCGATAATGAATGGATTAATGTAGCAACTTTGTCATCTCATGAATCAACTGTTTGGGGTATAACGTTTGATAAAACTGGTACTCGTTTAGCTAGTTGTAGTGATGACGGCACTGTGAAAATATGGAAGCAGTATAATCCAGGTAATCAAGAAGGTGTTGCTACTCCTGATAATAATCCGACTTGGAAATGTGTATGTACTCTAGCAGGGTATCATTCAGGCACAATTTATGACATCTCATGGTGTCACTTAACAGATTTGATAGCTACTGCTTGTTCTGACAATGGGATTCGTATATTTAAGGAGGTTGCTTTTTCTAGCTCTAACGAACCAACTTTTGAACTTTTAGCTGTTCAGGATTCCGCCCACAATGAAGATTTAAACAGTGTTTGTTGGCATCCTAAAGAAGCAGGAATTCTAGCTTCATGCAGTGATGATTCTCAGATTAGATTATGGTCCATATCTGATGAGTTAGACTAGTTATTTTTTTATCAGTTTAACTACTTATTAAACGGTCTCTGAAGTGCCTAAAATTGATAAGATGTGTTGATGATATATGTAACAGGTCTTACAATAAAACTTCAGTTTTATAAATTTGTTTGCATTATTTAAACCACATCAAACATTTTTTTTTTTAATAAGCAGGGTGTAAAAAGATCAAATCTAGTTTAGTGCATTTGTCTACATAAAATAGTATTTTTTTCTATTTTGTAAGCGAGGATTCATATCTTCTTTATATAATGAAAAAAATCTCTTAACTACTTAGTATATAATCCAATAAAATTAATTATTTTAAAATGTTTATATCTTACTATTTGTTTTCTAAATTTCCTTATCGGTTCGACTCTGTCGTATTTGTAGTAAATATTTTCACATATCGGTTAAATTGTTTTTATCATTAGACCAACATGTTGAGGGACCAAAATATTTAGAAGTTTTTCACATTTATAATTGACACAATCATAGGACTGAATTTTAAGTTTTGATATCTGGTAGAAGCTTCATTCAATAACAATTGTTAATTTCAACCAGAGTAGCTTTTTAAAGCAAGTATTGTAACATTCTCAAAAAAACCAAATCTGAATGTATAGTTGTCGTTGATGGCAGTCTGCTTAAGGTATTGAGATACAACTTCAGGTGTAACAACTTTTGTGTGTGTTGAATATAGATCTGTGGAGTTTTAGTTAGATCATAATAGTCAAACTATGATCTTAAACTAAATCACATGTTAAGTCAAGGACCAATATTTCTCTCTTATGCTACGAAATCAGATTCCGGGCAGTTATTGAACATCCTGGAATACCACAATATAATTCATTACAGAAGTACATGGGGTAGGGTCATCTACCAGGAGTAAGATTATCACTAGTTAATAAAGTAATCTTTCAGTTTTATAGGAATGTTCAAAATGGTTGGGGGGTGAAGTCAATAAATTTTATGCAAAATAAGTATAACTTATTTTATTTGTGCCAACGTTTTAGTTTTGTATGTTAGTTTTCAATTAAATTAAATTTTCTCCTTTCTTAAACTGTCTTCATCTAAATGTTTAATTAATAGTGTTATTTTTTAAATTATAAAAACATTTTCCAAACACCCTCTTCCAAGATTTTAGCCGCACCTTGGTTTTAAACATACTCAGTGGTTCAGATCAGATGGCTAAGTTTACTGTTGTACAGTGAACTATAATTACATTTCTAAACTTAAAAATTCTGTTGACGAAGAAGAAACTTCTTACTAAAGAGATAAGATGTTGCACGATATTGGGTTTGATTCCTTATATTACTTATAACAAAGTTGTATACTCTAAGAGCATTTTAGTTCTATTGATTATTATTTAAATAATTTAAGTAGTTTATTAATAAGTAGTAGGTGTAATGATTGAATAGTAATTAAGTAGTGATGTTATTATTGGCTTTACTAATTTGCAACTTAAATTTTTTTAAATACCAAAAATAAATTTGGGCTTTGAATAAAAAGTAAATTGATAAACCAGGACTGGTTTGTAAAAATACTACCTTTTTTTATGTCCCCAAATATCAGTTCTATGTTAAGAGGTATCATGTCATTTGCTTTGCAGTTGATCCCAGAGTAAGGTTGGAAACTAGTGAGGGTAGATATGGATTTGGTGATGAAATTTTTTATTTAACCTTAGATTTATTTTGAAGTCAACAAGGTTCTAGGAAACCTGGATCCTTGTGCCAGCTGGGAACTTGTCTCTGTGCAATTACCAGTTAGTGGAGCAATCACCTAAAGGAGTATAATTGATTCAAAGCACGCATTATAAAATGAATAGAACCTTATTCCCGCATAGCTCAAAATAATAGCAGCATTATTATTTAAAATAAGTTTTCGAAAATAGACAAAAAGATTAAATTTGTTGGATTATTTGTATTTGTAATATTTTCATACAATTTTGTCTGGTTATAGTTGAAAGTAATTGCGATTTTAAAAAGTCTGTCCAGTAATATGAAGATTACATGCTAATGACATTGCAGGCCTCCAATAACATTGTTCATTGGATGGCTTTGTTGTGTCTTTATTGCCAAACTGATTTTTAAGCACTTCCTGAACTTTTGAAATTTAATGGATCAGTATGTTTTTGAAGGTTTTAACTCTGTAATATTCACCATAATAGGAGGTTTTTTATATTGATCAATGTTAAAATATCATCATTAAAAAACAAAGCAATCAAAATGTTATGTCTTCACACCTTGTATATTATTATGGCACATATAGTAAGATTATTCATTGAAATGAATGTGGAAACAGTATTTATGCCAAAGAGTTGATTAATTGTTTGATAATTATTTAATTTGTTTTAGGGCATACCTCTATAACTTCTAATTAAAAATGGTCTTCCTTTATCTTCAAATAGGAAAACCTAGAAAGGTCGTTAAATAACTTTAATATATTATTTGGGCATTATTTGATTTACAAATTATTAAAGAATGAGGATACAATGTCTGAAAAGATTATCATTTATAACTAATGATTTTTACAAGACTGGTGGAAAAGTTAAGAATATTTCTTTATCAGGAATTCGATTGGTGTATACTAGTGGCAGAAATATGAGTGGAGAATCTACAGAAAATAATCGAACTTCCCTGGAAGTGGTGGTAAAGGAATTAAATAAATTTGCCAATTTATCTTTAGCAGAGAAGTGGGATAATGTCGGACTTCTTATAGAACCTGCGACTCAAAGGCCTATTAATAAAATTTTATTAACTAATGACCTAACAGAAGTTGTAATGCAAGAGTCAATTGAAAAAGATATCAGTCTTATAATTTCTTATCATCCACCAATCTTCAGCCCTCTTAAAAGAATCACTCAGGGATCTTGGAAGGTGAGTTATTGATTAACTATAAATGAACATAAAATAAAATTAACTATGTTTGTAATAAATGAGCGAATGGAATAAATAGTACACATTAATTTCTTGGCATAATTACAAGGCTAATGTTCATGTCAATTATTTAAAAATTATAACATAAATAAAAAAGTAATGGCCATAACTGGTTAAATTTAAATGTGATGGCAATTTATCATACCTTAAGCCTCTGAGAAGGGCGTTTATCACAAATTTATTGTAAATTCAGATATCACTATCAAAATCACTTCTTAAATTATTTTATTTAAATACTAAAGAATAGATGAAATCAAAAGCTTTTAATTGTGACTCAATCACATTGAAGACTATTATTGATTAAATAGACATTATGCTTCAGAACTAATTTCCTCATATTAATAAATTCGACCTCTATATATGTAAGTGGTGCCATGCATGTTATATTTATTATCTCCTCAACTAATGTAAAATTCACAGAAATAGCTGTTGTGATTATGACTATAGCTTATTTGAAATTCTTTTTATTTTTTAGGAGAGGATTGTTTCAAAGTGTCTTGAGAATAAGATTGCTGTGTTTTCTCCTCATACCAGCTGGGATGCAGTGTATGGGGGTGTGAATGATTGGTTGGCTGAAGCATTCAGTTAGTTTTATTATTACACTGTAAATTATCTGATAATCTATTAATTTTTATAGTATTAATCAATTCACTATTTGATCCACGGATCAGTCACATAAAAAAAAAAGGCTAATGAGTTAGGGAAGCAATTCACAAGCAACCACTCCCTTTTCTGAACATCCATTTTTATTGTTGAAAAAAATGAAAAAGCAAAAAACTATGGGAAAATAGTCAGGTTGCGCAGCCAAGAAAGAACACATTTAATAGTCATAAACTTATTTTTTATTTGTTTCCTTATCATTTTTTTAAAATTGTTACTATTTTGTTACCTCTTTATATTATGTAAAAACGTCATTATTGTAACTTCTATATTATATTATGTCTTATTGTAGATTTTTCTGTCTTAAGTGGCTTCCATACATATATATATATAACAATTTTATCTATTCTGTTTTTTCTTTTGTATTTTAATATTTCCCATTATTTCAATATTACCTATTTACATACATTAATTTTCGTATTTATTATTTGTTCATTTAATTGTTTTATATATATTATTTATTTTCCACCTTCTACATATTTAATTTTCATCACATTCATAATTTAATAGTTATCTCTTGTTTTGATTTGCCTTGATGTGATGAACGCTTAAAACACTTGGGCTTACAAAAAATTGAAGTTATGCTTATTTGTTTTTTGTTCTTGATTGTATCCACTGAACATCTCCTTGGTTCACTATTCTTATTAGTTTATTGATACCATAATGCCTGAACATGCAGAGGTCATTAGGTTCCATATTAAATTAATATATTTTCTGTAAATAGTCCTTTTGTTCTTTATAATCATTATTATATTTTCATGATATTTCATTTTATTATTCATAATGCCACAATTATCTTCTATCATTTAATAAATCATTAGTTTTGTATTTTTTAACTATATTCTCTTTGTCTTTCAACTTTCAGGTGGATATATCCAACCCAATGGAAAAGAGCCATTGACTCCTTCAAATATTGATGCTCTATACATTGCAACAATTGTCGGTTCATTAGAATCAATTGCTGAAATTAAAAAAAGTGGTATACCTTTGAAGTTTTCTGAGAGGTATAACTTTCTTTCTATTATTTTTTATTAAAATTAATCTTAAATGATTCTGGAGGATGATGAGATACCTCCAATTATTGTGGAATTTTGATTTAATTTCAATTAGAGATGTATAAGATACCCTGTACAAAGTATTTGAAATACAAAATGCAAGATACTTTTAAATTAAGTATTTCAGAGACCAGATACAAAATACTTTCTGGAATGATATCTGAAATATTAGATACAAAATAAGTATCTTTTAAATAATTTTTAAAGATAAAATACTTTTGTAAGAAAAAAACTTTTTATTGAATTTAAGTTTATTTGTTTTGCATGAATTATATACGAATAGATCGTGTTGATCGTGCAAATGTGACAAGACAAAATATTATATTTTTGAGATTTTAATTGAGACTTAAGTAAAACCAGTTCTTCAAACAATTTATCCCTTATTTTTCTTTGATGAGGTCTCATAATCATACCTCAAAAGAGAAGAGTCGCTCCACAGGGGCAGAACTTGGCAACAGGTGTTATATTTGAAAAATATTTTTGTTATTGTAGGATAAATATTTAAGCTCTTTAAGTTGGTATCTTAAATACTTAGGTATTGTAGTGCTGCCAGAGGAATCTGAGAGGAATCAGAATCCTCTAAAAACATGTAATAAGGTTCACCTTTTGACTTTTTTTTATATCACCTTCAATATTGCCTAAAGCCTCTGATTTTTGTTTTTTAGATCAATTAATTTTTCGTGTTTCAGTCATTATAAGCATAGAAACAAGATGAAAATATATATTTTGTATCTTGTATCCGTATTTCAGATACTTGTATCTCAAATACGTCCATCTCTGGTAATAATATTACCTGAGAAAAACTAAATAGGTCTTTAAAAAGTTATTAAACCTTTTAGCACTCATTATGCCATGACTTTAAAAGTAGAGTAGCCAATAATCACTGAGTTGCCATGCCGGAAATCCTGGTTCAAATCCCGCTGCGGGCAGTTACTTTTATTTAGTCTGTTTGCAGCTGGAGATGGATCATATAGGATTTAGGACCCTCCTGGGGCTTACCCAGCCTCTATAAAATATTATAAAAATAGGGTACCCAAAATAAGGGGGGAAAACCTGGCGGTTGAGCGTGACCTAGGACAAGTCACCTCCTTCCAGAGCCGTTGTCCATCAAACAGTACAGTCTCAACCATGTACTGAACCCTCAGACTCGTTCATGGTAAAAAAAAAAAAAGTAGCCAATAATAGACAATAGGTAATAAAAATGTTCGATAAAGAAGGACTTTGGATAAGGTGTTTCATTCAATTGATATTTAATAAACCATAAACCTTTAGAAATTTTGAAATTCAATTGCTGGAATATCTTCCTTTTTTTTCTTTAGTAAGTTTTTAATCATAGCAGGTTAGAGAAGTGAACTGTAAAGTCTCTGCTGTCAGTTAACAATTTATTACTTTTTGTTTTACTAAATTTTGGAGCAAGTAAAGAAAAAAATCCTATGTTGGAGCTACACTTTGTCCACTATTAGATTATATGGCAAATATTCATCCAATGAATCATAGAGCTCAGTGTATCATTACAAATTTTAATAGGAAAACCTTAATGTGGTCTCAGTGGATTGATTAAGAGGCCTGGTAAATAAAAAAATCTCAATTTAATGATTTATGACCCCTAATTAAGATATAAATATTTAGGTATGTTAATTTTTGGCCCAAACTCTTCACTAATCTTCTAAAGTGTATAACTGAGTTTCTCCTATTTTTTATGTCATCATCACTGTCCCTGTTCGATCATTAATCTTAGTAAATGTTCCCCTACTAATCTATATACATATAAATGACTTACTGAGAGATCAAGGCACAGCCTAAACCGCTGATCGTAGAGAACTGAAACTTGGAGGGTGTGTTCTTTGTATAATGTAGGCATCCGATATGAAAGGATTTTCAGAAATTCTATCCCTAAGGGGGTAAAAAAGGGGGGCAAAGTTTGTATCCTTGCTCACGTTTTTCTTCCTCGCGAAATCTACATATTTTCCCTGAACAAAACAAATCAAGTAACATAGTTCACTTCTCAAAGCTCCAACAGTTTCAGAATGGCATACTGCAACGCATAGTGAGACAGACAACATTAAACAAAACAAAAACAGACCTCCTACACACTACTCTCGACTTACCGACAGTTACAGACTTCATTAAACGTAGACACATTAAATTTTTCGACAGCCTGAAATACTGTACCCTCTTTTCCGGACACTCACCCCAGCAGGACGGCTACAAACGTGGCAAGATCACGTACAAAGTCTTAGCCTGAACTGAGAAATTAATAAAATAAACAAATAAAAGGAAAAGGACATGGTGAGCCCCATCACCGGAAAATTCTAAAGTTAATAAATATAAATAAATAAATTAGAACCTTCCACCTTCTCATCCTCCTCTTAAAATGTACATTGTACAGTACAAGAGATACCTCTCCATCCTACCTTTAATTCTACTAAGAAACCTTCAAACCCAAAGGGGCTAAGAAAAAAGAAAAAAAAAAGTTCACTTCTCGCTGCTGCCGTCCGACAAGTGAAACTGTTATAATAAGTAATCCAATTCAATAACATTACATAGTACTCCTTTACTGTCACGAACAACAGCCCAACCTGTTTGGGCCATGCTGTTCCGTCTGTGATGAAATTTTACATAGAAATCTCAAGCCTGGGGAAGGACATAGACTACTTATTATCAACACACGACACAGGCTAAGTTTATATAAAACTGTAACCTAATTGACTAACACACCCAGCGGTCAACCCACAGCAGAAACCACTGAACTTAGCCTCTTAAAATTCGCAGATAGGTTCCTTGTATAGCTTAAATGAGCACTAAGAAAGGAATTTGCACAATTCCACCCCCACCCCTTAATTTAATAGGGGTTCAAAGATTGTATGGAATCCGTCAATTTTGAAGTTAGACGTCTGAAATTTCGGATGTATGAGTAACTTATTCTTTAAAAAATTAAATTATTTATTTAAAATGATCTTTCACAAAACTTTATGAGGCAGACCTAATTCCACGCGAGCGAAGCCGTGGGCAAAAGCTAGTTTATTTTATTTTAGTCATTCTGAAAATTGCTAAGTATCATCAAAAGATTTGTTAACAATATTTCTCTTTCTCAGTTGTGCAGAAGGTGCTAAAGAAATATGTACTGCGATATGTGATAAGGAAATGCTGAATAGTTTGAAGTCTCATCACAGTGATGTAAATATTGGAATCATGGAATGCGGAAAGGTAGTTTTTACAATCTATATACTATCCATTAATCTACTGTCCAATAAAACCTTTTTTTATTTAACCCAATGCTATTGGCTTT
The DNA here is from genome assembly GCA_964056705.1 of Troilus luridus. NCBI lineage: Eukaryota > Metazoa > Arthropoda > Insecta > Hemiptera > Pentatomidae > Troilus > Troilus luridus. The sequence continues at coordinate 50,859,822 of OZ057415.1, read as the reverse complement.
CAGTAGCAAACATCACAGAAATATTTCACAGTGATAGCAAAACTTATATCAATTTTTATATTGTAATAAAACATAAAATATGCTTCTCTAAAATGTTATTTTCTTACATAACCACTTATTAACTGAGAAGGGAGTGAAGTGGCTCAGTGGTAGAGCACTGAGTTGCCACGCTGGAAATCCTGGTTCAAATCCCGCTGCACGCCATGACTTTTATTTAGTCTGTTTGCAGCGGGAGATAGATCATCTAGGATCTAGGAACCCTCCTGGGGCCCACCCAGCCTCTATGAAATATTATAAAAACAGGGTACCCAAAATAAGAGGGGAAAATCTGGCGGTTGAGCGTGACCCAGGACAAGTCACCTCCTTGCAGAACAGTTGTCCATGAAACAGTACAGTCCTCTGGTACTGAACACCAGACCCGTTCATGGGTTGTAGTGGTACAGGTTGTTTTTTTAACTAAGAAGAAAGAATTTATTTATGGTTGTTCTAGAATAAAAATACAACTGGAATGGGTCGACTCTTACATGTTTCTAATCTTACCATTGCTGATTGTGTTCGTCTCATAAAACAACATACTGGAGTTTCTCATGTGCGGTTGGCTTGTGCAAAAAATCAGAGCGAAGGTAAAAAAAAATATTTATTTGTCTGTCTTAAATTATAAATAGAATAATAAAATCAAATACATGATTTAAGCCCTCGTGCGTAGCTTTTATCTATATTTAATTTTATTCATTTCATCATTCTCTTTTCAATGAAGTTCTCTGTAATACTTGTTCTGTTACACCTAAAATAACTGTTACTTCCATATTAGATTAACCAACCAAGGTTTGCTACATATTATGTATAGCTTCATATGAGTCACCCTCTTGTATTTAGATCATTGGCTCTCTCTTTAATTAGAACTTTATTAGAATTATTTCTATATATTGTGTTGTTGTTTTTTTTTCAGGTTCTTCTGTTAAAACAATAGCATTGGTCCCTGGATCAGGAGGAAGCCTTTTAAAAGGAATAAATGCCGACCTGTTTGTAACAGGAGAAATGTTTCATCATGACGTTCTTGATGCTAATCATAACGGCACATCAGTTATATTGACAAACCATAGCGATTCTGAAAGAGGATTTTTGGCTAAAATGGCTGTTTTGTTAACTGATATTTTTAAAAATGAAATAAAAATTGAAATTTCCTCTTTTGATGCTGATCCACTTAAAACAGTTTAAAATTGTCTTTGTATTATACATTATAAACAGAACTTTTATCATGTAAGAATAAATAATATAAAACAGTTTCTATTCTATAATTTTAATTTATCCCGTAGACATGGGCTTCTAAGTGACTAATAAGTGGTAAAAAATCCAGTTTATTATTTATTTTTTTTAATAGTTCCTATTTTTAATAGCCACACTTCTTTACCAATTTACAATATTTTTATCACCATTTTATTTTATGTGGTTACAAACAATTGATTAGAGTTTAGTGTAGCAGTTCTAAATTATTAATAAGCCAAGCAGACATGCAAATGTCGTGACTTAAAGTGGAGATTATTGACTTTTAGTGTGCTCTCTCTCACACTTACATTTATTGTATATTGTACCTTGTTCATTATAGAATGCTTATATTATTGGTTTTCATCATCTTCACTATTGATTGCTCTCTAGTTAGCTGTACTATGTAAGTGATATTTGTCAGTAAGACTTTTAGGGTTTAATTTAAATGCTCAGAATTATAAATGTCCTATACATTTTCCATATAGAGTAATATAGTGAAAACATTCTTACAGATCTTCCAGTTTAATCAAAAGATTATGGGAGTACAGAAAGGATGACGATTTTGGATGGCTTTTAGAAGATTTGATACAAAAAGTGTTGTATGATGCAAAATGTATAACAATAATATCCGATAGGTTTTATAATGATAAGTTCACTACTAGAATGTTTCAGAAATTATCTGATATTCCAATATTTGTGGTAATTATTGATGCATATTGTCCTACTATAATTACAATACAGAAGGTCTGTGAGGGAAAGGCAATTACAGCATTTTTTTTTTTTTTTTTTGTACAAGGTATTCCCTTTTTCATAATTTTTCGGTCAATCTTTTACATCAATAAAAGGTTATGGTTTTGGAATATGTTTTTACCTCATGCCTCACATTTGTATTTCTCAGATATCTCTGAGAAATTGGCTCTACAAAAACTTTTCATTGTAATGGGAGACCCTTAAGTAGTCTATTGTTCTGTATTTTTCTGATTCCGTTTTTTTTTTTTTTTTTAAGCTCTTTAACTTTTTTGCTATCAATTATTAGCTAGCTCATATTTATAAGAAGATGTGAAATATATCCTCAAGAAGGGTAAAAACAACAAGTCCCCTGGACCGGGTGGAATCAATATGGAATTGCTAAAATACAGTGGGCAAGCCATCGTGACCATTTTGACCCAATTATTCAATAAAATCCTCCAAGAAAAAGTCATACCGGAGAAGATGAAAATAGGTCACATATCCTCCATTTGTAAGAAAGGGGATAAGGCTCAATTGACTAATTACAATAATGTGAATAAAAGAATAGGGGAACAATTTACAGCTTCAGAGGAACAATGTGGTTTTACTATGGGAAAGTCTTGTATTGATCATATATTCACTCTAAGGCAGCTTTTAGAAAAATGTGAAAGCAAACAGAAACAGCTTAGCCTAGTATTTATCGATCTTGAAAAAGCATATGACAGTGTTCCACGTAAACTTCTTTGGGAGTGCATGCAAAAAGCAAACATTAATGACCCCTTAATCTGTGCTGTTAAGCATATCTACCATAATAGCATATGTCAAATAATAGTTGGAAATGATAATGAACTGGTGCCCTGAAGGAAGCAGAAGAAGAGGACGACCGCGAACTTCTTGGATGAACCAAGCCCAGGAAGCTTTGGCCTTAATGAAGAGGACGCATTTGACAGGAAAATCTGTAAACAAATATTACTCTAAAATTTGGTTGGGGAAACTCTCAATAAAAAAAAAAAATTAGAGCTAAGCAGGGGTCTGTCAAATCTGTAAAATAATAATAAAATATTCAATTTTTTTTTTGTTTTAGTAATCGACTACCTTTATTTTGTAGTGTGAAATGTGTAAATAATTATCGGCATGATTTCTTACTAGGGTTCTGAAACTCTAAATAAAGTTCTGAATATAAAAGAATGTTTGTTAATGATAAATATTTCACTTTTATTAAAATTATAGACAAATAGTTTTAGAAGCATTCAGGAAGACCTAGATAGGATCAGTGACTGGATTTGGTTTTGTGAAAAACTGGAATTGAACGCAAAGAAAATCCAGGCCATTGTTCTAGGTTCCAATTCCCATTAATCCTAAACGATCACCCCATCAGTTTCAGCTCCCCTGTCAAAAACTTAGGCATTACTATTGACCAAAAACTTAGGCATTACTATTGACCAAAACCTTTCCCGGAAACCCCTACTACTGTTCTGTGGTATAATGAATGTCTGTTATTCTAAAGGGACTTGGTCCCAGAATAAAGTTTCTTTTCTTTTTTTCTTAAAGTTAAAGTTTCTTTTTTTTTTAGACAACCCAAAATGTGTGGGGAAATTGGGAAAAAAATAAAAATAAAAGTTCCGTTTATAAAACTTTCTTAGGATGTGAAATCCTAATAAATAATAAAAAATATTTGTAATCACTTCAACAGGAAGATGCTTACTAAATTTCATCCATAATTAAAAAGTTGTTAAATACTCTTTTAGGTTTCCATGGCCACTATTTATACAAAATACTTCAGTGGTATCTTCTGGTTTAGACCGTATCGCTAACTGTTTCGCCAGACATGCTGCTGATTTCTTCATTCTGCTGAGAATCTCTCTTTTCTGCCCTGAAGAAGTCAGCAGCATGTCTGGCGAAAAAGTTAGCGACACGGTCTAAACCAGAAGATACCACTGAAGTATTTTGTATAAAAAGTTGATATTACCAAATGTATAATAAAAACATGTATTTATGTTTTGAACTTTTTCAAAAATACAAATCTGTATAAATGATACAAAGACGCTAAAAAGAACTTCAAATAAAAATTATGAAAATGTTCAAGTCATCTAGTTTTGCCATTGTATTAGTAGTCCTGTTAAGAACAAGAGGTACCTGATTCCAAAAATGCTATTTATAGTGTTATACCCTTGCAGACAGTTAAAAACTTTCTCTTATTATATTAGAGAATACCTTGGAAAAATAAAATAAAAAATAAATAAAAGTGAAAACTGACAAATAATACAGAGGAAAAATAACCAGAAGAAAATAATGCACAGTGAAAAAAACTAACTGAATGTTTAACTATTTTTATTATTTAACTTAAGATATTTTCTAGATTTTTGTAAAAGAGAATGAGGATTTGCTCTCACCAAACTATAACACATTGTCCGTTATTTTGCAAGCAAGAAGAAAAGGTTGTGATGGTTATATTATTTTGATTGCAAATGCTGACAAAACCATCCGATTCCTTAGATTTGGAGATAGGTATTAAATTTTCTTCAAGTCTACCCATGGTATCTATAGAATGGTACAGAATATGTATATATATTTTTTTTTCAACAGGCATAGAGTTATTGACACAAGGGCTAGATTTTTTTTACTACATGATGCGAGATTATTCAAAAAATACTATATTTATTTGTGGAAAAAAATTGTAAATGTAATTTTTATTCGCAAATTTTTTGAGGTAAACAGGTATGAACTGATGACTGTTCCTTTCCCATCGCCCATAGTAGACAATTGGAAGCCAATACGAATTGATTCTTGGAAATCTGGAAAATACCAGGTAATTAGTTCAAAATTTATTAATAGGTATCATGATATAGGTTTATATATACTCATTCATCATATACAGATACAACTTAAATTAAAATAGTGCTGAGATATTATTTACTCTTTCTAACATAAATTCTTCCTTTGAGATACTTCTTCGGCCCTGTTGTTTCCCTGTTATTCCTCTCTAATGTGCTGTATTCCTTCCACTTTTACAAATTTTTACACTTATGGCTTGTAACATTATCTTTTCTTAATTTCTTACACTATTAATTTTCAGAATAATAATGAACTTTTTATTGATAAGACTTCGAATTTAAAAAGTGAAATTGTTTATGTAGCTGTTTTTGAGTATATGCCTTCCGTGTTGAAGAAAGTAACAGAAGATGATCAAAATGGAAATGTTATGACAAGGGATCCCAGGCCTTTTGAATATAGTGGCTTGGAAGTTCAGGTATCTGATAAGTTCTTAATATCATGTTTTTATGCAAGCACTATTTGTTGTTTCCAATTACTCCAATTGTCAACTTAAGATAAAAACTTTTTTTCTCTTTTATTGAACCAAAGTTTAAATACTATTTTTAAAAAATAGTAATAGAACAACGAGCTAAAAAAAGTAGAGAACTGGCCAATTCTCAAATGGCACTACTGAAGTTAGAAAATGTTATCTTGGATGTAGTATTTTGACAAAATGAGGGGACACACCTTATTCCCTGATGTCCCAAACTACGAGACAAATCATTTTGTTGGTTATATATAATACAAACTAGATATAATAACTATGTATAGTGCAGAATAGAATAGCAAGCACACAGATTGATATATATATAAATAAAATTCATCTTTATTTTCAATTAACACTAAAATTCTTGTTTCTTGTTTGCAGATACTCAAAAGCTTATCTGATGCTATGAACTTTCAGATACTTATCTATGAACCAGCAAACAGTAAAACTGAGGCTTGGGGGAAACAACAATTAAATGGGAGCTACACAGGACTCTTGGGAGAAATGGTTTCAGGCAAAGCTGATTTTGCACTGGGAAATTTTCTTTATACGCCAAAAAATATAAAACTTCTTGACCTTAGTATACCATATATTACTCAATGTTTTACATTTTTGACCCCCGAATCAACTACTGACAATACATGGAAAACTTTAATATTACCTTTTAAGCAAGTATATACTGAATCAATAATTAATTAGTCAATTGGTTTATAAAAATCTGTATTGATAGGATCCTCATTAGCTAAGAACACATTCAAAATGTTAGTTTTGTTTTAATTAGAAATAAATATTTATTAATTAACTATTTATTGTGACATTTTGCAAACAAGTTAAAATACATAGGTTGTCTAGATTTAAAAAAACAAGGTTTTCTTAGTGAAGTGGCACTTTTTTTTACTTTTATATTCAGTAAATTTCAAAAAGAACAACTTATGTGAAAAAGGGTAATTTCATATTTAATATTTTCAGTAAAAGATTTATTTATGTTTTTGATTTTCGACTCAGTGAAATGAGTAATGTGATGAATCTGCATGTTAACCCAACAAGATTCAGTTAAAATTCCTTCTGCTTTCAACTATTGATAAGTCGAAGTTCAAATGAATAATATAAAAAAAAATCACAATTTTTTATTTTTCATGCAAACTAACTAAGATTCACTTCCCCAAATGGTTTTATTGTATACTACTTCGATGAGACAAGTTATCATATTTTTTCAGAACTTCAAGTGATGTTTTTTAGAACCTCTTAGTCAAATAATAAAGGTTGACAAGAGATGTCCTTGAACAAGGATTTGTTTCGAAAAACATCATGAAGTAAAAATAATTAATTGTATAAAAATGAAAGTATTTTTTTAAATACTTTAATCGTGCTAAATAATTTTGTGCCTATTTCTTCATTGTATTACTTAAATTCTGGAGGGGAAAATAAAAAGCAGTTGGCCAACCAACCCTACTATATGCCAAACTGATATTAATATTAATTTATTTTTAATTCTCAAAGGTAACAAGGCAATTAATAAAAAATGTGAATGGGTTAATTTGTTTAATTAGTAATCATTAAATTAAATTAAAATTATAGTATTTTATTTGAAAAGAAAAGATATGACAAGGACTAAAATTATAGTAGTAATGAAGTTCTAGAAAAGATGAAGATAGCAGAATTGGAGGAGGGTGGCATTACCTTCTTTGCATACAACCACCATTGCTTGCATGTTTATTACATTGAGCCTCTTTTTAAAACTTTAGAGTAAACCCTTGTGAGATTTAAAGCTCGCATCACCCTATGTTTTGACTTCAATTTAAATTGAACATTATTGGGTTTACTTGTGTGTCAAGAGTTAAAAACATCAGTAAATATACACTATTAAACTAACTGAAGAACACTACTTATTGACAAAATTTTGATCACAGCATTCAAGTACATGGCTTGCTATTTTTCCGTTTAAAATATTAGTTATTACAATTGGGATTACCTTATTCTTCTGATTATTTTGGTTACATGTGAACAATCAACAGTACTTGTGTATTAGCAGGTCTGCATGGAACCTACCTCCTTATCTTGTGTAACCTCTTTTTATCACTCAACTGATTTGAGTTATTTGTGTGTGCGTTATTAAACGATTTTCTGTCTAGTTTTTTTGTCTTTTTAAATTTCTGTATTGTTTATTAAATTTAATTTTGTGTTTTTGTCTTATTCCTTTTGATACTGTTTATTTAAAATGAACAGATAGCACTTTAGGAATATCCATCTTTAAAAGAAGAAGCTGTGAAATACTGGATACTACTCTGAAATGGATTTTGACAAGGGTAGAAATGGAGATGTTTTTGTCAAAAGTGTAAGGAAAATATTTATAAAAGAAGAGGAACCTGGGTAGAGTGGTCTACAACTAGCATTTTATTATTAATTTTTTTAATTTCATTTTCCATTATTATGAATAAGAAGATAAGTGTTATCAGTATCTGAATTACAAGAGTCCAGGATATAAGATAACAGTCCCTGCAGACTGGCTAATACACATGTACCCTAAAGTTTATACTATTTTTAAATTTAAAATAATAACAATCCATAAATACACCGATGATCCTATTCGGTCATGCAATTTTAATCCTAGTGATGGAATTTTATATGAAAAATAATTATAAATTTTTCAGAAAGTTTATGTGGTTGGGTGTTATGCTAACACTGGCTGTTAGTAGTTTGGTTTTCTATGTGTTGGCGAACTTCCATAAATATTATGCAAATGGCAGAAATAATATGAGTCTGAAGGGTATTTTTGGAATGAAATTTAATTTCTGGCAAAAGAAAAAGAAAATTTCACCTAAATCATTGCCAGTGGGCGTTAAAAGACATATGCCTCTTGGTTTATGCATGTTTGATGATATTGGAAACAGTTTAATAAATGCATATAGCATGCTTCTTCTTGTTTCTTTACCAAAAGTTCCTTCTGGATGGTCATTAAGAATGCTGGTTGGATGGTGGTGGCTTTATTGTATTCTTGTAACAGTTGCATACAGAGCAAGCATGACAGCAATATTAGCTAATCCAGCTCAACGGTAAGTTACGTTGTAATTTTTTAATTAATATATTTTTTTATTGATCATTGAGACAAGTTTTTACTTTAGTGTAACTATTAACACATTAGAGGAGCTTGCTTCAAGCCCAATTTTATGTGGAGGCTGGGGTGAACAAAACAAGGAGTTTTTTACAACATCATTAGATTCGGCGGGTCAAAGAGTGGGCCATAAATTTGAAGTAGTTTATGACACTAATGTTAGCATTAGTAGAGTTGCTGAGGGCAACTTTGCTTATTATGAAAACATATACTTCCTCCATTATGCCAAGGTCACACAAGTAATGACTGAAATTGAAAATGACACCATTGGTAATTATTTTATTTTAAACATTAGTAGTAAAAAATGTTAGGTATCACTTCCATAAGTTTGTTACTTCAAGTTGAATTACAACTAGTTTTAACTTTTCCCTCCTTTCCTTTTTAATATTCTCGAAAATAAAAAGTAATTGTGAGTTTTAGTATGAATAACAGAGGGTTAATATGTTATAAACTATTTAAATAAACACAGAGATACTATACATTGTTAATGAACATTTCAAAGATCTTTCAGTAATAGATAAGAAATATTGTAAAATATATAGAATTCAGAACATTTCATATATTTATACATTTTTGTACCAATTATCTGTTAACAAAAGCATATAACAAACTACTAAACCCAAGATCGCGGGTTCGTAGCCCGGCAGATGGCCCTAGGATTTTTTAAAGGAAGTAAAAAATCCTTAGTTACGCCGTCCTTCGGAAGGGACGTTAAACGGGGGTCCCGAGCCTGTATGATGTCAGGTACTCGTTAAAAATCCCTATCCTAATAAAACCTGGATAGGCAAAATTTAGAGCTCCCACTGTAGCATCGTCCGATTAGCCATAGCAGCATAAAGTGACGTTAAATGAACAAACAAACAAACAACAAAAGCATATGTTCGGTAATCATTTTATCAAGAAATAAACTTTTCAACAAATATATATATATCTACTTCAAAACGTTAGTTGAAAATTTTTTTATTTATGAAATGATTACCAAAATATACACGTTTCCGATGATAACACTCTTTTTTCATACAACTCATGATAACTTTTATTTTCAAGAATATTTAAAAGGAAACATATGAACAATTATATCTTGAATCTGTGACTTATCTCGAAGTGACAACCAGTGGAACTAATACCAAGTACTCTTTTAAAAAAAATATGTACAATTATGTATATATTTAATAGGTTATTATACTATCAGCTATTTCAACATGGTACTTAATTTTAACTTCTTCTGATAAGTTTAATGCATAACTATTTTTTTCATGCTTTTTAGAAACCAATTCCAATAATTTAGAAGGCAAAAAGGATTTGCATATTATGAGTGACTGTGTTATCAATATGCCAATTTCTTTAGGACTGCAAAAGAATTCACCTTTAAAACCAAGTGTGGATAAGTTTTTACAAAGAGTGATTGAAGCAGGTTTAATAAAAAAGTGGTTGGCTGATGTAATGCTATCTACGACAGTGGCCGAAGCACCATTTGAAAAAAACAATATTAATGCCGTTATGGACCTGAAAAAATTTGTTGGAGCATTAGTCGCACTAGGAATTGGATATGGATTAGGGCTAATTGCACTTATTATTGAAAATATTTATTGGTACTATGTAGTAAAAAAGAACCCTCTTTTTGATAGGTACAAACAGGAATGTAATAGAAAATGTTAGCAAAAAAAATAAAATAATTCATAAAAAATAATGATAAAAATATTTTAACAATAAAGTATGAAGGAAACACCTCAGAAAATGTTATTTAAAAAAATTAAAACACATTTAATTCATATCACATGTATTGCGAAGAAGCTTTGGAACTAGAAAATATTGTTGAGTTGTCAGTAGTACTTAATACTTAATATAAACGATATGAATAAATTTTGCTGTTAATTAATATAATTAGGAAAAGACAAAATGTAATAAAATTTTAGTTGCTAACATTTTATGGCCTACAGAATCAATTACCTAGCATTGACCTTATTGTTTATTTGACTGATAATTCATAATTTTGTATAATGTTATGTACTTCAACTAGAGCAGGTCACTCTACAGATTACTAACCTATACCAGTTGAAGTATTAAGATCATGATTTATTCCATTGGATAGACCAATATCAAATAAAAGTAAATCAGCAGGACACGAACGGGTGGACTTCTGCAAGTTTTATCACCTTGGCCTCAATTGATTTAAAACTGATTATTTGCAATTTTTTTTCTGCTAAAGATTCCATTTCTTTTAAACAGTTTAGGCCGCTTTAATTGTAACGATGGCGTGCTACCGATGGGTAGTTTCTCCACAACTGTTTTTCATGTCATATTCTACATTTTAGCACATTTACTTGTTATAATACCATTATAGTTGTAAATATCATTAAATTAAATTAAAAAAAAAAAATTGTAACAAATGAATTAGATAACTGTAATGAATTCATAGAAAAGTTTTATTATGCATTTTTTCCACTAATTACAAAGCTTTTGTTCACGAAAGACATTAGTTAGGTAAGGAATACAAATCTAGTAGCAAAATAGGAAAAAAAAATTATAAATTTTGAGATACAACTCAATCATTTATTTAAAAAATATAGATATAAAATTTTCAGTTGCATGGTTATAACAAAACTATTTAAATATATACAGAGATACAATAAATTGTAAATGAACATTTCAATGATCTTTCATTAATGGTTGAGAAATGTAATATATTCAAATATATTTAGAACCCTGAACATTTCTTCATTTATTTATACACTTTGGTGCCAATTATATGCTAACAAAAGCAATCAACAATACCTGAAATAAGAAGAGGATGCTAAAAAAGCAAGCAGAATGAAATATTTTTAAAAACTATAATATATGATACTTACTACATTCAAGTTTATTATGAGGCACAGATCTTACATAGTTTAGCCAATAATCCACTTAATTGCAAAAGTGAATTTATACCACTTATGATCCTAAGATGAGTTAACCCAATTTCCTGTAATCAAATACAATTACGATAAATTAATATCCTTTTAATATATTTACAGTTTTATAAATATTAAATTTCTAATATTCAAATTATTTTGCTAGACTAACATAGAATCCTATAAAGGTATGGGGTATACACAATTGCAGAAATAGGCAATCAAAGGTGTAAAGGTTTCGTTTTGCTTGCCTGAGATGTCTAGGCTTTGTTGAATCCTTTCTTTAGCTAAGGGCAATTACTGCATACACGTATTTGTTTATTAATATCAATGTTATGTTTTTAACTTAATTTTTTAGGTTTTTTTAAAATCAATATTTAGATTCTCCAAATCTTGAAAAAAAATTTTTTTTTTCCAAATCTCAAGGGAATCGGTTCAATGGTCTCTTAGAATGTCACGGACGGTAGACAGATGAATTATATTTTATTCAATTTATGGGGTATAGCCTTGAAATGTAGCAAACATTTGGAGGGGGACAATTTGTTTTCCTTAGTCAATTGTAAAACTTTATTATTAAAAATAGTGGAACAAAATAGTTAACAATTAAATCAATAGCTGACAAAAGAGTTCTAATGGCTGAAACAGTAACTTGTGGGGAGATTTATAAAAAAACATTTATGCTTACCATATGGCTTCTACTTGAATATAAATAATAATGTTTGAGTGGAAAATAGTTGACTGGATAATTCTAATGATGGATTGAAATGGTCAGGGGGTGCAGTCACTTAATTTGTATTATCTCTGACTGGACCCCCTGACCAATTCAATACATCATTAGAAAAAATAATATTTTAGAAGTCAAACTTTTAATGAATAGCACCAGCATTGTTAAACATTTGGTTCTTAACATTATCAACACATTGGGTTCTTAAGAATTTTTTGTTAAATAGTTTTTTTAATATTTAAAGGGCTTTGAAAATTACAAAAACAAATTCTACAAACCTTAATAAATTCCAATTTTAAAGGTTCTTGAATGTCAAGACTCTTTGTTACTCTAAATATATTTCCAATCAAATCTTCAGCAGCATACCCTAGCTTCCATAAATGAGCTAAAATCTAAAAGCATTAATAATTGCAAATTAATAATCATACAAATGTCATGAAAAGAGTACTTTTTAATTTTTATTCTTTACTTTTTTAACCTACGGTTTTATACAAAATATATTGAGAAAAATAATTTGGCGTTAAGACCATTTAACTTATCACAGCAGAATTTTACTATAGTAAGCTGCAACATATTTGATATTTGTGTTGCATATTTTACTGGATCATCTTAATTTTTTTTTTTTTTTTTTCTTATTTTTGCATTTTTTATTTTGAAATCTAAAGGATTACCATATCGATTATATATGTTTTAGTAATGAATAATTGATGAACTGATGGGAAAAAAAACTTTATTCATTTATTAAAACACATACAGTACCATGTGATCCTCCCGCCAACATCGGTACAAAAAATCCAAAGAGGTATATTATCAAATATATAACAATATCTACAATCCCTTTTCTTTAAAAATTATCTATAAAATCTAATACTTTTAAAAACCATGTCCCTGATAACCAAGTAACAGAACTCAATATCGAAAAAATCTGAAACATTAAAATCAAAAGGTAAGTGATACTATCTACCATAGAGATTTCTTACCTTTCGACTTTAATGTTTCAGATTTAAAAATACTCAACAAGATAACTAGCGAATCCGAAAAACTGATAGGGCGTGTTATATTTTGTGACTTTATATCAGTAACCAGTTCATTAAAAGCAAATACAAAAAGTCTAGACCATGTATTTGAATAAAAATACTAAACTTATGTTAAATTTAATTTGCGGACACTCATAAATCGTTATGAGGACCAAAGTTTAAGAGAATACTCTCCAATTCCCCTGGCCCTCGACTGGACAATATGCAGGGCCATTCTTAAAGAAACAACTATAGCAGGCACAAATTTCTAGAAATTACGGTCCATTAGGATGGCTTAATTTTAATTAAAATAAATAACTACAATATATATACCTTATAAGCTTTTTCAATATTAGATGATACACAATGCTGAAGCATTTCCTTTACAAGTAAGGGATGAGGTTCGTCACAAACTTTAAAGACGTTTTCACTATTAACATGACCGAAACCTATTTAATAATTTAGATATTAATATAATATATATACGATACAGGAAATACAGAGAGAGAGAAAATATTTCACCTATACTTACCGTTAAAAGTAGACTGCAAATTATTTAGAGCTTGCCTCATATCACCTTGTGCTGTAAAAACTATAGCTTCCATACCATCATCAGTGTGGGAAATCTGAAAAGAAATTTTAAAGATCCTTATTAAAAAAAAATACAGAGAATTAAAAAAAAATGTTTATATATGTACTAACCCCTTCTTTTTCACAAATTTCTAAAATCTTTGCCAGAACTTGGGAATCTTTAAGTTTTTCATACCGTAGCATTGCACATCGTGATTGAATAGGTTCAATGATTTTCTCACTGTTGTTACAAGCTAAAGCAAATCTTGTTGTACTGCTATAGATTTCCATTGTTCTTCTGAGAGCTTGCTGAGCACCATCTGTCATGCTTCAAAGAGAGAAAAATACATATTTACAAAAAAGTTTTACTAATCATATAACCGTCCCTAAGTTTAAGTAACAAATGTGAAATTTTGTACTACTGAAAAATAAATTATTTTTAAATTCTCCATTGCAAATATTATTTTAACTTTTTTATCTCTGACCTTTTTACCCATCTAAGCTGCAGTTTACAGTTTATAAGATATCTTCTAATTAGCTGCAGTTTTGCGACAAAAAGACTGATGATGTTGTTAAGTTACAAAATTTATCCGGGATAGATTTGTGATTTTTGTGGAAATTTAAATTTTAAATATCATAAAATATCAAATTGGTTTTGTACTATTTATTTATGTCTTTAAATGTTCATTATTAAAATATAATAAAGGATGAAACATTGTTCATCAAAACCTCAAGCTACTTCAATAGCTGCCAAATTTAAAAAAGATGATCAAATTTAAATAAAAATACAATATTGTTTTCTATTTCATATGAACTATGAAATACTTGCAGAACAGAAATAACACTTAACTAGTTTAATGAAGTAATTTTTGTTTTAATATAAAAAATTACTTTACATTCATAGCATGCCAATAGTTTTGGTCTTTTTTACTACCTTTAGCTTTATAAATTATCTTAAATTTAATTTTTAAAAAATTAAAAAGAAATGCTAATAATTATTAATCACCTATCAGCTTCATCTAAAATTACAATCTTATGTCTTCCAGGAGGTAATGTAACTTTCTGTTGGGCGAACATTTTAATTTTGTTTCTCACAGTATCAATTCCACGGTCATTAGAAGCATTTAACTCCAAAACTGCTTCTTTCATGGCAGGACCCAGTAGAACTCGAGCTAAACACAATATTGTAGTGGTTTTACCAACTCCAGGAGGACCCTAAAAAAATAAGCAGGGAAGTATTACTACAGTGAAACTATCTGTACTGTTCATCTAAATGATAATACTGCAAACTGTTATCCTAAATAAACTCCTAAGTGAAAACAGTCATTTCTGAACCCAAGAGAAGTAAGTCTGTGAACATTTTCCTCACGTGGATCAATATTCCTTACAAAGGAAGAAAAGTGATGGAGGATGAAGACCAAAGAGAAAGTAAGAAACCTCTATCAGACACCAGTTATTATTCCCACCATAAAAACCACCAGAATGAGGTAGTTGGGACATGTCTAAAGAATGAAGTGTAGTAGACTCCATGAAATGATGATGGAAGAACATTCGGGTATAAGAAAAAACAGAGGAAGACCTAGAATTTGTTGAAGATGACCTACTCTCGGTGTGTGGAGGTGAATTTTTGAGGAGGCCAAGGTTCTGCAAGGACCATATGAATAAGTGAAGGAATATGACAAAAGTGGCAATCAAGTAAAACTTATGAAATCAAAGATGTTAGTGCTTGTGCACTATAAAGACAAAAATATTTTTCTGTTGATATAGTGTAAATATTTGTATATATTTTATTTTTCTAGCGATATTTATATTCTATTCCAGATCCTGTATTCAGAATAATTATAAGTTATAATTAAAAAGAAATAATGAAGAAAATGCTCACAGAGACATCTCTTGTATAACATAAATGAAGGACACCTCTCCCAGGTTAAAAGCCAATATAAAATTTAAACACATAGCATTATGAGGGTAATATAACGCGTTCACACTGACCATAGAAAATCACAATCTTAAATTGATATTGTTACTTACAGCAATAATGATGTTAGGTGTATTCCCAGTCTTTGAGAAAACCTCTAATCGAGAAACTAAATCTTCGTTTCCAACAATATCATGAAATTTCTGGGGCCTGTACTTCTCGATCCTAAAATGGATATAAATGATTTCACGAAATTCATGATTTTTCAGGTTTATTTTAAAAGTAAACTAGTAAATATTTTCTCACCAGGGAATGCTTTTAGAAGACTTCATTCCAGAACTTCCAGGACACTCAACATCCATTTTTTCAACTTTATCCATTTTTATTTTATATTATTAAACAGTAAAAAAAGGCAAAAATAAATTAACAAAGTTTTAATATCAATAAATGATCAAATTATTGCAAACATAGATAAAACATTTATTTATTTCAAAATGTGTAGCTAAAGGACTAATATAAATATAAACTTTAATTTGTTAAATAATTTTCCTATGTTTGTTACAAGTTGTAAAGCGTAAAAAAATGACTTATTACTACAACTGCGATTTGGCGGTAAAATATTGTCAAAACCTAAGGTTATATCTTGTGGGATCATCTAAGAGATACGAGGAATAGTACAGGCATGGGATAAAGTGGGTAATATTATTGTATAAAGTGAATTCACATATTGTTAAGAATGAGCACAGCTTACTACATCTATATGTATATACGGCCTGCTAGGCCTAAATCTGGGTTAAACAGGAGCTAGATTTGGTGTAAAAGGTCGGCAACTATTTGCACATCCCGTGGTGTAGTGGTTTGCAGAGCAACTTACTATACCCAAGATCGCGGGCTCGTTGTCGGGGAGGTTGCTTCAGGGTGTTTTAAAGGGATTAAAAATCCTTAGTTATGCCGTCCTTCGGATGAGACGTAAAATAGATGCATCGGCCTCGCGCAATACCAGGTACTCTTTAAAGAAACTAATTCTAATTATAAATGGACAGGCGAAATTTAGGACTACCACTGTAGCCTCGTCCGGTTAGCCATAGTATCATAGAGTTACGTTAAATGAAAATAATAATAACCCTAGTTCAGCTAAAAAACCAAGCCTCGGGTATCAGACCACTGCACAACCAGACCAGTACAGCAATGATTCAGTTTTTGGATTTCTGTGTATCGATCGATTTGGAACATAAAATATTCATATCTGGCACTCCAGTTAAACTGTAGGAACAGTTGCTGAGGCAGAAGTGGATATCAAAGCAATGCTGCAGACCTGATGGACAAGTAATTGTAAATTAAGTAAAATAAATTTTGGTCACTTCTGTATGGCCATATGAGAATTTGGAGCAGCACTCCTACTGTCGAAAGACATGATCTCAGTAGTCCTAATCTTCAGAGCTATAAGTAAATGGATATGCAATATAATATTAAAGGTAGATCCTGTAATGTTGTGCTCATAAATGTGCTTGTTCCAACAAAGGAGGAAGATGAGACAGAGTAATTCAAACAGTTTCATGACGAACTGAATATCGTTTTAAGTGCACCTCAAACCTCCCACACGATTACTAAACCCAAGATCGCGGGTTCGTGGCCCGGCAGGTGGCCCTAGGATTTTTTAAAAGGGAGTAAAAAATCCTTAGTTACGCCGTCCTTCGGAAGGGACGTTAAACGGGGGTCCCGAGCCTGTACGATGTCAGGTACTCGTTAAAAATCCCTATCCTAATAAAACCTGGATAGGCAAAATTTAGAGCTCCCACTGTAGCATCGTCCGATTAGCCATAGCAGCATAAAGTGACGTTAAATGAACAAACAAACAAACCTCCCACATGGAAGTTATAACACGTGATTTTAACGGTCAAGTTGGTAAAATGGCAAATTTATAGCCATTGAACTTTATAAACATTAATATGTTTTTACATGAGAATAAATCACTAAGTGTAATTGAATAACTAACATTAAAAAAAGCGTAATAGAGATTTAGTGATCGGTTGTCGTACCCTTGAAGTACTCCAGCTGTTCCTCACCAGTGTTCCCTATGGAGTGTTCGTAGGAATATAAATTATATTCCAAATATAAATAATATATTATTTATATTAACAATATAAATTGCTAAATTTTATACTTAATTTCCATAATTATTTGCAATTTATTGCTTAAAATGTACTTTTTTATGATACTCAATGACTATTTTCTTTCCTTCTAGTTTATTTTTAAATTGAACAGACATACAAAAATTGTCCTCCTTTACCCTAGTGCTATAGAGGCATTATCGGCATACCTCTTTGTTTTGATGTTTAAGAACACCCGCCAATATCTGTCAAATTGTTGAAATTGGCTGTGACTAGTGCGGATTTTACAATGGAATTATGGCAGTTGCAATTTTGAAATGTGTGGATCCTTCAGAATACTTTCTAGTAAACATTTTTAGTATTTAACTATTATTTTTATTCAGTTTTTAAATTTATTGTTAATTGTTAATAATTTAATCATTTAAATATTTTAAGTGTAGAGATGTTTTTTATGTTTTATGAGTGGTATTATCTATTTAATTGTAATATAGTTTCTTTAACTGTAACATTAAATTACACTTCTGAATAATGTTTTTTTGCCAAATTTCATATTTTAAGAAGTTAATTGCTTATAAAATAAAAAAGATTATTTTTATTGAATTTATTTATGAAATCTATACACCTTAATTTTTATCTTCTACTCAATTTGTAAATATTGAATTATTTCAGACTAAAACATTGGAATTAGAAGAAAACATTCCACAAAACCTTGGCAAAGCGTTTGAAGTACACAGTTCTTCACGTGTTAATGGATTATTTGATGTAGAATCTCGGGAAATTTGTTATGAACATGCCTTTTTAATATATACCAATAAAAAAGTAAGAACATTTTCAATGAGCAGAATGTTTTTGTAGGAAATATGAATATTGTAAGTGTAAATGAGAAAGCTGAGAGTGAATGTAAATATAAGAGTTTTTTGGAACATTCCGGTTACATAACTTAATTGAACATGAGCTATATATGTGCTTAATGTTTTTCTTTATTTCACTTACCATACCAAAACCAGGAGAAATAACTGACAGCTATTTCAGGGAAACAAATAACTAAATTTCTTGCCTGATCCTATTATTTAATTATTTATTTATAGGACCAGAGCCTAATTAAATATCCTGAAAATGTTAAAGTTTATTCACCTTATCCTTGGCTATCTCTAGAAAAAAACCATCACCAGCCATACTGAGTCACCTGTTTAAGTAGTTTTCCTCAAAGCTCTGTGCTAACTTCAAGATCTGTAAGCCATAGAATAAGAAACCCCTTTGCTTGTGGAT
Source organism: Troilus luridus (assembly GCA_964056705.1). Taxonomy (NCBI): domain Eukaryota; kingdom Metazoa; phylum Arthropoda; class Insecta; order Hemiptera; family Pentatomidae; genus Troilus; species Troilus luridus. The sequence goes on along the minus strand of OZ057415.1, from coordinate 50,840,915 downwards.
AAAGTTTACAGTCCACCTATCTTCCTAAAAAAGCAAGGAGACATAACACTAAATTCACCAAGAGCCAGCGCAGTGCTCTCCTGAAGTTTGTCAGTTATTCCTCCTTCAAAGAGGCAAAAAGTTATGGAGAGTTATTGGGTACATCTTCAGTAATGTCGAGTCTAGAACTGCTGATATTTAGATGTGATTTTTGCAACAAAAATATTTTCAATATCTTTATTGAATGTAAAACCATTTTTTTATAGAAATATTGGCTTGTTTTATACCCCTTCTAAATTCATCAGTTATTTCTGCCTTTTCCTGTTGATTATTCACTTTACCCATCCCTGTTTATGGTAGCACACAACTCATTGGTTGTTTTTATAAAGATGGATATATTCACTTACACAATTTGAAATTATTTTGTATATATTGGAGAATGAATGTTACACATCGCTAATTCAAGTTTTCTTATTGTAGTTTTTTGTAGAGGACACGAGTATCAATGGTACTTACTTGAATGGACATAAAATTGATAAAAACATCAGATATGAAGTAATATCAGGTGATATAATCCAACTTGGAGGTGAATCTTTTTCTGTGGCAGGTAGAAGTAAAAGACATATGAAAAAAAAAATTATATATAAGATAAAAAATAAAATATTATAATTTCAGTATACACATTAGCTATTTTATGCTTTATAGTCTTATTTGTCTTTACAGAAAAATACCAGCTTATTACCTTCTCAGTTAAGTTGTTCTCACAAGAAGATGTACTTTTCTTTAAAGTGTAATTATTTATAAATTACATTTGTTACTCTGTATTTTTTTTTTTTTTTTGTTCTTTTCTGTTGTTTTTACAATTTCTATATATTTCTTTCAGGTTTTCACTCAAAAAGTGCTACGGTACACCCTTACAACTGTACAAGGAAACTCCTAACTCTGAATGTTCTTTATCTCTACTACACAAATCAGTTATTAATAGATTTGAAGGTACATATTATAGTTGGAAATTACAGTTGTTATTTATTTATTATCGGTGAATCTTTCCTAGATTGGAATAATCTAGTGTTTATTTATTGATTTCTAAAGAAATATTTTTTTTTTGTAAGGATTTGTGGTGTATTTCTGGTTTTAAGTTATAATTCATCATCATCATCATCATTCGTGGCGCTACAACTCCTGCAGAGTCAAGGCCTCCTGCAGCTTGGTTCGCCAGTCTTCTCTATTGGTTGCAGCTGCTCTCCAATTGCGAATTCCCAAGATGGACCTGGCATCCGCCGCCACTCCATCGATCCATCGGAGCCGAGGTCTTCCCACTCTTCTTGTCCCATAAATCCTTTCGTCTAGGACCATTTTAGGAATCTCATCCTGGGTCATTCTAATTATATGACCTGCCCACCGAAGCCGGCCTACTTTTATTATCCTTAAAATATCTGGGCTCTTGTAGAGTCTTGCTAGCTCAGCGTTCGTCCTTATCCTCCATATCCCATTGGTGCAAACTGGGCCATAAATTCTCCTCAAAATTTTCCTCTCGAACCTTAGGTTTAAGGATTTAATTTAAGTTATAATTGCGGATCTTAATGACTTATTAGTTTAACCACTTCGAAGATTATATTTATTTATAATTTAATCACTTTATCTATCATGATTCGTATCACACTGCAAAGATTAAGATTTTTATCATAATCATTAATACATTATATTAATTTGATTTATATTTAAATATCTTAAAAAGGTATTGGAATATCAGCAAAGCCAATAGTTTTTTCTGATATAATATTTTTTTAATTTTGAACATGATAAAATATCATTTAAAACTTAGTAAACTGGGAATGGTAAACCATTTTGTATTATGGTTAGCTACAATGGTACCATTTTCACTATTGTTCTTGTTTCCCTCCAATAAAATTTCTCCTCCTGCAAACACCCTTGAAATTGAGCGATAAGGATAAGGGATTTCTAAGACTCCATTTATTCCCATGTTTCCACATTTTTAACAACGGTTTAAATTTTGAAAAATTCAATTATGCAAAACAAATAGATTAGGATAAAAATACTATTCTTTTACAAATTTTTAGATAATAATTAATGATAATTACATATTTTTAAATTAACCTCTTTTTTGTTTTCAGCTTTAAGAATATTAGATGCAACTGGCAACACACATTTTTTCACTGAAAACCAGGTTCATTCGACCTTAAGCAAGTTTAGAGAAAAAGGCTTGCTGGATATTATCAAACTGGTATTAAATGTTATAAATTTAGCTGTTTATGTATAGCTTTATTAGAGTGCTGCCAATGGGTAGTGCCTCTACACGTCCTTTCATGCATTTATTTATTCATACAGCCTTTGTACTAGATGTATAATATTACAGTTGTACAATTCAATAAAATCATTTAAAAAAAAAAAAAAATGTATAGCTTTAATTTAATTGTCTAGACTGAATTAAACATAAAAAGTATTTAACTTTAACAATATTTAATTTTAAAAGTACTTAAGCGTTTTTAAAACTGGAAATGTTTCTTTAGTTATTTATACTTATTTATTAGTTATTGTGAGTATTGAAAATTGTTGCTTCAGAGTAGAAATTCCTTAACTCTGAAAGTGAACATAACAGCAGAGGATTTTTTAATTTATACTTTTTGATAGATCTGATATGGGATTGGCCTGTGAAAAACTTGATTTGGATTTATATCTATCTAAATGGCGCTACAACCCGGGGGGTGTGTCATGGCTTCCTGTCACGGAAAGACGGACGACCTGGGTTCGAATCCTGGCCAGTACAAATCTTTTCTCTTCAAAATAAAAATATTTAAAAATTAAAACAATTAATAAAAAATTATTTTATCTTTCATTTCAAAAATATAAATTGTAGAATTTTTTGCATAAATCAAAGTTGTTCATGTGTTTTTATTTATTCTGGCATTAATAATGTATGAAAGTCATAGTCTATTAATTAGACATAGTGATCATTTAACCATCTTTTCAGAGCATTATGATGAAATAAAATGGATTGACAAAGTAGTTAGGTTTATATATTAGTTAATATAAAAATGTTGTGAAACTAATTTAAAAAAAAAGTAGTGTGTATTAGTATTAAAAAAAAATAGCAACAGATGTGATTTCTAATAGGAGTAGTCCATTTTCAAAACAAATTTATAGTATTTAGGAGCAAAGGTATCATTAGATTGGTTTCAATGGATAATTTTTGGTTCATACCATAGTGCCTTTATGTTGGGGCAATGGTCATTTGTAACTAAGAAAACAAAATTCATAACCTCTGTATTGAATCTATGCTCATATAAAACTCCTTAAAATATCCTCTTTTATTAAGTTTTTAATACTGAAATGGCAACAGATCATATAATGAAGAGAAATAATGAAAATACACTAATATTACACCATATTGAGTTTTTGAAATTGTAAATTTATTATATTTTACATTTTAGGTTCTGGGAACATCAAATTCATTCCCAGAAGAGTCTAATCTACAAAATGTGGACAAAATCTCACATTTTATGCTTAGCATAGCATGCTGTAGAAATTACGTTATGAAAAAATGGTTTCTTGATCAGGAGAAAAAATTAATGTTCCTTAGATGGAAGTTCTTATCTAAACCAGAAAAACATGAACTTATTTCAGATTTTTTTAGTGATTCAAAAGAGGTGAATATTTAATAACATATGTAGAGAATATTTAATAACAATCTCATTAATATAATCAATAATTACTCTGTTTGGATTGGAAAAAATCTGAAAATTATTACCATTTGGTTTGTCATTTTCAGATAATACTACCACCCAATTTTGCAATCCCAATTATTTTCTCAATTCTACAAATTTCCTAAATTGTCTAATGTCTGCTATTCTATTTATTTTCACACTCGTTTAGAGTGTGAAATTTTCCCCTTTTCGTAATTTTCCCCCTATTCTGCCAATAGGGGAAAATTACTAAAAGTTCCACTCCTTTTTTCTCAGTTTCTTCTATTTTTGCAATTGTTCCCATTTTTGCAATTTTCCTGTATTTTCTCTATTTTCGCAATTATTTATATTTTCACATTTTGGACATTTTCCCCTATTCAATTCCAATAACAATATCTTGTCAAATGTTGTGAGTCTGTACAATAATCATCAAAGATAATAAGTTAGTGAGATTGTCGAGTCCTTATAGTTTATTATTCACTTTGTCAATCTAGTTGTATTTTTAATAATTTGATAATGATTTTGTTTCTTATGACCTACCGCTCATTAAATCATTGCTTGTGAGAATGTGAATGTTAATAAAAGAATAGCTGTTGGAGTTCTTTTTTATGCATAATAAAGGATTGAGATATTATTGATTAGATTTTTGCAATTCAACTTGAATGTGACTTTTTTGCTGAGGTAACCTAGTGTTATTTTATGTTTATCATTACTGATAGATTCAAGCAAAACATTTATGCAGAGATCAGAAACTTAAATGTATAACAAATATTGTTTGAGTGTTTGCCTGCGTAAAATTTGCATGCAAATTATTTTGAATTAATCATATAAACCATTTCTAATATTTTATTTGTTTCAAGGCTTCAAAAAAAGAAAAAATGGAAGTTTCTAACTCATCCAATGGATTAGTCGTTTCTTCTGTAAAGTATTACAAAGTATTTTTTATAAAAGTATCTTCGTTATTGCCCAATAGAGGAATTTACATGAAAAATGGAATTTGTTACGTGAGTTTAGACGATATGATTCATGTAATATTTTCCGATTTCTCGAAATATTTAAAATTTAATTTAGAGGTATGTATATTTTATAACTTCTATACTGTTTCTTACCATTACTGTGTATACAATTTTTTATTTGAAGAAAGTTTGCAATATAATTTGGGTATTTGATGTATGTGACATATTTTGAAAGTAATAAGATAATGAACATAATGTCTTATATGTAACAGAGCTAACAAAATAATTGAAAATGATTCTCACTAAATGTAATTAATAGTAAAGCCAACCCATTCGCAATAAACTTCTATTTTTAAAACTTATTCTTAACATCTGTCCTTTGTGCTTAATTGATGACAAAAAAAAACTTTGTATAGTATTTAAGTTTTACTTTTTATTTTTATATTTTCTTCTGCTATTGTCACATTAAATTCTTTATACCATTCTGATGACCCTAAGGATTCAAATTTCTTACTTTATAGCAAAAATGACTGAACTGAATAGAAATAAAAACAAAAGTGTTTTTTTTTTCTATTGTACCACTACAACCTATTTCTAGGACAACAGTTTAGCAGGGAGGTGAGTTGCCTAAGTCACACCCAACTGCCAGTCTTTTCCCCATTTAAGGGTACCCACTTTCAAGAAGCTGGGCGAGTCCCAGGAGGGCCTCTAGATCCCACAAGGTCCATCCATAGCTGTTAACAGATTAAAGAATTTATCTGCCATAGCCGAATTTGAACCCATAATCTTCGGTATAGCAACTTAGTGCTCAATCTACTACGTATGGATCCTCATAAAGGTCCCTAAGTTCCTTGTTTGTTTTTCCTACCTTCTTTATTTTATTAGAAAAATATTTGTATCTTTTCTGGCTTGACCATATATTTTTCTTAGTATCTTTCTCTCCTATGTGTTCAGAAGTATCTCCCACTGCTTAGTATGGGTCCACATCTCGATAACATACGTCAACACTTGTTACTTTTAGTACTGTCTTCTACACTATTAATTTCATGTTCCCGGTATATATCTCGGTTTGGAAAAATTTTCTTTAGAAACTGGTAGTACCTGTTGTCGCTTTGATCTCTTCTATTTCATTGGTTTGTGCCAAGATGTTTAAACTTATCTACTCCTTCAAAGTTATAACCCCCTTTTACCGTTGATCTGCTAGAGTCACCATTCCTAGATACATGTATTGAGTCTTATTTTTATTTATTTCGAGCCCCATTAGTTTAGCTTCTACACATTTTTTAAAAGCTCTTAGGAGCAAATCTTGTATTTTTCTTGTGATGACCAGATCATCAGCAAACGTGAGGATATCGTAGGTTATCGTTTCCAGTGCTAGATTGAATAGTGCTGGAGGCAGGGGATCTATCTATGTGTCACTCCTTTCTAAATCAATCTCACACAGAAACTGTTTTGCCCTTCATTAATATGCGAATTCCTTAACAAATTTCCTTTCCTTGAAGATGAATTTATGTTAACGTTATTAAAATACAAAAAAGGTGTCCAATAAATTATTTTACATAATAAAATAGTTGCTGGTCGATTTCCTGATTATTTATCATGCATACACTCAGTTAATTATAACTTTTCAGATTATAAAAAAAAATCTCCATAAAGTGTGGAATGATGAACGAATCACTTCATTAATCTCGTATGTTGAAAAAGAAGTGCAGTTCGAACGGTTTTCATTTGGAAGGACTAATAGCTCTATATTACTGAAAGAAATTGATTCTGTAAGTAGTGTGTTCATATTTGAAGTTATATTATGTTCAATATATTTTTTTTAAATAAGCATCTATTTATAAGCTTTATTTGTAGCTTGCTCAACAATCTTTTCCTCTTTGTATGAGTGAACTGCATTATAATTTGAAAACAAAGAATCATTTAAAGAATGGAGGACGCTTTCAGTATGGGCTCTTTCTGAAAGGAATAGGTCTGTCGTTACAAGATTCTCTGACATTTTGGCGCCATTATTTTACAAAAAAGATGTCATTCAGTGAGGTATTTAAACATCCATTATTGATAATTAAAAAGCAAACTAGTAAATTTTTTACTATAGAGTTCTACATGCCTTTTCAGTTCGTGAAGTTTTATAATTATCATATTTTTCACCTTTATGGTGCCATAGGAAAAAAAGCAGATTACCCTCCTCAAAGTTGTAAAAAAATAATGGAGGCGAGGCCTACATTTTCTGAATATCATGGCTGTCCATACAAAATATCAGATGAAGAAAACCTTAAATTTTTATTGAATAAGAACAATCTTAATGATGAAGGTAAGAAATATACTTAAATATTACGGGTATTAATTACTAAACCATTATCTAATAAGAGAAATAAAATAGACTCCTTTACTTTTTTATATTGTTATAAATTTTATAAAACTATTCTTCAATGTGATATTCATTTTTCATTAAAACTTTTAGAGATAAAATGTATTGTGGACACACTGAAAAATGACACCCCACAATTGGCATGCTGCAAATATTTCGAGATTAAGCATGGATCCCCTTTACAGGAAACCGTTTTTCATCCAAACCATTATTTTGAGGAGAGTAGAGCTTTACTTAATTTAAAAACTAAGAGCAATCAATGTCAACAAGAGATCTCAAAATCTTCGGGTAGGCCTAGATTTTGTTATATCTTATGAAACATATCAATGTTAAAATTTCAGTAAGTTAGTTATTTATCGTATTTATTTTAGAAATGCCTCAAGATTTATGCATTCAAAGCTGTAAAACAAAGAAAAGAAAGGTTGCTTATGAGGGTTGCAGTAGCATGTATGATTGGTGACTAACATTGTAAAATTTATTTTTAATCTGTTTAAATAAATTATTTTTATACATTATTAAATCGTTCTTAAGCCCTTGTTCATTATTTATTTTATTTGGATATACTATTATTCTATTATACTATTACCCTGAAGTAGATCACTGATGATCTCTCCACTCAACATATCATGGAACAGCTATGAATTTGAAATTCCTGTGGAGTGGTTGGAGTTTTGTAGAGTAGCTGAAATTCAATCAGTTTTAATTATCACTGTGTTATCAAAATCCAGTCGCTTCATAATATATGGATAACTTTTGCAGCAAAAAAATGAACTACATAATTTTAATAATACTAAAAATTATTGATCAATATGTAGGACCTCATGGGCATTTCAGGGGACTTCATATTGACCCTCTTCTAAATATGAGGACTTCAATTATACCAACTATTGGCTGAGAAAATTTTTTTTACATGTGCTGAACCCAAGAGCATTTGTGGGTTGCAGTGGTCTGAGTTTTATTGTTATAAAAATATATTTACATAAATTCACTTGTAACAATGGACTTTGGATTTTTTCCTTAATATCGGACAGATAAATTGTTATTCTTTCTAAAAAAAACAAATAGTATCCATCTCACGAAATATGAGCTTTATAAAAACATGTGGTGCAGGGTATTAAAGAAACTAAGACATTAAAACTATTACGGTGAAATTTTTGTTTGGTTTTTTCATTTCCGTTGAGTGACGTCCATCTTTTCAACATCAATATAATAATTGTTGAATACTTTTCAGGGAACAGATTTTGCAATATCCTTTGATTATTAGTTATTAACAGTTCTGCCTTATACTGAATTATAGTACAAGTAGTATGGGTCCTTTCTATTTAATATTAAGGCAAAAATGCCGCACAAAACCCTCACATTTTATTTATAGTAGCCTTTATAAATGAAATGCCATTAGGAATCCGAATAGGAATAGAGTAAAAAGGAATCAAAATCAACTGTCTAGCTTTTTTGACTGAATCCTGGGAGGACGCCAAAGAACAGATCTTTGAACTTCAAAAACAAGCTGAAAAGATAGGTCTCAGAATCTCATATCAAAAATCCTCTGACATTGGGGGACACAAAAAATATTAATTGTCATGGAGTATTGGATTAATTTTGTCATGGAAGTATATTGGAGAGTGGATCAGCTGGAATGCTCTTAAGATTAAAGCAATGTAGGTAAGAAAAGATTAGCTCCAAGTAGCCTTCCAATTCACCAAAAATATCAATAATAAAAAGTCTCTCTCAGGATTTTGGAAGATATGCGAGATGGATCTGACAAGTGGGATTCGAAATCTTTGATGAAGAAAGGTTAAATCTTCATCATGTGGAGGCCCCTCCTTAAATGGATGCACCAAATGGAACCCCTATCTTTGTGAATAGGCATCATATTCATTCATTCAGGCACAAGAGCACTTAGCCATCATTCCCTCACGTCTGATTTTAGTTAACAATCTGTCAGTTATTGGCAGTTTTTCAAAACGTTAAAATATTGAGAACGCTTTAGGCGGATTTTAAGATGTGAACTATAATCAACTTTTATGGATAAAACTCGGCCAGAGAAATAAGAATCGGCGTATTACACGAAACGATTTTTCTTCCATTACTTGAAATCACAAGGAAAATTTAGCATATTCGTGGACAGGCCAGATAAATGAGAAAAACTGAAAGGGTTTGATTTTTTTTCCTTTAAATTTCTAAGGCAGCGCCTTGGTATGGGCCAGCGCTACGTACGTTCACAAACAACAGCTGAACAAAATTATTATTCTCTCTTTATATATTTAACCACACCTGTCAAGAACAACAAATTGACAATCAGCATATTTTTTGTCAGTTAAATTACAACAAAATGGCATAAAGAAGAAGTGCCCAGCGGTACCTCTCCCGTGGATTAATTTAATATCCTTGTTATAACATATCTCTCAACCCTGTTCTTTTTAGTCTGATGCTGACAAATTAATTATTGCTTGGATTGGGGAGTGGAGTGGCTCAGTGACTCCAGAGCACTGAGTTGCCATGCTGAAAATCCTGGTTCAAATCCTGCTGCGGGCAAGACTTTTATTTAGTCTGTTTGCAACCGGATATGGATCATATAGGATCTAGGAACCCTTTGGGGCTCACCCAGCCTCTATAAAATATTATAAAAATAGGGTACCCAAACTAAGGGGGAAAATCTGGCGGTTGACAGTCATCTCCTTGCAAAACCGTTCTCCATGAAACAGTACAGTCTCTCTACCAAGTACTGAACCCCAGACCCGTTCACGGTACAGTTTATACAGTTACGGTTGTGGTACAGATGTTTTTTTAGGATTGCTTATCTACCGAAAGATGTGTCCATTACCTGATTTCCGACTTTGCAACTTGTATGTCATTAAACAAGAATAGGTTCACCGTTTGTTCTATCAGACACTAACTGAACATAGTTGTTGCAGAACCTATACATGAAACTCGCTTCAAAATAAAAGAAGGCAGCGTAGCTCGTTATTTTCCTGACTTTGAACGCAGTGAGCCAAACCATAAAGCATGCAGTCCTCTTTCGTCCTAAAAAATAAAGAGCTGAACAGGACTCTTTGACAGAAGTTAGTCCTGAAAATTCTGGATGTTCTGATTCTAACTCTAAATCTTCAAGTAGTGTCGTAATGTTATGAGTTGCGAAACTACAGAATAAACGGAGATTCTATGAATTACATAGCGAAGGATTTTCAGTAATAAACGAGCAGTAGTACTTTTAATAACTATATATTTATTATACGGATTTCCTATTTTTATAAGCGGTAAATACTTTATAAGCAATACTATTTAACGTAGTATGTAAAATATATCTCAATATTGCTACAATGTACCGCTCAGGCGGTCCTAAGAAGTTGACTCTTGGCATAATCGCTCCCGCGAAGTAATGTTTGACAATATTTACACGGTACAGACGTGTAGTGAGAGGTGATTTTTTTAAAGATTAGCGATCTTATATAGATATAGACTTTTATTCATCATTCTATATAAATTTTTTCTTCTACCGAAATTGCAGGCAATAATGAATGCTCTGCTTTAATTTAATAAACAACAGTAAACAATTTATCAAGAATCATCAATCGTCAAGTGCTTTAGAAAAAGTTGTAAAATGCGGTTGTGTAATGAAGCTTCACTACCTTTCAAAGTAAATGGAGCTATTTGGAATATTTTTGTATGCCAAATCGATTTATTCAGTACGTCATCGTTTTAAGTGATTGTTTTTGTTTTGCTATGGACCGGGAATGCGTTGTTCTATGCACCTTCATTACAATAAAAGGATTAAAAATAAGATAATTAATTTGACAAGTCAGGATGACGATGAGATAGTTTTATACTTAATTTATACCACTTGTAGTTTAGCCGCACCTTTCTTTATAAGTTATAATGACCTATGACTGATACATTCGAAATTTAAAATTGTGTTATTTTAGAAAGTTGTTATCAAACCAGGAATTAAAATGAGCCATAAATATTTGAAAGATTTTGCAAAAGGTCCTCTGGATAGATATAGAAAATATGCTTCCTTTGATTGGAAAAAAATGGCTTTGTGTATGGAAGATGAAGAGTACCAAAATTTGAAAGTAAAAACTTAGTTATACTTGATGTTTATGATTTATTTTTTCCACATCTTAGGTATGATTAAGAATAAAATAGCTATATTATAGGTTAAGAAGGAATATGCAAGGTATTTAAGAAAGTTATCGCATTAAGGTTTGAGTATTTATAATCTTTAAATTTTTTTAATAGTGTTTATTTTTTTAGTTTCAATTTGTGTGTGTGTGATGTCATTTAAAGGTAACTGTTCCACAGGTTGTTGCTTTGAGTTGAGTTACAAGTTTTTAACTGTTTGTTTGTTTCCCTTTTAATATTTTCCAAAATTACAAGTTATAATGAGGTTTAGTATGGAATAGAGGATGTAATTATGGGAAATGTATATACCCTCGGTAATCATTTAATCTAGAAATGAACGTTTTAGCATATATATATATATATTTGGTGTTATATATATATACATATAACACCGAAATCTACTTATCTCCCTTAATTACATTTTCTTTTCCATACTAAAGCTCACAATAACTTGTATTTTTGAAAAAATATTAAAAACAGTTAAAACTTGTAGCTCGACTCGAAGCGACAACCTGCGGAATAATTAGTTTTTAAAATGATAAAGTACTAATGATGTGCTTGTAATTATTTGGATATTATTTTATTATGTACTGCGTTGTTCATCTTTATGACATTAGTAATTTGTTTGCACTTTTGATTTTAAAAAATTAGAAAGATCAATCAGGAATTTGGACCATACTTTTCTTGTATTAGAAAATAATGCCACAAGAACCCATTGTCGTTTGATGCAAATATATTTGAAAGTGTCGAAACCTTTGGGTAAATAAGTTCTTTAGTCAAAGCAAAAAACAGCCAGCTCAGAAGTACAGTTTTATTTTGGAATGAAGTAAATTTAATTATTTCACCTAATTAGGCCTGTGTTAACATTTCTTGTTCAGTTGATATCAATTTACTGCTCCCAGAAACCTAGAGAAGTGAGATGGGATGGAATATTGCGGCTCCATGGTGGGCCTTAGATCAATTCTGTTAAATTCAATTCCATTCCCTACTTTCAAATAACTTTTTCATTTTGTACTTTTCTTTGTTAGTATTGTTTGAATAGAGATATATCTCGAGTCATTCTGAGTTACAATAACCAATGTCTTTAGCTTGTTATGTTTTTCTTGATGTTCTTTCTTTGCTCTATTTTCTGAGCTAATTTCTGATAGAAAAAACCTGAACCTTCCATTGTTCTAAGTTTTCAATATGATTTTTAATCTTACCTTATTATTTATTTTCCTCCCTTTTGTTTTATCATTCTCTGGTTGTCTTTGACATTGTACCCAGCACATTACTTTAGTGGCATGTAATTCCAATTAGTGTTATCTTATAGATTTATTTTATACACTCTGTACGTGTTTGGATATTCTAAATTATTATTATTTTTTTAGTTTAAGATATGGGAGAAAATGAGAAGTGATGAAATATTTCAAAAACCAGCTTGCAATTTAAGCTCAGAAGCTCAAAAAAGTTTGACCCTGTTACAAATGAAAAAATTGAAGGAATGGGACTTATTACCTAGTGAAGAAATCTTCATGAACCCTAAAAAAGTAAATTTATTTGTTTTACATTTATTATGTTTTAAGCAATGTTGGAAACAGTTGGGGTGTGTGGTCAATGAATTATATCTTCATTCCTATTTTTTTTAATTGTTTAATTCTATTAAAATATTAATCTTTGTTGCCAAGCTTAACAATATCCCTTCTTATCTTCTATCTTGTTGGGCTAAGAATATTTTGTACTAATATAAAAATTAGATTAATAATATTATAGATACATTTTTATTTTTTTATTTTATTGGTTTTGTGACGATTCCTTTCAATTTCAAATATTACTTGATAAAATGCAAGTTAAACAATTAAATATTATGTTTTAATATATAAATTAGTAAGTTGGCAAAGAAAAAAAAAAGGTGTTTTTGAGTTCCTGCTTGGTTTAATATTTGTTTAGTTTCTCTGGTATGTTTTGTTTTTAGTACACATGTTTCTCCTCATCTCTATAATTTTCTCCCCCCAGATATAATAATAACTTACTATGTCATTTTTAATTGATGATATAAAATTAAGCTCTGTTATAAAACTTATTCATTTAAATTTTAATTAATTAACCAGATATTTTCCCTTTTAATTGTTGTCGTAGTCTAGGTTGTTTGTTTAAAGGAAATTTATATGGATCTTCAAAAGAGGTAATATGTCTTGTGAAAATTAAAATAATTATTTTTTTGTTCTAGGCTTCAATATTTAACAGTGCCTGTTTGTTATATAGTCCATCTTTATGCCTTAAATATACTCTTGCTTATAGTTTTGTACAAAACGCTATACTTGGGCTTGGGACTGATAAGCACATGGATCTTTATCATAGTCTATCTGATCCATTGACAAATGTAAGATTTATATTTTATCTGGAACGTTTTTATTTTATTTTATTTTGTTTGCTTCTATTTATCCATATATTTCAGTTTGTTGGTAGTTTTGCCCTAACAGAAATTTCCCATGGGACCAATACTAAAGCTATGCGTACAACTGCCCATTATGATCCTGTGAATGAAGAGTTTGTATTGAATACCCCAGACTTTGAAGCAGCTAAATGTTGGGTTGGAAATTTAGGTAAGTAATTTATAAAAAAAAAATATATATATATATATATATATATATTATACTATTTATAAAGCTAAAGATTTTGTTTGCATGACCTCAATAATGTCAGGAATTACTAGTCCATTTTGAAAAATCTTTTTAGATATAGTCTGACAATCTAGAAAACGTCCTTTTTCAGAACCAGAGAAAGGGGGGTGTGTGTGGTGGGGAGAAGGGAGTTCCCCTATCTGACTGAGGGTCGTCCTATTGAAGGGTTAAATAACACTAAAATTTTGAAAAAAAAAATACAAAAAGCCGAGCTTAAAACACAATAACAACAACATATCCAAAATGAAGTCCAAGGGTAGCCTAGACAAACACAAAACCATTATAATAACTCTAAAATAGAATGCAAAGATATAACATTAAGACCAAAATATTAATGTAAGTTTAGTAGATTAGATTGGTATTAAATTAAAAGTGCCACATGTAAAAAAGGAAGGATTCAAAAGTAGGATCATAACATACCAATGGAGGACAGTACACTATTATATATAGAGTGAAAAAAATCAGTTCTAAGGAATTTTTGGATACAAAAATCTCACAGATCTATGTGAGATGTCTGGGGAGAAAGCTTTTTATCCCCAAATTTTCATTTGACGCCAACTCCCACTGTTTCAGATAATCTAATCATGATGAATGATAGTATAATTAGGAATGGTTATAGAGCATATATTTGGGTTTGCAACAGGTTCCAGATAATTATGAAGGAAATATTCAAAATTTCCTGGGAGGGATCGGGAATCAACATGAAAGGACAGTAGAAAATTAATCATATATAGAAGATTAGGAATATGTTATAAGGGAACTAGCAGATATAGGATACAATAGTTTATTGGCTAACTAGTGTTACTATAAAGCTATGTCCACACTAAGAGACATTTTCCTGCCTATAGACGAGACAAACCTTAGTCCGTCTAAGCAACGGTCTCAGCAATGGCCTAAGATCAGCCTCATCTAGTCTAGCATCCACACGATTATTTGAGTTTCTAGACCAATCTTCATCAATACACCGTGGAGACCATTGCTTTTTGCGGAATGAGTTCTTGGTTTATGCTTATTAAAAATGAAAGAACGCAAAAATATAAACGTTGATGGTCGTGCCAACTTCTCGCTGAAGTAATACGGATTCCTTTGCCAATACGTTATTAATCCACAAGTACTGTCATAGTTTTCCTTATGCTAGTACTGACATCTGGTCACACAGTTTACCTGATTTAAAAATTCATTAATAAATACAAAATAAAATATTTAAACATTTTATTAGCTGTTATTACTTATATTAACCTTCTTGCATTTCCCACAATCAAAGAATATATATTTTTTCAAATTTCAGTAATAAATAACAAATGTGGTCAATGAAGGAAATAGTGAAAATCAAAAACAATTTATAATGACTATAATAATGTTGAATACTGCTCAGACTGGGCCGTGTCTCCTCTCTTTCCATGAAGTCTCCCATTCAGATAGGGGGACCTTAGACCAGCAGTTTTGGTCTCAGCAATAGGGATTAGTCTCAGCGGCGGCTCCGCAACCATCTAGCGAGACCAGCTTAGACCACGTCTCTGAGACCAGGTCAAGCAACAGTCTAATAGTGTGGACATAGCTTCAGAAAAAAGAAAGTTCTGTCGTAAAAGAGAAAATTCTATTCTAAAAAATTTTATAAGACTAAGAAATGAAAAGTTGTAAAAATAGGTACTTAACAAACTTAAAAATAAATAATAGAATAGGGGAAAAAAAAGTCAACCCTAACATATGACGGATTAATTCCAGTAATTTGAAGAAGAAATTGGTTCGGGTGGAGGTCAAAAATTAATCCCATAAATATTGATATATTTATATTGTTTTAAACAGGTAAAAGTGCTACAGACTGTATTGTGTTTGCTAAACTGATAACACCAGATGGTAAAGATTGTGGGCTACATGCTTTTCTTGCACCTGTGAGAGACCCTGTAACACTTGACTGGTATCCAGGAATCGTTGTTGGTGATATGGGAGAAAAAATTGGTTTAAATGGTGTTGACAATGGGTAAGCATATTTTCTAATTAACTTTATGGAATATTTGTTAAGCTTATTAATTTGTTTTTTTTTTCTTTAGATTTATTATGTTCAACAAGTACAGAATTCCTAAAGACAATCTTATGAATAAAACTGGGGATGTTACCTCTGATGGTGGTTATATTACTCCATTCAAGGATCCGAAGAAAAAATTAGGTACACTTAATATTATTATAGCTAGTGGTTTACGTTTGCTTCCAGTAGGCTCAAATGGGATATTATTAACTCAATATTTTATGAATTTCAAATATTTATAAATATTGCTAAATAACGTGAATGTACTAATCATGTTAATCTAAGATCATATTTATTTTTATATAAATTTAAATATAAAAAAGAAATATTTTAATGCTTTACATTGTTCATTGCCAATTTCCTCTATTTTGTGGTAAATATATAAATTATTTCTGTTAGTGTTGTAAGTAGGGGTAAGGATAGCTCAATGTCTTGGTCGCTGAGTTGCTGCAGTGAAGATCCCAGACTAAATCCAGCTATGGCAGATGAATTATTTAATCTGTTAACTACCAAGTTCCATGGTCAGACACTATGGGATCTGTTAACCCCCCTGAGGCTCATCAAGCCATTATGAAGTGGGCACTCTTAATGAGGGGATTAACTTGGTGGTTTAGTGTCGTCCCCAAATCACCTCCCTGCTTAACCATTGGCTTAGATACAGTATTTGAACTTAAAACTTTTATAGCCAGTTACCTTCTGCACCGAGTAGCCACTCCTATTGGCCCTGAAGATGACCTACACAGTAGGTCGAAACGGCGGTTTATACTTATTTGTTGTGTAATTTTTGACTGGACCCCCAACTATTTCCATCCTACATTAGTACCTACCAGTCAACGAATTTCTTTCCTACATGAATAACATGAACCACAATAAACGGGGCCAAAAACAGAACTTCTCTTCTATATCTTCACTTCGTAATACTAGAATTCAAGACCAAAATTCTCTGCCTACTACATCCCGACCTCTTCATCTCGATCTTTCTTCTTCACGAAATCACCCATGCTCTACCTACCCCCCTCAACATCGCACTTCTAGTTTCTCGTCTTCTAGCCATCACCAGCCTTCGTCACACTCTCCGCAACAATGCTCTTCTTCAAGATTACATCTTACATCAGCTTCCTCACCACAACGCCACTCTTCTTCTCTCTCTTCTCACTATATCTCTTCTAATTGTCATAACTTTCCAAACTATGATGGAAATGCCTCCCCTCCTCTCATCACCACTACTCCCCCCCAAAATTTATCCTTCTCATCTATAAAATCTTCATTTCCAAACCTAAAATCCCACATCAACCACCTATGCTCCCTGCACAAACATTTAGCTCATCACTTAGAACAACGCATTTTCCTCCTTAAATGCCGATCCAACTCCGTTTTTCCAAACTTCATAACCAATGCCCTTAATCACTTCACCACATCAAAATCCCTAAATCCCAATTTACAAAATTTCTCACTAAAATTTTAAAAATCTTTACTGAATCTCAAAATACAGGAGAATATACAACAAATCCACTCTCTAAATCTATGTATTTCTGCACTCACCCAATTTTTAACCAGTCACCTTACCCATGACCACATGAATAACCTTTCCGCTCTTGTAACATCCACTTTCACCACACACAGGTCTTGTAATAAAATCCACAGGCCAGTTACCTTCTGCACACCGAGTAGCCACTCCTATTGGCCCTGAAGATGACCTATACGTGGAAACGTCGGGACACATAAAATATAATAGGTTTATACTCATTTGTTGTGTAATTTTTGACTGCACCCCCAACTATTTCCATCCTACATTAAAACTTTTATGGGTAGTAGTCATACAGGTTTTTTTTTTGCTGGAAGAATTGACTATAGATGGAATTATAATAAATTGGTCTCAGTGAAGGGAGAAGGGATTGTACCAAAAGAATAAACAAACTAATGAAGCTTATTTTTCATTTAATTAGAATTTTAATATAATGAGATATTGCTATTGGTCAAAATCGGAGTTAATTGAGCATGTATTGATCATGGTTTGTTAGTAAATAATGATTACTGTTTCATGGGATCATTTCTTTGCCATAGTGACTATTTATTATGTTTTTAATTTATTTATAGTATTGTTTTTTGAGAGAGAGATAATTTTTCATCTCTTTTCTTTGATAAAACTTATTACTTTAATTAGTGTGATTAAACTATAAATATAAGTTATAGGTGAATGAATTAAGATTATTTTTTTTGGTGAAGCCTTGATCAAATTATCTTTCATACAAAATATTAACAAATAAATTCAATATTGAATACTTCTGATTTAAAAACTTGAAGCTGCTCTAGTTGCCTAAATTTATTATAATTAAATATCAGATTTAATAAATATTTTCAGGTGCTTCACTTGGTGCTTTATCAGCTGGAAGGATTTTTATTGTCTCAATGGGCAACATTTACCTTACGAATGCTGTCGTTATTGCCACAAGGTATGCAGGTGTCAGAAAACAGTTTGGACCATCTTCGGATGAGGAATTACCAATTATTGAATATCCTTTATTAGTAAGTTTATACATTTATTGGGTTTAAAGAAGATAAAATCCTTATTATTTAGTAGCATTAAAATTAATATTTGGCTGCCAACTTAGATGGTGTTAGTTGGCAGACAAATATTTAATAATTATTAAGCTACCAGAATATAAATAACTCATTTGACAATAAAGAGCTAATAAACTTTTTGACATTGGCAATGACATTTTAGTATTAATGTCCAACAAACCAATTTTTTGTTGAAATTACACTTTATTCATTTGGACTTCACAGTTCCACTTTTTCCCGAAGCTGTCACTATTAATTTTATCCCATAATTGATGTTGCAATGTTCAAATGATATTGTGTTACTTCTGAAATGTTAATTTTCCTTAATAAAAATGTTGTTAAAGTTTAATTTTATGTCTCAAATGATTAAAATCTTGCATATTGTCACATGAAGATCATAGTCATTCCACATTTGTGATTTTTAATGGCAATATGCGATATTTATGTCAAAGAATTATTAGCAACTACTGTTAAGAATATTTTTGTAATTTTGATTCTGGACTGTAATCTTCAATCTATATTTGGTCACAATTTTATTATGAAAACTATGAACTAAAAATTAAAAAAATTGATATCCATAGATATTGTTTTAATGTGAATTATTATTATGAATAAATTTATATTCTGTGCTTACTGGTAATTTTATTTTAGAGGGCCAGGAAAATAATCATTTAAAGGTAAGCTCTCACACAAATGTAATTATTGTGTGCTTATTTCTAAGTGTTTTAACTTTTTTTTTCTCTTACGCCTTCTTAACCTTTTGGAAGAAATAAATATAGTATATTATTTATGTTTACACATATGTAGTTGGGTGAACTTCCTTTGTTTTATTTATATATTTTATTTTCCATTTTGTCCAATAAAAGTTCTTTCAATTTTGAAACTTGCAATAATATTATAATTGGGTGTTTAAAAAAAAAAATTACCCTTTTTCAAATTCAAGATTTCAAAAGACTAAACATTTTAATCCTATTTAATACTTAACAGAACTTAATAATCCCTTGAGAGCATTCTTTAAGCTTGTTTAATCCCATTTGACTTCTTCAAAAAAAGCTGTAGTATAGTTATTTGTTATAAAGAATAAACATGACATTGTCCTACAAAATTCTCGTAATTTTAAGGCATTACTGGAAAAAAAATTTCACACCCGCTGAAGCAACTCGTGAAATTATTAAATATAAAGGAAAAGGTGTCCTTGACCAGTGCTCCGCGCGACATTGTTTTGAAATATTTAGTAGTAGAGATACGACGTTGGAAAGGAAGAAGGGCCCTCGGCGACCATTAATGGTAATTGATGAGGTTCTGCAGAAAGCTGTTGAGTCAAATCCATCTACAAATACTCGCGAACTGTCCTGGGAGTGTGTTATGTCAAAAGACACTGTTAGTCGCCATCTACGCTCAATTGCGAAGGTGAAAAAGTGCTGTAGACTGGTCCCTCACAAAATTACTCCTGAGTAATCAGCTAAGAGGTTAGACCTTTCTGATAATGATGATTTCAAAACCCTTCTGATATGAGAATTTACCAGAAGATTGTCACCTGTGATGAAAAGTGGGTTTACTGGCAAAATCCGAATACCCATAAGCAATGGCTAGATCGCGATCAACCTGCTTTTCTGGTTGCTCCAAGGGAGCAATTTGATTAAAATCCATGCTTTGCGTTTTTTGGAATTTTTAAGGTCTTATTCTTCATGGAATAAAAATTTGTTCCTGATGGATGCTCCATTAATTCTGAATTCTATCACGAACAACTGGAAAGATTGTATGCGAGGTTGTCAGAGTGTTATCCTGCTTTGATCAACCGAAAAGAAGTTTTATTCCAACAAGATAATGCTCGTCCTCACACTTCCTGTCAAACCAAAAGAAAAGTTTAAAGAACTTCAAGGGTTCGAACTCCTGCGTCATCAACCATATAGTCCAAATTTCACACCTTTGATAATTTTGCGGAAGTTGAAATTGCAGTCCAAGAGTTCTTTGACAGCCATCCCAAGGAATGGTATCAGTGTGGATCGAACAATTGGCTAATGAAGGTAGATTAAAATGGACCACACTTTGAGTATTAATTGTATTTTATATCAAAGAATTAATAATACAAATATTTGGTTGAAAAACAGTCATTTTTTTTTTTTTATACACCCTATTATATGCATACTGATTTATTCATATATGCATGTGTGTGTAAGTTTTTGTTTATGTGTGTACATGCATGTGCTTGTGTATTGGTTTTAGCATCTAGAAAGATGTTTTAGAGAATTTTATACCATCTAACCTTTGGAAGGAATTAGTGGTACTTTTTGTTTTTAACTTGTTGACTAAAAAAGTTAATGTGATATTTCTTAAGCAGTGCCGTTTCCAGGGATTGAAAAATCCATAAGGTTTTTCCTTTCTAGTATTTTTCCTATTATTAAGAGATTTATAATGATTGAATTGCTGTGAAATAGAAGTAATAAGTTAAATCTGTAAATAAATAATTATCTTTTATAAGTAAATAAAATAAGTAAATTCTCTTTTCAGCAATGGCGCTTGTTCCCTTACATAGCATCCGTATATATTCTAAAATACTTCAGCAGTTACTTTCAGGATATTTTCATTGAATTCCTCCTGAAGTACTTTGGTGATAATAGTAATGAAAAGGTAAGTTAACTTAAAATTCATTTTAATTTTCTAATTAATTCAACTTTAAAATATATTTTATTAATGAATATGAATTTTTTGGATTGACTGAAATCCTTCTTAAACTAAGCTAAAACTACCTCATGCAATTTTATAAATATTACTTGTATATTAAATAGTTAATTTTACAATGCCTTTAAACATTATAAATCTTGAAAGTATTTTTAAATTACTTTGTTTCTTTTTGATAAAAAAAACTCTATATTTTACCTTTTTTTTCTTTATTAAAGTTCTATGGCTTATAAAAATATAATAATAGTAAATAAGATATAATAGCACTGGATGCATTTTTTAATAACTATACTATGACTTGTAGTACATTGACTATCCGATAAATTATTTCATGTGTAGTATTTACAACATTTTTAAAAATTAATTATTATTACATTATATTTGAGGTAGGCTGCAATGGGAGCTGAAATTCATGCTTTATCTAGTGCGGCTAAACCAGTGTCAGGATGGGTAGCTAAGGATGGCATTCAAGAATGTAGAGAAATATGTGGAGGCCATGGTTATCTGTCAGGTTAGATTTTATAAAACATTAATTTTGCTGATTGATTTTCTTTTATGTATAATCAAAATAATTGTTTACATTTGTCAGATTAGTTAACTTTTTTCAACCTAGCTAACTTAAGTCATAGGATAATTATTTAAATAAGATAAAAAAGAGTGTAATGAAGCTGATTGAATGAAAAGAATGTTCAAATCTGAAGAAGAAAAAAATGTTAGCATTATCTTTTATTATTATTACAAATAATACAATATTATATTAATGCACTGAAATGTGACTCAGACAAACTATAATAATTAATAGTAATTAATAATAAATATACCGATCGAGGATCGGTGAGGAGAATGGATTTGTCTGACTTGGATACGACCCCAGAAAGCTCAGTGGTTAGATCACTGCACTAGAGATGCAGACGACCCGGGTTCGAATCCCGGCCAGGACAAATCTTTTCTCTTCAAAATAAAAATATTTATTATAATTAACAATATTGCCAGCCATAGTTAAAATATTTACTACGTTAATTAAAAAAAAAAGTTGACTGTCAAAAGTAAATTTCACTTTAAATTAATTTTCTAGAATAGGAATGTTGTTGGCCAGAAGAAGATTGAATGACAATTGAACAAATTCTATCCTGGATTCTGTTGTCTTAGGATTATGGGTTATAAGACATTTTTGTTGCCTCAAGGTTGAAGTTTTACTTTGTTCTTAATGAAATTCTTTGAGTCCTTTAAATTAAAATGTATCATTTTAACCCAACACTACAGTCCATCTGACATTAAAACTGATATTTTGTTTTCATCGAATTAATAATAATCGAGTCAGTTTATATCTATTTTCATGAATTTTACATTTGTTTTAGTGGCTGGATTTGGTGATCTCAGAAACAACAACGATGCAAATCTTACATATGAGGGAGACAATAATGTTTTGATTCAACAAACTAGTAATTGGCTTCTCCAGTTGTGGTCTAAGAATAATTGCAAAGATTTTGGAAACACTCCTTTAGGGACAGTTGAATTTCTTTCTAGATGGAGAAATATTATGGCAGAGAAATTTACAGCCACTAAGAAATCAGAAATAATACTTCCAGCAAGTGAGTTTTATCAATTCTTCTGATTAAAATAAACAATATTTTAGTATTATGAAGTTTGTATAAAAATATTGTAGCACATTGCATGTATAACTATTCTATACAACATAAATGACAAAGAAGTCAGTTAATATATTTAGATGTGCATGTCCAAAACAACTAATAAAACTCAAATCTGTTATTAATATTCTGAAAAGTTCATAAAGATTAAGGGTAGACATTTTAGTTATTTCTCACTTGCAAAATCAATTAGTTACAGAACTTTTAAAAGTCACACTCAATTATAAATGTGAAAACTGGCAGCTAAATTAAGGAAAGATTAACACTTTAAGGTTTCTGTAAATATAATATTTCTTAGAATATTGGACTAAAGTAGGATGTTTCCTTAAGAGAATCTATGCTGCTCCATAATGTTCATTAGTATTCACATTGTGAAGGTAGACGTAATTGAAGTGTTACTATTGTGGAAAATGCAAAATTAGATTTGATAATTATCTTTCCAACATTGTTGTGTCTTATTATCGTATATGAAAGATTCAAAATCAAATGTATGGATTTCAGAAATTTTTAGGGGTGATAAAACAATTATTCCATTTTTCAAATCTCAATTTTAAAATACAGTTTTAATTTTTTCCCTATGTCATCAGAATTATTTTCTGACTTGGCAAGTCCAGTTTAAAATTAAGGATTAGAAAGAAAAAATACTTAACTAATTACAATAATGTTTTAAATAAATTATAGAAGAAGTATATAAACACAGAGGTATAAGTTGTTTCTTTAAATTATAAATTTAGACGTATTTAGTGATTCAATAATCACATATATTCATCTTTGTATGTTATTTTAATTTGAAATTTTTTTAGATTTACTGAAAATGTATGAATGGTTATTAGTATACTTGTTACAAACAACTTATTCAAAATATGTGAAACTGAGTAGTACTGAAGATAATGAGTTTAACTTAAAAATGAATATACAAGTTTACTATGCCCGGCCCTTAGCTCTTATTTATTGTGAAGTAAGTAAACTGTTCATTTGTTGCTACGATTATTCCAATAGATATTATCATTTTGTAATGAACGCTTTATTTTAGCATTTTATGGTTAAAAAATTCATAGAATTTGCTAACACACAAGAAGGGTCGATAAAAGAGGTTCTGCTAAAATTGGCGTCACTGTATGCAGCATGGAACCTTGAAAAAAATTTTGTATATATGTATGAAGGTATTAAACTTTTTTGTATTTATTTTTTGCGATTGGTCAATATTATTTATAAATTTAATAATAGAAAATTAAGGATTTTTCAAAAGCATTTACAAATTATATTGACAGAAAAAAGATGTTATTTTGGAGTTTTCACCGTTTTTCTCATATGAATTTAAGTTGAATCATTTCTCTGTCAAATCTATAATTATATTTAAAGGTATTAATTACTAAACTGCATACATTATAAAAGTTACTTTAGAAAAAATTTTTGAAGAAAATATTTATAATAAAATAATGGCATGCAACAATTCTGTGGTCAATTAGCAGAATATTTTTAGTTATTTTTTTCAAATTTTTTTTTAGTAACTTTACAAACTAAAAAATGTTTATACTGATACTGTGATACTAATTCTATTCACGATTTTATCTAAAAGTCAAATGATTTATATAACATAAATAAATACGTTTAGTTACAAGCCGTGACTACCAGGTTTCTTGGTGTTTCTAAAGAGATTAAATCTGAAATGGACATTATTTTGGCTCTTTGGGATGACTGAGTGGCGACTTGATTTATTATGTAGTAATCTGATTTGTAAAACCCAAATAAAGATTTCGAGAAATTATTTGAATAAATTAATCAACATATACAATTTAATAACTATATGTTTCTACAATATTATACAAATATCGACTGATAACATAATTGCTGTTTACATATTAGGTGGCTTTATTTCATCTCGGGAAGCTGCTCAGAATTTACGAGAAGGCATTATTGACCTGTGTGAAAGCCTGAAAAATGATGTTGTTCCGCTGATTGATGCTGTTGCTCCACCAGATTTTATACTTAACTCTCCATTAGGATGTTCCGATGGAAATGTAACTATTATATTTATTTTCTACCATAATTGACCAAAATTGCATGAATTAAAAATAATCAAATAAATTAAAAATTGTATGACATCTAATAATTAGGGTTAAGATATGATGAGGTCATATAACATGACCTCTGAATCAAGAAATTATTGTGATCTGCAAATTAATGTTATTTTTTGTTGTGATAGTTATCCACCTGTAAGTATACTTAATGCATAGTCACAGACTGAACTGTTTTGTGAATCATAGGGTTGGAAATTTCCATAATAATATTTGTTAACTTCATTTTCGAATGTATTGTGCTTTTTTTTAGTTCAAACTTTTATTACAGGTATATAAACAGCTGCAAGCGGCTTTGTTTCAATCTCCTGGAACATTTACAAAACCAGAATTTAACAAAATTTTAAATTCAAAACTCTGAATGATGTAAGTAATGTTATAAATACTCATCAAGTTATTGAAAGATTTAATTATGTTTGAGTTATATAAGGATCATTCTACCAGAAACTGACAATTTTTAATTTGATTTTTGAAGTTGTGATCTATTTTATTTTGTTTATTGAAACATTATTTTGCATGTGGATAGTAAATCTATATAAAAATAATGTAAATTTCATGATTTATATAATATAAAGCTTTTTTTTTTATTGACAACTAGCTTCAAAATGACCTTTCTAAAGTAGCAGTATTGATGATAAAACTTGAATCAGAATGATTATTATTATCATTGACAGATTATTTGTTCAAGCATTTTTTTTCTACAGAAAAAAATTATTAATCTGGAAAAATCTATTCAAACCATAGTAATAAAATATTGACTAAATCAAAAATACTCAGCTCATCAAATTATCGCTTCCTGGTAGAATAAGAAATAATAAAATTTGTATTATTATTAGTCAAAATAGCCATTTTTAAAAATATGTTTAATTTAATTCAAACAAATCTCTATTGAATATTATAAATTTTAAAAAATTTATTATAATTTTCAGTATGTCAGTAAATACGCAATCCAAAATATCAAATTGTTTATAATGGTGAAGCCATAGGAAAAAGAAGAGGAAGTAAGCTCAAAATATGAATAAAGCTTGTAAACATTTTCTGGGAAGGTGATGGTATTGAGCAGGCACTTTCAATGTGAGATTCATTAAACACAATTTGCACTTCAAAAAAGATTTTATGAGCGAACAACGAGCTTCAAACAATGAAACTATTTTATCCAAATTTTTGGAACTATCCTGATTTTTTAGATCATGTCTTAATTTTTTGGGAGTAACTAAGCAACATACATTTATTCCCATTTTTATATTTGAAAAAACATACTCATTCAAATTTTATCAAAAACTGAAAAGTTATTGTATATTTGAGTATGTAAGTCTATATTCAAATTATGTTAATTTCATATTTTATATGAATTCAAATAAAGTATTTTATTTACAATTGGTTTTCTAATTTTTTTAATTATTCCTTCTTCCAGAGTTGTTATTGTTTATAAAAAATTAACCCTGCAGGGATATAAAACTATATAAATATCCAGTCTATGTATTAGATCTACTCAAAACCCCCATAATTATTTCCTATAGGCTATGAATGTATATAAAGCGAATCACACCTTCCACCAGTGAAAAATGTACTTTGTTTTGGAAAAAATGATACTTAATACTCAATTCACATTTTGGAGACTGCCTGACCTCTTTGAGTGCCTACTTTAAACATTTTGGTAAAAGCATTGAAAGTTGAATTCAAAAGTCACATAAATATGATTACCGTAATAAACTTAGACATCCCTGTAATTTAAAGATGTGATTGGAGGCAAGGGCATTATGTCTATAACTATACTTCTAGCAAAATTTTATATCTTATAAACCGTTTGATATTCATAAAACAAATGTATTTATACAATACTCAGTAATGATTCTATTGTATTAATGAAAGAGGAAGGAATCCAGATGGCCGTTGTAAAATTCTTATGAATCTCACTAGCTGGACAAATGTGCAGGTGGGTCATGGTTTGGCCACACCTGTTCCAAAGGATATAGGTTGAGTATTTATACTCCAAATGATTAAGCAGTTATCTACTTCCCAGATAAGAACTGCCTTGTTTTTTAAAATGTAAAAACTGTTTTTTGCTTTAGTGTCTTAATTATCTTTTTTTTAATGGTGTATCATTTTTACTATCGTATATTACTTCAATAATAAATTAGTGGGTATGGATGAGCTATTTATTTTTTGTAAACACTAAAAGATCGATTAAATTTCATGAGACCCTTCACGATAAAAAAAAATTATTGACATTTATATTTTAATTAACAGAGATTAATTAAGTATTCCAAAAGATTTTTATTATTTAACAAATTTATTCGTAAATTAATGGTTGACATTAATATCATGAAACCAAAATTCGAAAAAATTTTGAAGATATTAAATGACCGCTTTCAAGAAAAACTACACAGACATCCAAACCCGTTAATAGAACGAATGGCCTCTGCTCTCATGCCAGAGAACACTAGGAGGAGATTAAAAAGAACGTGGATGAGGGATTTGTTACTATAGGAAATTAAATCAAGCCAAGGGAGAGGTACTGCTACTGGGTACTGTTTTTCTTCATGCCATTCAAGTCTCCACTTTAAACAGTTATAAAGGCTCTAGTAACAAGGCATATACCTGGATAGTGCTCCAAAACTCTAGCTTCTCTAGGATACTTTTCAGCAATCATAAAAAAAAAAAATCGTAAATTTTATTTTTTAAATATTTTTATTTTGAAGAGAAAAGATGTGTCCAGGCCGGGATTCGTACCCATGTCACTAGTGTGGAGCTCTAACCATACAAATAATTAATTAAACTAGTTAAATATTAATTTAGATAAATTAATTAATTAACAATTAATAAAATAAAATATACTTAAGTTTTATTACTCATTTTTAATTTTATGCCTTGATGTGATTTTTCCCAGATGCCTATTAAAAAACAATTGCAGGAATTGCCTTTTTTAGGTTAAATGGATGTGGAATACCTTTGAATATACCAGAATCTCTAGGACTTATATATTTTATGGGATTAAGAAGAAATCAGCTATTAAGGTTGAAAATTAATAAAAGTTTTATTGGTAACAACTATACAAATCAGCATCAGTCCATTAATAGACTTTTATTTAAATATCATCAGTCTATATATATCTTATTTTTTACCTTATGTCATTTTGTTTATCGAATTTAAATGTATTGGGTTTTGTAAACACTAAATACATTTTGTATATTGAAAAATAAGGGAGAAATAAGCGTTGACCAGTAGGATTTATGTCTTAAACTAACATACTCTTGGTATCGATATCTGTCAAATTCATATGTTATTGTATTCAATGTTCTTTATTTAAATAATGGAATTATCTATTTTTGCTTTTTTATTTACATAAATAAAAAAATTTATTAAAAATTTAATGATCTTGAAAACACAACCATTTTTTCTTTAAATATTCAAGATGTGCTGGAATTCCATTCATATCAGTTGATATAGGAATGTGCCAAATACCTTCCTTTGTTTGGTGAACACTCTGTGAGTACTTTACAGGGTCCTTAAAACAAAAATCAAAATTAAATAAATTAAAAAAAAAAAATAATTAGTGGCAGTAAAAATATTCAGAATATATTTAGTAGTAATGTACATCCAGAATTTATACAGTGCCACTAATGTTCAGAATAATCTGCAATCAAATTTAACTATTAACACATTTATTACTTTTGAACTTTATACTATAAATTAACATTTCTAGGTAATTTTAAATAATATTTAATTAATATAGCCAATGACTCTCTAGTATATAAAATAGACTTTCACAATATACTGCTTTCATAAGATATATTTTCAATAGACAGAAAAAATATATATGATATAACAATAACACAACCATAAGGAGTTCGAGTAGTTTGAAGAATTATACAGTTGGAACAGAGGGGGTTGGTCTGGAGCTAGTAAAAACTTAGTTATAGCAGAAACATTAACTTTAATTTATATGGATCATATTTTTTATAATAATAAAAGTGTTTTATATTGCATACATTCTTGTTTTATTCTGCAGAATGTGACACAATGAAATAAATTAAAATTCCTTTACTCCGCTAACTATGACATCGTTACCTCACTGAATATTTTATTAAAATTAAATAAATTGCAGAATAAGAAAATTGAAGAACTTGCAATGCATCGAACCATTTTTGTGTAGGGGTTTTAAAGAAATAGTACCTTTCATATATTGTAAACCTTGTAAATGAACTTAGTAAACTGTAAGACCTGCTTTTTGATAAAATGCTTTACATTGTCGGTATATGAGGATAGTGTTCAGTATGAATCTAATATAAAGATAGCAAGGAGGTTCATGACCCTGCAAAAAATCATTCAGGTTAACTGTAAACAGTATTGAATAAAGTAATAGACGAGTCAGGACCAGTCATCGGGGTGTAATGCCTTAATATTAATAATAATAATAGACTAAACTACTTTTGTGGGAGACAACATGTCAGATTGATTAGACAGAATTAACAGGGTTGTATTATGACATCATTAATGGAAAGTTATTACTTTTATATTAGCAGAATTGGAAAGTTATTGCTAAGATCGATATCAGTTCTGATTCACCCCACGCTGCGATAAATTGGAGTGCTAGACACTTAAAGTGTTGTATTTTACACAATGTTTCCAAAGGAAGGTGAAGTAGCAATGCACTCAGTCCGAATGTTCTTGTTGAGATATTGGTGTATTTATATAATTTACTTATAAGGTGAAATACAGTGGATAGTTTTACTAAAAGGCCTAATGATGTGGTGTAATCAAACCAGTAATAATTAAAATAACAATTATTAGGTTTAGGATCTAAACGTTAAAAGATCCTGCGGGTTAAAAGCGTTGATTAAAATATGATTATGATAATTGTATGGGAGTGGGTATGGTTCAGTAGTAGAGCACGGTGTTGCTGTGCCGAAGGTTCTGGGTTCAAATCCAGCTATGGCAGATAATTTATTGAATCTGTTACTAGCCCGGGATGGACCCTGTAGGATCGGGAGACCCTCCTGGAGCTCACCGAGCCTTTATAAAGTAGGTATTCTTAATTGGAGAAAAAAATCTGGTGGTTGAGGGTGATCTAGGACAAATCACCTCCCTGCACAATCGTTGTCCTAGAAGCAGCACAATTTCTACGAGTACTGAACCCAAGACATGGGTTGTTGTGGTACAGTTTTATTTAATATTAAGAATTATTATTTAAACTTTCAAGTAATGCTTACCATTAGAGAAATCTTTCCATTTTTACTAGCATACAAAAAGTAATATTGGTGTTTCTGTTGCCATTTCGAAAAAATAGACATTAATTCAGAATCTTTCAAAAGAAACTTGTGGCTTCTCATTTGATCTCTTGAAACAAAAGTTGTTCCTAAGCCAAAGTGCATTGTTGCATAAAGAAGATATGGATCATCAGTAGACCTGTAATATAATGCTTATAGAACTTTAAGCAAACAGTGGTAATTAGATTTGTATGCATTTGTTTCAAGTATATATTGTGAGTAACTCATTGGTATATAATATTTTATAACAATTACATTCAAAATCCACAAAAAAGTACCAAATATTTTGTCTCACTTACACATTAGTATGGAAATGAGCATAAACAGATTACAAAATAAGACCAGACTAATGATTCTCACTAAAACTATATAATTTCTGGCTACCTCAATACCAACCTCCTTAGTATTCACTAGTGTATAAACTTAGTATTGAGGTATATAAACTTAAATATTCATAAAGGCAGCCTTTACATAGAAAATCTCAACTTCTCTCAACATTGCACCATCTACCACCAATCACCGCATGTGATTGATTAAGTACAGAATCTTCTTTCCTCCTCCCAACTACCTGTTCCATTTATGTCCTCTCATAAGATAGTCCAAATATCATATAATATCCCCACTCCCAGCAATTCTCCTTATACATAACCTTCCAGAACCTAGGTCCAATCACCCATGAATCTGGGTGAAATATATTCCTGGTCTACCATTTGTTTCTTTCTTATCTCCAATCTAGTTAGTATCCATGATGCCCATAAAACAAACAAGAATATTTGAATTCCTCAGAAATAGAAAAACTAAACCGAACTGGTTTTAGGAAGCAGACATGAAAATGCATGGATACAGGATACGCTTAAGGATGGAACTGCCAAGAGCATAACGCATGACGCGTGACTATAGAGTATGGTTTGAGGAAAGAATGAACCAAACAATGAGGAAAGGAGGAGGATGCTAGAGAGGATGAAGCAGGGGGAAAAATTGTGGAACAAATACTGATGATTGATCCAGCAGAATACCCCAAATATCCATGAAACTAAAAAAACAAGCTATTCATAATCAACCAAAATAATAGAAAAGTGTTTTAATGTTAAAAAAACTTCTTATAACATCAATTATTTCAAATACAGTGTAGCGGCTGTATCCTCCACAAAACTTCCAGTTAGTCCTGTCAAGAGGGAGTTGATTTTTCATTACATATTACAGAGCTATGGAATAAATTTTAACCCAACTGCCCTTGAACGGAGAGACTGGTGAATTGTACAAAAGGAGCTAAGATGGAGTACATGTGTGTTAAACAATATTTTAAGTACAAAAAAAAAACATACTTATTATTAAAATATTAATCCTCTAGAAAAAAAATAAGTCTATTCTGAATGAAAACTCACACATTATCTACTAGGAAGAGGGAAGAATTTTGTTTGATATAATCCATACTAGTTTTAGGCCATAAGTTCATATGTTTTCTTCCAAGAACCATAACTTTCTTAGAAAGATTAATGAAATGTTTAACTACACTGCAGAGCTGAAAATAAATACAATTAAAACGCCGGTAAATAATAAAAGTAATTTTTAAACACCAAATTCTAAATTACCACTCCTGCAGACAGTTGAGGGTTGTGATTCCTATGAGTTGGAGAAAGAGCTATATTTAAACCATCAAGAACAACATCCACATGCTCTATTCTTTCAAGAAAACTAAGGAATGAATTAAATTCCTGTGGTTTGGTTTTATGAAATATGTCTTTTCCAATTAATACAGGATTTAAAAATTCAACCCTCAATTTTTTAAATTCAGATTCAGTAATCGTTAGTGGATTTAGTTGACGAAAACAAGATTGGCATATCCCTCTATAATAGAGATACATCATGAAAAATATTAATCATAACTAAATAACATCTTATTTTCATATAAGGTAAAAAAATCTATAATAAACCTTTTATCTATAGTAGTTATTTTCGAGTATTTTGTGCTTTTGTTGTGTTGGTTATAAAGAAATAACAATAATGTTGTAACTTCTTCAGATGGATGTAAATCATGTTCTTCAAAAAACTTGAGTAAGTCATTGAATGCTTTTTTACTAAATTTCATTGTACATAACCAACTATTGTAAACGCTAGGTAAGGGTTTTAATTTATTGCCCACCATTTCATGCATTAATTTCCAACCCAAATCTATCTCGTCATTACAAAATGCTGCTTCAATAATTGCAGAATACATCTTGGTGGAGGGAACTGAGGTAAAGCGGGCCATGTCTAGTAGCTTGAGACATTCCTTCCATTCTTTACAAATGGACAAACCTAGCATTACATTTTCACAAGTTTTATGGTCCAATATTTCATATTTACTAAGCAATTTTATATATAAATTGAACATAAGGGATTTTTCAACTTCAGAACATTCTTCTTTGCAATCATAACACAATCTAAAAAATTTACCAATTATACCAATGTTGGTAATACCAAGGGTCTGAAGATGTTCAAAATAGCTTTTACCCAATTGAAAAGCTTTTTCATTGCCACATAAACCAATAAATATAGCGTCAAAATTGACTTCATTTACATGGTTTCCTTGGGCAATAACAGTTTTCTTCAAAGTTTCAAAATCACACATAGACAGTTGATTTTTATATTCTCCTATGGCTTTAGTCATAAACAGAAATTGTCCAGGTTTAGATAGGTTTTCTGAATCATCAATACCATGACTTACCCTTCCTCTGCTTTTAAAGGAAAAAGTTCTCATACAAGTTAAAACCTCTGAGTTATTATTAAGACCTACTATAGTTTTGTGAAGAGACATTTCTTTCCCAAGGACTAACCTTCCATTCCAAAAATGCTTCAAAACCCAAATCCATCTTCCCTGATTTAATGCCATGATTTTTTACTAAAACATCAAGCAAACTAAAAATTTAGAACTCAGTTCAGTAAAATCAAATTCAACTTTAAAAATAAAACAGGTAGCTGCATTGTTTTACATTACAACATAATCAAGAAACTGAATAGAGTAAAATTATTTTTACAACTGTTATAATTTATTAAAAAAGAGAGAATGCGATTTTCTGGTTAGTACAAAATAATACATTGCCTTTGGTTTTATATTTATGCTTCGAACCAGTAATTGCATATAATAGATCATTGAGGAACTGTTCAATGCCGAACGGGAAAAATTCTTTACTCTAACAATACTAAGATATAACAAAGTCTATCTTATTTGTGACCCTTTCGGAATACATATAATAAAAATATTTTTTCCCATGAAAGAAGTAATTTTATTGCCATATAAAGCATAAAGTGCATTGAAAAAATATATAGCAAACAAAATCTTGCTATTAAGTGAAAGAAAATGGTCCGGGTGGAAGTCAATAAATTTCTCAGAAGTTCAAACCGAACAATCTAGCCCTGAATACTATTTGGTTTAGCATATACAAACTTGTAGGCTAAAATAGCTAAAGGAATAGAAATAGGGCGATCCAACAATTGAAGAGGCAAAGATCGAAAAGAAAAGGGCATTCACAGGAATATTAGAGAGTAAGCTAATGTAATATTGTTTCAAGTAATTAGCTTTATTTCAAATGAATTTTTCCAAGCTCTGTAAATAAGCCATGAATGATCAATACGCCCCAAAACCAAGGTGAACATTTTATTTAAGGAAAGATCCTCCACCAAAAATATTGTGCCAAATCCTCCAGATAATAAAGATTTGTGCTGAACCTAAGTAATTTTATAATAAGTTTCTTCTATTTAAGTCACAAGTTTTGAATAATCATTCACTCCCCTTTTTAATATTATCGAAAATATAAATCATCGTTAGATTTAGTATGAAAAAAAGTGTTTAATTGTGGGAAATGTGTATATTTCGGTAGTCATTTCATCGAGAAGAGAACGTTCCAACAAATATTTCGAAGTATAGACGACTATATAACCTAACCAGTATGTGTAAGTTAGTTCTTTGATCTTTATATAGTCAGTAATAGTTAAAATATTCAGTCAGTAATTATTAGTTTTTTTAATTTTCGAAAATATTAAAAAAGAAACGAACGAAAAGTTAAAATTTGTGACTTAACTTGAAGCAACAATATGTGGAACTAATGCCAAATTTTTAAATAACGAAACTAAATGCAACATGAATTTTAGTAAGCACATGAATTCTTCTCTTAATGACTATCAGTGCATGAAGTAACATAAGTCTATGTCCGGATTATTTCTTTTCTCTTTATATATTTATCCGCACCTGTCAATAAAATAAAAATACAATAAGGAGACTTTCGGCCTGTACAGTTACAATTAAATGGCACGAGAGGCGTGAAGAAGAACAATACCCAGCGGTACCTCTCCTGTGGCTTGATTTGATATAATTACGATAGCAGATCCCTTATTCACGATAAAATAATTATTTCTCAATAATATGTAAAAAATAGACAGACAAGCTTATGAATGTTTTCAAAATATAACACGACAAATCTTATATACAGACCAATTCATTCTAATAAACTATAAAATAACAAACCAAATAACTGCAGTGATATCTTTAATTCTTGGTAATTAAAATCTTCAATGGTATTTAAGGAGGTGGAGACAAATTGTTGTTTGAAGAAATTTAAGGATACAATTGGAGATGAGCGAGGAATTCCGAAAGAAGGTACAACGAATGATAAAAAATGTTTTGAAGTTGGAAGATCTATGAGAAGAAATATATAAGTTTACTGCCTAGGATTTTGTGTTTGAAAAGTAACCTATGGTGTAAACAAACCGAAAATCAAGGAAGGCATTTAGAACGGACCAAAAAAGATGGATACTCAAGAGGTATACAAGGTCAACTATTATCATTCAAAACGAAAAATCTAACAATGTATATAGCCCTGAATACTATTTGGTTTAGCATATACAAACTTGTAAGATAAAGTAGCTAAAGGGATAGAAATAGGGTGATCCAAAAATTCTACTATAGAACTTCGCCAAGTCTATTGTGGAACTTCACCAGAAGAGAGACTCAGGACCTTCAGTTCTTCGGACTACTCGCAAAATACGAGTAAAACTCTTCAAATACAAAAGATCGTCAATGCTAGTCAGCACGTTATAAAATTAAATAACGAAATGATAAGATAGATGCTGTAATTTATTTGGAGCCAAAGCATCGGTGTTAGATGACCTGTGAAAATATTAGTTTCTATTTCATAAAATGGAACGAAATTTAAGTAAGGCCAACGGAAATTTAAAACTGTAATGTAATAATATTTACGACGATCACTTACACATTTAAATAAAAACATAAAATTACTTAACATAAAAGGAACATTATTAATGCCTCACATTAACTTCTTTGGAGTAATTGTAAAGCTTTCAGTTTAACTACTGTATGTGGACCCAAGGGTCTACGTTAACCTAACAAGTTGCAATTGACACTGATATAGAAGATAGTAATGTCATTGTGAGATAATCTTTTTTAAGAGACTGTTAGATCCGATTATTAAGAAAAGATTAATACGCTATAAAAAAATGGCTTGCAACGAAGAGGTTTGTAAATGTCACGTGGAATTTATCGTCGGTTTCTTTACCGTATTAAATTTTAAATATATTTTTTAGTTGGGTCGAGTTTTAAAGGACTTGCCACTGAAGATCCAAAGTGGAAGTAGAAATGAAAGGAAAGCTGTTTTTGAAAGTTTGAAATTTATTTTGACGAATTCAGGTTAGTTTACCGGTGTTTTATATCCTTAGATATATTATATTGCTTTGCGATCCTGTTACACTGGATTATTGAAACAAATCTGTGGATTATTATAATTTGTTTTGTTTTTTTAGCTTTTAATGAAAATATTGCCAGAGGTATTTGCAAAGTTTTGCAGTTGACACTTCCAAGATACTGTGATACAGTATCTCAGAGCTATGTCCGCAGTTTTGTTAAATCATTGGCTAATACACATCCACTTTGGAGTCTTAAATATCTCAGTCCAGTTTTATTCGAGGCAGCAACCTACAATGCTAACATTGTGGCCACGTATGGTTTATTTTACATTTGATAGTTTCCGTTTTTTGGCTAATTTATCTACTTATTCATAATATATTTTTAGGAAAACTACTGCCCAATCCAGTCTGCATGCTCTATCATGGTCAACAATACTAGTTTCAAATGCTATCAATAAATGTCAAGATGATTTTAAACAGGAATTTGCGACTATTCTAAATGGACAATCATTATTATATTCTTCTATTTTGGGATCTGGTCACAATAAGTTAGTATATTAAAGTTTATAATACTGTACTTTGTATCTGTTAAATTTTACCTGTTGTGCGTAATCTATTTTATTTTATTTTTTTATAGGAGGATATTGAAGGCAAATCATATTCTTGTTACACTTTGGAATTCGAACCCTTCCGTTTTATCATTTTATGAGAAAGAAATTTTAAGTTTGCCTGAAACAACACATTCCATTGTTCTTGTTTCATTCTTCATAAAGTACATCTGCGATAAGAAATTATTTGACATAACTGGACATAAGGTATTTTGGTTCTGAATGATGGTGATGATATTTAGTTTGATGTAGGTTGTAATCAAAGTTTTCTTCTTTTTTTTCAGGCTAGGATTCTTGATCTTATTGTCAAAGTGTTGATAATGAGTAAAACACCAATAGACCCATATGTAGTTCAAGCTTGTCGTCCTGTTTTTCTTCTTGCCTCTCATGAAGATTTTTCCGATACTCTTTTACCTTCTTTACAAAAGTCAATGCTAAGAAATCCTGAATTAGCTCTCCATGTAGTAGGCAGAATTTTGGGGAGTCTTTCACTTGATCTTAGCCAATATGCTATGACTATTTGCAAAACAATATCAGGTAAGCAGGTCGAATAAGGTGCTTATACTTAAAGATTTATTTAATTAATTTCTCATTATTATATTAACAGATCGCTCAAATGTTTTTGTCGTTTGAATACATTGAAATCTCATCTTATATATATATCACCCTCTTCAGATTTTAAATGTCCTAGTCTGGAAGTAAAAAAAAAAAAATGTAGATCTCTTGGCAAATCGTGAACAATCGTTTGAACATTGGTC
This sequence comes from Troilus luridus, assembly GCA_964056705.1. Lineage (NCBI taxonomy): Eukaryota > Metazoa > Arthropoda > Insecta > Hemiptera > Pentatomidae > Troilus > Troilus luridus. The sequence continues at coordinate 50,803,808 of OZ057415.1, read as the reverse complement.
CATAGCATTATATGTTTAATTCCTGAAGATAACCCTCTAAACAATCATCCCATATATCCCTTAAAAGTTAAACACCATCTTAGTGCTTATTAACATTTCAGGGATTATTTGTTATCTAGCCTTACAGTTTATAATCTGATCTCAATTGTTGTAATCACTTCAATTGTATTGTCTGTTCTGTCTGCTCTCCAATTACAAATTGTTTGAGTCCTCAATTCACCAGTGGCCTCCTTTTTTAGACCCATTATTCTATCCAACATCCTATCTTGGAATACCTTAAGATGTTCTTGTTTTCAAAGTTAGCAGATGCTGTTGAGGTGAAAAATAACAACCACTCCCCGCCTTTAACTTTTAAATTTCTCAGCATGTTCAAACTTATTCCCACTTATATTTATACGAAAGCACTACCATTTTTTCAGCTATTTCAGCTTGTTCTAATTTTCTTCTAAACCTATTTCTTTAGCAGTTTTCATTAATGTTATTCAGTTTATTGCTATAGTTTCTGCCTCCTTGCTTAGCAGTAATAAAATCAAGCATGTTTAGTTGACCACCCTGATCTAAACCTTTTTGAGTGCATATTACCTTTGTAATGACATTTCCAAGTGATAAACTAAGTAGTCTAGAAAGTCCTTGTTTTAAACCCGAGAAAATAACGAACAAAAAATATTTCCTGATTCTAACTTTATTGAATGGTTGGGTTGTGCACATCTTTAATAATTTGTTTATTTCCTCACCTTATTCTATATTTAATTAGTGAAGATTAACAAGAATGTTGTATAACTTGCTGAGAGGAGTGAGATTTCCTCCAATTACAATTTGTCCTCCAATTTTTTAAGATTGTATCAAGTACAGATTTTTTTCATTATTTTTATGAAATAGATTTTTTAAGAACCTGTTATTAGCCCATTAAGAAATTTGATTCTCACTGCTTTATAGAATTTCAATTTTCAGATGAATATGCGACTTAATCAATGCTTTTAATAATTAGCCAACTCTCTGATTTTCCGATTGTGGGGTTTGGTTATTGATTTTATTGACTACTTTATATGATTTTATGTTGCATATAAAAATTATAAATGAGATGTTGAGTATCAGTATATTATTATTTTATAAAAGCTTAAAAGACTTTGACAAATGGTTTGGTTATTGCTATTAAATTTATTTTTAGCAAGTTTATACTGTAATGATGAAGAGATAAGAAATCAAGCAGCTATTGCATGCAAAAATCTAGCACTACAATGCAGTGATCCCGATGCTGTTTCTTCTATGTTGGATTACTTGTTCCAAATATTTAATGGTTCTCAAGGAAAACTTACTGTAGCAGATCATAAAATATCTATACTTCAGGTAATGTAGTTGAAAATATTTTTTTTATCTATTTAAACACAACATAATTGAAAAAATCTATTTATTCTTTTTACTTTCTAGGGTATTGGGAATTTTAGTAATAATGCTGTAACTGGAAGTAGTATTCAACCTTTGGCTGAAAAAGCTACAAAGCATTTTATTAAAATTTTGGAAACTGAAGGTATATATTCTTTTCTCAATATGTAGAGTTTCTTATTTAAATCTTTGTATGTATTGAAAATTTTTTGACACTTCTATCTATCAATCAAACTTTGTCATTTTGTGTCATATGAAACAATTTCACCCAATCATGTCAACATTATACTGATAATTGCCTTCAGTGCAATTGTCAATCACTATGACAACTCGTGTTGAGTTTGACTACTTCATTCCCAATAAATTTCAAAATATCATTTTGGCAATGCTAACGTTCAAAGTATAAATGGGGTAATCAAAGAAAAAATTCCCAGAATTTGTCAAAAAAATTCCGCCGAATATCCCTCGGACATTGACAAATGCCTCATAATTTTATGACAACTGTCTCAAGCTCGTTGCTTGGTAACAGGCCTCAGCCTTATACATTTGTTTCACTTTCCATAATTTTTTTTATTTCTAGCTGACATGATCCTTCTAAATCCTATTTGGTGGTCTCTTTTTTTTTTCCTAACATGGATCATCTGGTTCCTTCTCCCTTTTTTCTAGGTTCATAACCTGATCTAAAATGTTCTCCTCCATCTTAGAACAACTTTGAAATAAATGTTATTTTGTAATTTTTGGATTTTTTAAATTTTAAAAATAAATAAAAAATAATCTATATTTTAATTGTCTTTTCTTTAACAGTTCATGAAAAAACATTAGTTCATTGCCTGGAGATGATGTCACTTTGGTGCAATAAATTTATAACTGAAGTTCCTAGCTGTGTGCTTACATGGCTCGAAAAAGGATTTAGCTTAAAAACATCGACTTCGGCAGTGAGAACTGCTTATATAGGCGTAATGTCTGCTTGTTGCCAGTCTGGGACAGCTAGTTCACTTTTACAATTTATACCACTTCTTCTGAAAAGTGTAGAGAAGTCAGTTTCACAATCTTCTCAGGTAATAAATATATGTTATTATTTTGATACTGAGTTAATTTATTATTATGAATCTGAATGTGCGTGTCATGGTGCAGATCCAAGCAGTGGTGAATTGACCAACCACATAGGGTTCCACAGTTTAGTAATTTAAATAAGGATTTACATTATCCAGTGGCCCAGCCACTTCATCCTCTGTATCCTCACAAAACAGGATATGTTAATGTCATCTTAGAGTTCATATAGCTCTGAGTGTTTTCTTCTATGTTATTTACCATTGAGGACGGGCCCCACGAAATATCTGAAGATAAGCATTTCTAATATATCAACAAACTGTTAATCCTTCTTATTTAGGGTCCAGGCACATTCATATGCCACTAAAGGCCGAAAAACATTTTATAGAGGGAAATCTTTTTTGGGGGGGATTTTTGGTCAACACTTTTGCTTTTCAACAAGCTGGCAATGACAAATTATGCCCATTAAACAATTATATTATAGACAAATTTATTGATACATGGAATGTTTCTGTTTTCCTTCGCTCTATGGGGTATTTGCTTCTCTCCTTTCTAACCAATGAAGATCCAATATATTTTATCGTACTAGATTAATTGTCTAATCCTTTATTATAAATCATTTAAGAACATGCTGGGTGTATTGTTGTTAGGTATCAACATCTCCATGAAAATTAAAAGTAAACTTTAAAAGTTATTGCTATTAAGGAAATTAGTGAAAACTGTTGCATGCACGCACCTGATTTTTTAATTTTTTCTTAGTGTATATCTTAAATTATTGTTAATTTTTAGGTGCCAGTTGTAACTGAAGGCTTATATGCAGCCTGCCTTCTCTTAAAAATCTCTTCATACAACCCGTTGGATTCAAAACTTTCTTACCTTTATAGTATAATATTGGATATGGAAAAACAAGTTTTTATCTCTGAAAGATTTCTTTCACAAGCATCCTGTGGTGGTAATAATATTAAATTTTACCTAGAAATGCATTAAACTATTTTTTCTTTTTTTAGAATACATTTAGTTTAGGAAAAATATAAAGAAATTAGTACTCTATATAAAATAAAGAAAGCTATTTTTATATAGAGTACTAAGTCATTTAAGTAGAATTGCATTTGCAAATAGTTACCTATCATTCAGGGTTTTTTTTCCCCTTGCATGAGAGCAACTGAACTGATTTAGACATAACTTTTTTTATCTTTTGCCATATAGCGACTTAAGAAGGTTTTAAGGCATATCAATCTGGCATCTGTCTCCTTAAAACAAAATGGTGGAAGACCAAAAACATCAGCTTTTTGTCTGCTTATCGCCGGCTAAAAACTGATCAACCAATTTAGACCAACTATTTGTTACTATCTAGATATTTTAAATGATTTTTAGCAATGTTAATCATCAGTAATCTTGATAAAACTTGTGGACATACTCAGATTCAATGTCGAACTTAGAGTATGTCAAGGTTACTAGATACTTTTAATCTTCGTTGTAGACTTGTTGGGTTAAAACCGAGTTAATTTACTTTATCTGTCATAGTATTCACTACTCTGTGAGTCAGGATTCACTGTTGTATATGGGCAAGTTTAGGGTCAGCACATTTCATTCCTGCATGATGAAGGGGTAACCAGATAGTACTTTAATTAAGAACAAAGGTATAATTTTCGGCATTAGTTCTTTGTACAAATGATTAAGTTAAAAAAAGATAATAAAACGTTATAAAAATAGTTCAATTTTAAAAACACTGCAGCTATTCTCTGATCATTTATGCACCAAGGACTACTACAACCATATCTACCGTGTTTTATAATTAATTTTTACTGAGTTGTTATTATTGAAGTGTGAACAATTAAAAATGTTTAACATTTTTCCTTTTATGAATTCAAAAGCAGGTAAATAAAATAAAACTTACTGTTTCACAGCTCTTTGCCAAATAGTTACATTATGTGAGAAGATTTTAATGGAAGATTCAATCGGTTTGGTTGATTCTGGTAACGGAGGACCTGTATACCGAGCTTTAGTTATGTGCCTTGTTAATAACAAGGTAAAAACAAAATGTAAGCCTGCACTGTTGAGAATGTTTTCATCGCTCCAGGGTACGCAGATTGCTACTGTTCTTTTAGAAGAATTGAATTCCTTACTTATGTCTAATAAATTTCAGGTGAGAATATAATTTATATAAATTCATTTATTAATTATAATTAAAATCTATTTTTAACATCAGTTGTTACTGATACTGATTTGCTGATTAAAGACTAATATCTTGGGCCTTAAAATAAATAAATAAAATATACCAACTCTTTGCTTTGAAGCTTTGAAAGTTATTAAGATCGTAAGTTAGACTACTGTCAGTAAAGATCATAATTGAAAATATAATGAAAAGTGATGAACTGAGTAAAAAACTAATACAGTAAAACTTCCTTGAACGGATACTTCTAATAGGCGGACATTTCTCATAAGCAGACGATTATATTTTCTCCCTCATGATTTTTAAGTTTTCTTTATATTATTACTTCTGATATCCGGACATTCTCATAAGCGGACGCGGACAGAGATTTTATCAATAGTTTGACATAAAAACTTCCAATACGCGGACAGTGGGGCCAAATTTCTGCGAACGGGACCCCACCAGTTGTGTTTAGTTATCCGAATTTGAGGAATTGTTTATACTCGCTTCGCTATGAATGTTTTTCAACTCAGTCTACTCTCCTCCTTGAAACTGGGAAAATCCTCTAACTATTAAAGAAAAATTAGAGATTATACACACGAGTGAACGTGAAAATTGAGTGTCCATAATCTTGGAAAGTAGCTCAAACATGGGAAAACGTGTGCTGTGGAAATTTTAAGAACTAAAAAAATATTCTTCAAAAATGGGTAGATCATGGGAATGATAATTTAAAGAATACATTTAAAGCAGAAGGGGGGCTGATGATTGATCAAGTTACGTATGAGTGGCTATGCCGAGCGCGATCAAATAACATCCCAATTTCAGGACCATTGATACAGGAAAAGGCGTTGAAAGTTGCAAAAAGTTTGGGAAATGACAATTTTAAAGCTACTGGTGGTTGTCTGGACAAATTTAAAGTGAGGCATGAAATAAAATACAGAACCTTAAGTGGTGAGGGTGGTTCCGTTGATAGCCCTCTAGTTGCTGACTGAACATTGAAAGTAAAGGAGCTTTACTCTGGTTCCCCCTCCCCCCTAAGACATTTAAAACTGACAAAACCTCCCTTTTTTTTTAGCATTACCGGGCAAAACTATGGTGCTGAAAGCAGAAACTTACTTGTTAAGGAGGAAAAATCTCGAAGGAATGTGTCACAATTTTTTTGATTTTTTGCACAAACATGGAGGGTGAGTTTGAAATTCCACTTTTGATTGGAAAAGCTAAAAAGCCAAGATGCTTTAAGGGTATCGATTTAAACATTTTTCATGTAGAATGACAAGCAAATAAAAGAGCGTGGATGAAAATTATGTCAGAATGGCTGATTAATTTTAATTACAGAATACAGCGACATGTAAGAAATATTATTTTATTTATGGATAATGCCTCGTCACATCCAAATTTAGAGTTGTCAAACATAAAATCAGTTTTTCTGCCTCCAAACACGACCGCCTCCTGTCAGCCTTTAGACCAAGGGATCAATAAAAACTATAAAATACTCTGCCGCAAATGTATTTTACGGCACATTTTAGCCCATATAGTCATGTACAAACATACATATTATTTTACTGTTGTCCCCCACCCTCAGTTTTTCACCAGCGGACACTTCTTATAAGCGGATAAAATTTAATCCCCTTCCTGTGTGCAGGTAAGATGTTTTACTGTATCTTTTTTCTGTGAAATGAAGTACTAAAAACTGTAACTCCAAATATTTTAGTAAGCTACTATGTGGATACTGATAAATTATTGAATTGGTTTATTTTAAAAATCATTGTCATCTCTTTAATTTAAAACTACTCAACCAAAAAACTTAAAATTATTTTTTATTGCATAAGAAGGGGTTTGGACTGAATAAAGTAAAATAAACGGAATGGTAAATGTTCTTTTTACTAAATCAATTTTTTTCTTTCTACGTGTACAACTTACTCCTATTACTATTAGTATTCTTATAAAAATTCTTTTATACATGTTTAACTATTTTATTGAATGTTGAATCAATTTATAGAATCTGGGAAAAGAAAATCGTGAAGGTTCTGAAAACAATTCTGAAATCAAACCAAGACATCTGGCTGATGCAGTTACTCTACTCTGTTCTGGCACCAATTTATCAAAAGAAGACAAAAACATGCTTGCCTTTCATTCTATTCTTCCTTCTCATCACTCAATAATTAGTAAGTACTAAGTAATCACTTTATAAAAATAGAAGTTATCTATTTTATTTTAATACCATTGCCTCAATCAGTTTTGCTCAGCTCAATGCAAAATTGTGAAGTTTGTACCATGTTAATTCATTGAAGTGATAACACTTTGATGATTGAGATTGGTTTGTGTTACTAAGTTGTTAGTACTAAACCAAATTTTGCCTAGAAGCCATGGTGTTTCTTCTAACAAAAGGTGCTACAATCTGACAAGATAACAGCCTTTTTCAGAACTATGTAGGGGTAAAAATGCATTCAGAACTGCAGGAGGGGTAAAAAAGGCTCGTCGCTGTTGCAGGGTCAAATAACACAAAAAATCCGAAAAAAGAGAAAAAATGAAAGATTCTAAAACACAATAACAATAACAGATCAAAATCGAAGCCCATTGGTAGCAGGGTGTAACGCAAAAGAACTCTTAAGAGAATGTAATGATTTGTAACAACAGGCCGGCCTGGACATTATTTTTACGCAGGTTGATTCCAAATTACTAATTATACTACATAAATTACTAAATTAAAATCAGTAAATTATGATGGTAGTAGATTATCTTGTTACTTAATTGGTTTGGTCTCATATTTAAGGATAGAATGCTCTTTAGGATAATCGAAATCTATGATAGATATTTTGTATGTGTAAATTGTAGAATCGTAGATAAGGTTTAGATGCTGCATTTGAGCTATGAAAATGATGCAGTCTCTTATTTCATTGAGTATTCTTGGTTGTCTATTCTTTCTAACAGGCTTGTCATTATATTTTTAATGATCAACTGATTCTATTTCATTTTTTCAGAATAGCCTTGATTATCTGTACAAAATATAAAACATTATATACAATGCCTAATTTATGGCTTGCATTTTCTTAAATCATTAACAAAATTAAAATATAGTTTTTTATGGTTTACTCAATTTCATTAACAAAGTGTTTTCACTTATTAAATCTTCATAAAGATATTCTATTAGTAAAATTTATACCATAGTTACTTCTGTTTAAATCTATATACAGTTAAATATCACCACTTCTTTGCTATTATTTGATTATGTTTATTAGATATATAGTTAATTATAATTTGTTTTATTTTAGCTTCAACCCAAGAAAATGTTTGGATGAAAATTATAAAACATTTGAAACTGGAGCCTGCCAAGTTTATCAAGCATTACCGTGATAAATTCATTAAACTTTTAATTGATGACTTCATACCTCACCCAGTAAGTTTTTATTCTCTTTAAGATTTATTTTCTTACATGTTTTTAGATTTTTTGATAAATCTATATTATTTTTAGTCTTTTGAAGGTGCGTTAAATACCATTGCAGAAATCAATTCATCTTCCATATTGCAACCTCTGTTAGATAATGTTAATACTATATTTGCTGATGCTTCCCTTTTAAATGTCACTCCAATGGAATATGCTATCTTTCAAAGTCCTCCTGATGAGCTCTTTGATAAATCAATTCTACAAAGGTAAGAATACTTTTTATGAATATTAGTCTGCAAGTGTATATAGTGAAAATGGTAGTAATAATGATATATATATTATATATATATATATATATAAGGCCTTCGGGGTCAAAAGCTTAATATGCCAAATTTCAAAATTTGATTTTTCACATTTTTCGCAAGTTTAATCAAGAAATGCTTAATCCTCCTGAAACTTCGGGTTCAGAACAGGGCTAAAACTATGAGTAATAAGGCAGCAACATGTTGTGTTGGACAAAATTGCTCAACTAAACTAGCGGAAAATTCAATGTTTGAAATTTTAAAGTTATCTGCTTTTGATCCTGATCACCTCATGTATTATTGCTATAATAATGTATATGTACATTATTTGATTATAATTTAGCAAAGAAAATGAGACAACGATGAACATAAAAAACATGAAGAGAGAAAGTAAAGTTTACTCATACAAAGAACAACAGGAAGAGTTAGCACTAAGAAAAGAACTAGAAGAAAAGCGAAGAAAAGAAGGAAAAGTAAATATTTGTAACATTTTTGCATTTTTATTTGCCATTAATTTATTTATAAATCTCTTATTTTTATCTTTTTTTTTTAGTCAATTGAACCAGAATTAACTCCGAAACAAAAGGAAGCTATGAAATTACAGCTAGAAAAAGAAGCTGCCATTAGGGAAAAACTAAGAAAGGTATACAAATTAATAATAAGAACGTCATCTTAATGATTCCTAATATTATTTAATATTCTCATTAGTTCCTTGTTTTTGTAATTTATCACCAATATAGTTTTTCAAATTTAGAGGAAACTTGTTAACAGTATCATCTCCAAATCTAATAGTTTAGCTTTCTGAAGTAAACTATGTATTGACTGCTTTATGCAATCCTAAAACTTACAGAAATTATTATTCTATAATAGTTTTTTAACTTAATTTTATTATTTGATATATTTTTTCAAACTTGAGTCTAAAATTAAAAATGTAATCTGTTATTGTTATAGGTAGATTTTTGGTTTTTATTTTTTTGTTGAATGTAATTTAAATGTATATATATATAAAATTAGAAACATTAAATAAAATGGGATTTGGAAAACTGCTATGCTAATTAAACTATTATCTTGTTAAATTAAGAAGCTTTTTTAGTTATGATTTCTTAGACAAGAAGAGGGTTGATATAATGGCTTTGATACAATTTAAAAGTGGTATTTAAAAACATATATTGTTGTTTTCATGGGTTTGAAAATGACGACCTGATTTTTTAAAAATTTTATTGTGAACATAAATTAATTTTTTACGTTTATTAAGGTGAAATGCCAGAAACAGTTTTGAATTGTCTTATTTATTCTGACCGAAAATAAAAGTCATATGTGGTATCACATGTTTCTTGATAACCTCCTTGATGGTAAAATAGTCAATTGAAAGAATTGAATATGGCGCTGTACCATAAAATCTTCCCATTTCACTCAGAATTAATAAGAAGATATGAAACTGTTTCTGGTATCTTACCTTAACTAAAAGTAAACATTTAAACAGTCTGCATGCAATTGTTAAAGTTTTTAATTGAAATTTCTTCTAGGGAGAAGAAAGAATTAAAAAAGCTGTTAGCTTACTATCCTGTATCGTGGATGGCGCACCGTTAGAATTGGCATTTAATCTTCCTTCTGTAGTGCCTTCTATCGTACATGGCTTACACTCACCACTTTGTGGTCCTCTACTGTCTCAACTGTATTTAAAATTACACAAAGCTGCATTCATCACTGTTCCTATTTCTGCTGTCACTATTTGCAGAATTTCTCACACTGCACTTCGACTTCTTAGGCCAAAGTGTGATATTGATAGTGCCTGGGCTGAACAAGACCTGAGTAAGATTCATATTTAATCACTTCTATTAAAAATTTACCAAAATTCTTCATTTAATTAGCTCTCAATTGTTGATTTTTTAATTATTCAATCTTTTAAGTTAATAATTATTTATCTTCCATTGTTTCCAGGTAAAGCGATGAGATGGATGATCAATGAAATCAATCAGAACGTAAAATATATCACTTCTCCCGTCATTAGCTACATTTTGCCTTCATTGAAGGCTGCTATATCATCGGAATCTCCGAATGATCCCATTGTTTCTACAGCTTTACATTTACTGAGTGCTCGTGCACGTTTAAGAAGCTCTGTTGATAAAACTCCAGATCTTAATAGTCCTGCTCTTCTTCCAAGAAAACAAATTATGATGCTTTGCATTGATATTATATGTATGTTATTTTTAAATTTTTTTTACTAGAGTTAAAAAAAGTGCATCAGTATACAGTGCATATAAAGCGGAATCGTGCCATTCTCGTAATGCATAAGTTGCTAAGACAGATCTTGGTTTGGAATGGAGTTAATGCTTATATTATAACTTCATTTGAAGCTAAACAATGAGAATGCTGCGATTCTGCTTCCCTCAGTACAATTACATCATTTTGGACAAAATTTGATTTAACCACTTATTCACTGGGACTGCAGTTATATTTATATTATTATTTTTATTTAAGTGGAAAATAGTTAAGAATAATTTTAAGATTGGATTGAGTTGGTCAGGTTGTGCAGTCAAAGATAACACAAAATAAGTTTGCTTATTTTGTGATATCTTTGACTGCAACCCCTGACCAATTTAGTCTACTATTCTTTTTACTTCATTCTATTGGGACAATTCTTGATTAAGATTTATCAGTCTCTTTATTTATTTCATCTTGTTTCATTTGGTTTTCCTGAGACCGATACTTCTTTCTTCTTTTTCCAATTTACTGTTTTCATGTGTTTCAGCTAGAATAAAATACATAGTACTGTATTGTTAATATAAATAAAATATTATTACTATGATATGTTGCTATGCATGGCCATGAACTTACTTTTATTTTGTTCTTGTGTACTCTTTTTTCCTCTAACACATTTTATATGAATAATATATTTACATACATGAGTATATTAACATTATATTAATAGGAAGCATATATGACACCTGGTATATATATATATATTCTGGTATTCTGCTTGGTACCAAGTTAAACAAAATTGAATTGTTTCCTAATTTTCATGGCTAACCACAGAAATTCAAATAGTTTAGTTTTCCCCCACAATTGCACACCTTTCAGCATTAAATGGCAGTTATCATGAAACCACATAATGGTAAATTTTCAAAATATTCGAGTGAGCCCTAATGGGTTCAACATAATCAAATCTTTAGAATGTTTTCATTGGTTGCTAGGTTCTTCTGGAGGACGAGTTCAGCAACATGCTAGTAACTGTCTGTTAGATTTAGCACAAGCATCATCTGGCGGCCAAGGTTGTGCTGTTGCTTCTTCTGATGAACTTGATACTCTCCTAACAGCACTACAGCATTCTTCTTCATATGTTAGAGATGCTGCGCTTAGAGTGAGTAAAAGTTATTTATCTTTAAAAATTATTGGTTTTTAATTTAATGTGTTTATTGGTAATCTTCGAGTGATTTTTTTTAGTGTTTTATTTTTGACATTAATTGAACAGTTAAAGTATGATTTAAAAAAAAAATGTATGTTGTTTATAATTGATTTATTAGAGTTAATATATATTTTTCCCTTAGGCTCTCCATGCTTTAGTGCCAGTTTTTCCAAAGCCTAAACAAAATGCAGACCAGGCCTTCCGCCTTGCTAAAAGGATTTGGGTTGCAAAATTTGATGTTGCCACTGAAAACAGGTAAGTTCGGTAAATGATGAATTATTATAACTTCATTTAGGTAATTTTACTATGAAAATATTCTTTTAATTGTGTATTAAAAAAAAAAGAAAAGAATATAAGAAACAGTACCGCTACTATTACTTGGTAGAGATTGTAATGTTTCTTGGACAATGGTTGTGTATGGAGGTGATTTTTCCTAGAACATCCTCAACTGCTAGATATTTCTCCTATGATTAAATAATATATATATATTTTATTTATTTTTATAATTTAATTTTCATTTGCACCTGCGCAATTGCGCATTCAGCAAATTTGATACTAGTGTTTTTCACCTTGATTTTCTACTTGAACTTCTTTATGATGATGCAGTAAAAATATAAATATCAATTGGTGAGTAGGTCTCTTGGCCAATTTCTTTTTAATCTTTTCCTATCCAGTCCAGGTAACAGGGAGTAGGAAAGCGGAAGAACGAGTGGGTTTTGGTGATATTGTGTCGATGAGTGGAATGTCATGTATTTGTTATGAATATATGATTTTATAGTGGGAATGTTCATGTCGTTGTGTATGGTGTGATTCGAAATATACCATGGTGCATTAACAATTTTTCTGAGAATTTTGGACTGTGTTGTTTGAATCTTGTGTATGTGGACTTTTTTTGCTGAACCCCAAAGCTCTGCTCCATATGTCCAAATAGGTTTCAGTATGCTATTATAGATAAGTCGTTTGTTCCATAAGTCAAGTGAAGATCTGTAGTCCAGCAGATGTGATAGTTGTTTGTACCGTCTAGTCAATTCTTGTCTCTTTAATTTTGTATGTATGTTCCATGTAAGTCTTTTGTCCAAGTATAGTCCGAGATAACGTACATCATTTTTGGAAGGTACTTCGTCGTTGTCAATTTTGACTGCTGGACACGAAGCTTTGCGTAGAGAGAAGGTTACATGGCTCGATTTCGAGGCGTTTATTCTTATTTGCCATTTATAGAACCACTTTTCTAAATCAAATAAATGATTTTGAAGAGCTATAGATGCTAAGTTTGGGTCTCTGTGAGAAGAAATAATAGCTGTATCGTCAGCGAAGGTATAGATGTTGGTGTAAGGATGCTCCGGGATATCAGAGGTGTAAACAGAATAGAGGATGGGGCTTAAAACACTGCCTTGCGGTACACCCCTGCATTGAGGAAAGAAGGAGGAAATCGAAGAGTCAACGGAAGTACAGAAGAATCTGTCGTGGAAATAAGATTGAAGAATTAAAAAGTACGTAGGAGGTAAGTGAGGTTTTATTTTCCAGAGAAGACCCTTGTGCCAGACACTATCAGAAGCTTTTTCAATGTCAAGAAAGATCGCAGAGCAATATTCTTTTTTCTCAAAAGCGATAGATATTGCATCCACGATACGATGACACTGTTGTACAGTGGAGTGATAAGAACGAAAGCCAAATTGGTGGTTCGGTATCACTCCGCTATTTTCGAGGATAGGCTTTATGCGATTAAGGAAGAGTTTTTCAAATAATTTAGACATTATAGGGAGGAGTGCAATTGGACGATAAGATGAAGGATTAGTGACAGGTTTAGAAGGTTTAGGTATCATTTTAATTATGGAAAGTTTCCAAAGGAGCGGAAAATAAGTTGTGCGCATGATTGAATTATAGATGAGGGTAAGAAAGAGAACAGCTTTTCGAGGTAAGTGGCGAAGGATGAAGGGAGTGATGAGATCATAGCCAGGAGCTTTTTTGTTTGGCATTTTGTTCAGTACTTGATAGATTTCTTTTGGATGAAACGCCGGAGGAGGGAGTGATAAGGGTAGTGCTGTTGTCAAGTCGCCATGTATTTTGTCAGTTAGGGTATTATCCTGGATATCATTTGCCTTAAATATATGGGAAAGATGTTTTGCAAATTCATTAGTTTTTTCTTCGCTCGTCATCGCCCAAGTGTTGTCTGTACGTCTAAGAGGATATTGAACCACCTTTTGCTTGAGAATACTCCTTGTAGCTGTCCATACTTGTCTGTCTCTGTTGTTTATAGAATTTAAATAGTCCTTGTAACTGTTGTTTTTAAATTTTGATAATTCTTGTTGAAGGTTTCGGGTTAGTTTGTTGAGTTTTTTTTTGTATGAAGGGTATTTTGTTCTTTGCCATAAAGCTCTGATCCTACGTTTTTCTTTAATAAGATTTCGTATAGGTTCAGGTAGGTAGGAATCAGGTTTTGGTAAAGTCGTCTTTGGTGTTGTGGAATACCAAACTGCGTTTTGAATACATTCAGTCAAGTGATTAACAGCATTGTCCAGGTCGTCGGCTGTACGTATGTTAGTATTAAGGGTAATTTTATTGTTTAAATAATTTTCAAACTTATTCCAGTTTATATTGCCATTTATTAATGCCAAGGGTGCAGGTTTTGTAAATGGGTGGTTTGATAGCTCGAGGAAAACTGGACTATGATCTGAAGAGAGATCAGAAAGAGTGGAAACGTTGGAGTGTTTAAGTGGCAAGGAGTTTGTAACAAAGAAATCGATAACATCGGGTGATTTTGATATTGCTGTAGGCCAATAAGTAGGTTCAGAAGGGGAAATAGTAGACAATTTTAGTTCCTCTATGCATTTATTTAGCCTTTTCCCGCGAGTATTTGAAATTCGAGAACCCCATCTAGTATTTTTAGCATTAAAGTCACCACCAGCTAAGAATGGTTTACCAATAGATGAAAACATATTTTTCAATTCATTTATAGATATAACTTTGTTCGGAGCAATATAAACGGAAGAAATTTTTAGCTGATATTTTGGAGAAGTTAAGCAAATAGTGGTGAACTGAATTGTATTCGTAGAAGTGGAAGGAACAAAGTGATGATTCAACGACCTAGCTACAACGATTGCAGTACCTCCATGGGCCGAGTGATCCGGATGGTCTGTTCTGTATACTTCGTATCCATGGATTTTGAATGTTTGTTTGTCTGTTAAATGAGTTTCAGTTACAAGTGCAATGTTTATGTCGTGTTCTTTTAGGCAAGTTTCTAGTTCGTATTTTCGATGGAGCAGACCATTGGAGTTCCAAAGGAGTATTTTAAGAGAAGGTAATAGAGTTTTAGCCATAAGAAGGATTCGGAATGACAGAGGAAGTTAATTTAGTGAGAAGTTCAAGACTAGGAGATAAAAAGGATTTGAGTTCAGAAAGCAAAGATTCAATAGAAGATTTTATAATCGAAGAGATGTCGAAAGATAAAGAAGGTGGGTAGGAAGAAAGAGTGGAAGAATAACTCCCTGTTACCTTTGTAGCTGTTTCTCTAGTTCTCTCCAACGAAGAAAATTGTTGAACTGGATTGAGGGCTGATTTTTCTGGTTCATTTGTTAAGGTTACCACTTCATTTATCGTAGAGGTATCAACATTTTTAATCTGAGAAGAAGGCTCCTGGTTGACTAATGCAGTTGACGCGGTTGGTGAAATGGTTGTAGATTTATTATTACGAAGAGTTTTTAGAGTTTTAAAAACTGAGCCTCCTTTGTAATTTGCTGGGTGGGCACCGTTGCAGTTAGCGCAAGTCGCCGGAGCTTCTTTTGTCTTCATACATTCAGTTGTAAGATGTGGTCCTGCGCACCGGACACATTTAGCAGGAAGGCTACAGTAACTTCTTGTGTGGCCATAAGCCTGGCACCTTTGACATTGCGGTGGTTCATTTTTCATATGTGGTTCCTCAATTTTAATTTTTGTGTGAACCAAAAATACGAGTTTAAATACATCTTGGTTTTTTGGATTTTGCTCTAAATCTATGAAAAATATTGGTAATGGTATTTTCGATCTTGGATGCTGTGCATTGATAACATTTTTTACTTTGTATCCAAGTTCTTCTAGTTCAATTTTTATGTCTTCTAGATGTGTTGTATGGTGTAGATTTCGTACAACGATGCGAAAAGGTTTTTCTTCTTGATGCTGATACGTGTGGAATAAAGCGTTTTGAGCTTGTAATATCTTTATTATTTTGCGATAATCGTCTGGAGTTGAAGGGTAAATGCTTGTCTGGGTTATGCTGGAACGGCAGTAAAATCCCCGAGGTCCGACTTCCGATGATAAAGTTTGACAAAGTTCTTTATAGTTTTTAACATATTTTAAATGAATTGGAGGAGGCTTTGAGGTAGGGCATGTTAAAGGTTTCTCTTGATTATTAAATGGGTTTGGAACATGTTGAGATATGGTTTCGTCAGACGTTGTTGTTTTTTCTACGTTTGGTGGCAAAATTAATTTCTTGATAGTAGTTTTAGTAGAGATTGGGTGGTCTGTTTTAGAATTCTTTATGAAAGCTGGGGCTCGTTTTTTAGTTGTTACTATTTTAGGTTTTTGGCTCTTGGCCATCGTGCAAGTTCAAACACGTTTTGCGTGTCGGAACTTGAACTTCTACGGGTCAAATTCGTCAGTTTTTTCTTATTATTCTACTAATTTATCTTATTTAGGACTAACCTTGTTAATTTCTGAGGGATAATACTTCTTTTCGGATTAACTTTTCAGAGCCAAAGGCTAGCCTATGAACAGGGATCTGACCCAGTTAATAGTGGTTGGATCCATCTCTGGTCACTTACAGACTAAATAAAAGTCTGCTAGCTAGTGGGATTTTAACCCAAGACCTTCAGCTCAGCAACTCGCTATACCACTGAGCCACTCCACTCGCTCTTTATTATATTTGAATGTAATCAAAATTTATTTCTTAGATATTTTTAAAAGTTTTTTGTTTGGCATTTACTATTTTATACAGTGGTATTTAAATTATTGATGCCAGTTCTCAAGTCACAGCTTCTATATCTCCCTAATCTAAGTTGTGAATGTCTGATATTAAATTTATTTACAATTTCTAGTTGCTGTTCTATATACTCATTCACTATTTATTATTTTTAATTAAGTGATAAAAACCCCATGATCAATTTTAAGAGTAAACCTCCAAGTACTGTGGCCATTTTTTAGCACAAATAACTACAAATCGCCATCATTGATGACATATTCACTCGTGCTTTACTGAGTCTAAAAAAAAAATACGTTTTTACATAGTAGGGCTTGTTCTCATTTTTACTCACTTATCAAGGTGATTAAGTACTTTGAATCAATAATGAACCAAGTTAGGAATGCATGCTCCAGAAGTGATCGAGTACTCCATTCGGTAACTTATTTTTATCTACGTCTGACTGGTGCATCTGCTATATTTATTAATGAATGAGGAGTTACTCTATTTTAGTCACTTCAAGGGAAAGGTAGGGGACATACATGGACACATGTAATTTTGTAATTAATCATCAATACTTTTGTTGAATTTTAGAGAGGTAGCCGACAAAGTATGGGATGCTGCTGGTTTAAAAAAAGAGACAAAATTGTTATGCGAAGGACTCCTCGAGGATATAGTACATCCTGTTTCTGAAATACAACAAGCTGCAGCAACATCCCTTGCAGCTTTGTTACAGTCTGGAAGTACGCAAACCAGCGTTACTGTTGTTTTAGACCATCTCCTTTCTATATACAATGAAAAAAACAATGTAAGTTATTGAAATGTTTTGATTATTATTTTAAATGTACCAATTTCATCAATATTAATAATTGATGCATAAAAATGCAAAAGAGTCTTAGGTGTCTTAGCAAAATTTTTGTCAGATTTCAACTTTAAAATTAAAGAAATACTCCTATGACTTTACTAAAGCTATAATTATTACATGTAGTTGTATAATTAATAAAAACTCAGTAATAATAATAATAACTCGTATAATATGTATATTAATAATAACAACTCATATAATATATGAGTGTAATATGCATAATAATAATAACTCAGCCCTTGGACCTATAATCTGACAAAAAAAATGTGAAAAGGGATGGGAGCCTTTTGTATTTCAATGCTTCAATTCTTCTTTCATCTTTCATATCTTCTTCAGTCTTCCATGATCTTATATTTATTATTTTTCTTGAGAAGCGAGGGGATGGTTGACTGGATGATAGACGTAAGGAAGAAAATAGTTGGGGGTGCAGTCAAATAAAAACACTAAATAAGTGGTTACTTATTTAATTATGTGCCGACGTTTCGACCCACTTTGTGGGTCATCTTCAGGGCTAAGAAAGAAAAACAGACAAAATAACAGAACTATAAAAATACATTGCAGACTAAGTATATGACAAATGAGAAAAAATATATATGTAGAGAGGTAGAAATTTAGAACAAAAGTGAGGGATATATATGAATAAAAAATTACAGAGAAAATGTACAGAACGGTGGTGATGCCAAAAAGATTTTTTTACAAAGATAAAAGAAGGAAGTAAACAGAAAGTTATTTAAAAAGAAAAAGTATAAACATCAGAGGTGAGGTGAGAAGTAAAATTACGGAAAAGGTAGTAGAATATATATAAAAAACTATAAAATGTAAGATAATAGACTCCTGGGGAGTTTACATAAGTAAACTGAAAGAAGGTATAGCCAAAATGATATTAAAGAGTAAATGAAGGAAAAACAACAGTAGCAAGTCAAGATATAAATATAGAGTATAACAGTTTTTAAAATGCATACATATAGTATGGAGTGGTATAAATGTATGACACAAATATACAAGGAACGTATAGAAATATAAGTAACAATATGGTATGAGCATGGAAATAGAATTATATTATTTTTCTTAAATCCTGTTATAAATTGTTATAAATCCAAAAGAGTTAATGAATCAAGTCCATATTTTACATTTCTGTTAGTTATATTATCACTGCTAGTACGATCATTTTTATTACTGGGCAGAAACTTAAAATTACTAAAAATTTTCCAATAAGATTTTATTTTTTCTTTAGAAATGTTCTATTTTGTAGGAACTGTAATACATATCCTCCCTATAATGTCTAACTATCTAATATGATTTTCATATTCATCACACTAATATTATTACATAGTCTCGAATACCTACACTCAAATCGACACTAGGCTTCTACCAATGAGGCTTATATTTTGGGTTTCAGAATTAAAATTATGGAAACAACATTTTTTCAAATTCGATACTTGATTCTGGTAGGTTCAGAATGTGGATGAGCAACAAAATAAATTTATGATTTCTTTTTATTCTTCATATTGCTACATTTCTACAACTTGCCCTATTCTTCTATACCTTATTAGCCTGCCATTCTAAGTTTGGTTTGGATTAAAGTTTCAGAAAAGATGGTTTCTGTTCGACTATTACATGCCAATTAATTCAATTAAATTCAAATGACAAATTAATTTATCAATCCAATTCAGGTAGTTGATAAAGTAAAATATGTCTTGTTTTTTTTCTAGATGGTTCCTGCCAGAGTTGACAGCCTCGGCCGTATTGTTGAAAAACCTATCGACACTTGGGAACCAAGGAGTGGGGTTGCCCTAGCTCTCACACAACTCGCTCCTCTCTTAGCACCGGAGGTTATAGCTGATCTTGCAAAATTTTATGTTGAAAAGGGTCTTGGTGATAGAAATGAAACAGTCAGGCTAAACATGTTAAATGCTGCTCTAGCTGCTGTTGATTTACATGGAAAGGTATTTGGAATTTTTGTTTGTTATATTATATATCTGTCTGGAATTTCTCCGAAAAATAAAATGTATTTTTGAATCCTGTGTTGTCCTGTTATACTTATTTTTACGTTTTGATTATTAGAATTTTCAAGAAAGCAAAATTTATTGGCCAGATCTTATTCCATTTAAACTTACTTTACCGATAGTTGGTTAATATGGTTTCCACCTTTGCATACGTGTCTTATAACATTATTTTGACATAGTTTTGTGGTAGTCTATCGTAAAGCCTCACTAGTTTATCATAAAATTCGCATTTAATTTCATCATCACTGTCTCTAGTAGGGAATTTATATTTATTTCGCAATTTTAAAACACTTGCTCTGATAGTGCAAAATACCCTATTTCTAAAAAATAGTCTGACAATTATATAAATAAAACGACCTTTTGTATAATCAGAGGTGAGGTCATGGAGGTATGGTGGGAGTAAGAGAGTTCCACTGCCTGACTGAGAGTTGTGGACGGCATTACTAGAACTAGACATTGCAGGATCAAATAAAACTAAAAATTCCAATTAGAGTCTAAAGAACGCCGAGTATAAAACACATTAGCAACAACAGGTCCAAAGTGGAGTAAAGTGCATGGCATCTCCATGTTCGGCTGGACCGACTTCCAAATAGGTTGTTTTCTAAATTGTCCGACTTTATTTAACACAGATTATAAAATGGTGGTTCGTCATTATTGAAAACACTGTAGTATAAGAACAAAAGTTTTATTGTTTTTCCACCCTCTTTTTCTTACAAGAGATGGCAGAGTAAACCTATCGCTACCATAGGCTGAGATACGCAGCAGAGCGAGGAAAACTGGCAAAACGATCAAAGAAAGAAAAGAGAAAGATCATGTGACCGATAAACTCACCGACAATTGTAAGTCTGAGCTAATCAAAGAACACAATCGTTTACCTGTAATGTGATTTTATTTTAATATAGTTTTGTTTTGTAGACACCCATAAATAATTTTCATTTATGCTTTCATCTCTTACACTCCACTCATATCTTCTTCCGCTTGCTGGCCAAAGGGTTAAAATGACAGATAAAACATTCACTTTATTGGCATTGGTTTTTAAATTGAACTATCATTTAGAGGAAAATTTAATTATTGGTGAATTGAATTTTAACATTTATTTGGCTCTGGCTTTTTCATTAAAAAATATTTTTATAAGGTGTTTTATTTTTATGTTTGCTATTTCTGGCAGTTTTATTTAATGATACGTATTTTTGAATAACATAATCCAATCATAAACTTTTATTCAAATTGTGAATAATGTTTTTATTTTTTCAGGAGACTGTTAACACTTTGCTACCTATTTTTGAGCCTGTTTTGGATAAAGGCCCTGATTGTAGTAGTTACGATGCTGTGCGGCAATCTGTAGTAATTTTGATGGGAAGTCTTGCTAGGCATCTTGATAAGGACGACAAAAAAATCAAACCTATCGTTGCCAAGTTGATAGATGCGTTGTCTACTCCTTCTCAGCAGGTATTTTTTTAAATATAATATTTGGCTGAGTGAAGGGTTCGGAAATATTCATGAAAAAAATATCTGTATAGCATATATTTTCTGAATTAACTTTCTATTACTTCAAATTTAGAATTTGATGAGGTTGTATTTAAAAAAAAAATTTGTTGGTAAAACATATAAATAAATACTTAATAAGACATATGTAATGTTTATTTATATATTTATGTATGTAAAGAACATAATATATGCCCTTATTTATTTACCAGGTTCAAGAGGCAGTTGCTAACTGCCTGCCAGCTTTGGTGCCCAGTATAAAAGATGAGGCACCCATTTTGGTCAGCAGTCTTCTTGATAGATTATTATCGTCTGAGTCGTACGGGGAAAGGAAAGGAGCAGCCTACGGGCTGGCTGGGATTGTTAAGGGCATGGGGATCCTGGTTCTCAAACAATTAAATATAATGACTACTCTAACTACTGCAATACAAGACAAAAAAAATTATAAACATCGGGAAGGTAAGTGAACCTAGATATTAATTTAACTCAAGAAATTTAATTTGTAAGCTTGAGGTACTGAGTTTTCTGCTAGTAGAAGTAGGAAGATCACACTTAATGTGTCTTGCTCCATTGTCTAATTATAATAATTATTTTTACTTTTACTTAAAGTAAATGTAAATAGTATTTACTGTTTTTCTATATTTATCTATGAAAGGACCATTTAGAGAGTTTAATGATTTACTTTTAAAAAATAGACGAAGACAAAATTTAGGAATTAAAATTTATAATTAGATAATCTTATTTAAAATGTATTTATTTTCTATTTTTTTTAGGAGCATTGTTTGCTTTTGAAATGCTTTGCAGTGTCCTTGGTCGCCTTTTTGAGCCTTACATCGTTCATGTTCTACCTCATCTTCTGCTTTGTTTTGGAGATGGAAACCCTTATGTGCGTGATGCTACCGATGATTGTGCTAAAGTTGTCATGAGCAAACTTTCAGCACATGGTGTAAAATTAGTTTTGCCATCACTTCTTGCAGCTCTTGAAAAAGATTCTTGGAGAACTAAAACAGGTAAATTTTATGCAAAATGTTTCTTAAAATTAATACTTCCTCAAAGGGATTCTCCTCAAAAAAAAAAAATTAATAAAATAAAACATAATGCAATATGTAAATAAATAAATTCACATCCTGTCTATATAGTATTCTGGCTTCTTAAGCTTCCATCGAGTCCATTGAGCATGGTAAATAGTATAAACTACAAACAATCAATATTAGTATCAAATGTAAATGTTTCACCTCAGATGAAATAAGAAGAATATATTATAATATTTCTATTGTCAGCTTATTAAATAAACACGAGTTCTCATTTTGGTCTTTGAAGTTTAAGAACCTTCATATAATTCACTCGTCTTGCTCTTTTTGGAATATTTACTGGCATAAACGTAAGAGCAAACCTACTAAAATATTAATTATTTTTGTCATCTTTTGTTTATAAAAAATGATAATCATCTGTTTTTAAATTAAAGAGTTTTCTTCTGTATTTATGGTATTTTGAAAAATGATGGAAATTTCCTCAATGTTATAGGATCTGTGGAACTTCTCGGCGCTATGGCTTATTGTGCACCAAAACAGTTATCATCTTGTCTTCCGAGTATTGTGCCAAAGTTGATTGAGGTTTTAAGTGATTCTCATGTCAAGGTTCAAAAAGCTGGAACTGAAGCTCTCAAACAGATTGGTTCTGTGATTCGAAATCCTGAAATTCAATGTAAGTTTTTTTTTTATTATTCAATATTCCTATAGTATTTTAATGAAGTAGTATGGTTTAAAAGTATTTAATTGTTTAATGATCACTGTAAAACGTTTCTTAATTGTAATTTTTCCCTTTTATAGCGATTGTTCCAGTTTTATTGGAAGCATTACAAGACCCAGCTAACAAAACTGCTACTTGCCTCCAAACCCTTCTTGACACTCAGTTTGTACATTTCATCGACGCACCTTCTTTAGCCCTTATCATGCCTGTTGTTCAAAGAGCCTTCATGGACCGTTCTACAGAAACTAGGAAAATGGCTGCTCAAATTATCGGCAATATGTACTCCTTAACTGACCAGAAAGATCTGACTCCATATCTTCCTACTATCATTCCTGGATTAAAGACCTCATTACTTGATCCTGTGCCAGAGGTTTGTGTATTATTTATTGGAAAAGAATTTTCTGATTGGAACTGATATTGTTATAACATAATTACTTTGGTTTAGCAGACAGTTTCTACCAGAACTTTTATTAATTTCCAACAATCTATCAAGTCAATATAAAATTGATATTACTCAGGTGATAAATCACCCACATTTAATATCTAGTCTCATGTCTTTACTATTGTAGGGGTGCATTCATAGCTTAACTTAACTTTTTGTTCTTCTATTATTACAGAAGATATACGTCAGAGATTTCCTTCTCTTGCCCATCTATGTACAGCTAGAAGAACAATTATTACCCAATATTCATTGGCTTGCCTATTTAAGAAATCAAATATTATCAAGAACTTTGTTAATATTGACATATTTTCTATAATAACACTTTTTTTTAGGTCCGTAGTGTGTCAGCTAGAGCTTTGGGAGCAATGGTGCGTGGAATGGGTGAAGCAAGCTTTGAAGATCTCTTACCATGGCTGATGAAGACGTTAACTTCAGAAACAAGTTCTGTTGATAGATCAGGAGCCGCACAGGGTCTCAGTGAAGTTGTTGGTGGCCTTGGCGTTGAAAAGCTTCATAAACTTATGCCAGGTTTTTATTTTTCTATATCTATTACTTATTAATGGTAAATTTTAAAAATACATTACAATGCAATATAAAAGCATCTATGGGCAGCACAATACTTCTGCACTTCCTTAATTTCAGTGACACTTCCATGGTGGAATTTGGCTACAAAATATGAAAGATTTTAATGAGAGAATGGGTATTGGTGTTCATGGGGAATATTGATTTGAGGCAAATAAAACAAAGTTGAATAGGATTGATTTAAAAGACGGATTGAGTGGAACAAGGTAGGAATGACGAGGTAACCGTGCTCATCGCTGACAGCTCTAAGATTTTTCACGTATTCTTACTTCTTTTTGGAGTAGATTCCACCCTTTGAGTCTAGAAGTTAAACCTCCAGCTTGCTGTTTAGACAAATTTATATCCTGAATCAGGTCATTAAGGTCTTCTGATTAGGAAATTATGGTTCTGATGAACAGGTATTGGCTTCATGTTCATGTGTTGGATCATTTTTATTGTCATCTGAAGCATTTTCAGTTTCTGATACAGAGTTATCAACTTAGGTGGTATCTGGATATACTGGTACAGGGAACTGTTCATTGTGTAAGACAGGTCTTATTGCAGATTGCAAATTCGGATACTTAACTGTATGTTTTGTTTTAGATGTGATTCCTTTAATATTTGTCCAACAGAAATAACAATCACTTAAATGATCCTTCAGTTCCCTCCAAATCATGGGAATTGCAGATAGATAGTAGTAGGAGGAGGAAGTCGGGCTTTTTTTTTTCAAACTAAAATTCATGATTATTTTTATTTTGAGAATACTAAAAAGAAAAGGAATGAAAAGTTAAAACTTGTTGTGACTTAACTTGAAGCAGCAACCTGCGGAACCTTATTTTTTCCTTACTTTAATATGTACTAATTTAACTTATTTATCACTAACATATATCACAGCTTATACTTTATATGCTTAGTATTATTTTATTTTATTTATTTTTAGAGATCATAAGTTCTGCGGAGCGTTCCGATATCGCTCCACATGTCAAAGATGGGTATATAATGATGTTCATCTATATGCCTGTTGTTTTCACCAATGAATTTACACCATATATTGGTGAAATAATAGTCCCTATTTTAAAGGTAATTATTTTATTAAATTAAAATTTCGTTAAATTTCATATGTTTTTATTAATAAATTAATGTTTAAATTATGTTGTATACTGTACTCTTTATTACAAATAGATTTAGTTATTTAAATAAAAAGTGCTTGGTAGCAAAAGAATGTCTTTTGTCCTATAAAAACTTGCCATGTTTTACTGTTTGTATATGCAGCCTTCATATAAACTAACTCTAGTTTATTTATTGATAATTAGTTATATGGATTAATTAATGCTAGCGATTTTATAAAAATTGAAAAAATATTCTCAGAAGCTGGACAGTTGCTCTATACTACATTTTAGGCCTATTTGAAACTTTTAAGAGCACTTCCATTTTCTTCCCAAATTTGTAGCTGAATAATTTAGTATATATTTTGTGTGCATTCAATCATTCCTCGAAGACAAATTTCTTATTTACAAGTTATTAATATTTGTCTACTTCAAGTTTTTTTCCGTTTCAACCTCTTTTGGGGTACGTTGGATAATAATTTATTTGTGTGTTGTTCTTTTCTTAGTACCCAGTATTTCTTCATTCTTTCTGATCTTCGTCCGAAATGATGGGTTTGGATTTTAGTGTAGATTTCTCTTGGAACTTCAAGTTTTATAATACACAAAATAATTATTGTTTTTAGAGTTGCTTAAATGGATTTCTTCCATAAGTTTAATTTTGTTATTAATTAGGCTCTTGCTGATGAAAATGAATATGTTAGAGATACAGCTCTCAAGGCAGGTCAGAGAATCGTCAATCTTTATGCAGAATCTGCTATAACGTTGCTTCTACCAGAGCTAGAAAAAGGTCTTTTTGATGATAACTGGCGAATCAGATATAGGTAATTTTGCTTTAAATTTTTTTTAGTAATTTAAGTTTGTGAAATTAATTCTTATCATTATTTGATTATAAGTTAAGATCATGTCAAAATCTAAGCTGAAAGATCTATTCATATAACACTTGAGATTTGATGCAATAAATTGAATTATTTTAGTTCTGTTCAACTACTTGGAGACTTGCTGTATCGAATTTCGGGTGTTTCTGGTAAAATGAGCACTGAAACGGCTAACGAGGATGACAATTTTGGTACTGAGCAGTCCCACAAAGTATGTTTATACCGCTAAGTTGAATAGTTTAATAATTAAACTGAACATTGTTAATTATTTACTGAAGAAGTTAATTTTATACATTAAATGTATTTATATTCCTGTTCTAATTCTGCAACTAGGCTATCATCGGAGCGCTTGGAGCTGAGAGAAGGAATAGAGTCCTTGCAGGACTGTATATGGGGCGTTCTGACGTTTCTCTAATGGTTCGTCAAGCAGCTTTGCATGTCTGGAAAGTGGTAGTGACCAATACTCCTAGAACTCTTAGAGAGATTCTTCCTACACTGTTCAGTCTTCTTTTAGGTTGTTTGGCTTCTACAAGTCATGATAAACGACAGGTATAATAATTTAATATTCTTTGACTTTGTATTAATAATAAAATAATAATAGGTTTTTGGCAATATTTTAAAGATAAACCTCGACTATGAATGAGTATTACATCAAGAACTGTCTTGCACAGTAAAGGAGCCATTCACAAAATCTATAAAATGATTATTATAAACGGCTATGTACTAGCAAGTGATATGCTGTCACTTAGAAAAAGTTAAATATTAATTGTTGTGCATAATGTGTATGCAAAAATAAAATTACTAACTCAAAATATTAAACATGGAATTTGAACTACAAAAGGATTGTTATATCTAGTGGTATATGATTAAGTTTTGATACAATGAAATAGTGTTAGCTACATTTTATTTATACTGTTTAGTGTTTATTGAGTAATGCTTGGGAGTGCAGTCAGTAAAAATATCCACAATAATAATATAATATTATTATTAATATAATTATAAAATATCCACATTAATAATATTGTGTGCCTTCACAATTACTGTTATACTTATTAATTTGTAGAATTTTGTTGAACACACTCCTAACCATTTTTTACATTAATCATTACACCTACATACAACCATATCTGTTTCAATTCAGTATTGATTAATTTATATATTATGATGGACTGTAATTTAACCCCTTTTACTAGTAGCGATGAGTATATTTTACAATACTTGATTTGTAAAAATTTGTTTGTGTTTTAGGTTGCTGCAAAAACGCTGGGAGATCTTGTCAGAAAACTTGGAGAGAGGGTTCTCCCCGAAATCATACCTATTCTTGAAGAAGGTTTGGAATCTGACCAGCCTGACCAGAGACAAGGTGTGTGTATTGGACTTTCGGAAATGATGGCATCGACCAGTAAAGATATGGTCCTCACCTTTGTTAATAGCCTTGTCCCTACTGTTAGGTAAACACTTAAAAACTTTAGTTTATTTTATTCAACTATTCATGAAATAGTTTTAGAATCTCTAATTAATTAAATAAATAAATAATTTATTTATAAGTACAGTATTTATTTTACAGTTGCAATCAATCTAAATTTCTTATAATAAACATCTTTTATTCAAGCTGTTTAAGGTTGAGATCAATATTTGTTTATTGTTTTATTTAACATTATTCATTTTAATTATCTGGAGCCTAAAGGAATCATTAGACTCAATGGATTGGAGTCTGGCCATTTTGGTATAGCAAGAGGGGTCAAACAAGGAGACAGTTTGAGCCCTTTGTTGTTCCTCCTATTCATTGATAAGGTACCATCCATCTGTAGGAGAAGAACTGATAGAACATTTCTGGGGCGAAGAAGTCTGTATCCGGTTCTAGTCCAGTTTCTTCTCTATGCGGACGATGTAGTGCTGATTGCCGACTCAGTCGTAAAGCTGCAAGAAGCGGTGACGGAATGGTGTGAAGAACTCGGACAAAAAGGAATGATGATCGATGCCAACAAAAGTAAGATCTTGCAAGTGTAGGCGGCAGGAAGAAGTTCACATATACTGCGATGAAGAGGAAATGGAAGTGGTGACTGACTTTACTTATTTCGGCATAGTAATAGACAGGACTGGGAAGCTGGACGCAGAAATATCCAATAGGATTAATAAGGCAAATAGTGTACTACCAGGTTTGTAATACTGTTGTAGGAAAGCGGGAGATAGGAAGGAATGTCAAACTCCACATCTTCAAGTCACTGCACCTGCCGATACTGCTGTATGAAGCTGAAAGCTGGGTATTGACGGAGAGACAGGAAATCAGAGTTACCGCGTCGGAAATGAGGTACTTGCGAAGAGTGGCAGGAAAGTCGAAAAGAGACTGTGTTCGCAACGAGAGGATTCGTCAGGAACTGCAGATTGCCCCGCTAAAAGAGGTCCTGGAAATCCGACAACTGAAATGGTTCGGCCACGTGATCAGGATCAATGATCACCGGTACCCTCTCAAGACGATAGACTACATGCCGGATGGAAAAAGACCTCGAGGACGCCCAAGGATGTCTTATCTCGAGTACATTGAACGCCTCAGCAGAAAAAGAGGAAAAGATCTCCGACAGGCCAGAAACCTAGCAAGAGACCGGGATAGATTCGGCTCCTGGCTGGACGCTCCCCTACACTGAAAGACACTATAGGGGAAGCGAAAGAAGAAGAAGATAATCCGGAGGGTGGCAATGAAAATTAAACAATATCTTAGAAGAAAAATGGTCCAGGATGACGTCAGAAAAAATTCTCTGAAATAAGGAGAACTATTTATTTTTAAGCCAAGATATTGACCCACATTGCAGGTCTTCTTCAGGGTTTATAATGGGGTCAAGGATTGACAGTTGACTACAAAATACCTTCCCTTTACCCTGTTATAAGCCCTGGAGAAGACTTGCAATGTGTGTCGAAACATTGGCTTTAAAATAAATATTTCTCCTTATTTAGGAGAATTTTTTATGACCTCCACCCAGACCATTTTCTTCCTTATATATGTAAGGTCATCCTGGCTTCTTTTTCTTGTATGATATGCAATAGAAAGGTCGAAATGTATGCCATCGTGAAATAGTTTTACACAATGTTTTTATTTAGTTTTCATTGCCACTTAACAGTCTTCTAGGCTACTATAGCAAGCTATTCATGTATAATATATTTAAGATAGCAATATAAAGGATTATGTATAAATTTGTTTTAAAGACCTTGTAAAGAATATAAGAAAATTGAGAAACAATAATAAATTAATGTTCTATTGTAAGTTAACTTACTTTTTTACATGAAATTATGTAATGAGTATGTTTACTTGTTTATTTATTAGGAAAGCTTTGTGTGATCCCCTGCCTGAAGTCCGTCAGGCCGCTGCTAAAACATTTGATAGTCTTCATTCAACAGTTGGTGTTCGAGCATTGGACGACATTTTGCCTCCAATGCTTCAACAGTTGGTTAGTATTTTAATATTTAATGGAATTAAAATTAAATCAATCGGAATTCTAAATATTTGTTTTGTTTTTTATTTCAGAACAACTCTGATAGTGGAGTAAGCGAATGGACTTTAGATGGTCTACGTCAAGTAATGGCTATCAAATCACGTGTTGTCTTGCCCTATCTTGTTCCTCAGTTGACGGCAGTGCCAATAAATACAAAAGCATTATCAATTCTAGCTTCGGTAGCTGGAGAAGCTCTAACTAAATACCTTAATAAAATTCTACCTGCACTA
Organism: Troilus luridus; assembly: GCA_964056705.1. Lineage (NCBI taxonomy): Eukaryota > Metazoa > Arthropoda > Insecta > Hemiptera > Pentatomidae > Troilus > Troilus luridus. The sequence continues at coordinate 50,774,393 of OZ057415.1, read as the reverse complement.
TTGACAGCACTTGCTGCCTCAGATGCATCCCCTCAGGTAAAAATATATTAATTTAATGTTTATAATTATAATTCAATCTCATATGTCATGCATGACCATTTAGATTAAATTTATATGATATTATATATTATATTGAATCAGTCATGCCTCGTTTTTGTGAAACTTTCCCTATTTTCAGATAGGTTTAAGCTAGATTAAATTGGCTTTTTTTATATTTAAAGTAACATAATGCAAATGTAACTATATTGAAAAGAAGGCCAAACTTTTTTTAACTGTTGAAATACATGTTTTCTATATTTAATGGTTATCTAGACATTTTTTGTGCCTTTTTCTGTTTACTTCCCGTATAATCTTTTTAGTCCAGCAAGTTAATTTTTATTTTTTATTTTAGGAATTGGAGTACTGCCAAGCCGTAGTCTTGTCTGTTAATGACGAAGCAGGTATACGAGTGATAGTAGATGAGCTCCTTGATGCGAGTAAAAATGATAAACCTGAAAGCAGACGTGCTGCTGCCACACTACTATGTGCATTTTGTACACATACTAGAGCAGATATTAGCCAACATGTTGCCCAACTTTTACGAGGGCTTATACTTAATTTTACTGATTCTGATCAGACTGTTTTGCAGATGTCCTGGGATGCTTTGTCTGCCGTTACAAAGGTGTATTTTTATTATATTAGAATCTTATATTAGTTAGTAGTGATATATTAATTAATAATTAGTATAGCCTTTACCAATTAGTCGAAACTGGGATTTCTATAGCTGGAGCAATTGTTTGTTTAATTGAAATTATTTCATTTGAAAATAAATTAAAAAAGAGGATAAATGAAATTTCTCTATAGCCCTAGTGAATCCTCCATTGATCACTTTATGAAAATTTTTCATATCATACATCCACAAAACTAAGCATGGGGATTTGACTTCTCAGATATTAATGTTTTTTTCAGTGTACATCAAATTTCTGATGTACTTGTTGTTACATTGAATACTACAGGTGGAAGTGACCTCTAACCTTGTTTTAAATTTAAGTCAACCTCGAATTTCTTGAATATTTTGCTTATATTTATTCCTTCTAGATTTACTAACTTTCTGAGAATACCTTGTTCGACAAATGTATTACAAGCCTTTTTGAAATTAGTATAATGTTGATGAATTACACCATTTTATCCTAATTCTTTCCCTATTATGTAATAATAATATTTTACATGCTAAAACAGAGAATATTTTACAGCAATACACAAAGAGTAAGATTCCAAGATAGTTATTGCAGTCTGTCCTTGGATTGTTTTTGTGGATCGGAATAAGTATAGATTTTTTTTAAGCTTTGGACATTTTTCATGTTTCCAAATTTTTTAAAACAAAATATGAACCATCCAAACTCCTACTTCCCTGTACAAGTTTATCAGTTTACTATAAATATTGTTGTGGAAATCCGTCTGGAGAATTCCTTGCGACTAAGGGGCTATGGCAGGGAGATGCCTTCGCTTGCCTTCTTTTCAATATTGCCCTGGAGAAGGCTGTGAGGGATTCTGGCGGATGGACCATCTTTATGTGGCATGTGGGTCGCAAGAGTGAGGAAGATTTGCCCAGGAAGCTGCTGACAGAGCCTCAATACAGGACAAGAAGATGAGGAAGACCCAAGCTTAGGTGGATTGACAGAGTAGCGGCTGATGCAGGGAACAGCTTGGTGTACGCAACTGGATGGTAGCTGTTTAGAACCGCAACGATTGGCGGTAGCTGCTGGTGGAGGCCAGAACTCATCACTGGGTTGTTGGGCCAAATTAGATAGATAAATGTTATTGTTCCATGCTGCCTTATAAGATTTCAATTGTCACTTTTTCTTTACTTAGTATCTTTATAAATGGTTAACCCCCCCTATAACATTCAAAACTAATAAATCAGATAAAACATTCTAAAAGAATACAGAATACTAAAACAAAACCTGCAGGAAAACTCAAATAAGATAGCTCAAATTTAAAATGGCAACTGCTATAGTTATTTTAAAATAAAACTGATAACACTTTTTTTTTTTAGTACTAAGTCAACTATTCAGTTATAATGGAAAATTAAAAATATTTATTGTAATTTTTATTTCTTATTGTCACTGATTAATTATTTACGATTTTTTAACCATGATTTATTATCATTACAGACATTGGACTCTTCACAACAAATCAGCTATGTTGCAGACATTAGGCAAGCTATAAAATTTGCCTCAAGTGATTTAAAACCAGGAGAGTTACTTCCTGGCCTTTGCTTACCTAAGGTATTTTAGAAATGTTTATTCAATAAATCTCATTAACAATTAATAAATTTAATTATTATTAGCCATTATTTATTTTTTAATTTTAATAAAACCATTTACATGCTTGGATTTAATTTAAATAATTTAATATTTCAATTAATTGATAATTTAATAAATAATCACTGGTTATTTTATAATTAGTTATTTTATTATTATTAAGTAAATAATATTACTAACTTTTACTTCAAGAATTCCCCTGAGTTAGAATGCCAGAACTTTCATTCAGAAAAAAATTAATAGTACTTATTGATAAAATGAATGCAAATAAGTAAATTATTGATTATAAATTATTTGGTTTCAGGGAATCACTCCTATTCTACCTATCTTCCGAGAATCCATTTTGAATGGCTCTCCCGAAACCAAAGAAGCAGCAGCTCATGGCCTCGGAGAAGTGATTGCCTTGACGACGGCTCATTCACTTCAACCTTCTGTTATTCACATTACAGGGCCTCTAATTAGGATATTGGGTGATAGATTCCCACCTTCGGTGAAAGCTGCGGTTCTTCATACCCTTGCTGGTCTTCTTGCAAAGGTACAATTCTAAATCGTTACGTATTACTATTACATTTTTTTTAATATTAAAATAATAATCATAATACTTGTATTTATTTTTTATTCATCATTATATTATATTCTACATGATAAATGATGCATTTACATTTTTGTCTTAATTGACTTTTTTATTTTTTAAATTTTTGGGCTAGCATTTTAAATTAAATGTTTATTACTTTTTAAGCTGGTTTATTTTTATTTATTCTAATATATAAAACTGTATAGTTTATTCTTTGTTATAAATCTTGTATAATAGTCGAGAAAAAAAGTGCATTTCATCTATTCTAATCATATGAAAATTTGTTTCCACTTTTTAATAGTAATATGTTATCATTAGATTATTGTTTCTTTGGTTAGAAATTATTTACTATATTATTACTTGATTCTTATTTTACACTTATTTGGTAATTACTAGTTTTGTTAATGATTAATCTTCCTAAGTAGAATTTTTTTTAAATATTTTATTTAGTAATTTTAATTGTTCTGTTAATTAAACTGTTTGCTACATTTACGATTAATAATGGGAATAGTTGGAGTGGTTAAGTGTTCTATTACTGTGCATTCCTTTTCTTTTATAATTTAACACGTTTTTCTCAATTTCTGTCTTAAAGACAATCTGAGACCACAAGAACAATGTGGTAAAGTAAACTAAACTACACTCTGTTCACCCTCGATATGATAAAATTAAAATTGCAATTTAAGTTTGTATGAATCAAGCCATTTTGTTGGCCAAAGTGAATCTTGGCAGGAAGAGAATATAAATTGGCATCTCAAAATTTATTGTCTTCATAATGTGAGATGATGCTCAGTACTGATAAAACGGAATATCATCAATAGACTTATTTACTATTAAGGAGGATTCATTTTGTTTAAAAAAACATAGCTATAAACTTATTAATTAAACATTAAGAAAAAAAAATTATGTATATAAATCATTTTTTTATTGATTTTCAGGTTGGAATGATGTTAAAACAGTTTTTGCCACAGTTACAAACTACATTCTTAAAAGCTTTAAATGATGGAAACAGAATGGTAAGGTTAAAGGCAGCTACAGCGTTAAGTTATCTAATTACTATTCATACTCGACCTGATCCTCTCTTTTCTGAATTGCATAACTCAGTTAAAGGGGCAGAAGAACCTGCAATCAGGTAACATATTAATAATAATATTTAATAAACATCCTTACAGTTTCTATTTCACTAATGAATTGAAAGATTAATTTATTTTTATATATTGTTCTTTTGATGGGGATTATTTTTAAATATTTTTGTTTTGAAGAGAAAAGATTTGTCCTGGGCGGGATTCGAACCTGGGTCGTCTGCATCTCTAGTGCACTGCTCTTACCACTGAGCTACCAGGGGTCGTATCCAATAAAGCCTTTTTATTCACTTTATGAATCCATTCACGTTTCGTTATTTATTAAGATACATATACTCTTATCGCAGGTGGAACCTGTATTTCTAAGCTTATATAAAACTTGATTATGTCTATACCAGAATAATTTATCTTTCTGAATGTACCCTTCTTCTATTTGTTTTGTTTTGTGGGAACAAAAATGACATTTTCCAATCACTTTCTCTCAACTTTGGGCTGCTGCGGTCTATTAGTGCTTGTTCTGCAAATTTCTACTCATTATCTTTTCAACCTCTTTGTGTAATTTATTGACTGCACCCTCTGACAATTTATTACCCTACCTATCCTAAGGGATAGAGTATACTAACTTCTAGGATGTAGAATGTATAATACTGATGAATTGTTAGTCATCATAATGTCTTTGAATTTTGAAATTTAATTTAGTAAGTTATACTGCATTATGTTCTTTTTTTTAAATATTTTTATTTGAATAATAAAATATAAATATTTAAAAATTAGTAACAAATAAAATAAAATAAATTATAATGATGTAAGTCAACTAGATCCAAATTAAAATAATGTTCAAAGAACATTCTTCCCCTCGTATACTTCGCAAAAATGCGGGAACGTGGGGACTTAGGATCAGTGAAAAGAAAAGATATGACCACGACCGAGAAGCGTGCTTCATTAGGGCCCAGGATAGCTCAAATGGTAGAGTCCCAGACTAGTGATCTGGAAGATCCGGGTTCGAGTCCCGGTCATGGACATATCTTTTCTTTTCAAATAAAAATATTTAAAAATTAGTACCAAATAAATTACTACATTATGTTCATTTGAAATAAATACATTTCCTCCCATACATCCGCATTACATGTTATATCTATGTAAGCTCAAATATGTCAAATTTTTACACTCCACAAACATCAGTTGCCCATACATTTGGAAGTTCTTGGATAAAAAAAAATAAGCAAAAAGTATAAATAAAAGAGAAAAAGAAAAATAGTTTTACTTTTGACTGTTTATAAATTATTAAATTTGTATCATTAGAACATATAGTAAACTTTCTTAAAGCACATTTCTGATTTCTAATGGCTTCTATGCAATCTTGATCACACCAGAGATCAGAAGTCTTATTATACTTGCTAATTTTTACCTTTGGGATTCTTTTATCTGCTGTTTCGATGAGGAGGTTATTAAAATATAAATATTTAAGTTATTCATTATTTATGTGTTTATATTTAAAATAATTTATTGGGCTGTCTTGATATTAACACTTTTAATTTTATCCTAATCTGCTTATTTCATTTGTGAAATCTTTCCGATTGGTTAGTTTGGAGATATGGTAGTCATCTAGGATTATCCAGTCGACATTAATCATAACTGAAAGTGACATTGATATGATCTTTTATTCCATTTTTGCGGCACAATTAAGTAGGGAAAGCGACATTGGTTAATATTAATGTTGAAAATCTCTCTTGTTGTTCATCACAATTATTTTATATTATTAATGTTTTTACTGCTGTTTTAAATTATGTTTAATTCATTTATTTTTATTTCAGAGAAACTATGATGCAAGCTCTTAGAGGTGTCATATCAGCAGCAGGGGATAAAATGTCCGATGCAGTTGTGAAGCAGGTTCATTCGTCCCTTCTGAGTTTGCTTGCAAACCCAGAAGACTCAACGAGAAGTGGTGCTGCTGGATGTCTTGGAGCATTAGTCCGATCCCTTACTCCTGAACAACTCACAGTAACCCTCAATGATCATCTTCTCCGTATGTATTAGAGATTTATTGTTAACAGATACTTGTAGGGAACTGGGAACTGTTAAATTTTATAATTGTTTGATCCTTAGTTCAGATAGCTGTTATAAAAAACCTGGACAAAATTCAGCTCCTAAAAAAAATTCAGAGCTCCTAAATGGTTGTCTCCATATTAAGATTCTTTGAATGATTTTTCTCTCAATTCCTACTCAGTTACAGAATTTTTTTATTCTTCCGAGCCACTAGAAATATTGGTCTCATTATTCTTTAATTGATGAGTTGCCTAGGACTGTCATCAACTGAACCCAAACCTGAAGCAAAATACCTTTGTGGGCTAAAACTAAGCACTTATAAATCTAAAGACGTAGAAAGTGCCAACCTTCTATCACTCACTCGTAGGCAAAATTCAATTTCACTGCCCTTGTGTTTAGAATAAGGCAAGGAACAACATTCTGTGTTAGTCTATTCGTGATTGTTCTTCCAGGGTTTATTCCCTTAGATCGCACTGCCATTTCAATTCATAATTAAGTTTAAGCTTTAAGTTGAGAATTGGGAACAATGGACCAGGTAGCCTGAGGCCATTTAACACATCAAATTCCTTGTTAGTCATTCTGAATTTTCACTTGACACTTCATATTAGACAATGCCATTTCTTCTGAACTCAGTACTTACTGGTGCTTACAAATTTTTAAGAAGTTCTACTCTATCTCTATCTATTTTTAAGAAGTTCTACATTCAATCTTAGGTCTGTGGACCTATGGAAGCATTATTTTCTTGATCGTCAATGTTAATACTTTTTAATTTATAGGTTTATCTGAATGGGCTGTATCTTAGTGTATCTATTTTCTTATTTTAAATACTGGCTCGCAGTTAGGCTATCTAAAACTACTAAATATGTCATAGACATTGCTGGTATGTCTTCTATCAGTAATTGCTTAGTAGATTTGGTTCTTTGTTTTCCCATCAGGCCATAACCATCTCTCTCCATAGATTTTTAAAACTCAGTAGGTAAAGCTTTTTAACATTCATGATTAATGTTATATAAATAATTAAATTTATTTGGAACTATGTGTATTGGTGCATATTTTTCATTATTATTTTTATCATTTTTGTACTTATCACATTTCTATTTGATTTTTATAGAAGATGATGCCACAGCAGATTGGACACTTAGACACGGCCGTAGCACTGCACTATTTGTAGCTTTAAAGGAGGCTCCAGAAAAAATCTATCGGGATGATTATAAAGAAAAGATTCATAAACGGCTTCTTACATTTTTAGCTGCTGATAGGGTATGAATTATTAATATCATATTATTTAGAGAATTGTATTTCAAGTATATAAATCTCTTCATTTCTATGGCTAAAAAATTTTCATTATTCTGAAGGATCAGAAGGAAGTCAAAAAATTTTCTAAAAAAGTAGTAAATACATGGTAGTTACTATTTAAGTTTTTTTTATTACCCATAATATCCAATTCATCACTATTTATAATAATTAAAATAATATGAATAATCATTTGAAATATTCTCCTTATTAAAAGAGGTATTATAAGACTTAATTAGGAAATGCCAGCAAATAGATTATTTTTAAATATTAGTTTGCATAACAACTTACTTGTCTAATAAATATTATTTTGCTAAACAAATAAATATCCTTTTTTTTTATATGACTTTACTATTTTCAGGTTCCAATTGCAATGAATGGCGTTAGAGGATGTGGTTATTTATTTGAATTCCTTATGAATAATAATGAAACTTTACCTCAGCCACTCCTTTCACCGTTTGTTCGGGTACGTTATGTTCTATTTATCGTAACACAATATTTATTATTACCAACTTATTAATATTCTTGGTTTGGCATGATTTATAGGAATATTTAAAATATTCTTTTTTCTTTCAATTAAAATAAACTACCTTTGTTTTGATATGCATAAGATTAAATATTAGCATCTATCATTGATTTTGAAATTTTAATTCTTCATTGTTATTTCAGTCAATGAATCATCAGAGCAATGAGGTTAAACAACTACTTGCTAGAGTATGCTCATATCTTGCTCGAAGAGAAATAAATTCTCCGGAACTCCTTAAAGCTGTTATTCCAATGTTGGTAAATGGTACGAAAGAGAAAAATAGTTATGTAAAAGCGAACTCTGAACTGTCCCTAGTGGCTGTTTTAAGATTAAGGAATGGAGATGAAAAATTACAGGTAATCTCATTTCTTTTTTTCCTTTTTTGCGGGGGGGGTAATGATTTATTGATTATTAGAAATAGAAAATAATTTACAAAGATATAAATAACTGGAACAATATACACATTTATGTAATAAAATATTTAAAATGCTTTATTTAAAAAAAAAAAAAAGATCTTGCACAGTTAGAAATATTTCACAGACATTTAGTTAATTAGTGTTATAGTTTTTCAATGCTATGTTATTTTTTAAATTACTTTAAGACAGTTTGCTTTTCAGCTTTAATAATTTTTGGTGTTATTTGAAATAAAAAACTTTGAGGCTAGGAAAGGAATTTCTTTACATATCAAAAGAAAAAATGTTTGATTGAAAATTGGCTTGAATTTCAGTTTTGAGTGTAATACCCTTATTTCTCATTATGAAATGCTCATAAGGAAATATCATTAAATTTAAATCAGAAGTTGAATATAGGTAAAACAGAGAAAATTATATAAAAAAAAGATGTTGCCAAAAAAATACTGAGTGCCAAACAGTACATGTCTCCAGTATTGATTTTGTTAGTTATTTATTACAGTAAGGGGAACAAGTAAATTGTTAAATAATCAGCTGATCGGAGATTGTGACCTGAGGTAAACTCTTTTTATAGTCTATAATCAGGATTCTATGTACTTTTATAGGTGATCAGGATCTATGTGGTTGCTACAGGTTCTAATTCTTCAAATGCATTAAAGCCGCGTATCCACTATGTTCACTAATCAACTATGCTCCCCGCTCCGTGCACCCTCCTAATGGAGATGTGATGGAAATAAAGTTGAAAATTAACTGCGAGCACAACTCTAATTTTTCTTAAACAAAGTAAAATGATAAATGCCGATTCGAACTATTTTATATGGGCATTTATTGTAATTGTAAAATGAAATTAGGTAAAATTTGTATAATAGAGGGGTGTGGCTCAATATGTAAAGCATTGAGTTGCTATGCTGAAGGTCCCGGGTTCAAATCAGGTTGTAACATATATATTATTTATTCCAATTGTAGCCACGGATGGGCCCTTCTCCTGGGTCTTATCCAGCCTCTATAAAATGATTACTGTTAATTGCGGAAAAAACCCAACGGTTGAGAGTGATCTCGGGCAAATCACCTTCCTACACAACCGTAGCTGCAGAAATATTACACCCTATACCATTTTTTTAACTCAAAACCCTACCTGGGTTGCAGTGGTACAGATTTTTTTTTAATTGTAAAATTTGAATAATTTTCAATAATTTTAAGTTTTAAGCAATAAATAATGAGGTAATAATAAAAGCAGATAGAATCCGAAGGCTGTTTTTGTAAATTTACCTGCTGTTTACAAACTTACGTCCACGCACTACCACAGCATCGAAACTCGTAATATCAATTAGATAGAATATAAATACGATTAATTATTATTAAAAAATTTAAATAACAAAAGAAGAGTGTGGACTATTTGTTGGGTAAACTATTTACTTATATATAAGAAATAAATAATATCTTAAATAAAAAAGAAAAACACACAGTGATAGGAAGCAAAACTAAAAAGTAGAAAATGATTTTAATTTGATTTTTTGAACTATGGGGCTCCACCAAACCATCAAATTCCTCTCGTATTCAATCCTTGGAATCCAAAATTCTAAACGCTCCTTATTTTGTCACAAATAAAACCATCCATAATGTCCTTAACGTTCCATATGTTACCGATTTAGCCCATTCCAGATACCTATCATTCCATAATAAACTCCAGGCCCATCCAAACCCACTAGTTTCCATCCTTGCATCCAATTCCATCCCGGACAATCCTCCTAGGCGTCTGAAGAGAAGATGGCCTCGGGACCTTCTATAATAGAAATGTAATTAGAGTGCTGCCAATGGGTAGTGCCTCTACATATCCTTTCATGTATTTATTTATTCATACAGCCCTTGTACTAAATGTATATATTACAGTTGTACAATTCAATAAAATAATTTTAAAAAAAAAAATAAAAAAAATTTGATTTTATCAAAAATTTCCGATATTATGGAATCCTAAGAATGTATATTATAAGAATAAAAATTATAAGTAAGATTCTTCGAATGAAATTAAATATGCGATTAAAATACCTGCTGATGTGTCTAAAAATAAAATGATAATTTTACTGCCAGGATATCGGAAAAGTAAAAACTAGAAAATATTTTTTAATAAGTTTAAAATAAAAGTAAAGTCTTGAACGAAAAAATCAAAATTGTGGGGGGAGTATATGAACCCTCTGTCGGTCGCAATGAGCCTAACGGACACACAATTTTTAATTGCCATAACTTTCATCCCACTGAAATCTAGGGGATCTTTCTGCACACTAGACTTTCTATATAAAGGAGCTATTAAAAGCAAACTAAAAAGAAATTCTTTTTATTAGTATGAATATATGAAATAAAATAGTTTGATATTATGACCCTTCACCATAATTACTTCAAAATATTTCTTAAAACTTTAAATAAACATTTAGAAAAATTTAAATGCCTCTCAGGTAAAGTTATTAGATATAGATATATTCAGTCCACCTCAGATTCGCACGATCCAGGTGCCTCAGAAGAAGTTGGAACATTGACAATTTTACACTCGTCACAGACGTAGTTGGGGTGGCTGAGACAGATAGATTTTTTGCAATGAAGACATTTGATCTTGGTAAGTCTTCTAATACCAGATTCAGCAGTAAATACCATGCACTTACGTCTGTTGGGAGGGGAGAGAGATGATTTTTTTCCATCATCATTGCATGTGGGGGAGAACCTCTTCAGACGGATTAGAAGGCTGGAGGGAATCACAACTTTTATAAGGCTTCTTTTCTTCAGCTCTGGGACCGTAAGCTCATGAGTCAACTGTTTTAGGAACAACCTTCTGCGCAATAGCTGCACTCCATTGCCGAGGTAGACAATGAGAGAGTAAATCCCAGCCAGATTCATCATCGTGTAGAAGATGACCATTGGCCAACGCTTGTTATTTCGACATACATTAAATGTTGAGTATAGCCCTCTTCATCATCAGACCCATCAGTACAATCTTGCTCTTTACCTGAATCCTCTTTTATTTCTTCCACTTCATCTTCTGAAGCAATATCTCTCTCTTCTCCCAAGTCTTCTATCGCCACTGGGTCTTTATCAACATTATCAGCTAACATTATGTTCCTGATCTCCTCAACATCCCTCTGGTTATTTAAGTCAAACATCTTCTGTGCCACATTAGTAAAATATCTGAAATAAAAGACAGAGAAACTGCAGAAAATTTGGTCATAGCGAGCTTGGTCGCAATGTGCCTGCCAGGCTCACTCAAAAGCAATTTCGAAAACCGATGCTATGAAACCATAAAATCTACGATTTAAGATGAATGCACGAAAAAAAAAAAGAGAAAATACACACCTTCCAAAATATGACGTCTTCGGTCGCAATGAGCTTCTCAGGCCACGTGCACATTTACTGCTCAATCAAATGGCGGAAAAGCAACTGAGTATGGGGGTTCGATAGGGTGCTAGTTGTTAGGAAGGTACTAGAGAGATGCGGTTTCCGCGCTAATTAGTGAAGGAGGGGGGGCGAGTGGAGTGTCTTTTTAGATCAGTTGCGACTGACGGAGGGTTAATGGTAATAAAAAACGTGTGGTGCTTTTTAAGAAATTTTTATAGTGACTATACCTTTGCCATTATCAGCTAATAAAATATTTACAACAATTAACATCAAGCACCCCAAGCTATTTTACGATTAAATGAATTTTATTATTATTTTAAACTTATTAAAAATTATTTCCGACTTTTTAGTTTTCCGGTATCCTGACAGTAAAATTATCATTTTATTTTTACACACATCAACAGGTATTTTCATTGCAAATCCAATTTCCTTCCAAGAATCTTATTTCATGTTTTTGTTGTTATAGATTACAACCTTCCATAATTAACATCGAGGATTTCATAATATTGGAAATGTTTTATAAAACCCTATTAGAAGCAGATTTTATATTTATATAAGATTTTTGTCTGCCCACTCCAGTGTAAATGGTCATGTTACACAATCCACCCACACTAGCCCTGAACCCGTCCATGAACCTATTGTGCTCTCCTTTGAGTTCGGGCAAAAACCGATAGCCGGCAGAGCGCGGATTAACATTCATGAACTGCTACACGCTCCGCATCCGGTAGGGATTAAGCATTGATTCTCGAACATAGTGAATAAACAGCCGTTCCTTTGAAGACGTTATTCGTACTTCAATGTTTACAGCCATGTTTCACATCCCTACAGAAAAGTTAGAAGGAAGATAGATTAATTATAACAATTAGGTATTATAGTAAAATCAAAATTTTAATTAGCAGGTTTCAGTGGGTCTTTCATTCTCATGGTTTTGTTTTCTGATGGCTGTTTATGAACTAAATTGGGCACCTTGTTTACAATAGCCAGAAAATCTTATTTCTTAGATTGTTAGATCTTAGGTCTAACAATTTTATTCGAACTTTCCTAAAATCTTCTCATCCAATCATCAAAATAATTTTTGTATTTAAATTATCTGTGAGAAAAAGTTTTGAAGAAAGGAAAACTTTATTCGCAGAGTTGCCCAGTTCAACTTAACAGTTGAAAGTCTAATTTTAGTTTTGGACAAACTTATTGAGTGAACATGCTATTTATTTCTCTATTTTTTTTGCTACCTTTTTTAATTTTTATATTGATAAGAACTAGATAATTAAAAAGATCATTTATCAACCAAAAAATCATCAGCAAACATTTCTACTTTATTTCAGAGTTGTTTAAGCGTCTTGGATGCTGGAGCAGCTGAAGCCCTTACTGATGTTATTACCAAGGTTCTCAGAAAAGTCGCTCTCCAGCCAGAAGGTAAAGTAGAGGAACTGGATGACACATTACTCACCTGATGTGAGCTATCTCAAATTGAAAGAAAAAAAACACCTCAAAGGGGGATAGGTTGAGTATGTAATTGGTCAGATTGGTAACTATCGTTTTAATGTATCTTCCTTGACCTCAGAATGTCAGTATTACATGCCAACGTATCCACATTTATTTTTAATAATAAAAAAAAAAATATGTTCTGAAAAATGTATGTATGTCTGTTTTTATATGTTGTTAAATGGAGTTTTTAAGATTTAAAGATTTTTTGAAATATGTTCCAGATTTTTTCAACGATAGCGTGATAAGTTTTTTAAGAAATTAAAATTTGTTTAAAGAAAATAAATTTTTTTTTTAGAAAAGCTGATTCAGTCTCTCATGTTTTTTATTACATAGTGCATTTGTTGAGGTAGTACTGTTTTGAAGGGAAATATTGTGTACAGTAAATTAGTTGTGATTTCCTGAATTTCTGTGTATATATTTTATGTATTAAATTATTCTCCTACATACGTATATGTTTCCTCCATAGCAGTTAATTCTTACTATTAGTACTAATGAATACTGTAAAGTGTTTGTATTCTGAATAAATTTAATCAAGTTCTTTAACAGAGTCTTTTCTTTTATATTAATATAATATATCACTTTTATCTAAATCCTCTTCAGTAATGAATGTATTAACAGGCCATGATAACACAATTTGTTGATTTAAAAAAAAGAATTAAGTAAGAAAACATTATATTATGTATGTTTCTTTAAAAAAATTTAACTACAATTGTATACAATTGCCTGTACCACTACAAAACTGTAATTTTTCATGGACAAGGAAGTGATTTGGCTCAGATTATGCTCAGCCAGGAGGTTTTTCCCTTATTTGGGGTACCAAATTTATAGAGGCAGGGACAATGGTCAATAAAACCAATACAATTTACTTTTTCTTTATATTAGTTCTATTTATTCTGCTAATGTTAATGTTACTTACCATAAAATAAGTTGTCATAAAAAATGTTTATTTTTCAAAAATATTAACTGTGATGTAGTTACTTATTGAAACAAGTGCAATTTTTCACCAAAATTATGAATGTTCTGACATAAGTTTTTTTCTTAACTAAACTTATTCAGTTTATCAGTGACTTAAAACGGGTTCAATAAGTCAAATTCTTCAACCAGTTTTGAAAATTTGTTAATTTCCTCTAGCAGTAGATTTTGTATATTGATTTCTTTATACCTTACCAATGTTTTAATAATTAATATTAAACAATTTTTTTTTAAACCATGTCGAATAAATGTTATAAAAATGACCAAATAATATAGTATGCATCGATCAATATTATTTCTTATAGAATGATATATGAAGGATTAATTCTAATAAAGATCATGCCAATACTATGATCGAGGTTTAAATAAATACATTTTCTGCTAAAAAAACTCACCTGACCTACATTCTTATAACTAAGGGAAGTGAGTTTTATCTGGGCCAGAGTCTAAGAAATATTGTCTCCCCATTCAAATAAATTGGGACTAGATAGATAAGCAAATAAGACAGATAACCAAATTTAAACAGATTAAATCCAATCCTACCACTGTTCCACTTCCGAGGTGTCGAATCTGTTCTACATGAATAAGGAAAAACTGTGACTAAAGATGCACTATGAGGATAACTGTTAACTAATAACACATATGTATCATCTTCTGCATACTTGGTGAGAACAATATTAAGATATAGAGAATACTGTCTTGAGAAGCACCTAGAAATTGAGAGAAGATGAAGAAAATATTGGATTTTACTTTAGAGGATATGTCAGTTAAATAGAATTAATGAGATAGTAAGTAGGGGATAGAAATTTACGAAGTTTGTTAGGCAGTACCAGGAGCTAGACACTGTCAAGAGCTATGTAGAGATAGTAAAAGCCCTAACAATACAATACAGGTTCTAACGCAGAGGAGAAAAAATACATCACACGATTTCGTTGCCAAATACTGTAGTGGAGAGTTAGAAATTTCATCATAAATCATTTTTGTAAGGGATAATTTCAAGAGGTAAGGAAAATATGTGAAACAGAGAACAACATTTATACACGGAAGAGGAATATAAAAGGTTTGTTTGATAGAAGTTTTAAAATTTGCATTATAATTAGGTAATGCCCATGAGCTTTGCAGGAAGATAGTCAGTGAATACTGTTAAATATTTCTGTTGGATGAAATACTGTAGGTAGAAGGGTTTTTGGAGTTTTAACTGGAACCTGAAGTAAACTAAAGAAATGATTTCATTCAAAAGATAAGTAAAAGACAGTTCAGCAAATCGGTGTATTTCAGCCTCCCCCAGCACATGAGGAGCGAGATGATCTCATATCAGAGTAAACTAAAACAGAACATGATCTTCTCCAACTCTATTCTCACTTATGGAAACTTGAGAAAATACATGATATTTGGAAGATTGATATTGGGAGAACTTATGGTCCTATCATTGAGCAGGATACATAAAAATAAAAACCAATAATGATCTCAATAGCGGGTACTAAAATAAATATGTAGTTAAGTTGGTTAAATAAGGAAGATTTTGTTGGCCCGTTTATGAAGCAAGATAGAATGCCACCAAGAAACTGATAGGTACTACATCTGACCAAAAAAGCAAGATGGCTTGGTGGAGCCATAACGGAAGCTGGGCAACTTCTTAACTCATGAGACTGGAACACTCTACAGCTACAGTACAAAAACATGTCACTTTCACTGTCCTGACCTAGTCACCTCCGTTTCACCGTTACTACTGCTTATTAATAGTTAAAATTGTTGAATAAACTACATATCTGAGACATAAATATCACGTGCTCAGATTGCTTTCAGCTAGTTGGTAAGAAAAGCTGTTTCAAGGTGATGTCAAAATTGTTTCCCATTAGTACCTGTCTCAGATCTACACTTTTTCAAACAGTGGTTTAGTGCTGAATAACTTTCTTTTAAATTTTCTCAGTCACCACTTCTCTTTTGGAATATATAGAATTACGTATTAGTTGAAAGGGGCAATCGTGTTTTAAGATTAAAATTTAATTACTAATAAAAACATGTCCACAGATTTGTTAAATAAGTTATTAATCCGTTGGCAACACTGATTCAGTGGAATGGCGGGAAAAAAGCTAGGCCTCACCAAATTAGTGTAACATCCCACCTTCATTATTATTTTAAAGTGATTCCTGAAGTT
The DNA here is from genome assembly GCA_964056705.1 of Troilus luridus. Taxonomy (NCBI): domain Eukaryota; kingdom Metazoa; phylum Arthropoda; class Insecta; order Hemiptera; family Pentatomidae; genus Troilus; species Troilus luridus. The sequence goes on along the minus strand of OZ057415.1, from coordinate 50,758,166 downwards.
GTGTTTTTGGACTAGACATGGTATGTTTTTTTTTTTATTCTGTCACGTTGTTACCATAAAAATTTTAATTATCCTTGAGGCTAATCATGCTGTGCTACGTTACTAAGTTTGTATGTGAGTGGATCTTTTACTCCCTGGTTTTTAAAAAAAATGAGGGTTGACAAGAAGCCATTTTGACGTATAAAAGTATTATTAGTTGCTTTTTTGTTACGTTAGTTACTTTTTCGGTCAGAAAATGGGGCATTAGTCACATGATATATCCGTTTTTAATAAATTTATTATCTTAAAAAAAAATGTAACCATTCACATTATATCTACAACCGGTAACATCAACTTTTACGAAAATTAACGTGATATACTTTTTAAAAAAATTTCAATCGTAAAAAACTCACTAGGCCTAAATCCTCTTCCTCAATTACATCACAGATAATACAAGCACCCATTCATGTCTAGGACAATTTTTTTTTAAAGCAAAACTCCCATAATTGTAAAATGACTTTTTTTTATTAAATACAGATTGCTGCTGAATTCCTTACAGCTAAATGGGTGGGCTGGGGATGGAAATAATAATAAAACCTGGTGTGCGAAAATAAAACTCCATTTTCCTCCGAAGTTTTATTCATTACATTTACTTAATGATATACTGGAGAGCATAAGTCTATAGTAATGAAGTTTTAATTTAAATGAGTTGTTTTATTTTGGAAGCTTATTTCCTTAATTAGAAATTATTAAACCTGGCACATAAGCACCAGGTTATTCACCTAGATGTTTTCGAAATTTAATTTTTGATTGCTATAATAGTTAAACAACCTACTAAATACATTCATTGATTAATTAACCTGATGATTGAGGCAGAAACATGTTTCATCACATTTTTTTCATTTGAGTTCAGTAGCTAATTTCGAAACTCACTACAAACACCAGATCAAATTTAAACATGTTTTATACATACCTCATAATGTAAATAGCTATAAGGACTTATGTATTAGCCACTCTGCATGAAACCTATCTCCTTATCTCATGTAACCTCTTCTTATAATGTTAGTTTATTTAAATCAATAAGCTATGGCTAGTTGTAATGCTATAGCGGAAGCTCTAAATTTTGCCTTTCCAGATTTAATTGGAATAGGTATTTTTAATGAGTACCCGATATACAGGCTCAGGACCTTCATTTTAACGTCCCTTCCGAAGTATTGTTTATTTATTTAATTTTGTGTTTTTGTCTTATTCCTTTTGTTATTACCTCTTAAGTTACTTTACTAAAACATTTCAACACAGTCTAATGGCTTAGTTGCAAGGAATAAATAAAGACTTCGTGAAACTTTTATTTACAGAAGTGGATGCAATGAATTGAGACAAGTACAAAAAGAGTTATAACTCAATTAGTTTTTATTCAGGAGACTAAAAATTTAGTGAACGGAAAATGTGATTCGTGAAGTTATACTTTGAAGACATAACTTCAAAATGGTAAAAGAGATTCCAAAATTTTCAGCTGCTTCTCTTTTTCGAATACTTTCCCGAGTTACCAAGATGGCGAAGAATGTATTCTCAGTAATTGAGCAAGGGAAAGCAGAGCACAATGTGGCATGCTACTGATGGGCGAAATTATTTGGAGTAGCAGTTAAAACTAATTCTGTCACTTTAAAAAAACAAAACAATTACATTGCCTATCTTCTCATTAATAAATTTATTATCATTTTTTAAATAATAACTTTGGAGACCTCAGTTAAAATGTTTTTAACATGAATTTATAAAATGTTTATGTTACATGAGTAACTTTCCTTCCACCCTCTTAAACTAATATTTACTTTAAGTCAGAAACAATAATAAATAATCAATAAAGAAATAATAATAAATAATCAGAAATGATAATTTTATAAATTATTTAGCAGTTCATGATATAAAACATTTATTCATAAATACTTATTGTTTAATGAATTTATTTTCCCCAAAAATAGATTTGAATTTGATAATTAATTTAAATTATACCTAAATAATAATTGTTAAAACAGTTTTGTGTCAGAAAAAAAAAAATCGTTTCTAATTGTCAGCATAATTAATATTTTTACCAACATATAAAAGACAATAAGTAGATTTATTAATTTAAATATATGATAAGTAACACAGGTCTGCGGTGAAAAAAAAAGTGTGTGTGTCAGCTCCGACTCATTTTTTATTAATGTGTCAACGTTTCGGGTTGTCAACGTTGTAGGCCATTTTCAGGGCAAACAGTGGGTGTGATGACTTCTTACAACACTAAAACTGTCAACTGAACTCTTATAGATGTATATTCACGGTTGTGAAATACATCCCAAGAAAGAATATCCTACTGCCCCAGTGCTATAAAAGTCAGCAATTTGGGTACACAAAAAACTACTGCAACCACACCGTAAAATGTGTAAGATGCAGCGGCTCACATAACATTTCTGAGTGTCCGCGACTAGGTGAACTCAAACAAAATGCTTGAATTGTGAGGGATCACATGTCGCTTCTTATAGAAAATGCCTCATAGAAACAAATTAGAAGAAATAGTGACTAAAAGGATGGAAGAAAAGAGATCTAAGCAGATCAGTACTAACCAAAACAGACCCAATCTAATGACTAACAGCATGACAGTTCGCCCTGGTGTAGAATACCCATATTTTCTACAATGTACCATAATGACAACCGAATCACAACCCTGTCTTTACTTTATAGAAGGGGGCCTCATCTTCAGAGTCCGGTTGAGGTGTAATTAAGCCCAGCATGATCATTGCCTGTCTACTTCCTAATACATAAATCTCCTGTCCTAGTAGCACTACCCACTACACACTGCACACTGTACACAATTAAATAGTCACTGCACAGCCTTGTTAGATAGCTAGTCAATTTCCTACTCTTATCAGAGCAACGCTGCCCTGTCGTCTGTTGAGGTCGTATCCAAGTGATATGAATGGACCCCAACAGCTTAAGGCTTAATCTAAATAAGAGTAGTAATAGTGTTTGTTTGGATAGGTGTCTTTAAAAAGCCTCCTATATAAAAAATTATCGCATTTCAACACTTCGAGAATAATCTACACTGTTACCATAGATACCACACGTATCTCTTCCCGATTAGTCCCGGAATTTAACTTTTAACTTCTATCTATTATATAAAACCAATAATACAATCTTATCGAGAAGGAAGCGTTACTAGCCACTTTTATTTAAAACTTGATTTTACTCCTTATAAAATTTTCATAATATGAAAATCGTTTCTTAAGGAGTAAACTCCAAAAATTGTAGCATATTTAACTACTGGGTTTAACAGTATTTTTTGTGCTGGTTGCGGAAAAAATAGTGAAACAATTCCATTACTCCTAGATAAGTCACTAATTTCAACTGAAAATTTTAGGGTGTAGACTTAAAGGACATATATTGGCCTCTGGTGTTTCATTTTCATGGTACCGATTTAGAGAAAAGGAATTTGTCCCTTTTTTCACACAAGAGGGTGACCTAGTTTTCCGCAACAATGTACCTAGAATCATGAAAATGTTCAAAATCACGTATGAACCCGAGGAGTGGAGACTTTTCATCGAATCATCAAAAGGAGTTTGAAAGCTATACTTCTTCACAATGGTAACCGATATGCTTCAGTGCCTGTTGGTCGCTCAGTCCATTTAAAAGAATTCTACAAAAATCTTTTTGTTTGAGTTTGTTCTTAATAACCTCGGTTACTCTGATCATAAATGGACTATTTGTGGGGATTTGAAAGTTATTTCCATGTTACTAGGTCAACAAAGTGGTTACGCAAAGTTTCCATGTTTCCTCTGTGAATGGGGTAGCCATGACAGGAAACAACACTATGTCAAGCAGGTGTGGCCAATCAGAAAGGCTTTTATTCCTGGAGTTAAAAATGTTGAAAAACAAAGTTTAGTGGATCATAAAAAGATCTTACTTCCACCACTTCATATTAAATTGGGGCTGATGAAACAGTTTGTGAAAGCATTACCCAAAGAAGGATTTAAGAAGGAGAGTGTTTCAAATATCTTCATAAACAGTTTCCTGCTATATCCGATGCTAAGCTGAAAGAGGGAGTCTTTGTTGGGCCTGACATCAGAAAACTTTTAAAAGATGAAAGCTTTGTCACTAAAATGGAAATGGAAGAAAAAAATGCCTGGAATTCATTTAATCTTGTTGTAACAGGCTTTCTTGGAAACAAAAAAGATCACAACTACTAAACTTTGGTTGCTGAATTGTTATAAAACTACAAAATGTTGGGCTGCAACATGAGTATCAAAGTTCATTTCCTTCACTCACATCTGGACTACTTTCCAGAAAATCTTGGAGCTGTAAGTGAGGAACAAGAAGAACATTTCCATCAAAATATAAAATATGGAGCGCAGATACCAAGGTCGATGGAATTTCAACATGATGGCAGGCTACTGTTGAATGTTGAAAAGGGAAAATTCACAAGAACACAGCTGAAAAAGTACCAAAATAGGCTTTGATGGAAAAAGAAGACGTTTTTACAAAGATTTATAATAACTTTACAACACATGTGCATCACTTTTATGCTCATTTTAGCTAAGTATCGTTGGTGTTTTTTTCTTTTACTTCATGTTAAAATAATGAATCCAAATCCAAAATTTTCTGCTTTTTCCAAAAACTTCAACTTTATTTTGTAGGCAAGCCTTACGTGATAGAAAAAAGCCTGTCATTTTTTGAAATCAGCACAAAAAACTACATAAACATCAGTTAACTAAATCAAAACAATTATTAAAAAAAATTTTTTGCAGACCTTTGTAATTGTTACAGAAGAAGACATTCAAACTGTTCAATATTTCAGTTTGCTCTAAAGAAAATTTGAGAGAAGTAAATGAAGAAATCTGCTGATTCTGCTTAATTTGACTGGTTTGTCCTTAATGATCCAGTTTCCTATATTTGTTTAATGAATGAAACTGTTTCAATTACAGAGTTTGCTATTAAACATTCCACCACAAGGGTGTGCCCAGTTACTGAGAAGTGATTCAATGAGCATATCATGGGGTTACCAGTGAACATGACTTTGAGATTACACTGATGGAAAGGCTAGAGTGGTTAGTGTGAGCTGTTTCTAGTGATGAAACTCACTATAAATATATATATTTTTTTTCAATTTTTGGTAATCACAATATGTACTCTCAAGCACAGAGGTTCCGAGGCTCACTTGTGGGTGGGGCAGAGTAGGTAAACAAAATTTTATCATCAGTAAATAAAATAATTTTTGTTTTGTTTTTACATTTAGACATTTCAGTGTTAATTCAAAAATGTAATACTCGAACAATTTTGCCAAATGTGTACAGAGGTCTATTGGCATTGTAAATTTATATTTAGTTAGTGAACCTCGAAGTTTTTCTTTCAAAATTGGTCATCCGCATGCCTAAAATTGTTGGGAACCACTACTATAGCCTTTTCATCAGCGTTTTCTCAAAATCATGTTTTTGACTTAATGTATTTCACATGTAACTTCACGATATCATCTTTCCCTTGAATATATCTATGGCCAACGCCTTCATCGTTAGCCTTTCATAATTATCTTTGGACACAAGTGGTAACATGTTAGGTAGTAATCATAAATAAATAAATTAAGAAGAATATAAAAAAAATTATATTTCAGAAACAAAAATTAAAGAATCTTTGGATAACTGAAAAATTGTATATGAATGTTGATAATTCCAGCATAACAAATAGATATTGCATTTATACAAATCAGTGGTAGTTAACATTTAATATTATAATTACAATCATCATAGAAAATATGAACAATTAACAAAAGAGCAACAGTATATTTGTCACATAAATTTATATAAACTGATTTGTTATTAAGTCATCAAAATAATCTTTTGAATTATGGTATAAAAAAAAAATTTAAAAAACTGAATAAGTTAAACTCAGGGAAAGAAATGTAGCAGTACGAGTATTAAATCAATATAATTTATTTAGTACATATTTTACTATGACTAAAATATACTGTAAATACATGGCCCTACATTATGAAAGTGGTTATCTTGAAATATAGATAAGACTAACGTTTTGTTAATGCACTCTAAAATGTTAGGAAAATAGATATCTGTGCTATCCCACTCCTGAGATTGCTGAAGACACTGATATTAGAATCATATAGAATATGATTTACTAGTATATAATTCATATTTATCACACACATTTTTTCATGTTTATAAAATTAATTTAATATTCTTTAACCAACATATTTTATGTATTAAATAACTCCATTAACCACTTCAGTACGAGCATCAACTATAGTCGATGTTCGGCTGTTCGCACTTATCTCTGTCTGTAAACTATAGTCGACAGCCGGTTATAAGCACCAACAATAGTCGACGGTCAAGTTCTTTTACTTTAGTTCTGCAATTGCGGTGTGTACCTTCAACCAGACCTTCTTAAAACTCTACAAATGTTGTAGAAGAGACTTTTTAAAAACAATCATGTCAATTAAAATGTTGTAACTTGGCCCAGTGCAGAGATTCAAAAATTTTCTTAAATAGAAATGTGGAATGGTAAAATTTATTGTGTAGGAATTGTCAGATGTGGAAATTTTTAAGGGAGTTCTCGATGGATTTGGGGAAAAGTGAATTGGTTCTACATTTAAGGAGGAAAGTTCGTTGTTCCATTTTTAAAGTAAGGCGTTTTTGCAGGTTACAAAGTAAATTTAATTATTGCAATAGTTTGCCTTCTGACAATAATTTAAATGTTTTCTCTTTTCTTAAATCCAAATTTCCCCGTTGTAAAATGAATTCAAATCAGAGACATTTTTCGACCTCCACCCTTTGCTGATTTACATTACTTGTAATGCTGCCTGTAATGTAAACAAGCTTTCAGTGCTTCAAAGCTTTCCTCATAACAGTTCTGCAAAGGAGCACTAAAATAAAGAAAACAAATTTTCTCGTTTTGTCGAGACCCTGAGATATGAGCCTACAATCGGCTTCCTGAACTCATTGTTCGGGGTCATTTCAATCTATATCTCTTACTTATTCATTTATGGAATTGATCTCTGTTTAAATTACTTATTTATATGCACACACAAATCATACATGCATGTGTGTGTGTATGTTTGTATGAAATATATAAAACGAGAAATTTGTGCTCTCTAGACTAGTTAACTGGACAAAACGGATTCATCGTATAGCAGGCACTATGAGTGCCAGTGGCGGCTGTGGGGAAAGTTTTGTGGCCAGTAAGTGCCGAAGTGGTTAACTGAGAATAGATTACCCATGAGGTAAGGTAATAGAGATATATAAAATCTACAAAACCATTACCAAAAAAACAAATCATTAGTCATAAAGCTATACTTAAATATCTACTAATGCTACATGGAAGATTTCAACACTAAGAATTATGAAGTAAAAAATTTTCAGTCATGTTCTGCAATAAAACTATGTTACTTTAAATCAGCATTAAAGATTACTTAACATCATTATTAGTTAAAAATGTTATTAAAAAAGTGATTTAGCCTATGCTTTTGAATAAGTACTTCATTCTATCCTAAAACGATACAATCGATTTACTATAAAGAAATATTTACACAGCAAATAGAGCATAAACTCTAAAGCATAACTTTAATACTATTTTTACAAAATATAGAGATTGAATTGCAACAATCATTAATCATCGATGACAGGATGACACAGTCTTGCATATATGCGTTCTGTATTAGCGACACGAACAAAGTTTGAAGCAATAAGACTAGGATACAACTGTAACAATGTTAAAAAGAATAAATCAATTAAATTAAAGTCCAAAATAGCTGTTTAGAAGTTAATTACAAAAAAAAGTTTAGCAAAATGATTTAAATGAATAGTAAATGGGTCATTTAAAAAAAAAATGACACTTTTTCTGTCCCATACCTACTCACTTTCATTTCTCTGTTCATAGTTCTTATTTCCAAACAACTCAACTTGCTGAATAAACTAAATATCTGAAGCATAAATATCATGTGCTCAGATTGCTGTCAGCTGATTAGTGATAAATGTTTCAAGCTGATTTTATGATTTTGTCCTATTTGTTACTGTCCCATAGCAACTTCCAATTTGTCAAACAGAGGTATAGTTTTCATTAACCTTGAGACTAATCAAGCTGTTGTATGTTCATTAGCTGTCTGGCTCTTTTACTCCCGGTAATAAAAAAGTTGAGGGTAGAATGACGTTCTTTTTTTTTTTAATTAAAAAAGAAATTGCTAAAAAAAGTCACGTCAGTTACTCCAACAGGTGGAAAATAACGTTTTTTTTGTTGATATTAAGTTGAGAGTCAATTCATAATGAACACCTGAGATTTTCCAGACACTTCTCATTCATATTGGCAAAAAGCATTCTCAAGTCATTGCACTGAATTATGTTTGATACGTAACTTATTGTTATGTAAAAACTATGTACATAGTAAACCAGGATCTCAAGGGTAAGATTGTTTCAGAAAGTTTTGAGGTTTGAACAGGCCTCAAAATTTTAATGTCTGGATTTTCAAGTAATCAGTAACAACTGCATAGATATAGAAATAAGCAAACGAATTTTGGTTGATTCATCTTGCAACAATTGCTTAAGATGCCACTAACCCATTGAATCAGAACATAAACAGAATAGCAAAATCAGTCTATAAAAGATGTTAATCTTACATATTTTTACTTATGGATATGATCTAAAAAAGCTCTATTTCAAGTTAAAAGCTGCAATGAAGGGGCTATGAATAACAAAAAAAAAAGAGAAGATAGGAGAGAGAATTTAAATAGAGATAGCACAGAAAAAGGATTTCTTTTTTTACTCATAAGTAGGTTTTAGCTCCAGAAAACAATAGATAGACCTAATAAATATTTAGTTTTTTTCTAAGTCAACATACATAATACACCAGGATGTTGATGCAGACCTTCAGCTTATGAGAGTGGTTGCATGGAGAAGCGCAGCAGAGGATTGTGCTGAATTGAGGATGATTGTCGAGGGAGCCAAGGTACTTCAGGGACATAGCACCGACAGAGTTAGTTGTTAAATTTAGAAGAGTAGTCTATATTGACCAGATTATGTTACTTCAAAGATAGTAGCCAAACATATCCCTATCTTAGCTATGGTAGTACAATATTTAGTTTTTGAAAATAAAGAAGAGCACTAATAGTCAAACTGAGAGTTCAACTAATACAACTTTTTGACCAAATAAAAGGTGTAAAATTAATATAGGCATTATTACTGCACTGATTCACAAATGGTTCTGATTAAATTTATATAAAATCTATACCTGAAGGGTGATGATGAGGTCATAAAGAGAGATAGGACCAGTTTCCTCTTCGGCACTGCTGGCAGACAGCCTGAAAATAGTATCATTCTCCAAGTCTTCCCTGGTGGGACGCTCAGCCGGCTTTAGAATACCACCGTTTATACCAGTTAAACGTCCATCGAACCTGAGGCTGAAGATCAGAGTGATAGGAGTTAACAACAATAATAATATAACATACATCCTACATGAGGTGTTCAGGATAAAAAGGGAATCACTCCAAAATTTCAAAAAATTGACTTTTTCACATTTTTCGCTAGTTTAAGCAATGCATTTCTTATTTAGTAGTTCACAATTCCTTTCAATCAACAAAACCAAAACTTAAAATAAATCAGAAAACAGAAGATACGGCAAGGTATATTACACTAATAATTACACCAATAATCAAGAGTAAAATCAAAAGCATAAAGCAAATAGTGAAAATTAAAAAAAATAAATAAAAAATCGAAAATAAGGTTTACTCTCAGCAACATTTTGTTCGGAAAGGAAATGATATCAGAAGTAACAGAAATTTTAATAAAAAATATTATCAATAAACTATGGGTTTTACCTGGGTCTTATTTCATAATAAAGACTTAATGAAAAGGTTTGTTTTTAAGTGATACCTGCTGTTAATTGTAATTTGTTTTTAGGTTTACTGTTTTTTTTAATGTATACATAAATATTTCAAATGTCATCATCTTTCAACATTCCATAGTATTTTGAACTCAACTTTTACTTTATCATGAAAGAGGGGTTAGATCGATATACTTTTGAAATTATCACCAAATCAGATGAAAAATTTCTCCAGTAATATGTATTTCGAAAACTTTACTGTTATTTGAAAATAAATAAAATACAATTTCAATGCCTGACAATGTCATTTTTTGCTTCATACTAGAAATAAGTTTAATATCCTCACCTATGAAATTGTTCAGATCTGTACTTATTTACGTTTCGAAGCCAAGGGTTTGGCATAGCAGTTCCAAGATTGTGAATAAAACCATTTTGACTGCATTTGTAACCTTTCTTACGAGTGATGACAGCAGTTATAATGTTCTTTAAAAAGTGCTGAAAAAATAAATTAAAACTTTAACCATTAAATAATCAAGAAAATTGTTTTCTATGCTAAGATAATTCTCATTAATGCTATATTTATTTATCTGTATTAGTTATTAGTATTTTGTGCTACAGCAACAGCAAGCTTGAATTTTCTCCAGTTACTCTACACCAACCAAAAACATGCCTAATTATTTTTGTTTAGTTAAAATCTTTTTGTGAGGTTAGAAAAAAATGTAACTGTTCATCAAAATATTAAGAAAATACATTTTTTTTCATGGTATCCATAACCATTTTGTAACAAATCACAAAAACATTTATTTTAGAACAAAAATACTATAATTAATTCATTTTTTTTAGTTTGCTATATCTGCAGCCCTGGTAAATAAGTGGTTTTTTTTTTGGTTTTTTTTTTTAAATTTATTTATTGATATTTACAGCTGTATAAAAAAAAAATACATCTAGTAAATGGGCTAAGCGATACAAAATGACATGTGAAAATGACAAGTAGAGAAACTACCCACTGGTAGTACTCAAATCACAAGTTCAACTAAGAAGTCACGGGGCCATCTTCTTTTCAGACGCCTCGGAGGATTATCGGGAATTGAAGTGGAAGCTAGGTTTAAAACCAGAGGGTTTGAGTGGAAATGAAGTTTGTTATGAAAGGATAGATAGCGGTTTCGGGCCAAATCAGCAACAAATGGGACATTAAGGTCGTTATGGATGATTTTATTCTTAACAAAATAAGGAGCATTAAGGATTTTACGAAGGATTTTGGATTGTAGGGATTGGATATCAGAGGAATTCGATGGCTTAGTGGAGCCCCAAAGCTCTACTCCGTAGGTCCAAATAGGTTGTATGATGGTCATGTAGATGAGTCTTTTGTAATTAATTGGGAGCTTAGAGCGTTTGTCTAGTAAGTGTTGAAGTAGCCTGAAACGTCGAGCGGTTTCTTGTCTTTTCAGTCTCGTGTGAGGATTCCATGTTAATCGTTTGTCAAGATGCAACCCTAAGTATCGGATCTGTTCTACAGGCACCAGTGGGGTATTATTAAAGGATACTGAAGGGCAGGAAGTCATTGGTTTACGACGTAAGGTAAAAGTGATTTGATGCGATTTTTGAGAGTTTATTTTAATTCTCCAGTTTTGACACCATTCTTCAAGATCAGTGATATGGGATTGGAGGGTTTGGGATGCAATAATTGGATTGGTGTTGACAGATAATACACATGTATCATCAGCATATGTGGTAAGGATAGTATTAGGATGAGTTGGGATGTCAGCTGTATAAACTGTATAAAGGATTGGGCCAAGGATGCTACCTAGAGGAACACCAGCAGATTGGGAAAATAGGGATGAATAGACATTATTATGATTTACTTGGAAAGTTCTGTTTGTGAGATAGGATTGAAGGATGAGAAAGTAGGTAGGCGGTAGGAATTGACGGAGTTTGTAGAGTAATCCCGGATGCCAGACACGGTCAAATGCCTGTTCCACATCAAGAAAGACGCCCAAACAATATGATCCACGTTCTAATGCAGAGGAGACTACATCCACCACACGATGACATAAATAAGTGGTTAAGTAAAATTTTGTCCAAAATGAGTTTCTTGTACTTAGGGAATGAAATCTTGTCATTCTCGTAGTTTTTGGCTTGAAATGGAGTTAAAATACAAGTAATAGCGCCATTTCGCGCTACATTTTGCAATGTGAGGATAACACAATTTCATTGCCCTAAGTACAAGAAACTCATTTTGGACAAAATTTGACTACACCATTTATTAAACCATTGCTGCAGTTATATGCAGTGAAATCAACTAATAGAAATAGGTCCCCAAGGCTAATTATCGCCTAATGCGGCCTCAATAAATATTGATAGTCTCAAAAGTTTAAACCTATAGATAGTTTTGCATCATTATGCTGAACATACTGAAACAAACCCAAGTGCAACAAACCTGTTATTTATTATTAGTTTTGGAAACTGAATAAATAATTTATTCATATAAATACACAACATAATTACATCAGATCAGTTATCTGATTCTTATATATAGCATTTCCAAGTCTGTTTGAACCTTTTCCAAGTCAACTGTAACCTTTTACAAATCAAATGTTACCCTTTCCAAATCACAAGCAACCCTTTCCAATTCAAATGTAACCCTTTCCAAAGCAAATGTAACGCTTTACAATTCAATTGTAACCGTTTCCATTTCAATTATCACCTTTGAAAATCTTTTGAAAATTTACTGTACTGGGGAATGGGCGAATTTAGGGCCTCAGAACTCACCAGGATAAAATCATCACAACCTCTTTCTTCACAACTCGCAACCTTAATGTTACAAGGTTGTTTGTTATTAAATTGAAAAATAAGAAATTTTGATCCCAAATGGTTCTGTCAGCTGAAAACTATACATAAATCTTCAGAACGTCAAAAAATCACGACTGTGTATCATCCAAAGACAAAAAATAAAAAGATACTCAGAATATTTGATATCATTTTTCTCATTTTCATATAAGTGTATCATACAACTTTGTAATACTAAGGTAGCGAACTCTTGTTGAGACAAAAATGAGGGAAATAATTAAAAAAACAAATAATTGATTATTTGTTTCTGAGAAAGTTTATTTAAAAAAAGTAAAAACATGTAATCTGAACTTAACAACAGTATCTTCATAGTTTTGATAATAAACATAAAAATATTCTTGTTTAAAAAAAATTAAGGAAAAAATTTAAAACAAAAAGTTGATTTTTTTTTCAACAAGTGAATAATTTAAAAAAATGAAAAAATATAAACTGAACTGAACATTATTACATTTAAAAAAACAGTGTTATTTCTAAGGAGAAAGTAAAATAACACTGTACGTTTAAAATTTTCAAAACATTCTCAAGGGTGACAGTTAAAATGGAAACGGTTACAATTGAAATGAAAAGGCTGACAATTGAGTCGTAAAGCGTTACATTTGCTTTGGAAAGGGTTTCAACTCATTTGGAAAGGGTTGCTTGGGGCTTGGAAAGGGTAGCATTTGATTTGTAAAAGGTTACAGTTGACTTGGAAAAGGTTCAAATAGACTTGGAAATGCTATATATGCAAATTAATGTAACAGCATTAAAAAATTGAATTCATTGAGATCAACAGTGATTGTTATAATTATTACTGCTTTAATTAGAATAAACTGTCTCTTTTCGCTCAGAAGTTGTAAAGAAATAAATTAAACATTAACACATCCTCTTAAGTTTGTTATTCATTAACTTTACTTACTACATATTTTATATAATATGGTCATGGGCAATTGCTATATCAGGGTAGTGAAACCAGATTAGTATGTAAGTAATAAACAAATTCTTGCAATTACTTGGGTTGCGATGGTTAGGAACTCAGCAACACTTGGATGAGATCCTTCAAGACCCAACTCCCATGCACTATACATGAGCCTAGCTAAAGTAGATGACTGATCAGGCAATAGCCTCTCATGAATCATGAATGGCGGTACTTCTTCGTTAACCTCTTGCCGTTCAGTTACAACGTACAACGTAGGGTCAATTGGCTAAAAACAAAAGAAATAATAATAATTCTAATTAATGTTTTACGTTCAAAGTTACATTTAAACAAGTAGAGCATGAGTAAATATATACCACAAAGTTGCCCTATATTAATGTAAATAAGTAATAATGAAGAGGGTATATTATAAGATAATTTAATAATAAAAATATTAGGGTATGTCCACTCACACGACTTTCCAAATTACTTCAATGCAATTCTTTCCAATCATAGAAGCAGTAGGAAAGTAAAGACCTGACTGCACTGTTTCTAATACTCAATACTTTCATTAAAGATAGTCCAATTATAATTTTTTTTTTCATACTTTAGAGAAACCTATTCTTCTTCATGTGATTTATCATCCCATATTGACGATCACCATAGTGAAGACTTCATGGTCCTCTACCATATGCAAAAGTTGCCCTGTATTTTGTATCCCGGTCTAATCTTGAGTATTTTTAAACCAAGGAACTAGTACCCTTCCTACAACTCTTCTACCTTCTGTTTTTCACTGATAATCAGCTGCAAGATCTGATAAAGAATGGCCCTGATAGGAAATTTTCTTCAATTTAGCTATCATGAACTTTTTATCCTTCTTGGCTATTCTAAGTTAGTTGTGTGCACTGTCCAATGAATTCTAAGCATTTTCCTATATATCTACGTTTCTGATTGAGAATCCTATTACCTATCAAATTATCAAATACAAATTTACAGCAGAACACCCAATTCCGGAGTTGTGCACAAATAATATAATTATTTCATCATTAAAAATATAAATACTTTTTTTAGCGGAAGTAATTAGAGAGCTCAAGTAGAAGACTTAAGGAAAGTTAATCAAAATAGTTAAGTTTTTTCAGCCATTCTGTCTATTTCAAAAACTTGGTTTTGTCCTGTAATAAATGCATTTATACATCTACACACACACACAAGCAGCACAGGATTTTTAAAATAAATAAAATATTGCATAGCAGACTGATACCTCAAACCCTTCTTGAAATCTGTGAGCATTGTGGTGCTCCCTTTTAGGTTTTGATGGCTCTGAGGGAATCTGTTGAACGTCTGCTGATTTGTAAAGTAGGTGGATCAAAAGTTGAGAATGTAAATGATTTTGATGGGGAGTCAGGAAATTTTTCAACTCTGCTTCTAACTGAGGTCTATTGTCCTGTAACATAGCAAATGATTTTAACAAAATGTAATAACTAAACAATATGTCACTCCTTCAAGACTTACCTTCATCCTGAACCAACTTCTTATCAACCTCAGATAGCTAAAATTAAAAAAATGATAATAATATGAATGACTCTTGACTCAAACTATTAATTCAGTTGCTTCCAAAACCTAAAATTGAAATTTAATAATTTTTTATACAAACAAGATTCAAAACTTACTCTTCATATTTATCCTCAAGAGACTCCATCAATTTTAAAAGGAGTTCTTTAATAACATCGTCCATTTCCTCCATGAGCTCAGACATGTTTACGATAATATCAACCGGTGTGACACAAAATGAAACCTCCTCGTAACAGCTGATCAGTGATCATGAGTTTGACAAGTAAACCTTCCTTATGGGTGTTTTAATCCATAAGATCTTTAGCTAAATTAGTGTAATGTATCTTATCTATCTATCTGACTTTGGTCCCAGGTGCCTCATGGTGAAGAAAATTTCTTCATAAAATAATAAAATGGAAATTCAAGGAATAATTCGATTTTAGAATTAATTAATAAGTCACTAAAATGTCCTAACTAACTCACTAAAACTGTCCCATTATCACTTTTCTAAACTGAATCCTTACACAATCTGTCGGAATGAGATTTATTCTCATAATTCACATTTTATTTGTTTGTGTAAATAGGTAAGTTTCTAAATTCTACCATGAAGTTGTCGATGATGTAAATCCATCAGTTGCTAGAAATAAACTGAGTGTATCTTTATTCACAATTAAATCAGTAATGACCAACCAATTCCATTGATTAGGTCGACGAACAGATGAGGATGCCCTAATTATTGTTTGTTTTACGTTGGGGCCTTTTGAGGATCTCGAGAATTGCAACCACTCTTCATCCTTTTTTCCTCCAGTACTCCTTCATTTTCTGACAGTAAACCAGTTCCTCAGTCGCCTTGTTTCCTGTGGCCTTCTAAGTTGTTAAGAACATCGGTAAAACTCCCCGTTGGATAGCTTGCCGGAACTATAGTCGGTCTATAACTTTCTCCTGTGGGATTTCTACAAGGTTATCATTCTGATTCGCAGAGAAAGACTGCCCTAAATACTTAATTACGTACAACCGTCGTCCAGTGGAATTCCAGTGGGGCTTCGTAGACCTTGGTCATAAAATCTATCTTCTGGATTCCGATCCTCGAGCTAGACCTAACACCTACACTGTAGAGACTGTATAAAGTGTAGGCATTCTGTACACTGTTCGCCATTAAAGTGATATCATCAGGATCATTGTTACCAATTTCCTAATAATGTTCTCCAAGACAGTATCTTCTGCACTATCCCCATGCCTGACTCCTGACTTGATTGGGAAGTTTACGGATAACTCAAATTTGAATTTTACTTTGGACGTTGTAACTCTCAGATAAATCTGGATTAATTTAGGGATTTTCATATCCATATCAAGTTCTCAAAGAGTGGAGAAAAGTGTCCACCTCTTATATTTGAGTATTGTCTTGATATTTTGGATCTGCTTCGGACAAGATCTATGGGTTCTTGTGACTTTTGCCTTGTGTCTGAAAGAGTGGTGACTCTTTTTAGTACTGGTGCAGAGATAATCTTGTAGGTAGTCTTTAATAAGAATATCTCCGTGATTATGAAGTTCTGTCTTAGTTTCTTTCTTGAGGAAGGGGTTGAATCACAGCAGACGTCCAACCTTCTGGGGTTCTCCCTGTCATCCATAATTTCACATTAGTCTCATATCTCTGTCCATCGGCAGATTTATTCAATCCATTGTTGAATTCCATCGTTGGAATTAGTGTTGAGATTAGAAATCTACTCTGTTTACTGATTACACGATGGATCGGAAAGAATATTAATCATTTTTTATTGAGTAATCTACTGTAAATGACTGTTAAATTTATTTTTACTCATTAAGAATAATTTATGATGTGTTTTGAATCGCATTTAAAAAAAAAAAATATTGATAGCAATGAAATATGGCTATGTAGCATCCAAATTTTGTTCTCTCATTTTGGTGCCATTACCAAACAAAAAAAACAAAACGTCAGAGTTAAAGCCTTGGAAATTAGGAAATATTGCTAACGTTTCTTCTGATGTTTGTGCAATCCTCCAGTAGACACATTAGCGGATTTTAACGATGATCACTTTGTGGACCAATAACTAAGAACTTCATCAAAATTTTTCTCTTAATTAGAATACTATGAAAATATTATTCATCAGTACCGCGTAAAGAGGATTGGATAAGGTTTAGAAGGAATTTGAAGGTTGATAAATCATCAAAAATGGGGTTAACCTAAACCGTCTACTGACATCCTTTGTGTACAGCCAAAACTTTCAAATTAAAGGTACTTCGGGACCTGGCCTGGCAAACGTTATGATATGATTCCTTTATACCTCTTACCATTTTTAATTTTTTTTTAACCAATAACGAAATAGCACGAATAAATCTTGAAAAAATCTATTACAGATTGAAAACAGACCACAACGAAAATTGATAAGAGCCTGCGATCTCTTATAATAAGAATCTTACATAAATTCGGTACATTTAATTAAAGAACAATAGCGGTGTGTTTGGCATATTTGATATAAATATTCACGTTTATAACATTTAAATTAATTTTTTGTATATACATCTCTCTTATGTAGATTTGTAGTTCACATATGGAGCCTATGCCTCGCTATGTAATGAACAAAAAACTTAATTTATTATTTTTTAAAGTAACTAGGGGGCGGGGCAGTTCAATGTGTGGAGCCCTGAGTTGCTATGCTGTCAGGTCCTGGGTTTAAATCCGGCTGTGACAGATAAATTATTTAATCTGACATAGATCGACCCTGTTGGATCCCACCCAGCCTCTATAGAGTGGGAATAGTTAATTGGGAGAAACCTGTTGTGCGTGATTATGATGGATCTATGAATCACCTCACTGCAAAACCGTTGTAGTAGGAACAGTACGGTCTATCGTGCTTTTTTGAAGTAACTGAAATTAAAACCCTGAATAAAATAATATAGAAATTTTATAGTAATAATTGCATATGTTCATTGAAATTTAAAAAAAAATAGCCATTAGACTCCATAAATATTCAACTATCGAGGGTCCTGCAATTTTAGATCCACGTAAATTAAACATGCTCGCTATAAACGTAGCCGTTTCATCATCTAACCACCTTGTCGTGAAAACAATGAAAACTGTACTTCATACCATGCCTTGATTGGAACGAAAAAAATATTTTATACCTTGTAATGATAAGGTGGATAGTAAGAGACGGTAATATAATCGAAAACAAGAATTTTAAAAATACAAACAAAGCAGCTTGACGGAAAGGTGTTAAAAGATCAGGTAGAGGGATAGACAGAAGGACCAAAGAGATATAAATAAAGAAGACTTTGAAGGCCGGTAGCGGAGTGGTGCCAAGCAGGCTGGCCTCTTATCTCTTCAGAAATAGCTACTAGATAATCCCTACCACCAGGTCCTATTTACGGAACTGTGCTCCATCCAAGCCTGCAATCAATTTTTAGACCTCTCCGACACCTTTTACCGCCCCTTCGGGCTATTGTTGTATTTGTAAACTTTCACCTCAGGGGACGCCATGTTGTTTGTACCTTGCTCGTGTATTGGCGTACCCCCATCGGACTGACGTTTCCTTGGCTATCTACGCGCTTAGAGCTATTCATGGATGGATGCACGCACCTCTTTCATATCGAGAGGAGGTGAACGTTTCATTTCTTTGAAGCGTCTTATTCCGGTTTTCGTATAGCAGATATTGTTAAAAGTAATCAATTGTAGTGGTTAGCATAACATCCCTATGCCCTATCACTATGCCTAAGATCACGGGTTCGCGAACCGACAAGTGCCTTATAATAATCTTCTAGGAGTTCATGAAGATTATTTTGCAAAAAATGCAAGTAAGATATACCTAGGTGACAAAAAGAAGGGGCCGATGATGTTGTCGCCTTTTTTTTGATCTTGCTGATTGTAAAGCAAGATTCATCAGTTACCAAAATGCAGTTCAGGAAGTTAGGATCTCGTGTGCATTGTCGAATTAACCACTGGGAGAACTTTCTGCGCTTGTTCTTGTGGTAATAAATCTTGCCTACTCAATACGTGAAATGGATACAATTGTTGTTCGCGTTAAATTCACCATACGCTGGTAGAGGAAACATCGAAACGACGTGACAATCTTCTGGTACTAGTAGTAGGAGATAACTGAACAGCATCGAGCATTTCTTCTTCAACGTTGGCAGTTCGTCGAAATCTTTGTCGACCGGCGTTTAGTCGTTTAGGTTTTAGCGTGCCATTATCCTTAAGGCGTCTTTCAATGGCCTCCAACGTTTTACGATTTGGTATTCTTCGGTTAGGAAATTTTTCACGATATCTTCGAACAGCAGCAGCATCGTTTCTATGTACCTCGCCAAAAGTTAAAATCATGTCTGTTTGTTCTGCAAAAGTGAGTAAATTTGTGGTGTCTGCCATGATAATTATAAATTGAACTGTCTCACAGTATTCACTCACACTAAAACACACATATGAGCAACTACTGTCATTCCTTGTCGTTCATTTGTTTATCAGGTGTAATAGTATTAAACACGCTAAACTTTGTACAGTCAGTCTTAATGTAGTAAATAAATAATAAATCTTTAACCTTTGATGACTGTTTAATAAATTAGTTTGAGATATATGTTAATATGAACTTGTTTGATTGTTTTGTGTTAGAGAACACATACTTAAAATAGTGCCATGCTATTCCGAAACACCCTGTATAGTATAGACAAACTGTACTAATTGTTGTTAATACAAATTATTATTAATATTCTTTAATTATAATTATATATTCTGTCTGCTGGTCACAAATCAAGGTTGAAATGTAGCTTGATTTCGGGTAATAGGTCGACAGCTACAAGAAGATCCTGTGGTTATTATAACAACCTACTATGCCCATCATTGCGGGCTCACAGCCCGGCGATAGCCTTAGGATTTTTTAAAGGAAATCAAACCTCCGTGGTTATGCCGTCCTTCGGAAGATACGTAAAATGGAGGTCCCGAGCTTTTGCGGTGTCAGCCACTCTTTAAAGATCCCTGTCCTAATTATATTTGGATATGCAAAAAAGTACTCCCACAGTATCATCGTCCAACTAAAACTCAAAACATAAAATAAGTTTTACTTATTTTTTGTAATCTTTGACTCCGTCCCCTGACCATTTCAATCCATTATTAGAATTATCCAGTCAACTATTTTCCACTTTTATATAATTTTACAGAGTTAAGGTGTATTTCTAAAGTGATGGGCAAATCATCTGGATTGGCCACCGCTGTCTAAAATTCTGGATCCTTTCATGAAATTGATTTATTTACTTGATATAAAATTCATTAAATTTATTTAAAAAAATTAATGATGCCCTTAGAACAAGTAAACAGACATTCAAAGTCCAGTCTACTGTATGATGACATCTTAAGTAAATTAAAACTTATCAGTTATTTTTAGACTTTGTTATGAATGGATTTTGGACCACTCCAAGCTTAACATACAAAAAAAAAACTATCTCTAACTTTTTTTTTGTTTTATTGAACTCTCAACTCTCAAAGATATCAAGAGGATAGCTTCAATCTGATCACATGACTTTTTTTTTCTTTTTTTTTAGATATACTTTATTGAATTATTACAATCTGCCACTTGCGGGCAGTAAATATTAGTGTTATGTAAGTTAAAATCATTCCATAAAAACAAAACGAAAATAAAATAAATAAATGTAATAAATAATACATTATGTAATATACATGCGGTTATGCGGTATATAAGTAATTAATTAATTTTATTAAGTGGATTAAGCTATTCCAGAAACTTATTACTCGATTACAACAACAAGAGTTTCTTGTTTTACATAAAATTGAATAAGAAATATTTTAACAAAATCAATCAAACAAATGTTAAATTGGGTAAATTTAAAGTTTTCACAATAACACTTTTTTATTTTATTTTGTTCCGTGATAACTTTCTGAACCATAATTAGATATATTTTCCTGGGGATATGTTATCTTCCTGATATTCCTTCATAACGTATCCTATCACTATCTCAGAAGGCTCAGTCATCTCTTTCATAAATTTAAGTATGAAATATTTTAAATATTTTTAATTTTCTAAATAGTGCTTCTATTTAGCACTTCTATTTGGTATATGGATCATACGTCCTTTTAAACTCAACGAAAATTGTGATCCTTTCACTATACACAGTTTTAAAATAATTTAGTATCATTTTATGGTTGAAAATTTGCTCTGCGCAATTTATTCCTGGATTGAAACCATTTTGATATTCTCCAATATCGTGCTCTACAATTCTTTTTATTCTATCTCGCAGACGATAACGATTTATATGTTACAGATAGGAGATATGTCCCTATAAATCTGTATGTCTGATTTATCTCCTTATTTGTTTAATGATTGAATTATATCATTTTTCAATCCTTAGGAATCTTTTAATTTGCCAAATTTCAGTTTTAATTTTTCAGCATGCTTCTTATTTGTTTGTTCATTTAACGTCACTTTAAGCTGATATGGCTAATCGGACGATACTACAATGAGAGCCT
Organism: Troilus luridus; assembly: GCA_964056705.1. Classification (NCBI taxonomy): domain Eukaryota; kingdom Metazoa; phylum Arthropoda; class Insecta; order Hemiptera; family Pentatomidae; genus Troilus; species Troilus luridus. The sequence goes on along the minus strand of OZ057415.1, from coordinate 50,736,558 downwards.
TATGTTTTGCCTATTCAGGTTTAATTAGGATAGGGATTAATTGAGGTTTATCGCCCTTTCTTATTCCTGCCTAGCAAAATTAAAGAGATTAATAAACCTCGATCGGATTCGATACACCACTTAAGAAGTTGTTGTTTATTCGTCTAACGTCACTTTATAGTGTTATGGCTACTTTGACTATATTACAGTGGGAGTCATAATTTTTATTTATTAAGGTATAATTAGGATATGGATCTTTAAGGAGTACCTGATATCGTACAGGTTCGGGACCCCCGAATCACGTCCTTTCCGAAGGACGGCATAACCAAGGGGTTGTTACTCAGCCAAAACAGTCTACAAATCTGCGATCTTTGCCATTTCAGCATGTTCTTTATTAGAAATTTTTAACAATTCTGCAATCACGTTGTCTTTCCCACTAGATTTATTGCACTTATATTCTTCTTTTTTTATTCGGTGGATATGAATTAGGAGTTCGGCTGTTATCTATATTCTGAAAATTAAAGCTTTCCTCGGGTTCAGGACAATTCAAAAGAATGATGAAATATTTCATAAGGTTATTATTAGGGAAAGAATAATACTTTGCTATTATATAATACCGAAACAATTTGTGGAAAACAACTGGTTGCTCGATAAAGAATAAACGAAAAATAAAGAGGAATTGAGTGGATCTTCGAGAAATAATCACCATCCTTGCACAGTTGGCGCTTACTTCATCTTTCCTGAGATCCTTCTCTTACAGCGCCATATTATATAAAGCACCTGACGTGTTGGCTGGGTTACAAGCGTTGCTCATATCCCCAGATAAGTCACTAACTGAAGCTCCATTTAACTTTTGGCAGGACGCAGTGATCGTTAGTCACCGTGGACTTGCCTCATATCCTGACTGGCAATTCTGATGAACAGGGAAACGTGGCCAAGGCAGAAGTAGAAAAATAATCTGATACCTTGTCAAGAACTGCCAGAAAAACAACGGTATAGAACATTCATCGTAAATATTATTGCTTTTGATAAAGAAAATGGTCCGGGTGGAGGTAAAAAAAATAATCTTACATAGGGAGAATTGTTAATTGAAAAGCCGACGTTTCAACCCACATTGGGGGTCTTTTTCAGTGTTAAATATACAAGATACAAATAAATTAAAATAATATATGGTAAATAATAACAGTATATGTAGTATATTCATAGAATAATGTTATATGTAGTGAGTAGTAGAAATAAGAACCAGAGGGGATTGAATTGTTCTTTAGCCCAGAAGAAGACCTGCAATGTGGGTCGAAACGTCGGCTTTCCAATAAACAATTCTCCCTATATAAGAGATTTTTTTTTTACCTCTATCCAAACTATTTTCTTTCTCATATATATATATATATATATATATATATATATAAGGTCAACTAATATTATTCAACATTATTGTTTTTGATTTATTCGAAATTAGATTTTACCACGAAAACGAACAACACATAAAAGCCTCCTCAACACATAGAAACATTTGTTCAAGTTGTTGCATAACTTTTCACATATAATAATAATATATTTATATCAGGATAAGTAACATATTTTTTTATATCAGCTCATTACAATAGGAACATATATTTTTTTATAAATCCAGTCAATAGAATAGCTATGGTACCAATAACTCTCAAAAAGTGCGATATTTATTACTCCACATTGACAAGAGACTGAAATGGAAGAACAAGATCAGACTGAAAGAAAAACGACTATACGAAAGATTTGGCCAATTGATAAAACCCTGAATAATATAAAAGACATATTATTCACATTATCCTAACACACAATCTTTTAAGTGGCAATGAAAGCTGTATGGACATTCGAGATTTAGCTATAAGACTTAAAATTGTCTAATAATTCAGTTATTTTAGACAAAATGATAGTGAAAAATAGTGTAGGCACTATTCTACGTCAAGAAAACAAAAAATTGTACCACAACAACCCACGAAGGGTCTTGTCAAGGGGTTGTATATTGCATATCTGAATCCGCTCCTTCAAAAGAACGACATAACTAAAAAATAAGCATTTTTTAATCATGCCTTAAGTAGCAATTGTATTGCTTGAACCTTTTTAATTCAGGAACGACACTTCTGATATTTGATCACCAACAGTTTTTTTTTTTTTAATAAAGCCTTATTTTGAGTTGGATCATGTTTGAACTTGAAGTTTTATGGGAATGGTGACATAAGATAAAATCAAAAAAGTTTCAGGCCTTTAAATAATGTCTAATTTAAAAGAACGACATAACTAAAAAATAAGCATTTTTTTAGTCATGCCTTAAGTAGCAATTGTATTGCTTGAACCTTTTTAATTCAGGAACGACACTTCTAAAATTTGATCACCAACAGTTTTTTTTTTTTTTTAATAAAGCCTTATTTTGAGTTGGATCATGTTTGAACTTGAAGTTTTATGGGAATGGTGACATAAGATAAAATCAAAAAAGTTTCAGGCCTTTAAATAATGTCTAATGGTTAATGAAAGAATTTCAACACCATCATTACAATAGGAACGCTTTGCTCCACCAGTACCTAAATTAAATTTTTTAACTCTTTGAACTGTCAAATACCTCTATTGAAAAATTAGTTTTTTAAAATTATGACATTGTTGTTATAATAAATAGTTAGATCATTTAATGTGTAAGTAAATATTTTTCTAAATTCGCTCAATATAAATAAAAGAATTATCGTTACAACTGTAGTCCAATATTTATTATTTAAATCCAGTTTATGTAATAGCTCCCAGAAAGTGCGATATTTAAGACTCCACATATACAAGAGACTGGACTGGCATGGAGAAACGAGATCAGACTGAAAAGAAAATCTAATCTACGAAAGATTTGGACAATGGATAACGCCTCGAGTAGCAAACGTAACAAAATCTTCACATTATCCTACCAGACTTACAATCTTCTAAGCGACAATTAAAACTATATGGACATTCGGGATTATATTCGGGATATTCGGGTGAAATATGTGACTTAAAGTTGCCTAATAATTCAGACACTTTAGTCAAAATTATAGTAAAAAAGAGTGGAGACACTATTCCGTGTTATAGAAAAAAAAACTATATCACTACAATCCATGAAGGGTTTAGCACATAGTAAAGATTATTTATATCTGAATGAAACATAAATCATTGTCGATATCTTCCTATCTCTATGGAAGAGAACTTTAATTAGATTTTTCGAACTGCTTTTCCGTTTGCCGGGCGCAAATGTTTTTGGCCATGTGTTCTATTCTCTGAATTCATTTCGGGTTCGGTACACGATGAAGACTGTACTTATGTCGGTGATTTGGCCGTACTCATTTCTGGTATGATGAATAACATGTTTTTCTCCAATTAAGGGTGTCCACTTTATATAGGCTGAGTGAGCCCAAAGTGGTTCTGCAAATCCCATAGGGTCCATCCAAGAATGTTAAGAGATCAAATAATTTATCTGCTACAGCTGAATTTGAACTTGAGACATTCAACACATGTTATAAATTACTTAAAATGTCCATGTTATTACCGACTAAAATTTAAATACATAAAAATTTAAAGTGGTTCAAGGTAATGCACACATTTTCACAACATGAGCACCATAGTAGAATCACTTATATCATACCACAAGCTTTACTTTTGAAGTGAGTGCAGATTTTATAACTACAAAACACTTTGTAGAAGGAAAAATTACTTTGTTTCACACTATATTTTGCATTAAAACAATAATAATAAATATATCATACAGCTGAAGTTTGTTAGAAGCTAAACGGAAGGGAACCTGCTATTTTTAAACCAGTCGATTGAGTCAACCTAAATAACTACTAGGGATCGGGGTAGCTCATTGGTAGAGCGCTGAATTACTATGCTATAGATCTATGCTTCAAATCTGACTGTTAAAGAGCCCTCCTGGGGCACACCCAGCTCTAAAGTGGGTACCCTTAATAGGGAAAAGTCGCTATCAAGTGTGTGCTCGGAAGTCACATTAGTGGACGACTTTCCGAGAAACAGTACAGTCTCTACCATGTACTGAACCCAATACCCTTCAAGTGTAGTAGTTTTTTTTAAATACAGCTAGTAACTGTCTTTAGGAAATACCAGTTATAAAATAAAGTATTGCTGATTGATAACGAACGGACAAGTGGTAAAATATTTATAATTGATTGAATATTCTTGGAAAATATATTTTTTATGCTACCGTGGGAAAATAACTTCTTTCAGTGGAGATTAGATAATAAAGATCACTTCCAGTAATTATTTTTGCAAATATCTTAAGTTAAATTATTTAAATCAATAGCTTTTTAATAACGGTCCATATAAATGTTCCCAAAGTAAATTTTTTGAACTTTGATTTTTAGATCTATATAGAGATCCTGCTTTTAAATCTGAAGGACTGAAGACGTAGTTATGTCAACAGGATGCAGGGAATCGAATGTTATCAGTATTCTTTTAATAACTGGAAAGTTATAATACTGAATCCAAATAACTATTTAATTAGTTTGGTTTCCTAGAGAATACAAAAAAGCACAGAATTGATTTACTTGAAGACAATATGTAAATAAGCCATACACTTTTATTAAGAATAGCTGTGTTGTGAATAATTTAGACGAATTTCAAGACTTCATTTAAAGCATAAAATGTTGTTAAATTGGTTTTAAAAAATGTATGTTAATTAGTGAGTTTGTAGAGCGTTGAGTTGTGGTGCTGAAGGTCTTTGGTTCAAAGCAGACAAATTCTTTCATTTGTTAACAGCCACTGATATACCCAATGGGATCATCATTCCCTCCTGCGGCTCACGCAGCTTCTATGAACTTGGTGTCCTTAATGGGGAATAAACATTGCGGTTGAGCGTAATCTCGTGTGTGATCTAACAATTCCGACCGAAACCTTTAGATTTTTTCTTTCTTCATTGATTTCTGGGATAAGGGCGTATGCGACATTTGATCACCCAACACTTTGAAAAAAAAAGTTTCAAATGGCCTTATATCAATAAATCTTATTTAACTTAATATAAATTACTTTTTAAAAATGAATCAGAATGACTAGTCTTAACAGGTATCACGATTTACGCATTTATAGTACTGATAAATGACTTACTCATGTCATTGCAATTAGTGATAAAAAACAAACAGGATATATTGATAAGCTACGGCCTTGCTTCGCAACCTTTATCCATTTTCCCGTTTCTCAGGCCACAAAAGATATCAACATCATACTTTTTTAATATTCTTTATAGAGTATCGGAAAGCCTATTTTTATTTAATTATTAAAACCTGTATGCCAATGATATATTTCTTTGTATGCCATTAATATCAAATATGAGAAATGAGCAATGACGTATCTTTGTACGTTCTTACATTTCAAGTATAACAAAAACGATTTGCAAATACAAAAAAGTTGAAATTTTGTATTTGAGGTTGGTGTAACATGTACTAGTACACTTCCTTTTATGGCTGATAAGTTATAAAAGGCCGAAGGCTGATAAGTTATATAAGACCCGAAGATGTAATTTCTGATTAGGATTTTTATCAGATTTATCTTTGATTTCACTCGTGTATCTATGTATTCTATCAAGCCCCTTGTTCATGTATTTTGGATTATATTAACATTTCTCCCACGCACTGCCACCGCGTCTAACCTATGCCTTGGACATTTACCTTTTCTTTACTACGCACACTTGCTTTGCTGATTCTCGATTTAGGCCTCGACGAGGATTTTATCAGTTTGGTTAGTGCTATAGCATCCGGAGGAGGCCAGCTTTGATTTGATGTGGATTTCTAAGGACTCGTATATTACAGTTTTTTCATTTAACGTAGCTTTACGCTGCTATGACTAATCGGATGAGTGGGAGTCCTAAATTTTGCCTATCTAGGTATAGTACAGGCTCCGGACCCCATTTAACGCCCCTTCCGAAGGACGGGATAACTATGGATTTTTGTCGCCTTTTAGAAAATCCTAGAGCCACCTTTAGCAATACAAACCCGCGATCTTGGACTAAGTAGGTTGTTATGCTAACCACTAGTGATTCCACTTGTATATTGAAAAACTATCTAACCTTCCAATCATTAGCGTTATTTACTTCTTGCAGACAGTACTGCCTGTCACCTCTTCCCTATTTGCGCGTACAAGCGCTGAAAATTATTTTTATATTGTATTTTTTTTATTTGCATTTATAGATTTTCCACACCACAAATAGTATTCTTTGTGTATTTCTCCTTATCGTTACTTGGGTATTTATTCTTATCTTTGTGCGCAGATAATGTTGATATTATTAATATGTTCCTTAACTCTTAGCCTATATTATTTATCACTTACTGGCCTGAAGTCTTTAACAGCTTTATTCAATTTGCTTGACACAGGGAATGCTGGACCGAAGTAATGGCCTATTCCCTTAAGCCTACTTACTTGCTCTCTCATCCGTGGAGGCTGCCTGGAAGGGAGGTGGATGACCCTAGGGTGGGTATTCTTTGTCTGAAGTAATGGGTATGCTTAAGGCATAGTAGGTATATAATATGTGTGTGTGTGTACCATTTTATGTGTTACCCAAACCTAAAAGCCCTGTGGCTGTTTGCACTATTATTACCCAGAGAGGTGTCATCCACGTCTCTCTCTACGCATGGATTCATAGCAATTCTTTTATGAGCTGATTTCCTAACACAAGACCGAACTTAAATGATATTTACATGAAAAAAGGAATGATAAACCCTCCCGGGTCTCACCCGTTATCTGTAAAATTGCTGCGACTAATTAGGGAAAAAGGATCGATAGGGCGTTATCGCTCTGCACAACTGAAGCAGTACAATCTCTACTACCTTTTTTTGAATCTTGCTAGACGAGTTCTCTTGTGTAAGCATTTATTTTATTTTTCTGTTAATGCGTTAGGTGTTTTATATTTTGTGTTTTAAAATTACAAGAGTCAATTTTTACAATGAAAAGACAGAGAAATTTGTAACATTTGTATATTAATACAGTTTTATGTTGAATTGAGTCCAATAAGGCTAGAAAATTAAGGCCTTGACAAGGAAACTGTTATTTTATAGGAAAAGCAAAAAACTGTTCATTCCTTGTCCAAGAGAGAAACATTTAGCATAATGCTTCATTCACTATGGTTTAAATATGGATTTGGTCATAGCAGGGAATAATGAGGAGACATAGCTGATTGTATTTTCAAAAATCAAGAACCTGCTTAAAACTGCTTTACCCGATCTTGATCTTAAGTAGGAACTGTTATAATCACACTCCTACAATAACTTAAGAACGCCTGACGCCCATAACATTTCCATAGACCCTCAGCCATTGTGGTCAGTTACTACAAAAGGAAATCCGGGCAGGTAACAGGATGGGAGTGCCTCCTTGCCTCAACGGCCTTCTATATTGTATCCATACCTGGACTCTTTAAACTTTAAAAGTACCCAGGAATTCGAACTCATTTTCTTCTAGGAAAATGAAGACAATTATGCCCTGTTCGTAACAATTTTTGTGCTCACCTATTTCAACCTAAAGCTGTATTTTTATTCCTTTGCTTCTGAATGAAAACAGCTCTCTAAGTTGTGGAGAAATAACTCAAACACGTTTTTCACAATGAAAATAATAACAATTAAACACTATTCGTAATATGTTTTTGTTTATATATTTTTCAACATAAAGCTGTCTTTTACTGCTATGGCTTCGGAATGCAAGTAATTCTCTAAAAATATCTAATTCTCTAAATTCTCTAAAAGAATAAATTTTAACATTGAAACGTGTCTACCGTTTAAAGAAAATAATAAAATACAGAAAACGCTGAAATAATTAAACTTCAAGAAAATTTAGAAGAGCAGTCGAAGCGATGTTAAACAAAATCATAATTTATTTTATTTTATTTGTTACTAATTTTTAAATATTTTTATTTGAAAAGAAAAGATATGTCCAGGACCGGGACTCGAATATTTATATATAATTTCAAAAATATTTTTAAAAAAACTATGTTTGTAATTAATTTCTCAATAAAATATTTCCTAGTATTTACTAAAAGAATATTTGAATACGAATATATATCTGACGTTTCTTTAATACACAGATTTTAATCCGCGGATAGAAAAGGTTGCCATCTCCTGCTCTAAACTAGAGGGAAATAAAAGTTATTTCATTAATATTTTTAAATATTTTATTTGAAAAGAAAAGATATGACCAGGACCGGGACTCGAACCCGGGTTTTCTACGTAACCGTCGTAGGGCCTAGCCATCTCGGCCATCCTAAAGAAATATGTAAATGTTATTTCGTAATTCCCACATTTCGCAATAAACTTGGATTATATACTCTATAACCTTGATTGATTGAAGTTGAATGGAGTTTCCAGAAAATGTTGGTATTTATGCGCAAGATGATATAAAAAATAGCACGTTCAAGAAACCCTCAAAAGATTTCCAATGTCACGTAAATTTGACACGCTTTTACTTATTATGCTTAATGAAATCTGAGTAACTGTGATGAAGATCCAGGGTTCGCATCATTCCTCCTATGTCAGATAAATTATTTAATCTGTTAGCCATACATGACCCTGTGGGATCTGCAGACTCTCCTGGAGATCGCCCAACATCTATAAAGTAGGCTATAAAGGGCGAAACCAGTTGAGAATAATCTCGAAAAAAACACCTGAAAAACCGTTTGCGTAGAAGCACTGTAGTCTCTACCATCTATTGAACCCAAACCCTTAATAGGTTTCAGATTTTTTAAATTCTATTTAATTTAAGCGGATAAGAATGTTTTCATTCAACTGTTCTTGATTATCTTGGAGTCTTGACAGTGGTGCATTTCAATCAACTTTCAAATGAACCAACAAACGTACGAACGTGTACGTACATAAACTAGTTTAAATGGAGTAAGCTCTGGTAAAAAATGGCTGAACTGTTAAAATGTCGTTCAACTGGAAAATATTCCCGATCATATTCTTTGCTTTATTCATATTTCTCTGAAGAATATTTACAGTGTCGGGGGGATAATGTTATTGAGATATTATATCATGGTGTCCTGATTCCATTTATACTGAGACAAATTTTAATCCTATAGGTTTTTATTATGTTTTTTTTAAATATATTTTTGTACCTGAGGGAAGAGTAATGAAAATGAGTAGTAAGAAATATAAATATATACATGTTAGAGAGGAAAATAGTTGACTGGAAGATGTTATGAAGGATGGAATTAGTTGGGGGTGCAGTCATAAATTAACACCAAATAAGTGAAAACTTATTTTTTATTAGTGCCGACGTTTCGACCTACGTTGTAGGTCATCTTCAGGGCAAATGGAAGGAGTGGTTGGCATATGTGAACCGTGTAACTAAAGTAAGTTATAGAGGCTTAACAAAAAGAACAAAATGTGATGGTAATACCAATTATAAAATCCATAAATGGACTCATCCTTAAATCCATAGTTAAGGGCATTGTAACTTCCGCCAGATGTCTTGAGGGAGGCTCAACAAGCAATTCTCTTGGACAAAGCAAGGATAGTAGGAAAACTTCTAGATATTTGAAGATGATAACTGCAGGTGGTTGGATCTGTCCACTCTCTCAGTTTTGACCCCGGAAATGCATGGAAAAATAGATAAAAATAATAATGAAATAGGAAAGGAAAGTTAATACAATATGAAAATCAGCAAGTGATTTTTTTTAATCCAATTTTTTTTCTTTTTCTGACATTGAAAAGGTTTTTCGAAAGACACGGTTAATCCCAAATAAATAATCTTCGGTTTGTTAACATAAGAAAAGTTGAACTTATTGATCAATTTCCCCATCATCAATTGTATGAAATAAAAACTTATACATAAACTTAGGAATTATTAATGCCAAAAACGTACTGCATACGGATGTTGCTTAATCATGCTGGTAATCATGCTGCATGCTCTTTCGATATACCGACAGTAACAGATTTCATCAAACGGAGGCATATCAAATTCAAATTCTGTTGTATTAACCCACTTTTCAGGACTCTCACTCCAGCACAATGGGCACAAAGTATAGTAAAAAAGATTCTATGAAAACCTGTCCTAGTTTAAATTAGCAACCCTCAAACCCAAGGGGCCAAGACGAAAAAATTCTTCTGTTAGTTATACAGTATCTTTAAGCATCTTGATGCACAAGGATAGAACACTATAATGGTACTGAAGCTCAGTATAAACGAAGCAACATATTGGGAATAGATCGTAAACAGTAATGTTTGTTTCTCCTTAGCCACTTCCGGCCCAAATGGGAAACGGTTTCCTCCGGATACAAGGAGAGTAGGGCATCCAACCCATATGGCTCTACTGCCTAGGCTGGTTTGATCCGAAGCAGGGAAACCTCTCTTTCTCTAGGCACCACATGTTGTTGGCCAATGGAATTGCCTTTCTTCATTAAAAAATTCCCATTTTATAGTATATGAATCCAAAAATGCCTTGTGAATTTGGTTACTATATGTTAGTAAAGTTTGTAATTATTATTTTGTATATTGATGATAACAATGCGTAGATCATTTTACAACCCATAAATGGTATTGGATGTTTAAAGTGGTAGAGATTGTTTCGAAGACAACGACTGGGCAGAGAGGTGATTTGTCCTAGGCCACGCTCATTTGCCAGGTGCTTCCCCACTTACGGTTACCTACTGTAAAGAGTCTTGGTAAGCCCCAGGAGGGTCTCAAGATGCCGCAATGTTCATCTCCGGCTGTTAACAGATTAAAATGAAATTTATATCAAGTTTTAACTGATTAAAAATTGATTCCTACTGCCGGATTTGAACCTAGGGGCTTCAGCAGGGTAACTAAAAGCTCTACCATTGAGCCACCCCTCCCAACTCAACGTTTAGAACATTCAAATAATTTATTTAAACGAGAATTTTTATTGCAACTACACTCAGGGGGGCTTAGAATTTTGGCGCCCAAACGATAAATAATATTGTCTATCTTACGTCAACTTCCCTCACCATCCACCAAATCAAATTAAGGTTACGAACGACTTAAAAAAAGTATTAATTATAATAATTCCTAAAAGTAAAAGACTTTCCTCTATCACCAATTTATCCATCATATCGATTGTTCACTATCCCCATAACGAACTATTGAGAATAATGGATAACTAAATTAATATTTAATCTAACCAACTGAAGGCGGTTTATAATCTTCATCTTCTTCTAGTTTCTAAGATACTAAATAAAAATAGAAAAATAATAAGAACAAATTGGTTTCCTTCAGAATCACTTCAAGGTATTCTAATAACGCTTCATGGTGTTGCGTGATCATCCTTTGCATCATCATCCTCCGAAGCTATTCATGTAACTAAAATTGTTATTGCTATTTTATAATATTAAAACTACTTTTTCCAACAGTAGATCCAGCTTAATCTACAAAAAAAAGGATAAGCGTTGGCACACTTTTGTTTTGATTAATGTTGATAACAGCGCCGACTCTAGCCCATGGCGCGCTAGTGTGCAATTGTGACCGAGGTGGCCTCTAGTAAGGCTGGGTAAACTCTTGAGATTTCGCAAAGAGCCCTTCGTAGTGATGGGCCAGAAATCACGAACTGTTACTTTTTCACTACTACTCAAAAGTCACAGGTCTACCTGTGAACACAAATTCATCAGTAACAGTTCTGAACTGTTCTTCCCAGTGATCGGCGATAGAACCGAACGGAATTGAAGCGTGATTGTTATTGTGACTACAGTAACAGTTCTAAACTGTTCTTCGCATATGGGAACTGCTTGTCGGCGAACGGAATTGAAGCGTGATTGTGACTACTGTGATTTACGTGAAAAGAGTGATTACTGTTGTTAGGGTGCCTAAATGGTAACAGGGATTGGACCCTTGGAAAACCTTTCTCTATAGTAATAAACTCTGATAGGCTACTGCCTTAATTTGACTCAATATTATTGTAGAAAATTAAAGCTCAGTAATAAATTTAAATTATATTTGAATGTTTAAATATAAGGGAAAGTCATATATTTATTTACAGCTTGTTTATTGTAAAGTATAAATATTTACTTGTAAATTACCTATACATAAAATAATGGCAGTATTAGTAGGTACTACTATGTAGGGGGGCGGATTTAAGGGGGGCACGTGCCCCCCCCAGACTCTTTTTTTTGTACTAAGGAGAATCCATTACAGTACATATTTATAGCCAAATTTCAAGATCATAGTTGTTAAAATATATGAATAAAATAACAGAAAGAGCATGAGTGAAACTATTGTTTTGATATTTTAATAAACCTTTGAAACCTTTCTATAAATATTGCAAGTTCTAAGTTATTGTTGATTTTTTTGACCGTCTGCCCCCCAGAAAGAAATCCTAGATCCGCCCTTGGGAGCTTGGGAGGGGGGGGGGAGCCACCTAGTCTCCAGGAGGTTTTCTGGCCACCAAAAGTTTTTCCATCCGTTTTGTCGGTGATTTCCATAGTAAACATGTTTTTTTATTAAACATGTTTATTTTTAGAACAAATAAATTTCGCTCCAGGGGCCCGTGTTCGAAAAAAAATCGTCGTCTTGAATGGGTTAAACTTTATAGGAGGAAAATTTACTTTAAATGGGATATTGAAAATAATTCCATCTGTAGGTAAATTATAAGATTATAGTGAATTATACAAGTGTCAAAGTAATTATTTTCCTTATAATGGAATGCGTACTCTGTGATCGTTATATACAAGATGTGGAATCACGTACGCCGACGCAATCACCGTTGGTAGCATTTCGACAGTATCACGAATCACAGTTAGTAGCAGTTAAGAAATCACAGGTAAGAAAAATCACAGTAACGGTTAGACCTGCTACTGAAAAGTAGCAGTTAAGCGAGGCGCCGCCTCGTGGCGCTCCTTGTGACCCGGCGGCCGTGTGCCCCGCAAACCCTGCACATGAGGTAAAGCCGGCCCTGGTTGATAAACCTTACTAAAAAAAAAAACAACCATTCCACCCTATTTTTTTAAAGCATTAACCAGCCTCATCTACTACAAAGATAAATTTCGAGAACTGTATGTAAAAAAAAATGTATATTATATGTAGCAGTAAGTAGTAATTATCACGAAGATTCGGTTAACCACTCACTTTTTTTTTAAGCCCACCTGAAGAAAAAAAATGTAATCATGAGAGAGCTTTAAATTTTAGGTGATGAATACTTCTTTCATAATAAATCAAATACAAGAGTAATAATATGAAGCAAGGTGAGACACTCTCAGTACGGACAAGCTGGAAAAAAAAGGATTGTGAAGCAGTCCAAGGAGAATAATGCCCTGAATTAAATACTTAATTTAGACTATCCCAGAATCGCTCCGTCTAAAAGACTACATTATTATCTCTGATTCAAATAAACTCTGATTCCCTGATCCTAACAACTGGTTGGCCTGCGTCAGTTGATATTTCCTCGGGGATTCCCTCTCTGTATGTTACTATAGTTATCCACATTAATCGAAATTGTTTATTTTTTTCTTAATCACTAAAAATAAATCTCAAACCAGTTTTTACTCAATGACTCCGTGGGTTTACCCCTACAACATCTGCCAGTGAAACAATACCACACGCCTAAACAAAATATACATATATCTGTTTATCACAACATTTAGGTACACAGGTTTACATTTAATATTCGAAGTAAGAAAGTTATAACTCAGATAGATGTTTATAATCCCATTATTTATTTTCTGAAGTATTATAAATTACTTTAAGGATGATATAATAAAAAAAAAGACAAAGTTTTATAAAAAAGCTGTTGTTATTATTTTGTCTTGGGGGTAGGATCTTTAATCAAAAATCCAAATCTGCTAATAGTAGTAATAGTATATTAAACTTAGTTCCTTCTTTCTTAGTTTAAATCTCTTAGATAAGGATACAAAAAAATTGTATTCAGAACAACTTAAATTACAAAAATAGAAAAATATTTATGTAATAAAAAATTTTAAATTATTAATCATACTATTTATATTGTTAAACGCCGACATCTAACTAAGAAATGAGTATTCCTTGGAGGATAGCAGAGCAGACAGTATGGCGTCGAGATAGAACTACACTAGGAAAGGAAGGTCACTTACGTAACAAGGCCGGTTGAGAGGCACTCCCCTGATGTTTAAAATTAATCCATTTTACAATTGTTGTAATAAAATATAAAAAGATTAAATATAAGTAATTTTCATATTAATTTATTAAAATAAGCTCTATATAATGAATTATAGAAAAACAAATGTATTTTGTAGTGTATTTCATTTCTTAGCTTCAAACTGTAAATAATCTGTTTGCTATATCTTATTCCCTAAATCATTATAATATTCAATGTTTTTTTTTTCACACGGATACAACTTGTTAACAATTAAGAAATTTCAAAACCCTTCATTGAAGTTTAAAAAATTTACATTATCTGTGTCAATAGCATTAGGTTTAATAAAATCTAAAAATATTAAATATAAGCACTTTTTATGGTTATCTATTTAAAATAATTAGAACTAAAAGAATTACAGGAAAACAAATGTAGTATTAATTCATTTGTTAACCTTGCACTATAAATAAGTCATTCACTGAATCAGTATGGTATTCAGTTGTTTTTTTTAACACAGATACAAATAGTTAAACATTAAGATATTTCTAAACCCTTCTTTAAATTTAATATAATTTAATCATTTATATCATCTGTATCAATACCAATAGTTATATAAAATATTGAATTAAGTACTTTTTATACTTATTTATTTAAAATATGCACTTAAAGAATTACAGACAAAATTCCTTTGTTAACCTTCTCACTGTAAGTAAGCCATTAGCTATATCTTATTCCTTTTATCATTATAATATTTAGTTGTTTTTTTCACACAGATACAAATAGTTAAAAAAAAAAATTTTAACTTCGAAATTTATTATACTTTAATAATTTATATTATCCATATCGAAATAAATAGGTTTAATAAAATCGCAAAACATTAAATATAAGAACTTTATATATTTATTTCTTTAAAATATGTATTTAAATAATTATAGAAAAATAAATGTCTTTAGTAGTAAATGATATGTTAACCTTCTCACACTGTAAATAACGTATTAGCTATAAATAACTCATTCCCTTGATCACTATGGTTTTCTGTTGTTGTTTTTTTACATAGATACAAATAGTTTTAAATTAAGAAGTATCTAAACCCTTTTATGAAATTTAATATATTTTAATAATTTATATAATCTGTATCAATACAAATTAACTCAAATATAATAATAATGTCCCGTTAATGTTCAGTTTATATAACGATAATAATTGAACGAATATCCATTGAATAAATAATGGTTTGAAAGATTACATCTTTGTTAAGAGATAACATGACCTAACCTCCTGATATAAAACCGAGTGCATGTAAACATCTACATTTAGCTTCAATAATACAATATTCCCTTGTTATTGAAAATTTCGAAAATGTTAAAAAAAAATCATAAACATTACAAATTTAGTGCATCAAATATTATCTATACAGTTTTCAACTAAAAATAAGCGAGTTATTCAATAAAAATTATTGAAATACGACATCTATTTCGAAACTTGGAGGGTGTGTTCTTTGTATGACGTAGGCATCCGATAAGAAAGGATTTTCCGAAATTCTACCCCTAAGGGGGTGAAAAAGGGGAGCAAAGTTTGTATGCTTGCTTATGTGTTTCTTACTCAAAAAATCTACATATTTTCGCTGAACAAAAAAAATCAAGTAACATTGTTCACTTCTCGCTGCTGCTGTAGAAGTGAAACCGTTATACTAAGTAATCCTTTTCAATAAATTCGATAACATAACATACTAATCCTTTACTGACACGAACAACAGTAAACTTCTGTCCATCCCGTTTGTTAATCAGTGTCAATGTATGTTTCACGGCTGTGCTGATCCGTCTGTGATGGAATTTGATATGGATAATCTCAAGCCTAGGGAAGGACATAGGCTAATTTTTATCAACACACCACACAGGCGAAGTTTATATAAAACTGTAACCTGATTGACTAACACATCAAGCGGTCAACTCACAGCAGAAACCACTGAACTTAGCATCTTGAAATTCGCAAATAGGTTCTTTGTATAGCTTAAATGAGCACTAAGAAAGGATTTTGGACAATTCCATCTCCAAGGGTTTCCCCCTTAATATTATAGGAGTTCAAAGATTGTATGGAATCCGTCAGTTTTGAATGGACACCTCAAATTTCGGATGTACCAGTAACTTATAGTTAAAAAAAATTAAATTATTTATTTAAAATGATCTGCCACGAAACTTTATGTAACGCGAGCGAAGCCGTGGGAAAAAGCTAGTCTTTAAATATCTTAAGTAATTAAGAATCATTCTATACTTAACGGACTTAATAGAAAATTAATCGATTCAAATACTCAGGTGGTCTGTAGAAAATAAAAAATAAAAATAATATGTATAATCAGCAAGGTGTGGCTGAAACCAATCATAGTATTGACGGTAAAACGATTCTAAACGTGCTTGAGAAAAATGCTATTTCTTGTTTACTTTTTTCCATTTCCTTAACACTATTTCATAAAACATTTAAAATAATTTAATTTTTTAACCCTGGTTGAAAATCTGCTATTGCTCTTATAATTCAAAGGAATAAGTAATGATTCTGTATAAGCGAAATGCGTCCATAAGAATTTAAAATGAGTTGCATTTATACCCTAAGCCAATTCAGAAGTTCTATAGAACGAAAATATGTACAATATTATATTAAGATACAAAACATCCTTTTTTTCACCCCAGACTGTTTGATTTTATTTGGTCAAATTTTTAACGTGTAAATATTAATAGTTAAGCTTCTACTAGAAACTTCTTATACGAAGAGTTATGATATATTAAACAAAACAATTCTCGAAAATACTAACAATCATTCAAGAAATAATACAAAAATCGATGACTTATAGTTAAACTCATCTTCCAACAGAAATAATATATAACAAATAATTAAGTTACAACTCTCTTCCTGTTTCGTTATTTATAAATCTACTTATTGCGCCAAAACTATAAAAAAATATAACAATATTAAAATAAGAATAATATTTTTAAAAAATAGTCATAATTACAAGTACCAATATTGTCCTAACTTTATATTATTAAATGTATATAAATGATAGATGTAACTGTGGAAGGGCTACTAAGAAATATTGTTATCGCAGTTTTCACATAGACGATACTTTGTTCAATTAAGGCTCGCATTAATAATAAACTACGAATTATCTAGTAACATAAATCTCATTGGAAAATAAGATCCTTTTTTCCTTTTTAAGATTTCTATTTTATCAAGGAAAACAAAAGACAAAATACCGGATAATCCATGTTTGGCTATGGGATATCCGGTTAATCAAGGTTCTTTTGAATCATTTATTCCATTTGAGAGCTCACGCCGTTTATGGTATCAGTTATTTTTAGAAATAATGATCGTTTTATTTCTATTTGTTATTCTCATAATGTTATGTATTATTTGTCTTCGAAGATGAGTTTAACTATAAATCATTTGAAACATTTCACCTTAGTTCGGTGCAAATACAGACGTGGTTGTATGAGACAGATAGAGAAAGAAAAAAGGCATGAATATAACAATATTAAATACCCTATATCTTCTTAACCGGTCATGTCGAAGTTATTTACATTCTAGCTCATGTATGGAAATTCAGGTCATCTATATTTGCAGGGGTCAAATTAGACATGGCGCATGAACTGATCTGCAATGACAAATTGATGTGCTTGAAATTGTATGAGCACCTCGAATGAACATTATAGGTATGTTATGTATAGTTATAGGAAAAGGAATTGTATAATATGTATTATCAGCCACCAACTATGCCAAGATTGCGGGTTCTCAGCCCGGCAGGTATTTTTTAAAGTAAAAAATCCTTGGTTATGCCGTTCTAGGAAAGGGACGTAAAATGGGCGTCCCGAGCCTGTGCGGTGCCAGGTACTCGTTAAAGATCCCTATCCTAATTATACCTGAATAGGAGAAATTTAGGACTCCCACTGTAGCATTGTCGGATTAGCCATAGCAGCATAAAAGTGATGTTATATGAAAAAACAAAACTGTATATATTAAATGAGGTTTTCTAATTTTATTATTTATTTTTACTGACAAGGAATTCGTTCCAGAATTTCTTTTCTTTACACGGTCCTTCCACAAGCTTGTAGCTTTCATTTCTGCGTCTTTCATCACCATTACTTATACGCTCTTCTGAGACAAAATATTCTTCTTGGTAGTATACCCCTTGTCCAAACCGTTACGTCCTTTAGTGATTAAAAATAAATAAAATAAAAATTGTACGCAGGTAAGGTTAAGTAATACAGGCGTTATTGGAATAGGTTGCCTCATGGATTCGTTTTCCTAGTTCTTTGAATCGTCTGACTAATTACAAAGTTATGCCTTTTAGTCGGATGTTTTTTTTTATATAACTAAACGATTACTCAGCCAATACTTGTGTCTTTCCAATGAATTCAATAGGGAAACAACTATTATTGTTTAAATTGTTAATATTTAACCAAGAATTAAGTTTGTTTCTGTTGCAAGCTGGTAAGAGAGTGGAATGCCCCAGTGACTCCTGCTATATACAGAAATCGTATACCGAATATGGTCTTAAACTTAAGAAACATGATCGGATTCAGTGACCTGATTAACAAGTGTAACATATTATAAGTAAAAATAGCCTGAAGATATCGCATTATGCCACAATATTCTCTACAAATTTAATAAATGAATGTCTTCACGTTTTATATTTTATAATTAATTTAACTATGACTAAAATACTCAACCATGAGGAAGCCAGCCAAGCAAATAAACGGTTGTGTTTATCCTGTTTAAAAGGAGCGAATTTGTTGAATATATAAAAATAAACGTTTTTTATTATTAATTCATGACAATTATATGTGTAGCGCATAATCTAAATCCAGTCATATTAATTATACGTGTAAAAAAAATGTTGTTTTTTCGCATAATTATAATACAAATGAATAGTTGTCACTGTGAATGAATTCCATAAAAGGTCCTATTTCTTGATTAAGAACAGTTCTTAGTAAAAATAAGTCTTAATGAAAACATTTATCTTAGTAATTAAAATTACCTTATTCCTGTAAACACTTGGAACAGTAAGTTCTTTGTGTTGAATCAGTTTATTGAAAACAAAAACCAATAATTCTATATAACAAGCTATACATATACATATAAGGTACTATTATGCTGTTAGGAATAAATAAATTAAAAGCTTTTTTAGATATAAATATCCGTTTCAACTGTAATCAATAAAATTTTAATAATACAAACACACTATGATTTTATTCAAGTCATAACATTCTTTCTTAAATAATGAATCGCCTGAGTGAGTTCTCTTTTTTTTAAATATTTATTTATTTTGAACATTTGGAAAAAATATCCAGGCGTTTGGGTCGACAACATCTGCAATGTGGGTCGAAATGTAAAATAAAAGGACTTTTTTTTTAGTTAAAATTTTTTTTTTGCAAATTGTTTATTATTATTATTTATTTTAGAAATTCAAATGGATTTTTGTGAATCCTAACACAAATTCAGCTTAACACCTTTCCTATGTGTTCAATTCCCAAGGGGATTATTGTTTACTTTTAAAAAATAGGAGGGGGTGATCCGGGTGGACGTCAAAGAAATAATAATAATTCTAATAAAAAATAATAATTTCTTAAACAGTTATAAACTATTTATTAGAAACCGATGTTTTGACCCACATCCCTGGTCTTCTCGGCTGGATAGACCAACAAACTTATTTAAAATAATAAAATAACAATAATACATACAAATAAAACTATCGGAGTAAAACAGAATTTTTTCTATTCCAATTATTTCATTTTAAATATGTTAGTATCTTGTATATTCAACACTGAAGAAGACCTGCAGTGTGGCTCGAAAAATCGGTTTCTAATAAAAAGTTTAACTTTTCATTCGTTTCATTTTAATATTCTCAAAAATAATAATCGTGAGTTCTACTATGAAAAAAAAAAGTGTGCTTTGTATATGTTGGTAATTCGACAAGAAATGAACGTGGTATAAGTCGCTTCTGTATTATATATACAGACAGTAATAAAATTATTTTTATTTTCAAGAATATTAATAAGGATGAGAGGATAAAAGTTGTTGTGACTTAACTTGAAGCGATAACATGCGGAACTGATACCCGAAATTTTAAATACGCAGAATGTCGCCTCAAGTCACAACAATTTTTAACTTTTATTCGTTTTCATTTTAATATTCTCCAAAATAAAAATAATCGTGAGCTCTAGTATAAAAAAAAAGAGTGTGATTAGAGGAAATTTGTATATGTTGGTAATCATTTCAATAAGAAATGAACATTTCAACAAATACTTCGAAGTAGAGATTTTGTTATTACCTACACAATGTGTGAGTCACTTCTTTAATCTATATATGATCAGTAATAAAATTATTTTTATTTTCGTGAATATTAAAAAGGAAAGGGATGAAAAGTTCAAACTTTTTTTCTATATTAGTTGATCTTATATATATATATATATGAGAAATGGTCCGAGTGGAGGTCAGAAAAATTCTCTTAAATAAGGAGAATTATTTATTCTAGGCCCACATTGGAGGTCTTCTTCAGGACTAAATATACAAGAAACATTAAATAAAAAAATAATTAAATTAAAATGATATATTGTGAAGAATAAAAATACTTATATGTAACAAGGGATATAAGCGATACAAATAAAAATCGGTAACTCTTTAGATAAATATAAAAACAGAGGGCATTATATTAAAATAAGTAGTCCTAAAACTTGTTGTGTCTTAACTCGAAGCGCCAACCATCGGAACTGATACCCAAAATTTTAAATATGCAGGATGCTCCTTTCAGGATTTCTCTTCAAGATAGAAGAAAACGTTCCTTGTTTGAAATGTTTCAACCGCCATTCAAAGACCTGACCACTATGCCCTGTTACCGAAGGTTTTTTTCCCCTCGGACGAGCAGGTACTATTCCGACCCCCTCTTCTCCTAACAACCTGTTGGGCACAGCTGAGACGCCATGACACCCCTGCCTCTGGGCGCCGAGCAGTCTGGGCTCTTCGAAGAACTCCACGCTCAGAACCCGCATTCCAACCGCATGGATACCTTAACAAAATTGCAGCACATCAACATCCATAATATTTTTAATGATGACTGTAATTTTCTATTCGTCAATAAGGTGTTAAAATATGCTTTTTACACTTGAATAATATTATTTGGCACCATACATACATATATAAGTATATATGTGTGTGTGTATATATATATTATTTTATTTTAGGAGTGTCGTTAAATACCAATAATATATCATTTAATAGTAGCAAAATTTCGCTAACAAGAGTTAGCCCACGAAACGAATTTCTGTTAACACGTGTAATATATGATCTTTATGCGGAATCAGTTTATTGTGAACAAAAAAAGCATCATTTTAAGTAACGTGATATAAATATGAAAGTGATATAATGCGGGAAGGAAAAAATAAATAAGCAAAAAAGCCTTTAGATACAAACAGCGGATTTAATAGCTATTAATAAAAATTTAATAATAAAAACATGGTATTTTATTTAAATGTATATGTATAAATAAATGTCTGTATGTAATAATAGTAAACATCCCAAAAATAATTCCCCATCTCTGTTAATAAAAGTAAAATATTTTTTAAATACATTCAGAATATTTTCGGAATAAGATAGTTTTTGATTAAATTTTGTCAGAAGTAAAAGGATAAAACAGTAGATTGTACTAGTAACATTATCGGTAGTACTAAAAAAAAATTAAATAAAAACATAAATGAATATAATATTGCAATTTTCATAAAATGTGGTTAAATTATAAAATTGTAAAATTTGGATGGGCCAAGGTTCATCTTCGCGATGCGGCAACTAGATATAATTGTAATATATATCTAAATATAAATTTTTTTAGTTTTATTAATGTTGTTGCAAATAATACAAGTATTTGTCTTTGTTTATTTATTTAGCAACTCAAATGAGTTTCTTTGCGTCATAACACAATTTTAGCTTAACGTGTTTACAATAAGTTCAATTTCTAAGGAATTCACTATAAATTTATAATTTATTAATTTATTTGCATGTTTTTTTCATCATTACTATCAGTAACTCATAGTCCTAGTTCAAATATTTTAAATAATATTTTTATTTTATTTTATATTTTAAATTAGCTCTACTTTTGTTTATGGTTTACTCCCAAAGTTTCATTTTTATAATTTTTTATATTCCAATTATTTCATTTTAAATATTTTTGTGTTAAAGTAAACGATGATCCTCTTAAAAATTGAACATATTGTAAACGTATTAAGCTGAATTTGTGTTGAGGCAGGACCAATTCCAATTTGTAAAATAAATAAATAAAGACAAATACCTATATAATTGACAACAAAATAAAACTAAAAAAAAAAATCAGTCATTTTATTTTTATAAATTATATTTATCTAGGTGTTGCCACATTGAGAAGATGAGCCTTGGCCATTTTAAATTTCATAATTTAGTATCAAAATTACATGATTCATTTTATTAACTTTTCTATTAAAATTTAATCGTTATCTGTCTTATCCGGAAAATATTATCCACAATATATTTAAAAAATGTTTTACTTTTGTTAAAAAAAGGTGGGAAATTAATAATAAATCTTATTTATTTTGGTATGATTAATTTTTACTATTATTGTATCAGGTTATATTTTATTGCTAAAATTAGGTTGGATGATAGATTAATGGTATTTACTGACACTCCTAAAAATAAAAATAAAACAAAAACTCGTAAAGCGGATGCTGATAAGAACTAATTAAAGCCAGGGCTGTTGAGAGCCTTATTGCCTCTTCTCCATCTTTAGAGATAAAAATATATTTTTTATGTTTTTTCTATTGGTTTGAAAAAATATGGGGAAAAAACATATTACACTGATTACACCCTATTTATTCATTACATTATTTGATAATTCAAGGTTCACTTGGTTAAGATTGATAGCACTGCTGTAGATATTATTTACAATGACTCATATATATTTTTTGTAATGTGTTATCGTTTACACAAAAAAACAAACAATAAAAAATAGTACAAATGAATTGGTCCCTTTTATGAATATTTAAATATTTTAAATCTTCATAATATTAACATTTTAAAAGATTATCAAACCAATTATTATTTGTTTAGTTTTTCAAATATATATTTTAATTTTCATCTACGTAATTTCAAATATAGGATAAATAAAGCAAACAATGAACAGTTCAGATATGAAAAATTATTTATAGCAAAATGATTTAATGATTTAAAATATAAATACAATATCTAAAGATGATCTACGCCTTGCAACAAGTTACAGCAAGTCTTATTAGTTATTGATGACGCAGCTTGTGATAAAATGCCACTTGACTCTCCGCACCCTCGAAATCAAAAAAATAAATATAAATTATAAAATAAGATCAATCTATATTGTCTTTAAAATAAATGATTGAATTTTGTACAAGTACTTGAACGACCTTTCCTCTGACCCTCAAGGACGTATGAAGAAACTTAACCAAGAAAAGATATCTCTTATCTTAGGCAAATAACAAGTCACACCTAACAAATAATCGGCCTGTTAAATTCATCTCAAAACCTTTTTGTCACACAATAACGCTATTTCTTTAGATCATGGGCATAAATAAATTAAGGAAATTGGATAAATATTGTTTAGGATGATTTATAAATATTTATATATTTATTTGTCATACTAGGAAACAGTTAAAAAAAAAAAAATTGATAAAACTAACATGATATTTTATAACATCACCTATGTTTTAATATATTGTAAATATAAAACATGAAATTAAAAATGTATGATATTTTCTAATGAAATAAAATCCTTAAAATTAATTATACAGTAAGAATAAATTAAAATGTTCAAACGCAAATATAAAATTCAATTATGAAATTTTAAACTACTTAGTAACATTTTAAATGGATATATTTAAGTAATTGTTTTGGGAAATATTATTGTTTCAGTCAATGGTCAACGCTCTTTGAAAAAAAATTCAATTCCTGTTTTAAAAGAATTCTGAGCGTGGGAGTTTCAATAAGTTCTGCTAATTTTATGATTCTGTAGACGTAAATTCATTATATTTTTGTTACAGTAAGAGGGGAATATAATTTTGGATAGATTAAAAAAGATTGGAGCTGGTTTAGAAATAGGTAACAACGTAGGAAGAAGTGGTCTGATCTATTACGTGACAGTAGTCACAGCAGAAGGCATAGCGTCACACCCGTTTTGCGTCATTTACCTCTACACCTTAACTTTAAAAATACAAATGAGCATACAAGATGATTTCATTCATACACGCTATTATTATTATTACTATTTCTTTAACAATCATATCTTAAACATTAACAATGCCCATCTGTTGCGTTATTTAAGGAGACTTCCCCCACTCTAGACGTAGAGCTATTCTAGAATCTGTATTTTTCCCCACTACATTGAGAAAATTGATCAACTAGTGACAATTTAAACACATTTCTTAGGAGAAAAAGTAGATGCTCTATTATTTTATCAAAAATCAAAAACAATAAAATATAGTAGCATAAATAAATAAATTGAAAATAATTTTAAAAAGTAAATGCTATGGAATATTTTACATAGCATTTCATAAATATGTTTATAAATGATTATGAAGTGCACATGAATGCGAAAAATAATGCATAAGTTCTGTTACTGCTCCTGGTCCGATATTTTAATGGGTGTTTCAAGTTTCTTAAGTGGTTAATTAATTTCTCACATTAATAAACTACTCAGTACTTTTCAAAGCTAAAATTTTCTAAACATAGATATGTATTACTTAAGCGTTATATTATAAAAATTAACAATAACAGAAAAAATACATTTAACCTAAATTTAGGATAACCACGTTTAGCACATACATTTTAGTAAGCGGTTTAAGGCAACACATTTGATGGAAAAAATGTTATCGGTTCAGTTATAGATTTTATAAACTTATATCCGGACAGATTGATGATAGGAGAGTACTTTGGACACATAGCCAGATAGTGATTAGAGTGAGAAGGAGGGATAGAGAGCGAGAGAGCGAGAGGCAGTGGAATGTCAGGGAATGTAAAAAACTGGCCTGGAGGGGGAAGCCTGGCGTCGCCCTGTCTAGCTCGGTCACATGTGGGCGAGCCTGGTTGCCGGATCTTGTTCCTACAGGGTCGATATCATTATATAAGGAGCGAGGAATCGATATGAGTGATAGTTCTTAATGTGTTTAATTAGGAATAGATAGTGAAGTGTGTATACAAATCGAGACAAGGTGGAAAATAAGAGAGATAATACAGCTGAGAGGGTAGATCTGACAACAGCGCTCCTTATAACTCGGCCTCACTCCGAGCTGCCGACAGTCAGTGTAGTCGAGGGAGGGGCAGCCGCTAGCACCTCGCTGTCTCTGATCGCGCATAATGGCTCACGGTGTTAGGCAAGAGTGGGCGCCATCCCCGAACAGGCCCAGCAAAGAGGGTAAGGGCGGATCTCGAAGAATTTTCTCACCACAGTTCAAATTGCAAGTACTAGATTCATACCGCCGAGATTCGGACTGCCGGGGCAATCAGCGTGCCACGGCCAGGAAATACGGGATACATCGAAGACAAATCCAGAAATGGCTACAGATGGAATCAACACTGAGATGTACAGCCTTTGAGCAAGGGGAAGCAGTGGCCTTGAACCTCGCTGCGACCAGACAGCTCGACGTCAGCTCCCCGTGTAGTGCGGGCAGTATACCGCCCCCTGAGCCATCCTCGCCTGAACAGAAGACTTCTGACTCTGAGGATGATTTGAGTAGTTCTGGTTCTTTATATTACCAAGATCAGGCTTTGGATTTTACCTGTGCTGCCCTGAGTAGGAAAAATTTCTATTCTCTTAGCTTTAAGTTGCAGGTCATAGATGCATACCACCAGGATTCTGATCAAAGAGCAGTTGTGAAAAAGTTCAACATACATAGGAGGCAACTTCAACAATGGCTTGAAGAGGAGGAATCGTTGAGGAATGAAGCCAAAGCGGAATGTTTAGACCTGTCGAAGAAACGGAGGCTGGATACTTTCGATTATGAAGATAGCCCCTCCCCAAAGAGGACCTTCATAGACTTGGATGTTCCCGAACAACCATCCAGTGTGCAAGAAACTGCCCTGTGCCTCATCAAACATCCCACACCTCCTCCAGAAGTCACCAGTTCTGTCGACCTCCTTTATAGGCCATACACAATGTGCTGTCCTATTCCAGAACCATCCCCTTATGACTATCCCCAGTGGAGTAGGCCTTATTACCCTTATTATGGTGGTATACACACTTCTTATGTCACCAAATGGCTACATGACGATGTCCACTACTATAAACAAGCGGTAAAAGATATCAATTTGTATACACCATTACATAGTTAATTGTAATTTTAACATTAACAGCTGTATATTAAGTGCCAAATTTGTATAAAATAATAGTGTTCTTTATTGAACACATAAATTATTAAGCTGACTGTTAAGGGAATGTTCTATTTTTTGAACTAAAGCTTAGTCTTCCATGATAGACTTGTGTGAAACAAACACATTAAAAATATGTTAAAACCAATCAAGGTATAAATAACTCAGGATCTTTCTTGTTATTAAAGTGTTCATAAATTAAAATTGTATATAGTTAAAGCTCTAGTTTTCATGTTGATAATGTATATAAATTTTTAGATTATATTTGTAAATTTTTAACAGTTAGAAAAGATTAGTTGAATTTTGTATTCAAATTTTAGATTGAAATTGTTCTAAATATAAATTGACTAAAATGTGCCTTAAAAAAGAAAAAAAATGTGCCTTTATAAATCAATTTAAATATGTTAATTTTTAAATAAAGTGAATATTTTTTATTTTTATTTATTATTGTTGTTTTGTCACTTATCCCTTCAAATTTTATTTATTTTAATGTGGAAAATTTGACATCAATGGGAGGATTGAAAATATTTTATAATTGACCCATTATATTTCCATGATTGAATTAAGCACAATGCACATAAGAGTTTACAACTCAAACATAGTAATTTTATGAAACCTGATTTTAATTGAGACATTTTTATTTTATTTGTCAGCAAAAGGAGTTAAAAAATGCTAAATGCCTATATAGAAATGGTTCTTGTGAATAATTATATACATATACATCTGAGAACATTTTCAAGGAGTGTCAGACATAATTGTCATAAATTATAAGATACAGTTGTTGGCATAAATACATATAAATATAAATTTTTAGTATCTGTTCCGCAGCATGTTGCTTGGAGTTGAGTTACAACTTTTAACTGCTTATTCGTTTCGTGTTTAATGTTTTCCAAAAATACAAGTTATTATGTATTATGGAAAATAGAATATAATTATGGGTAATGAGTAGATTTCGGTTTTCATTTCATCAAGAAATAAAAGTTTCAACTAACATTTTGAAGTATAGATGATATATGTTGAAATGTTCATTTCTAGATGAAATCATTACTGAAGCATACACATTTCCAAGAATTCCATTCTCTTGCCCTTACTAAAGCTCATGATAACTTGTATTTTGGGGAATTATTAAAAGGGAAAATAATGAAAATTTAAAACTTGTGACTCAACTCAAAGCGACTACCTGCGGAATAATTACCAACTTTTTTAAAATAAAAATGATGCCCAGTTTTACTGTCTTTTCGATTACACACTGACCATTACTAATATATTTTCTATTCATCAAAATGCTTATAAGATGATCTTTCATTTAAGAATAAATGAATATCAAAGTGAATAAAACAGTCATAATTGAATATAAAGGAACTAAGTTATTTTAAGTTGTTGAATGTCTATTTAACAGTAAAAAAAAAGGTATTACCCTTGTTTGAAATCCCATTATCCATGAGTCATTAGGTGGGTCATTTGATAAAAAATTAAAATAGTTTTAATGTACAATTATATTAGAATTAGAATTTATCTTTGGTAAATAATAAATTTAATGAATTTCTTCAGTTAAACTGCTGAAAATCTGCTTAATCGTAACTCTCTAATTAAGTTTAAAAATCACTTTTTATAAAAAGTAAAGAAATTAACTTAAAGTCTATTAATATTAAAGTAGTTACGCCAAATTTACTGGGAAAATAATATTTTAGTTTTAACATACAAATACACACTTTAACACTTAAATAATGACACAACAGTCAAACATTTTTAAATTCAATTCAACTTGGTGAGATTTTTGTTCATAGATGACACTTTAAGATAGCATTAATTTATATTTACTTAGGTGATTATTCTCATCATATAGTTCTTTAAAACTACCTCTTTTTATAAGTGAAAGAACATATTTTATATGATAAAAGAGACATTGAAATTTCAATTGTTGATGAAATATGACAAAAATATATTAAATTCAGAAAAATAAATATTATTTTAAAATGCCATATAAACACCTATGTCACACAAATACATTACTTTCATATTGGCAGGGTTGGGGAAAAATGTTAGCCGATTCTTCAGAAACCATTTATTACTTTGTTAAAACTTATAATACAGTGCTAATTAAAATCTGACTTTAATTTATTTAAAAATCTATAATTAAAGGTAAATAGGAAAATTGTCCAAAGATGTTTTGTTTTTTTCTAATCAACTTGGATAAAAACTGTAAGTCTATCAACTGATAAAAATGTATTACTACTTTATCAACAGAAAGATGATAATCAACATTATGCTCCAGTAGTAATTTTTTTTAACTTATTCCATTTCATTATCAATTGATAGTGATATACAGATAATGGCTGATTTTTTGGATGCTCTATCTCAAACAAACAATGGATGTATTACGAAATAAAAACAAGTTCAATTAGTTATAATTTTTTTGAGTATACAAAAAAAATATATACATATATATACACACACCCAGAGAGAGAAGACAAAGGTCCGATAGAGTTAAAAAATAATTCCGTGAATAGTCAAACTATTTATTAGAAACCGACAAAAAAAACTACCAGTGAAGCAATTTACCACACTTACAAGAGTAAGTATATGAATGAAATACTCCCAAAACATAGGTTTTAGTGGGCCGGCATGCTCCTTTAAGTTGTTCTTTATCCGAACAATTTATAATTATTGATTGTTGTGATAACTGAGTAGGTAAATATTAATTTTCTTAAATGTAGGAATCACTGATTATTAATAGGAAAAACCCAGACAATGCTAATAGGAAAAATATCCACAAAACTAAATTTTGTTTTACCTGAAATTTGATTAAAAAAAAAAAAAAAACGAATTTTGGAAACACTAGCTCATACATGGAGGATACTTATTAATTTTCAACATCATTTTAATTCCTGTAACAGTTACAGAACATTTTTAAATGTTCTATTTTTCTTCTCATCTCTTTTTATTTGAAATTAATGGGTCAATGATTCTCAAAATTATCTACAAAAACAAAATATATCTGAAAGTATGCCTTTATTGACTGCACCCCTCTAACAATTAAATATATATCCAATCCAGTCAACCATTCCCACACTAATAGAAAAATGTAACAAATTTAAAAAAGAAAGATACACATTAATGTTAGAAAATAGAAAAGTTTCTGGTTCGTAAAAAAATTTACTATAATCAAATACATATCTCGATCTGTTTACTTATTCATTTTTCAAGGGATAAAAAAAAAGTTTTAAATCTGAAAGTTTGTTATTTATTGCTATTGTATTGGCTTGAGTATTTCATTTACATTGAGGTTTTGTGTTATAACTTTGATTGTTGTCAGTTGAAAATTTTGATTTTATTATTCTATTTAATATCCTTAAACTCCAATGCAGATAATTCATTACCAAAACTTGTTTGTAGCTGATAAAGTATTCACAAATCAATAAAATACAACACATTAGGAATCTTAAGTAACCTAACATGGCAAATAAATAAATTAAAAACATAGTCACAAAAATAAAATTTATGAATAATGAAATAAATGTGTAATAATAATAAAACATAATCTGCTCTTTATTATCTACTAATCTACTACCCTAGTTTTCCAAAATTTCCAAGTTAGATCAGTGTTTATGTAATCTACTATGATAATTATTTTTAATAATTTAGTATTAATAATTATTTTTACTACTTTCATTTGTGACACTTTCTAGAGTACCATAATAAAAACTATAATGTTATGAGATACAACATAGTGCCTCTGTATCAATTCAATCATTAGTGTTACCAATTGGAATTTACTGAGGCTAATTGTTTTCTATTAGCTAGTAAAATTTGGATTCATTGGAAATATTAGTTTTAATTTGTTATTATCTAAAATTATTAGTAAACTTCTGATTGTTACAATAGTACAAGAGATGAACAAACACCAACGGATCATTCTAAATTGTTTTAAAGCAACAAAAAAAATGAGCGTAGTTATGAAATGTAGAGGGGAACTTCTGAATCTAAATTACAAACCATTTGAAATTGATTCGCAAAATATACAGCTATGCTCACTGTGTAATCTGAAAGAAATTGAAAACAGTTTTCACTTCCTGGCAGTGTGTCCCGTCTTAAAATTGTATAGAAAAAAATTCTTAAAATATGAGCTGATATCAAAACAAAAATTAATAGATATTCTGAATGGAGAGAATTTTATAGGTTTATATAATTTTGTAAGTAATGCAGGTCGTTATAGACATTTTTTAATTTCAGAATTTAATTATTAATGTCAAAAAGAAATTTGATTTATTTTTTAGTTTTCTTGTTGTTTAGTAGTTTAATCAAACTCCCGGCAGACGGTATAAGTACCATGCTGTGGCTGCTAATGTGAAAAATAAAATTAAAAAAGAACAGTTGTAAATAATTTAATAAAGAGCATTTTATATCTATCTATCTATCTATCTATCTATCATTCTAAATTGTGGTTGAAAACTTAATCATAATCATAATTAGAGATGACCAGAAGAGCTGTTAACTTCTGCTTGTTACTCTCTACGATCGATCAAAAGACGCACAAACCTCTGAAGTGTCCTTTTCAGTCGAAGACAGATCTTAACTGTAATCTAAAACATTATGGCTTCTGGTACAACTGCTCCAGACCAGTAGAAGCTGATAAGAACAGTTTAAACGGATACAAATTTTACTGTTGAATACATAACAGTTAATTACCATGAATCCTGGTAGGTAGTGTTTCACTATGAACCGATGAATTGGCAGTATTCTATAGTTACATTAATTAAGACAACAAAATTTCACCACAATAATATTATTTAAACCGGAATGATGGGTCAATTAATAAACAAACTTCAAAGTAATACATTTATTCATTACAATTTGCATTTCATCAAGTATACGAAAATACTGCAACAACAATTACGACAGCAAATCAATTGCCAGTTAGGATTTATTTAAAATTTTTAACATTAAAGTTACATATCAAAAGAAACAAAACACACAAACATGGAATGAAAATTTATATTTACAAAGATAACATACCACTACTGGAGCAGAGCATATATTTACATTATGTAATTAAAATATAGTAAGATGGGTTCATATTACTTAAATCATCCAACAGAAGAAATGATAAGATGAAGAAAATTGTCAGCATAGCTGAGGTGTTCACTCATCCATTGAAGGGGTGTATCTAACGGAGGTTCTATCCCATGTGTTGTCACTTTCACTGGAACAAACATGAACGTTTATAGAGTTAAGGCAAAATGAACTGTTGCAGTTAAGTGCAATCCTACCAATACTAAGAATACAATATTCCTACAACCTTGTCAATGGTAGTATCAATAACCAAATGATTAAAAGGTTTAGCATTAATTTGAAGAGACCTAAAAGTGAAATTCTTGCATGAAGTGCTCTGATCATTTTATATAACAAGTACTAGCCAAGAAATAATTGTTTATATATAATACAGTAAAAATTGTTTGCAGACTCAAAAACTGTTGCAGAAGTTCTGAACAAACTTTCAGGAAAACATACATCAACACTTGTACAAGACAATTAAGCTGGGATTTGAAAGTCAATAAAATACCCAATTTTTATTAGATTTAAGATGTTAAAAACTTATTAGTACCTGAAGGATCTCATCACAAACTTCTATACTTCATAACAGCAAGTTAAAAACATTGAAGGCAAAGCAGATTTACAAATAATCATAAAGGCTTATGCATGAAAGATTTGATTATTGCCTATTAGGCTATTTATTAAATAACTAGAGCTTGAAATATTCAATCCATACCTCGTATGAAAAATGCAATCCAGTTATTTTTACTAATAATAATGAGTTAAAATAACTAATATCTAAAAAAATGTATAACAAATCAATTTAAAAAGTTTTATTTAAAATTATTTATTAATTCAAATTCACATATTTTCAAAGACAAGATACTTATAAAATGTGTACGATTCAAAACAGTAAATATAACATTCATTAAGGTGATAGATTGTTAAAAGTTTTGTAATAGATATATAGATTAATACCCATGACTGCTACAGGGATTCATGTTTTCCCTTCAACAGACACCTGTAGTTTCAAGAGGACATGGTGTACATAAATATTACTACCAGTATAAAAAATACAGCATCAGGTTTTTATTTTAACTAATGAAAGGTAACATTCTGATTTGACAATATTGTAGAGAAATGTCTACTGCTAGCAGGGTGTTTTCAAAGGAGCCTAATGTGCCATACAGGAAAGGGTATAAGCATAAGAAGGTCTATTCTTTGTATACATATACACTTTCGGTCGTAACATGGACAACATGATAAAGCATTAACTAAGTATGTAAATGTAAAGCCTATCTTTGTTCGTAAAATCTGAATTTGTCTCTGAAACAAAGAGCTTCGTTTTATCTCCTCTTTTCTCTGAAAATGATCTTTCTTGTGTTCTTGATATATTAACCTAAGAGCCGATAAGAGTTAAGAGCAGAAGATAATCTGAAGAAAATTTGTTACATATTATTTAAAAGTCACTAAGAAAGCCACAACGAGACCAATTACAGTTACTAAGACAACTAATGTGGACCCAGACAACAAAACCTAATTAAGAATAAAGGCATTTATGAACAAGACTCTTTAATTGTTAAGAGTCTTATCTGTATAAATTTATATGGAAAAGGAGCTATGAGCAGTACTTGGTTCATTAAATATTGGGATAAATCACTGAATTTTGTTCTCAGATTTAGTTGTATTTATTGTTTAATTTTTGAGGTTATCTATTAAAATACGTGTGTTTTATTTAAAAATAATTTGTAATTTCTTTAATATTCATCAGTTATAAAATATAACTGGCATGTCTTTTCGACAAAATATCTAATTTCTCTACCTGAATCAGTAGATTTCCATATATCCAAAGGATGTTTTTACAAGTAAATAGAGGTTTAGTAAGTAAATATATTATTATTAACTATATGAATGTGGATAATTGATGAATAAAGATCTAGAATAAAACTAACATTGAGAAACATCTTGATCCATCTTCAACTCTTCAAGGAGCTGGCTCAGAGTTTTACGACAGCCAGATTCTGAAACGGGTTTGACTAAACGCTGTATACATGGTTCATCTTTGTAGTAACATCGAAAAGGGATGTATCGAAATGACTCTTCGCCTCCAACTTCCATGAGTTTCCGATTTACAGCCCAAAACTGATCGAATTTATCTGTTAAACAAAAGAAGATAAATAATAAAGTTTCAAATATTAATAAAAAAATTTTAATAATCTTAAAGATCTTAAATCTTATTTAAAAAAAAAAAAAAAAAAGAAGATATTGTTGTCTATTCTTGGCCATCCTATAATATTAAACATTAATTAGATGTCTCTTTCCATCACTACTAGTCTGTATAAATTCTAATAAGTGGACAGCAGCTTCCTTTATGGATATTTTGTCAACAGTTCTCATGATTCATTCAAAATTGCTCAACTTTTAAATCCTTTATAGACCACCTAAAGGACTTTCTTTCTCATTCAAGGTAGCGACTTAACTTCATAATTTGAAATTTTACCTCATTGTTTAACATCCCTACTTTCTCTCATGAAAACTGAAATGGAGGTGGGGTGGACACCTAGCCAGAGTCAAGGACGAGAGATAGTCGAAAAGCAGCACCGAGTGGACTCCAATCGGCCAAATGAGAAGCAGGGGAAGACAGTACATGAGGTGGAGGGATGAAATTACCCGAAGAGTGGGAAGCAACTGGATGAAAGTGACCAGGGACAGAGACTGTTGATCCAGAATTGTGAAGAGTCTATAAAAGGGAAAGTGTTTTTCTTTGTTTTTGAGGTTTGTAGTAAGTGTTGTTTTATATTGAAATTGGTAGTTATATAGTTTTATTATTTATTTATAATTATTTTAAAAGAAAGTTTTTGTTTTGTTTTGTTTTTGGTAGTAATGAATAATGATTGATGCTTATTTTATTTTACTTTATAATTACTTATTTATATTTGTTCTAAAAGAGTGTTTTTGTAATATGTGATGAGTGTTGGTTATTTAATTTTATATTGGTCACAAAAAAATTATATTTATAATATAATAAAATTATATTTTGGAGCTGAACTCCATTTTACCTCCTGAGGGAGAGGCTTTTGTCATAATTTGATGTCAATAAAGCTTTACTATTATTATTATTTTCTCTCATGAGTAATATAGTTAGTTTACCATTTCATCTACTGGTAAAACACTTTAGTAGTTTTTGATCCAATTAAGAATAATGGAAGAAATAAAGAAGAATGGAATTAGTGTTTATTAATTGCCCTGGGATTAAATATTTAATCATCTATATCCTTATAATATTAATAATAGATCCTTACAATATAATAAATAAAAAAACCTGTACCACTACGACCCACAAAGGGTCTGGGGTTCAGGACATGGTAGGTACTGTACTACTTCTTGGAGTTGTGCAAGAAGGTGATTTATCCTAGATCACGCTCAACCACCAGATTTCCCACCTAATTTTGAGTGACCACTTTATGGAGGCTGTGAGAGCCCCAGGAGGGTCCTAGATCCAATGGGATCCATCTCCGGCTGCTAACAGATTAAATAAAAGTCTTGCCAGCAGTGGGATTTGAGGCATGGACCTTCGGGATTGCAACTCAGTGCTCTACCACTGAGCCACTCCACTCCCAAACAATATAATATAATAACCCTTTTCTTTTGTGTTAAGGCAATATTTGTTCTATTTGTTCTTTATGTGACAGTATTCCAGTCATGAAAACTTTGGTTTTTCAAATATCAATAGTAATATTTATTTTGTCTAGTTTCTTTGTGACATTAATATGTAAGTATACTCATTTCTATTCTGCATAACCCAAAAATGATTAGACACAGAAAATTGAAATAATCTAATTGGGGTTGTTGTAACATCTTTTGTGAATAAGGTTTATCCTTAAAAACAATTCTAATGTATGGTTTACAAAAATATCTATTATATTTATACCAGAAAAAATTAGAAGCTGAATGAGAAATCTTTAATATTCTTTCTAATCTAAATCTAAGACTTAATACATAATGCTGATAATTTTTCACTTTGTCGGTATGTAAAAATTCAATCAACGTTAAAATAATTTTTACATTTTCAAATCTATATTATTGAAAAAAAGTTAAAATTATTTATTTGGATTCTCATTGCAAATTAAAAAATAAAAATGGTTATATTAAAAAAAAAAGCAATATTATTAAGGCCTGGTTTTCACAGGCCCAGGTACTGACCACCCAGTAAACAGCAAATGTACATTCTGCTGTCTATACAGTTCCTGATGTGTTCTCACTACTGGGTCTGCATTGGGAGACATCAGTACACATCTACTGTCTTACTAGTTCTGGCTTGGGTTTCTGACCCATTGCGTTTTCACGAGGCCAGCAAAATGGCTGATCCGTGGGATATAACTTGAAAAAATATATGACAATTGGCATTACTCCTTGGTGAACATTTGATGAAAATTCTCAAAAGCCAAAAGAGAAAAAAGAAAAAATATGGACAAGGTCCTTTTCTTTTCCTTAAGGTCCTTTGTTAAAGAGGAAAAATATTGGAGCAACTTCTATGATCATGACAGAACTGCGCACTCAAAAAGAACATGAATTAAAAAAACTACTGAGAATGACACCCTGCCAATTTGATGTTCTTTAGGTTTGTAAATATTATTGCCTGCAGCTCCACTACATTTGTTTTTCTGGATTTTTAAAACTTCTTGATTATAAGTAGACCGAAAACTTTTTATTTTTTTCATTACTTCCTTTTCTGTAAAATCAGATATTCGTGTTTCTCGAACAATGTCCTGTAACGACGCTTTGCGAATATTTCTATCTCTATAATCTGTATAGAAAAAACTCCACATTTCTCAATCCCTGTACAAATTGAGGAATTTTATATACTCCAACGCCCTGCCACCGCCATTTTTGAGAAACCACTGTCCTTCACCACTGACCGGCCACTGTCTCTATGGAGCGAGTGACGACCCAGTAGCTGTCCTTGTGGGAGTGGGGGAAGGTCAGTGGTCAGTAAAAACAAAAAAATTTGAAGTAGCTCTCCGTCAGCAACTGATCGGTCAGTACTGGCTCAACTTTGTTTTCACAAACCCAGTAGCTGCCAGACAGTAACTGTCTTTCACTGAGCGCCAGCTAATGGGCCTGTGAAAACCAGGCTTAAGACATAAAAAATTTAAATTAAAAAATGCAATACTATTAAGACATAAAAAAACAATACCATTTTGCAAGCCTAGCCACAACTGATTATGGTCCTTCTTTTGCATATTCATCACAATTTGTGTCCTATGTTTTAGGGCATCAGCCTCTTTTAAACAAGACATAAAATGGGTTTCAACAGTTTCTCTAGAAGAACACATTTAATTTTTATCATTTATATTTTATCTGTACTTTACAAGTATAAAAAAATATAACACCACATTTGCAAATAAAAATTAATTAAACTTAAATCATTAAAGTATAATCACATACCTTGAGGGGCAGTGCAACAATTCTTCTTCAGGAAATTTATCAAAATGAACAGTTATTGTCCAGGGAAGTTGGATATCAGAATTATTAAGATCAAACAGTACACCAATAGGATAATGCCTAAAAATGTTTAATATAATATTAACGGAGGGCAATATAATTAGGCAAGTTCACAACATATAATTTAATAATAGGTCCAGAAAGAAATCTGATGGAAACTCAGAAACATAACAGTGATGATTCTATGAAATCGGAACTACAACGAAATTAACCAAGGAAACAGATCATCCTAAGTTTGGTCTGCTGAAGGTATATTTCAGAAAGAAAATCTCTAGGCATACCTAAAGGATTTTTAGGTGCATCTCTCTGACTGCATATCCTACCAAATCTGAGCATACATAATTCACGAATTTCAATAGTTTAAAGTTGTTCTAAAACCGAAATGTTTGCACATCAATTATCAATTAAACAAATGCTAAAATAAGCAATAAAAAGCTTAGGAAATTCGGTTAAAAAGAACAGATAAGACTATGGAATCTGAAATGGATTATAAATTATGAAAATTGGAACTTTTAGGATATGAACAATAATAAACATATAATAATGGATGAACTAAAAAAAAAAAATTAAAGCAAATATTGTTTTGACAGATATAAAGAAAAAATTAAATAGGGGTGAAGATATGGGAAATCATATAGATATTTTGATTGGCATACATACTAGCAAAAGTAGATGTAGTATATTGAGACAATTATAAAAATAGCTTAAGGTGTGTTGAGTTCATAAAAGAACATATCCTGATTGTAGATCAGACTAAATGGGAGAGAAATAAGTAATAGAACAACCAACAGTAGTTCTGCCAATGAGAACATAATTTGGTATAATGTAATCATAGTAAAATTTGGATGGAATGCAACAAGGTAAGACTAATCCAAATAAATCCCAACTTAAAGATAAAAAAACAAAAAACAATGTAATAACTGCCAGAGTATTATGTGTTACACACACCTTTAAAAAAAAAGAAAGAAAGAAATGAATTTAAGATTCAATTGACCGATGTGTATTTACAAGGGTAAATCGTGCATTGATAATATATTTAATTTAAAGAAAATCTAAGAAAATATCAATCTGTTTCTAAAAATATTAGAAAAAGCATATAGTATTGTTCCTCAAAGATTAATATGACAACCCGCAAAAATGTCAGCAATAATACTAACTTGATGAAAAAAAACAAACAGAAAAGTATGTAGAGATCATCCACCAAGTTAGAACTCTTACTTTTCCACGTATTTTCCTACTTTTTATTGAAATATGTCTGAAAGAGTGGAGAAAAAAATGTAAACTATTCTTCCATAGCTATATAATTTACGAATGAATGTATATAATGAGGAATATCAATAAAAAGTTCTGGTTATTGATGGTAAGAAGAAAACTTTAAGTTATCCAGTAATAATGACAAATAACTGAATCCAGGAGAGGCTCTGAACATTGTTTGAAAACATCTTAAATACCCTTATCAATAATTAAATAATTGAATCAAGTGGTTTCTTTGACACGGAAATAAAATACAATTACTATACTGTACTAATACCACACTAATAATATGGATTAGGAATATTGTCTATAAATCCAAATATTGATAAAAAGCATAATATTGAACATTATGACTTATAGACCTATTTATGGATTAAGATAAAGATAAAACAATAAGAGAAAAAAATATTCTGAAAGAAACTTATAAAAGCGCCTAAAAGGGTGTGGCCTGAAGAAGACTGCCAAGATAAGCACCCATAGAAACTACATGGAAAAAGAAGGCACAGTAGATGAAGAAAAATCTGGAATAATAAAATGGGGAAACCTTTTATACAATTATGCCAACAAAAGGATTAGC
The DNA here is from genome assembly GCA_964056705.1 of Troilus luridus. Classification (NCBI taxonomy): domain Eukaryota; kingdom Metazoa; phylum Arthropoda; class Insecta; order Hemiptera; family Pentatomidae; genus Troilus; species Troilus luridus. The sequence continues at coordinate 50,697,767 of OZ057415.1, read as the reverse complement.
CCTTAATCAGAAAAAAATAATAATATCTGCCTTACTAGTTATCTACGAATTATATTCCTAGTTAATTACTGTATTTTCATTAGAATTCTGATATTGCTTATGGTGTCTTCTTATGAAAAATTAAAAACCGTGTTAATGTGTGGCATTTGATTATAAATCAAATAAAAAAATTATTTTGGTAAATATTTGTTTCTAGTATTTTTAAGAGCCAACATTTTCAGATCCTTAGTCAACTTTGACATAAAATTATACAATACAATAAAATAAAAAGGAAAATGTTTAACTTTTTGAATGTACGTAATACATAAAATTGTAAAGTTTTTACAGCATGTAAGCCTAATAATTCAAATCATTTATCTCATTTTAGGCTTTAATTTATACAAAATAAAATAATAATAACATGCTTTATCACCAACAAAAAATGTTTTTGACAATCAATTGTGAACAGTTAGCTGCACCAATTAGTGTTTGCAGTGAACAGTTATCTACTTTTTAGTAACTAGTATTAATGATTGCCAGTGAACTATAAAATATATTAAAAGTTTGCCCAACACAAATTAATAAAAAATTATATATGATGAAAATTTTGAATAATATGATGACAAAGAATGTTTGAAGGATTATTGGTATTTTCCCGGGATACTAAATTAAACTTAGGAATACAAATATAAATTTCACAAAATATCTTTAGATATGTCTTATCCCTTTAGATATTTCCGGTATTTAATAAAAACTAAATTTGTTGACAATTAGAAACTTAACAATCTAGTTTTAACTTTAAAAATAAATTCTGAATATTCTTAAACCATTTCAAAGGAGTCCCATTATAATCAAGCCATACTTCTGCATCAAGTTTGTCAGGATGTATATACTTGACAAAGTGCTTCCTGACCTAAAATAAAAGAAATTACAGTCACAAATCAAAAAACAAATTGATGTGTAAAAAAGAGAATATATAGCATGCTGTATTCAAGAATGATTGTTGTAATAGAAAAAAAAAATTGAAACAAATATAGGTAATTATTTTCTAGGTTGTCGCTTTGAGTTAAGTCAAAAAGTTTTCATGAGCTTTAGTATGGAAAAGAGAATATAATAATGGAAATGTGTAAACTTCAGTATCTGTTTCATCTAGAAATGAACGTTTCAACAAATATATATCTAACATTTCGAAGTATATCTATACTTCGAAATGTTAGTTGAAACTTTTATTTCTTGAAGAAATGAAAATCGAAACAAATAAGCAGTTAAAGCTTGTAACTCAACTTTAAGCAAAAAACAAAAAAAGCTGTGGAACATACAAACAAAAAATATATACACATATATATATATATATCTTATTTATATGTATTTATATATGCCAACTACTACATCTTATAATTTGTGACAATTATGTTTTGCTGACATTCCTTGAAATGTTAGTTAAAAGTTTTATTTCTTGATGAAATAATTACCAAAAAATGCTCATTACCTATAATTACATTCTATTTTCCATACTAAAGCTGATGATAACACTTTTTGAAAAGATGAAAAAATTAAATGAATAAACAGTTAAAAAATGTAACTCAACTCGAAGCAACAACCTGCGGAATAATTACTATATATTCTTTACAAGCTTATAAGAATGTGATTCTTTGCGGCAACATAATTAAAAGCATTACAAAAATAATTTGTTTATTTGAAAGAAGTTTTATTACCTTATCAGTCACTAAAGGAAAATAACTTAGCCTGGGGACAATTAGGTAATATGGTTCAGGTGCTTGTAAATCATTTACCTCTTCTGGGTTTAATTCAAAACATACAGGTAATTTTCCTTCCCAAATTTCTCTTAATACTTCCCTGTCTGTAGCCATAGTTATAGGATAAATGTATTCAAAATTTAAAAGTAGGTTTCCGTAACGTAATAATAATCTAATATATACATATATACATCAAATCATTGTTAAAATAGAGATCCTAATAATTTGGAATGTTTCATTTAATATCATCAAAAAGCCTGTCCATCTGAAACCTACTTCATTGCATAGATAATCGAAAATGTAAGTGATAACAGACTGTTCAAGGAATTGGGAAAATAAATAATTGGGAGCAATTGATGAGACATCTCTTTTTAATAGTAAAGTAATCCTACGATAATAAAAAGATGTCGGTATATTATATTAGAATACCTCATTTTCTACCTAAAACTATGGGAAGAATCCCTTAGGCAAGGACATGATACTTCAAGAGAAACTAATCTGCTAACATATTTTGCCTTAAATATTTCTCAGATTTTAACCCCCCCCCCCCCGGTTATTCCCAAGGAGTTTTTATCCTAATGGTTGCTGAGTTTGTTTTTCTATTCATATCGAAAATGACGACCAATGTTGAGTATCATCATCTAAAGAACTTGAGGTTTATTAGATATATTATTATTTCTTCATTTTCTTTTTAATTGTGATCCAAACTATGTACAAACTGGATGGATGATGTTTTTATATTTATTTTAATAAAAAAACAATAATACTATTCAAGCAATACTTTTTAAGTAACAATGAAATAATCACCAACTTTAATTCATCAAGTTTTCAATTAATAAAACTTTAAAGACAAGTTAAAACTTAATAGATAACATAATAAAGGCCAAAAGTATCTATCTTTGTTAGTAGGTTGTTTATGCATCCATTGTTTGATTTATATTTTACATTTTAAAAAATAATTAAAAAAAACAACTTATTTTTAACTTTATTCATGACGTTCAAACGTAAAACAGACATTGAAACCAGATTCGTAACAATGATTTTGTATTTATCTTTTCTACTTATCTATTAGATATAAATAGTATAGCAATCGCTTAGTTTAAAGATTTAATTTCTTCGGAATGGATAGCTTTATTCCTATATTCCATTTGTTTTTGCTAAGCATATTTTGTAGAGTACGGGCCCATGGATTGATTACTAATAAAGAGTAAATTATCTTAAAAATGAATGATTCATTCATATTTTATAAATGATCTTTAATTTTCTATGTTTATATTAAGTGTGGCTGAAGCTACCCTGCAAACGTTCTTTTCTGCTCTATTGGGGTGACCTGATGCAGGGGTTAGCATAAAATCTACTATGCCCAAGATGGCCCTAGGATTTTTTTAAAAGGGAGTAAAAAATCCTTGTTTGTCCCGTCCTTCGAAAGGAAATTAAAATGACCTCCTCAAGCCTGTACGGCGGCAGGTACTCGTTAAAAATTACAATCCTAATTAAACCTGGGTAGGCAAAATTTAGAGCTCCCACTGTAGCATCGTCCAATTAGCCATAACAGTATAATGGAAAAGCAAAATTTAGGAGTACCGCGGTTAAATAAATAAACAAAGAAACGTTCCGTTTCTAATCCAAATAATAGAAGTGTTTATATGCTCTCTCTGAACTATTATAACCTCTCTTCCTTTTTACAATAACTTCTATGGTTACCTCGCTTGTTGATTTCGATTTACGTTGTTAAAATCGATGTCGGTGGTTTCTTGAATTTTCACTCAATTTACTGGTTATTTTAGGTTTCACTTGTCATGGCGGCTATGTTGAAGGTGTGTGTTTGTTTATTTTTGCCGGAGTATTGTTATTGCATTTGAAAAAATTGAATCTTTTGGAATTTAATGCTATTTATCTTACAACTCATTTCTGATAATATCTCAGTTTTATTACTCGAAAATATTTAAGGATTGACTGTATATAATGAACTATTTTAATATTTTGATGTTATTGTTTGAATTGTGTATTTTATTCTTATCATTCACTCGACCTGTCTTGTCTAGAAATAAATTGTAGTTGATAGCTTGAAGGAGATTGTTGAAAAGTCCCTAGTTATTCTTAAAGATCCAATAATTTTATTTTATTTGGTTGTCAATTAGTGATTTATTTATTGAAAATTCCTCAGTATTAGTCTTCTAATTTTATAAAATTGTAGGACAAGGGCCAGTTAACATTTGAAGATCAGTGGCCATCTATGCGGCCAACTATATTGAAGTTGCTTCAACAGGAGCCAGTTACTCAACATGAGTGGCATGGCATCTTCTACTCTGTTCATGTTGTCTGCTTATGGGATGAAAAAGGACCGCCTAAAGTCAAAGATGCTTTAAAGGATGATATAATGGATTTTATTAAGCGTGCCCAACAGGTAAACCGGAAGTTTTTAGTTTAACTTAAATCATGGTAAAAAGCCATTTTCAAAATTAATTGCACCTCAGAGGAACAGTTTATATTTTGATTCTTTTTATAAGTATTGTTACATTTGTTATTCATCATGTTTTTCATTTGAAAATCAACTTATATGAAGATTAAAACAATCGAATAGATTTATGAAGTATTAAAACAATCGAAACGATGTGAATTGTTTATTAATAAGAGAAAACAGACTTCGGAAATTTTTTTCTAAAAATCCCCAGACTAGTTCTTTACCAGAATGGTTTGTGTCTTTCATAGTTTTTGAGGTTTTCGAGATTTCCTAACTTTGTTGCTAGTGGCTAAGGGAGAACCATTCCCGAGCCTGTACGATGTCAGGTACTCGTTAAAAATCCCTATCCTAATTAAACCTGGGTAGGCAAAATTTAGAGCTCCCATTGTAGCATCGTCTGATTAGCCATAACAGTATAAATTGACGTTAAATGAACAAACAAACAAGGGAGAACCATTAGACTCTATCAAGTCTTAGATACAGGTTATTAAATCGATAATTTAGTCTTTTCAAAATTTTTCCTCCTAAAAAATTCACTTTATATTCATACTTCTTAATGAATCGTGAATAATTTAAGCCGATACTTGGAAAATACACATCTGTAATGATGTTATTGGGTAAATTGAAATAATTTCTTGATTTCCTACCAGCTTAATACCTACTTGCATCATTAAGAGTTCATTTTTCTTGCGATTTTTTTTATTTTTAATTCATACAAGAATTATTCTAATAATTAAAAAAAAAAAAATTGTATGTTAAATGGTTAAATATTTTCTCGATAATTGCCTGTTTATTAGCTTTAAGTTTAATCATTTTTGCTGCAAGTTTTGATTTTTTACTAATTTTGCATCTTCTTACCACATTTCCTACATTTGAACTGCTCCAGCTACCTCTACCCTTAAGAATACAGGAGCATTGCATATTTTAAAGATTGTTTTTGTTATCAGCATCATAAAAAAAAGTTCTCAAAAGAGGTGGATAGCACTATTTTTCTTTTTTCAATTTTTCTAAGAATCATTTATTAATCAATTAAGTAAAGTGAACATAAAGTTTTAAATTTCAACATTTATAATAATAATAATAATATGTTATAATAATAATTTAGTTACTTACATCAAATAATACTTACAGGCTGCTTATAATAATAATTACAGGCTGCTTATAATAATAATTACAGGCTGCTTATAATAATAATTAGTTGGAATATAATTTGAACTGCTAAACTCACCTTTTCTGCAGATCTTAGAGCAAAAGTGAATGAAAAGTCAAATAAATTTCATATTGCTTTTCTTATGGTTTTGATTGTAGAAGTAATATTTAAAAACATCTTAATTTCTTGGGATATTTTGGTCTTAAGTATAAATTATTCAAGTAAAGTAATATACATGAAACTATATTACTATCTTTAATCAACCTCCAGCCAACTGGTATTCTATTTCTAGGACACTTTTGTTTTGTCTATCTGTTGATTCTTATTGTAATTGAGGGTGGAAGCACTCACTGTTTCTACCAATTTCAAGCTTTTAATATTGTTTTTAACTTTCATTTTTCCCTATGCTTAGTATAGTTTGTTTTTACTCAATATAGTATTTTCTGAAGAAATCTGTATCTGCTAAAGATTCTAATGTTATATGTGTTGCCTACCATTGATTAAATTGTCTATTACTTAAATTAATTTTTCTTTATCTATGTATATTTTAAAATATCTGAATTTATTACAGAGAGTTCTATCTCACCAAGATGATCAAGCTCTTCTGAAAGCTTATATAGCTGAGTGGAGAAAATTTTTTACCCAATGCGATTACCTTCCAACACCATTCCGTCAGTTGGAAACTGCATTGGCTGGAAAAGCCATGTCAGTCAATAAGAAACCACAAAATGAAGAGAGCATCGTAAGAAAGGTAATTCATAGATTTATCAAGGTTATGAAGTATCAAAAGCGGATCCCTATTGGAAAATATTAAAAATGAAAAGGAAATAGTGCATTGTGACGCTATATTTTGCTGGGGATTTTTCTTAATCAGTTATTTTAGGAATAGTTGTTGAGAGCAGAAAACAAGTGTCACTGAAAGTCTATGAAACAGACTGCTACCATAGTGTACCTACTATCTCAGTACCTAATACATGATATAAATTATTCTGAGAAATTTATATTACATATACTTTTAAGATCTTTATTGCTCACTATTTGTATCCCACTAAATGTAATTATCCATAAGTTCGAATTTTCTAAATATCATGTTTCTTTTTCAGCTCATGCTAGATAGTTGGAACCAAAGCATATTCAATGATATCAAGCAGAGGTTGCAAGATTCTGCTATGAAATTAGTCCATGCTGAGAGAAACGGAGAAGCATTTGATTCTCAGCTTGTGATAGGTGTTAGAGAATCATATGGTAAGTATTAGATACACTAGGTATAAATTAGTAATTGTGCCTTTATTAGAATTTATTCAGAAAAGCTATCTTATAAAATAACAGATTGATCATTATCAATATTTATAAACATTTTATTTTACAAACTATTATCATTAGAACAAGGCATGTGGATTTGGTTAAACTTGGTTTGAGACACCTGTTTATTATGGAGCTTTTAAAATTTGTTAAAGGTAGATTAGCTTTCTGTATTGGGTTGGAGGGTGAGAGAAGAGGGTCATCAGCACTTAAGACAGAGTTTTTGAAACAGGTTTTTTTTTAATTAAAATTTTTAACATTCTACAGGTGGTCTACATTCTATAGGTGGAACGAGCAATGCATTTGAACAACATGGATAATTTGGATAAAATGTCTTATCTCTTATATTTGACAATAAAAAATACTCTGATGACAGAATATGATTGTATTCACATGAGAGAACCGTATAAACCATTAGTACAAGTCAAATGATCCACCCAGGCATGGGTTTGTGGATCAGGTTCAAAGTTAAAGGTCACTGAAGATTCCTTCCAGAAAAGAAATAAGCTCATTTTTTATGAATATGGCGCCTCAAGAAAACCACTAGAGCTCTTTGGTACAAACTACCACCATGAATAAATCCCTGCTAATAATCGCACATGCAGGTGTTAATGATTGTAGGAAAAAGTGATTGAACAAGCATATTTATCTTTGAGAGGGGTAGGAAGAGGGGACAGTTGGTCTTGGGTTAACATCTAGAAGCCAAACTAATGCTTCATAAGGGAATAAGAAGACAGCATGCTGCTAAAAAAATTGATGACAAAAATACTGAAGAACAGGCCTTTCTGTATTTCAGATCCATAATAACCTTAAATAAAGGACACAGGTAATGTTAAAAGAATGATTTAAAAAGGTAACTATGTACTAAAAAAAACTTGATAAGGAGTAATCTGATATCCCATACCATCTAAGGCCCTGATTTTTGAAATCTTAATTGAATTCGTAGTAACCTGTGAAAGTTAAACCTGGATTCTAAATAAACCAACTGCTGAAAGGCTTGTTAGGTTTGAAAGAATGTTGGAAAGTGTTTATGAAGGAGATGGGACATGAAATATATTTCTTCATTAGGAAAACTATGAAGAATTAAGAAAAATTTGTGCTCATCTGCCGTCATAAAAATTAATAGATAGATCAAGATGGTTTGGGTATGCTAACCATAACAATGAGGGTTGGCAGGAGAAAATTTACCAGGAAACTTTGAAACAAGAGGTGGCCAAGGGCAAATTGAAAGGACGAGGTGTTCGAGGAAAAATGCATCGGTATGGTGTCGAACGGGGGCCTTTGGCAGGCTTGGTTGAGTTAAAAAAATAACCACTTCAGTCCATAGTACTAAAAGAGGAACAATATTTCTCTTATTGCTTAGCCAATAATAACTTTTTTTTATTATTATCAGGTTTAGTAATTTGTTTTTACATCCTAGTCTTCAATACACCTTCCCACCAATTTCTCCTGTCCAAGCAATACTCCTCTCTCAGACATCTGACTTTCATTTCTTCTCTGACTTCTTCTATCCACTTGTTTCGAGGTTATCCACCTCTTCACAATTCAGGGCAGTATTTAAGCACTCGAAGGGGGTATCATGATTCATCCATTCTCATGACGTGCTCATATCACAGCAAATTTCTTTCACCGATGTCATTGAGTATAAGAATGCACTAAACATTTTGTTATTGTTGGAAGTTTTTTATAGCAATTAGTGGTTATTTAAGAACTTATCTTAAAAGATAAAAAATTTTCATGTTAAAAGAATTCCTTAAATGTATAAAGAATTTTTTAATTTATTTTTTTTCCAGAATTTTATGTGTTTTTAAAAGAATTGAGGTTTTTGGTTTTTAGAATTTACCTTATGACCTTTAGATCACAATTGTTATTCATTTCATTTCATTTTTATTTTTTCAGTTAATCTTTGCTCAAACCCTGAAGATAAACTTCAGATTTATAGGGAAAATTTTGAAAAAGCTTATATAGATGCCACTGAAAGTTTTTATAAGATGAAAGCTCCTCAGTATTTACAAGCTAACGGAGTGCAGAACTATATGAGGTATGCCGATGCTAAATTAAGAGAAGAAGAATTGAGAGCCCAGAAATATCTTGAGCCATGTAGCGGATCTGTACAAGTTGTATGTTTATTTTGATAGATTTTATATCTATTATTATACTAAACCTTAAATATTTTAGATTTTATAGATCAGTTTTTAAAAAAATTTCAGTTGACTGAATGTTGTGTTAATGTTCTTGTGTCTACCTTTCGAAACACAATACTCGCAGAATGTGCAGGGATGATCAAATCCAACGAAACAGAAAGTAAGCATTTTCAAAAGATTATAACTCTTTGTGTAATTTTTTTTTTTTACTTAGTGATTTGATTAATTTATTTTATTTATGATTGTTGAAGTATAATTCACCATAGAACTTATGATAGGAGAAGCTTGGGGTGAGGAGAGTGAAATCTATGACGAAGCATATACACTAAATTTAATAAAAGCATATTAAAAAAAATTAATAAAACTGTTGGAGAAAAACACTGACTGAAGCCCCTGGCAAAGCTTCTACTATTTTATTTATGGAGGATAAATTGATCTGTGTGACAGTAAAAAAAATTCTCTAATATAAAATAAAAATATTTATTTTGTTACTTTTAGTAAATTGACTGCTCCATTCAGAACACTTTATCCCACATTGGCTGTATAAGATCAACCAATAATCACCCAACTTAATTCTGTATTTTATTTATGATTTAAAATCTGAAACTGTATCTTTGTGTTGCAGTAGATCTATATGTAGTGATAGAACTTAGAATTTGTTTGTATTATAAAAGGAATTAAAAATTGAATCAAACAATTATTATAAAATTATCTTTCAATTTTAACATTGTTCTGATTGGGTAGGCCTTTACTAATGGAATTGAGTTCCTATAGTTTACATGCATTCACACTCACAAGTGCACCTCACAATAACACTTACAGATATATTCTCAAATAAAGCAGTGAACATGATAAAAAATTAAATAAATCTGTGAAAGTAAAATAAAGATGGAAAAAGAAAAAAAAATCATATTTTAAACAATCTTGAATATACCATTTCTAATCATCAAGTAGGTGATTAGTTTTTTGTTATGTATATATTTTTTTAGCCTAATTTTATTTTAAGTGTCAATAGCAATATATTTACCTAAATATTTATTTTTAGCAGTGTTGTACATAGAGCATTGCGACAAAAAATGGTTTCATTTGGCTTTCAACTACTGTTATAATTTATAGTTATTTTATGATTTAATTTTAATGTAGATTAAAACTAATTTTCTGTGATTTTGCAGAGTTGCAGCTGATGTTTAAGTTAATGGATCGTGTTCCGGATGGGATCGCACCAATGTTAAAGGACCTCGAAGAGCATATAGTCAATGCAGGGCTGGCCGACATGGTTGCATCTGCAGATGTTATAACACAGGTAAAATAACCTGTCATAAAAATGTTCTTTTCTTTTCAAAATATGGTAGGTAATATCTGATTAAAATATTTTGTTATTAACAGGATTCTGAGAAATATGTAGAAAGGCTGCTTAATTTGTTCAACCAGTTCAGTCAGCTTGTAAAGGATGCATTCAATGATGATCCTCGATTCTTAACTGCAAGAGATAAAGCTTATAAACAGGTCGTGAATGATACAACTGTATTTAGGCTTGAGTTGCCTAATAAGCAGGTAACTTATTTATAAATTAAATGTTTATTACAATTTATATTACCCACAATTTATTTTTATTGGGCTCTCTATAACCTGCTATAATCATATTTAGCTTATTTATTACTATCCTATAATTTATTCTATTGTCTTCCTGAGTTCACTTAAACTTTTTGTATTTTCTAGAATTTATATTTTCATCTCAATTAATTGTTTTGTAATAAACATTCCTTAATTAATAAATATATAACATACTAGTTTTCATTTAAAGTTAAGCTCTAAACTGATTCATTAAAAAAATAATATTTATATATATATATATTATGTAATCAAATTCCTTTTAATTATGTATTTAACACCAATTAATGCAGATTTTAAGTTGTTCCAAGATGGCTTTTGGGCTTTAGATTTATAGCTTAATTGTTCTAAAAGGAGATCGAGTGCTTTTAACTTTACATATATAGATATATAAAATAGAATAGAATAGACAAATAATTTTATTCTGGGACCAGGTCCCTTAAGAATAACAGATATGCACAAAATTAAATATATATATATATCTGGCCAAAGGCCTACATTATTAGAATAAAACAATATTTACATAATATCTTGAAAGTAAATAACTAACTGTTATGTTTTGGTAGAGAATTAGAAAATGTAATACAACAATAAAATAAAGAAATAGACAAGTTTACAATACAAAGAAATAGTCTTATAGCAAAATAAGTGAATAAATAATAGCATCTAATAATACAAAAAATGATTTCATTATAAGTGAAGAATATTTATAGTAATTCATCAATCGATCAAGTTGATATTTATTAATTATAGATCATCTATTTGGGTATTTTAATTTAGAGAAAAGGATGGAATGGTTCAGAGAATCGAAAGCTTTTGAAAAGTCTAGTAGAATTAGTACTGTTAGTTTTTTTTCGTCCATGGCAGTATGTATATCAGTGGTGATTTTAATGAGAGCAGGATGTGTAGAAAGGCCGGGACAGAATCCTGATTGAAGTGGATCAAGGAGTTTTGACTGTTCCAGAAAGTTTGACATTTGGGATTGAACTATTCTTTCAAGGGGTTTGGAAAGGTTGGAGAGTATAGAGATAGGCCGGAAATCATTTGGGTTGGAGTGATTGGATGATTTGTTAATAGGATGGACTATTGCTTTTTTCCAGGAGGAAGGGAAAACTGTAGGAAAAAATTGTAAATGTGGAGAAGAGCCGGTAGAATTTCGGGGATGCATTTTTTTAACAATTTGAGTCCTAAACACTTGATAATCCTCGATCCGCCTTGTCCGTCTATAGCGTCTGCGGGCTGCGTCCCGCTTCCTCTGGAGTTCTTTTATGTTTTGACCCATCCAAGAGCCGGTATTCGACGGAAGGTTGGAGTTTTGAGGGGAGCATGGGTGTCTAGGATACTAATAAGATAAGTGTGTCAACTATAGAATCAATAGTGCGACAGGAATAGATTTTGCTCCAATTCAGGGATTCAAGGGAAGGCCAGATGTTTTCACGACTGATAGCATCTAGGTTGCGAAAGGTAAAGGTTTTAGTTAGTTTTTTCGGAGTTTAGATATATGAAGTTTGGATTAGGTCGTGAGAGGAAAGAAACGGGACAGGTAATTGAGAAGAGGAGAGTAGTTTCTGAGGAGAATCGATGACGTACAGATCTAACCATGTATCTGATCGGGGAGTATGATGGGTAGGAGAAAATGAAACATTGGAGAGATTCAGAGAGTGGAAGAGATTTTCCAGGTATAGGGAGTCATTTGATTTAGCAAGGAGATTGGTGTTGAAATCGCCAGAAATAATGATATGGTTGTAGAGGGGAATGTAATTGTAAAGGATAGATTCAAGGGTAGAGTCAAAAGGTACTAAAGAAGGGCGGTATATAACTACACAGGATATACTAGCAGGATATTTCAGTGAAAAGGAATTCAATATAAGGGACATCAGATGGAAGAGAGGATTCAAGGATTTGGGCTTTTAGGGTTTGATGGGCATAAAGACCAAACGCCTCCACTGGTCCGGTTAACAAGGTCATGGCGGAGAAACGTATATTCAGGCAGGATGATGGAGGAGGTAAGGATATGTGGTTTAAGTCAAGTTTCGGAGAATGGAATAATATGGTAAAAGTTGTGGGTGAAATATTCTTGAAATTCATCAAAGTGGGCAGGTAAGAATTGGGAATTAACTTGATAAGAAAAGAGGAAATTAGAGATATGAGATTGGTAATCGAGGAATTGTCAGAATGAGAAGGGAAGATGCTGAAAGAAAGGAGTAGTTTAATGGATGAACTGATGTAAAAATTAAATATGGGCTTTTGATATTACAATAATTCCAAGGTTAGCCGATTGTGAAGTAAAATTTAAAGAATTAAAAGGAAAAAGCATTCCAGAAACTAAAAAAAAAAAAATTAGTAAATATAAACACAAAAAAGAAATTTTTTTACTGAGAACCAGTGAAAGTTCCAAAATAAAGCCAATAAACTGTGAACGGGTGCCATATGGTCAGCAGAATACATCTAGGTCAGATGGTTGGTCGATATAAATGACTGGGAGGCTGTCAGGTCTCTGAATCAGGTCATCTCGCATCGACTGCCTGACAAACCTGGCTATATCGTGGGTCGTCCTTCCTCGGTCTGCGATGCTCTACTAGGTCGAGGTCCACTACGCCGATTTTAGCCCTGAGACTTGCCCCTACACTCACCTATAGTACTGCGGGGGTTTTGCCCGGTCTAACCGGATTGCCCCTAATCTCCAGAAACCTCCATAGTATCCCTTATTAAGGCGGACCTCCAGATCCCCCACCTTAGATTAGAGGGCTTTATTTTCAGAAGTAAGTTCCTCAATGAATTTAGTCTGTCCTTCGAGGTGACTCTCATTTCGGTCAGCTGATTATTGAGCTCGAAGCTGAGCTCCCCATATTTCTCCAGAGACGATCTGAGTGAGGTGATCTCGCCGTTCAAACCCTTTTGCATTTTATTGACTGCGTCTAGTATTTCACTCGGAGACGGCTCAGATACTTTATTTTCTAGACTCCTAGTGGGGCTATTTTTTTTTCTGTAGGAGGATCCAGGCTTTTTAGCTTGGTCGCAATTATGGCAGACCCAATTTTTTTTATTTTTGACAACCTCCAATTCTTTTCCGTTTAATATCACAACGGGTGTTGTCAAAAATAAAAAAAATTGGCTCTGCCATAATTGCGACCAAGCTAAAAAGCCTGGACCCTCTTACGGAAAAAATAATAGCCCCACTAAGAGTCTAGAAAATAAAGTATCTGAGCCGTCTCCGAGTGAAATACTAGACGCGGTCAATAAAATGCAAACGGGTTTGAACGGCGAGATCACCTCACTCAGATCAGTGGATAGGTCAGTGTCTCTGGCCAGACTCTTCTATTCTATTCTATTATATAATATATATATAATGTTTATATCTACTGTTTAACCTTTTTATGTAATGCTCTAGACTAGGTGTATGCAATATTCAATAATTTTCAGTTTCAACAATTTTTCTTTGTCAGTGTTATTATATTTGTTTCACTTTGTATTTCCTGATAAATCAAGTTTCATGTTATTTATTTTATAAACTTCTTACTTATAAACTTTTTTTTTCCAGTGCGGTGGTGTTAAAAGCCAACCAGAATCTAAATGCCCAGAACTTCTTGCTAACTACTGTGATATGCTCCTCAGAAAAACTCCTCTAAGCAAGAGGTTAACTTCAGATCAAATCGAGTCAAAACTGAAAGATGTTGTAAGTTTACATTCTTAATTTATATTTCCTGTATATACATACCCTTTAAATTTCCAGAGAATAGAGTTTTGGTCTTGATAAATCTATTTTATATACTACAATAAATTATGCCTCTTTTATTTTTTAGTTGTTGGTTTTGAAATATGTTCAGAATAAGGATGTATTTATGAGGTTTCACAAAGCTCATCTTACCAGAAGGTTGATATTAGACACCTCTGCAGATTCAGAAAAGGAAGAAAATATGGTGGAATGGTATGTAAAGAAAAGTTTTTGACTGAAGTATTAATAAAAATGATTAATAGTTACTGAAATATTAATGATTAATAAGGGCACTATCAGTGTATTTGTTATTCTTAAAGTCCATGTTTCTGCCCAAACTTATGAGCTATTCCCAGGGCTGAAATTAAATCTTATGAATAGTGAATGAAATCATCATTCAATCTTTGAGAAAAATACATGTTTTTGTTGTAAATCAATCATTAATTAAATCAAAACTTTACGTGTTTATTACAGCACTGACTAATTATCTCTTTTAAAGATTGTTGACTATTTTTCTATCCTATGAATAGAGCTATTGATTAAGAATAAACTTCTAAATAATTAAGAATAAACTGAATAAACTTCTTATTTGAAGACTGTTATATCAAGTCAACTTGAGAAAATACACTAATATTGATTTTTAAAAAAATTGAGCATGATGGACATTTTTATCAAAGTCTCTTTCCATCCTAAAGTAATTTGATTAACTTTTTTCAAATCACTTTCATGAAAAACTTTACTTTTATTTAATTTTGAAGAGACTATTAACCCTTAGAGCTCTTAATACTCCTGGCCGAAACTGTCCGTAGCGCTGACCATCGCTGGGGCCGGAATACTTTTTCGCCACACTGAAGTGACTATTCAAGGCGCAAATAGTAATAAACTATAGTAATTCTACTCCAGAAGGTTAAATAATTAAAGACTGTTATGTATAATAAACATTAAAATTTTAAAACATTAAATTCTACAATCAACTAAAAAACATAATTTGATATTTTTTTTTTAATATGAAAGTTTCTTCGAACGCGGCATTAGCATCGAAATACATAAAAATACGTATATTTCGGAGACTGGAGTATCTTTCCAATTCTTCAAACGGGAACTCTTGTTATACACCGTATACTGTTGTACGCATTTGAAATAATTATTTGTTTGTTCGGTGATTTCACACACTAATTCTTCCGGGAACATCATCGTAAGGGTGTTAAATTTCCCTTCACTCCCGAATTTTGGTCGTCAAAGATATGTATTACAGGAGTTATGTTCCTTTTTTACGAGAATAATATTCCATCTTGGTCCGTAGATATTTTCACCCCCTTCCGAATTTTCCTCTGATGATGTGCTTAACTTCCTGGGCCGTTTTCTATTTGTTCTTCTTTCACCAATTGATTCTTCTGATTCAATGTCTGATGGTAGTGATTCACTATATTCTATTTCACTGTCAAATGGGATTTCCATTTCGGTAATTCACGGAGATTTTTATGACCCTAACACTGACCGACCGCTACCTGAAGAAGGCAAATTACTAACGAATGCCCCTGTATTAATTTTACACGAAAATGACTGCACGTTGATTGAAAAAACCAGCAAACGCATATATGCGCCCTTAGTCCAGGCCGATGACTTAGAGAAAACACATAAATGCGGCTGTAGGCCTCACGGTTGACTTTCGCCAAACGCATATATGCGTCCATAGAACTCTAAGGGTTAAGAAAGATACTTTTTGATTGTACGATCTGTCTCTTAAGTAAACATCATATTTAGATCAATTAGTAATGCTATATTATATTCAAAATATTAAAAAAATTATGTTTCATGATTTATGGAAATAAAATTGAACTTGTACGTTTTTCCAGGTTAAGAGAAGTTGGTATGCCTGCAGATTATGTTAATAAATTAGCTAGAATGTTCCAGGATATTAAAGTTAGTGAAGATTTAAATCAACAATTCAAGGAAGAATATAGATCTACTAAAGGAAGTATAGCTGGTAATATTAATGATATATATTTTATATGTTTTCAAGGGGGATACTTGATTTTTTCTTAATACATTGTTACTTTTTGATTTTTTTTTATCTTAATATTTATTTGTATTGCATATCATATTTTATTTATATATTTCAGAATCAATAAATATAAAAATATTGAATGCTGGTGCGTGGGCCAGAGGAAGTGAAAGAGTGACTGTGTCATTACCATTAGAATTAGAAGATTATATACCTGAGGTCGAAGATTTTTATAAAAAGAAACACAGTGGAAGGAAACTTCAGTGGTATCATCATATGTCTAATGGAACGGTTTGTAGTTTGGCACTTATTAATGGCAAAATTATTAATGTTTTTTGTAAATTACAAACAATAAAATTATTAATGGTTTGTAGTTTATATAACAATTATTAATGGCACAACTATAAAAAAACTATCCATATCCCCTGTTCGATATTAATCTTTTAAATTAGGAATTTAATATAATTAAATTGAAGGCACATGATTAAATAAGTAACCACTTATTTAGTGTTTTTATTTGACTGCACCCCCAACTATTTTCTTCCTTACGCCTACTTTCCAGTCAACCATCCCCTCGTTTCTTAGGAATTTAATATATATATTAAAATACTTCTTTTTGTCTCTCTGATACTATGGTAGGTTGTTATGAAATATTAGCCACTCATATTTCTGCATCAGGAGAAAAAATAATTGTATTTTTTAACATATAAAAATTGTATTCTATGCAAATTAATATTTTATAGTAATGCTATTACTACTAATAATAATAGTGATGCTTATTGGTATACCTTAAAATGTAAATGATACAAATCCTACTAGAGGATGCGTTAAAACTGGAAAGAATGACTCCATTATGTAATAATGGAGCCATTCTCCATTATGTGATAATTATAACAATGCTGACTGACAATAATACAAATAAATAAAGAATTAATACTATAATTATCTGATTACTTGATTTGTATCACTAAAATTTCATGATCAGAAAGCATTTGTTTGGAGTGCCAGAAAATGTGCTTTTTCTAACACCAGAAAGAAGGGACTTTTTCCTGAAGAGAGGGTTTTTTCTTGTAGTGCACTAGGCATTTTTCTTCTTTTTAGCACTTTTTTCTGTTGGGTGCAAACCATACATATTTTACTCTTCCCAAAAGCCTCTTCTAGAGCCGATTCAGTATGGGAACCCGTTTGCAGGAGTAATTTACTCGCTGAGATCCTGCTTAGTGAAATCTCTCTACTTTTTTTCTCTTATCCAGACTTCCTGCAATGACTTGAGGCGGCTGTAGGTCGTCTTTTCCTAAGCCTGTGACGTACATTGTTCAAGAAGATAAGAGTCTCCCCTGCACATACTAAAATGCCTCGAAGGAGGACCTGCTCTAATGTACCTGAAGATCCATATTACATCCTATTTTAGAGATCCTCAAAACTGAGCTTACTGTATTTTTCACAATATTTTTAATGTCATACTTACATGATTGTCGAACCATTCGGTTTTAAGTATTTCCGAGTATTTCGTCTGTTAGTAGAAGTTAGTGGCTTTTTACTGCCTGGCCCATTGCTTTTAACTTATAGTAGGGGCAAAACCAAGATTTTAAAGGTTATATGTACATAAACTCATTGAAATTTTCTTTCTTCAATACTACATTATATTTCAGATTACATTTTCAAATGGCATAGGGAGATTTGATGTTGATGTCACGACGTTCCAAATGGCTGTTCTGTTTGCTTGGAACCAACGACCATTTGATAAGATCTCTTATGAAAACCTCAGGTTAGCAACCGAGCTTCCAGATCCTGAGCTTAGGAGAACACTATGGGTTTGTGTTTTTAAATAGTAATTACTTTCTGTTATTACAAAGTGCAAGTTATAGTAAATATTTATGACTTTGCACCTTTTGATCTATTTATTTGTATTAATTTTATCTAATAATTAAATATTTTTCTTGTGCTTAATTATTGAATCTATTTTTAGTCACTAGTTGCATTTCCAAAGTTGAAAAGGCAAGTAGTTATATATACACCTGAAGTTCAGTCACCTAAAGAATTTGATGAGAACACTGTATTTTGGATTAATCAAGAATTCGGTCTAGTGTAAGTATAAGTAAATTATGTTTCTTATGAGCATTTTTTAATTAACAAAGAATGTATATTGTTCATGTTGTGTGTAAATAAAATATAATATCTGTCATCTTCTTGGCAGTTTTAATCCTACACATCAGCATTAACATTTTTTTTTAGCAATTCTGCAGTATATATATATATATTATTATTAGTCGTAAAGCTCCTAGAGAGGAAGACACTAAGTAAAGATGGTTCATTTTCCGTTCTTCTGGTTCTTTTTATTTGTTTATTTGCCCACCAGTTTTTCATTATCTGCGAGAATTTAAGTTTTCTTACTTCGCTCCACCTTGTTTCAGTTCTCCGGGGTTTAGTCTCTGGTTTAACCTTTCACTTTTCAATTTTTATTCTAAAATTATTTCTTGCGTCTTTTTCTTCTTTGTTGATTTTGGCTAATTCAGGTCTTTCTTAATCCATTAACGAGGGAGTCTACGTATTTTACTATTCTTTTTGTTAGTCTGTGTTCGGGAAGCCTCATTATTTGGCCATAGAATTTGAGGCGTCTTTTCCTCATGCCTGTCTCTATAATAGAATATTCTTCAATTTCAAATGTTTTGAATCTATATCCATTTTCGGTCCATCTTGGTCCCATAATTTTCCTAATTATTTTTCTTTCTTCTTACTTCAGATTTTTCCTGTTTGATGCCAAGGCTTCGCTGGCATATAACATTGTTGTTTTAATAACTTTGTTGTAATGTCTGATTTTGGCATTTAAGGATAAACATATATATATATATATATATATATATATATATATATATATATATATATATATCAATAAAGGCATAATTATTTTCTTGAAAGCCACTTGGGGACCATGAAGATGTAGTTAAAATTTGTTAAAGTTAAATAGTTATCACTGTTAGTGATTGTAAAACGTCTGACTTTTCAATACAGTGGTTATTTATTACTTAAAAGAATATTTTAATGTTATTAGAAATCTGTTTAAATCAGTTGTGCTAAATGATAAAAAGGATTTTTAAATAATTATTTTTTGTTTAACTACAGATTATTTATAATCTTTATATAATAAATTAATTAATTTATTAATTTATATAATAAATAATATTTTTTTAGAAAAAATGGTAAATTACAAAAACGAGGAAAAATAAATCTAGTTGGTAGGTTGCAGCTATCAACCGAGAGGAGTAAAGAAGAAGATAACGAAAGTATAGTTCAGCTTAGGATATTAAGAGTTCAGGTATTTTATTTAATTTTTTTCTGTATGGTATCTTTTTATTACTCAGTCACAATAAAGTCCTAAAAAGTGAAAGTAGAAAAAATATTGAAATTATTTAATCTTTGTATTAAAATTTCTAATATAAACATATACAATTTATTTAAAACATTGGGGTGTTACTTATTTTGCAGAACTTTTTTTTTAACTTTTTCAAATAAATTTAGAAAAAAAATTAAAATGGATCATTGGAGGATGGAAATAGCGGGGGGGGGGGGGTGCAGTAAAAATATACACACAAATAAGTGGAAACTATTTTTTATTTGTGCCGATGTTTCGACCTGCTTTGTAGGTCATCTTCAGCTATGAGAAAAAGCAGACAAAAACAAAAATGACTATAAAAATACATAACAGTACCAAGAACATAATAAAAAAACATATATATATATATATATATATATATATATATATATATATATAATAATAATAATAATAATAATATAGAGATACAGAAAAGTTGAACGAAATAGTGAAGGATATATTATGAAAGGATATATGAATAAAAAAATATTACAGAACGGTGATAATGCAAACAAAATACAAAGAGAGAAAAATAAAATGTTTAACAGAAAGTTATAAACTGAAAAAGTATAAATATAAAAAGTGAAATATATATATGTGTGGAAAACCTAGTTTAATAAAGATAAAATATAAAATGTATGATAATAGACTCCTAGAGAGTTACGTAAGTAAAATGAAAGATAATTGATACAAAATATTATCCCAAAGAATAAATACAGAAGAATTATGTAGAAAGTAATGAATAGGAATCTCGTGTATGACAGGTAGGAAAGTAAAATATAAATATAAAATTGAAAATATAAGTATCGGATGTTATATAAAAGTATATAATTGGAATGAAGTAATATTAATATAAAATATGATGTAAGTATAGAAGAAACTATAGAATAAAAAATATAAAATTTCAGTTTGAGATCAGAGATATCTTATAAAAAAATATGATGCTCAATAAGAGATGAACTCTTTGATTACAACATATGATGGATGCCCAGAGTGATGATGGGAGAAATAGGTGTGAAGAAAGGAGATGAAGAGATTCCAATAGGAATGGCTGCTCAGTGACTATCCTTTCATAATATATCCTTCACCATTTCGTTCAACTTTTCTATATCTCTATATTATTATTATAATTTTTTAATTTTATTATATTCTTGGTACTGTTATGTATTTTTATAGTCATTTTTGTTTTTGTCTGTTTTTTCTCATAGCCCTGAAGATGACCTACAAAGTAGGTCGAAACGTCGGCACTAATAAAAAATAGTTTCCACTTATTTGTGTGTATATTTTTACTGCACCCCCCAACTATTTCCATCCTCCATTAGTTCTTCCAGCCAAATATTTCCTCTTTAACATACGATGGATCATTCTTTTTTTTACTTAAAAAATAGCTGAATATGTAAGAACATTAAATTTTTTAGTTCCATAAATTTATATAATGTCTTGCAGGAATCGTGTAATTAATAGGTTTCTCATAAAGTTTATTTAAAGAATAGTTATTATTTACTTAATATATATTTTCTCCTTTGGAATAAATCTTGTTTATTTATTTTTTTTTATTTTTTAGGAGGCAATAATTAAAATATTAAAAATGCGAAAAAGGATTAGTAATGCCCAGCTCCAAACCGAATTAATAGACATTTTAAAAAATATGTTTTTACCAAGTAAAAAAATGATCAAAGAACAAATAGAATGGCTAATCGAGCACAAATATATGCGAAGGGATGAGGACGATATAAATACATTCATTTACATGGCATGATTATTCTTTATGAAGATATTTAATATTATCTGTACGCCATTTTTATATTTTTCCTCATCGTTAAATGTTACTGGTTATCATGAGGTTGTAAGGTAACATTAGTTGCTAAATTCTTATGTATAAAACCATTGTATAGTTGTGTGTCTGTTATAATCACAGCAACGGGTGTATGATTACTTTGTAAATAATGTAATCTTATTATAATATATTTAAACATTATGGATGAAATTAGTTACTCATAATTATGAACCATTCAATAATTTATTGCTTAATTGATCAAAAGTATGAGGCTTGTTTCAAGCTTTAATGCTTCCTTGTAGGATTAATTTAAAACCAGTATCAAATTTGTAGTTATAGACTTGGCTCTGGCATTGTCCATTTAAATCGCAGTATACCATAATTATTTTTGTATATAATTGTATAAGAAACCTGTTGATGTTTATATATACATAATCTATCATAATTAACAAGGCTAAACACAGATTTTCATTACAATTACTATACCATCTATAACACTAAAAAGAAAATAAATGCTTTATTATACGATTGCCATTGTACACATGTTGATAATGATGGGCTTAATTACTATTATGATCGTTTATAAAAGATTAATTCATTGTACACTGTTTTTATCGTTTGATTAAATTATATTGGATGGTTATTTAGAAGTTATAACCTAGGCCCTATTACATAATAAACCAAAAGT
This sequence comes from Troilus luridus, assembly GCA_964056705.1. NCBI lineage: Eukaryota > Metazoa > Arthropoda > Insecta > Hemiptera > Pentatomidae > Troilus > Troilus luridus. The sequence goes on along the minus strand of OZ057415.1, from coordinate 50,675,802 downwards.
ACAAGTAGAAATGTTTTCTTTATTTTGTTGTTTTTATTAACTCACTGATTTTAATAGAATTATTTTAAATTATATTGTCTTTAAATAATTCACAATGTGTCATAGGTCAACTTGTACTAATACTTTTCTACTTCATTATGAAATAATACCATGTTCGATTTAAAGTTTTAGCATCAAATATCGAGAAATTCAATTATAATGAAGTAGCAAATAATACAAATTATTTCATAATGCTTAGATAATTGTATTGGCATATGTATTGGAAGAATGTTGGACTGAACGTTTATACCAATAGCGATTTCAATCACAATTTCTTACCATTACTGATTTAAAGATGTGCAAATAAAATTACTCAACCCATTGTAATCTCTGTAGTTATTGTGGTTCATACAGTAATGTTATTCATGCAACTTAAAGTTACAATACTTTTTAAGAAATTACTGTTGTAATTACAATTTTCCCAGCACGTTAAACTATGTCAAGAAATAGAAAAAAAAATTATGAACGTCTAAACCATTGATATAATTGTTGTACATATTTATTCACTATTTAATTTCTTTTTACATCAAGTCTTATCTTTTATGCTATACAAAATAATTGTTATATCAATGGCCAGTGTGTGTGAAAAGATTAAGTTACCAACAAAACAGTGGAACTTTTTTAATAAAATTTAATTCTAAATTTCTTATCAGCTAAGATATCTCTGTATAAGTTTCATAATTATTTAAATTCAACAACTGTTTTTCTTTACGGCATACTAGTTTTTTAAACATTATATTTATTTTAATACTCTTAGTTAACTACATGGGAAAGTAAAATTGTTTTAAAACTAAGTTTATGTATGTTGACAACAAATTATCTGTGATAAAAAAATAATTTTAAAAATGCAGTAAAACCTATTAGGTCAGTTTAATAATAAACTGTATTTTATAATAGTTATTAATTTTGATTAATAAAGTTAATTATGTAATCTTACTTTATTAGTTCTTTCAAATTACTTTTTTTATTGATTGTGAAATTTATTGTTGAAAAAAAAATAACCAAAGGGATAGAAGATAATGAAATCAAGAATCTCTAAAAAATGAAAAAATAAAACATTTTAGTTTAAAATTACATATTTTATTGCCTGTCCTTATATTATTTTTATTTTTATAGTAGAATAAGGAAATTAGATGCAATACTTTGAATATCTATGAATACAGAAGATTTTGACCAATAAGGGAATTTTGTGAATTTCCTCAAAATATTAAGATTTTATTGATACAGTTTAAATTCTATAGACATTTTAAATGCAACAGGGTCTGTTGAGCTAAAAATATTTATCTCACTTATTTTTTCTTATACTTAGTCAACTAATTCTTACACTTATAATTTTCAACTTAAGTGTTGGTGTTGCTACTGGAAAAGTTTCAGTAGGTGAGTACAATGTTAGAAGTTCTCAACATGCACTTTCAAGCATTGTAATCCCCAGTCAAAATGAAAATGATTTCTTAAGAACCAAATGTATAGTGAAATAGGAGGATCAAAGATGTGTTTCATGCTGAACCAAGATTCAACTTAAAAATACTTCACTATAAATATGAACAAAAAAAGAAATTATTTTAGCTGGTGAGGGGAGCTGAAAAATTGTATGAAAAATAAATATTGCAGGTTAAATATAATAAATGAGCTCAAAAATATTTTTTATCTTTTCTTTGACTAAAGAAACTAATTTGCAAACTCACTCTTCATATAAAAATTTACATACTTCAAATATGGCCTTTATGCTTAAGGTCCAATTGAGTTCTTGGTGGTTAAAATTTCATCTGATTTAAAAAAAAAAATGAATGTTTCAATTTAATAATTTAAAACAGTGATGTTTTTGAATTAGATCCAAGTTTTAATTATTGGTTACATAAAAGCTATTAACTCTATTTCCGAGACAGCTTCAATTGACTGGCTAGTTATTTTCCACTATTTTAGACTTGAGGCTTTTTTTTTTTTTGTTTAATGGTTTTGTTCCAATTAAAAAGTATATTACCTGTAAAAGTTTCAATACAAAATGTTGATAATTTCCTAGTGTCTACTGATGCAATATTAGATTTAGATTTTTCTAAGAAAAATTAAACAATTGATAATTTAGTAAAGAGAATTTGGTAGAAGAATAAATTTACTATCAAATTAATTTTCATCATTTAAGATTTACCATTATGGTTGATAGTTAAATGTAACACTTATGTTGAAAATTTCTTTTGAATTATCTTTAACTGATACTTTAACCTTAAACGTAATAAAAATAAAATATTAACAAATAAAGTTTTATTGAGGCAGCTTTTCAGTCATCTCATGTAATAAGAGTATCCGTATAATTACTTACAAATAATTTGATAATGAAAGAGGAAAAATTAATTAAGTTATCATCTCGTATCTTAAAATTTATTATTTATTCTCGATTATTTTTTGAAAAACATATACTTTAGAATATCAATAACATAACAATAACAAAGATAAAGTAAGAATTACACTTTGTGATGTGTAATATAATAGTAAAGTTGGTACAACTGAACAATCTGGTCGCACTATTAGTGTTGGTTGGCCTTGAATTACCCAAACTGACCTGTAAGTGTCTTGTCCAGCTAATCTCTATTATAATCTGCTTCAATTAGAAAAAATTGAAAAACTATTATTGCCGTCAAAATCTGCTTGGTAAAGAAAATGAGCCAAATTCCGACAGATCCTTTTTAGTTAAGTTTGGGACCATTCTGCATTTTTAATTATCACAAAACTGCTGACTTACATTTGCTAACCAGATATACAAACCATACGCAGGTCGCATGCAGTTGAGATCGGTTTAACTACTCATTACTTTGCCATTGGACCGAGAAGTCAACAGAAATAAGAATTTTATAATCTAACATAAAGCAGTCACTTGGAAATTAGGCTAAGTTTTAGAGGCAGGCTCTAGCCAATATTGATGTGAACAAATTGTAAAGTTGTGCCTAAATTTTTTTACTGAACACAGTAAATAGTATAAGTAACATTGTTTCATAAGCCTTATTTGAGTTTTATATTACATTTTCCATCATTGCCAAACAGACTGTAACAAAGTGGGTTTTGATAAACTACACAAATCACACTGTACAAATTATAAAAGAAATATACACTCTCTCACTCATTCAGTAATATGATAACATAAATCTATAACAAATTATTTCAAATTAGAAGCTATTTACAATAAACAATACAATATACAAAGGGTAAATGATAAGTAACAAACTATTTGTTATTATGCTGTTAATATAATGTGCTGAATGAAATATCAAAGAACTCTAACTATAAACTACGTGAAGGCCATAAAATTTACAAAACTTTCTCCTCTAACTGAAGAAAGAAAATATACACACAATATATACAATTAATTTATCATAAATGAGAGGGTTAAGTAGAAACCTTTTCATTTAGCCAGCAAATCAAACAAAAATCTAATCTGCTACGAATCCAAATACTAGAATATTTAATTATTACAACCAAATGTTACATTTTAAAATAAAAATAATCTAAACTAAACTTTATTTATTGTCTTAAATTTATATTCAAGAAGCTTTTTTAAGTATTTTGCTAAGTTTGAAAAATGTCTTCAGATTTATAAAAAGTTGAAAAGAACTTTTGACTAGACTTTATTCAACTTCACTAACTTATTACAATATTAATAGTTTACTTAAATATAACAGGGAAGTTTGCTGTAAAAGGACAAGCAAATGTGTCAAACTTAATATTATCATGCTAACTATAAACAATCAAATATGAAAAAACACATTTTTCATGGTAGTAACAATATAGTTCCTAAAGGGACATATAACCATTAAATATAGAAAGTGTGATTGGCTTCAATATAAATATAGAAATAGCGTAAACAAAGTAATTTGTTGAATTGAAAAATATATATAAGACTGTGTTATTTTAAACCCAACTAAATTAGACAAACTTCTAAAAATAAAACATAATTATATAATTTTTTTTATATGGTGTAACATAAAAATAATTAAATTTTGTCCCTAAGCGGATGCCAATTAGTGGAATGCGGAATATAGAGAGTCGCTTTTTCCTTTTAAAATAAAAGTGAAAAGGAACTTATGTCTCTTTGAACTAATATCTACAAATTGTAAATTACCTAACCTATATAAATCACCATTTTTACCTTAAAATCTAATTCAGTCCTAAAGTTTTTAGCTACAACTTGAATTGATATTTCGTATTTAATATTACCCTCTTCTCTACATGAACTGAACTTCAAATATTTAAGTTGAAATCATAGTTATTCTATTTCACAGAAAAGAGTAGAAGGAGCATAAAACAAAAAAGGAAAGTAGAATACAATTACAACAGTTTGTCATAAACCTATCTATCATAAGTTTCATAAAGTATAAACATCAACATACCTCTTCTTTTGATATTCATGTTTTTTATTGTTTAAAAAAAAAATTTCAAAATAAAAATACAAAAGACATTTTTTCAATTACTAAGAATAAATCTCCTTAACTTCAATTATCTGAATTCTAAACTAATGAGACTGATACCTCCAAGATTTTAGAAATGAAACCAATTTACTAATTAACTAGCGCAATTTTTGCCACAAACAACAAGTCCCTCATATAATATAAAAGTTTTAGTAAAAACTAGAGAATTGCCTTATTTCATTATACTTAAGCTAATTAAGATAAATAACAGTTCCTTAAAGAAAATCAAATAGCACCTCATTAATTGGAAACAACAAGTTAGCTTGCAAAAATCTTAATCCTTGGTAATTAATTATTTTATTTTTTTAATATAGCAGAACCCTTATATAACACTACAATATTTTATTGAATTTTTTGTAGCAAAAATCTTTTTTATTCACTTAAGTTTCTGTAAATATCAGACAAATATTTTTGCTTTGGGACCTAACACAGTCCACTAGATTAATCACCAAATTTTTTGTTTTTGTTTAATGCATAAACTTGAAATATAGCACATCATTAATTTAATTTGCAACTTTTTAAAAATATAATTCATCTTTTCATTGACCAAAATTTTTTTTCTTCAACTTTAAAAAATTTAATTTAATAACTTTTAGTATTAATATACACTCACTATAATTAATATTAACTATGTATGTCATTAATGAAAATATAATGATTTTTTTTTTTAAGGAATCTTCAATGATATATGATACATGGTTAAAAGTTTGACTACATATTATGAATAATACTTTTTGGTAACAATAACTTGATCTATTTTTAAAATAGCTTATTAAGATCTTTAATGTTTCATAATCAAAATGGATTCAGAAAAATTGATTAAAACACTTGTTTTTAGAGATCAAAATCTTCAGTGAAAGTATTCAAGAATTCGTATAGATTATATAAATATAAATAAAAATTTAGATATTAATATTTTGAATTAACTCATACATTCAGAAGTCAAATTAAAGTAAAGACAACGTAAGTATGAATAAAAGACAATTTACTAAGAGCAAAGTTAAGTGTTTTCAAATAAACTTTCATGTTTTAACTATCTGCAATTGTATTAAAACTAAATGTAATTAATGTAAACATCTAAAAAAAAAATATGATCCTTCATCAGAAATAGTAAAACTTTTTACTTGTCAATTGTTTTTTAAAAATTTGAATTCATAAAAGCGAATGTATTAAAATTGTCCATACATAGCGACAATAAAAATAATGCAACAAAGCTTTACATTTGACTTAAATAATAATAATATTTTCAGAAGAGAAGAAAGATTTCAGAAAGTTTGAAAACACTAAGAACCATTTTTGTTTAAGATCTAAAGTCAAATGCTAAACATTTATGATAAAGAGAATTCTTTAACACAGTTAGGAAGAGAGAAAATTACAGCAATAAAATATTATTAAGCAGGTTGAATAAACAGTCCAGTCAACCTTATTAAATTAGTTATGCTGAGGACACCTGGTATGCATGATGCGAGCTTTAACAGACGTTGGCTGGGCTTGAGGAGGTAAAGTCTCCTCACAGACATGCACCACAATGCCAGGTTGGTTATCAGATCCAGCATGTAATTCATGTGTACCTCCTACACAATAGAACAGTTGCAATCCAAAAGTTATAAATAAATAATGAAAGTGGAAACAATAAAAAATTATGTAAATACTTTGTTCAATTGTATAATTCCTGTAAAGAATATAAAAACTAACTGATCGATTAAGCAACATATTGTCTAGCAAATCCTAATTACAAATATAGGACATAAGTGACTGTAGTTCCTTGAATACAGTAGCTTTATAATAATAAGGCTTAGTAAATGCGAAGGCCCGATGCCCACATCACCAATCTCTGCTTACAAATTTCTGTCCAAGGTCCACTACCCAAACCCAAATCCACCAGATCATCCTTAACGCATTCTTCCTACCTATGCCTTGGTCTACCCCTCAGACGCTTATTAACTTTTTAGGAATTCGTTCATTACTAAGCCCAAGTTGGTTAACCAAGACGAGACCAAATAGATGGTAGCTGAAGAGTACCCAAGACACCCCAGAGACAAGGTGGAATTTGGAACTAACCTCTTTAAGTGGGTTTCAGAATTCACTTATCTTGGATCCCAAGTCTCATGTAATAACACCATCAGAGTATAAACCAGGAGAATACTGTCCACAAACCGTAGCTATTTCGAGGTGAGACAATACCTAGCAGGTAGGGTTATAACTAGGAAAACAAAAATTATTCTATACAAAAACCCTTAATAGCCCAGTGCTTACATTTGGAGCGGAAACATGAACAATGTCAAAAGATGCGTACTGCAATTTGCTTGTCTCCGAGCGCAGGGTCCTCCAAAGAATATTTGGGCTGGTCTGTGTTGATGGAAGATGAAGGTGAAGGAAAAATGAGGAGGTGTACTATCTCTTTGGTGAGCCTGACGCGGTCAGTATTATCAAGTGATTCAGAATAAGATGGGCTGGACATGTGGCGAGGAGGAAATCCCAAAGAGTTTGCTCACGGAGGTCATCTATGGACGGAGGAGAGTCGACTGATCACGACTACAGTGGATTGACTGTGTGGCTGAAGACACCAGGAACCTGGGAGTCCGCAAGTGGATGGCAGCAGCACTCAACAGGGACTACTGGCGGAAGCTGATTAAGGAGGCCTGGACGCATCATCGTGCGTGTTGTTGTGCCGAACCAATAATAATAATAACTAAACCCAGCCACTTTACAAGCCCATCTCAATCTCCCTGACACTATCGCTCGAATAATTTTAACCGGGTACATCCTTTGCAATTTCAAGTTGTACAATATACTCAATTCTACAGTGGTCTCATCCTTTTTTGGACCAAATACTCTATGCAACACCTTATTGTCGAATACCTTAAGGCGTTCATCCTTCACCGTTAGCGACAGTAGCTTTATATGCTATAAATTGTTGTTTTATCATATAAAATAATAATAATAATAATTTTTACTTAATGTAATCCTTATTCCTTGCTATATATAGTTAATGAGGATTTGTTTTGAGTATTTTTTTAATGTCTATATATTTTTTACTCAATGTAGTATTTTATTGTGTCTATTCGGATTGGATACCATACTTTTTACTTAATGTTTTACATTAAGTAAAAAGTAAAACAGAGAGATTAAATGGAAAAATCTCTGTCTTGGATCAAATAAGAATGAGATCAAAAGAATGAAAAGAATATAATTGTCTGAAAATTGGTGAAACAAGAAGTTGTAAACGGTGACAAAATATTCAATCTGTTATGTCTTTAATAACTCAAGCCATATTATAATATGGACAAATTTGACTCTTATTCGTTTTTATTTCTAACGATGAAATATCTGGTCGAAGTAAACAGTGGCCCATTGGCTTTAGACAAGACTTCGCATAAGAGATGAAAATACTAGACAGTTTCTACTCCAAACATTATTATTAAAAATTTTTGGTGAGTTAACAAATACTTATAACCATCACTGTTCTAGGTCTTTGATAAAATCATTAAAAAACAACACAACAGTCTTTCTCTCTCTTTTATCATCCTTTGACAATAATACAATTTTCTCCGCATTTCAGTCTATTTTTGTATCAAATTTTGAGCAATATATACAAACTTTAAATCTTCCTAATACAGGAAATCATAGAAACACAAAAACATTGTTTATCTTCTAAAGACGTTAATAAAACAGATTGCTTTATCAGAGTATTGGCTTCTAATAACAAAACAGTAAACTTAATGTTTTATTTTAAAAAATCACTTTGGCTGAAAACCACTGATTTTTTATAAACCTAAAAACAAAAGTTTCATAAAAGCATAACTTATAACGAAATAAAATATTTGTAATCATTATAAACAACATTTTTATAAGTTTCATCATAATAAAACATTTAAAGTATAATAAGAGCAATGAATAATTGATGTAAAAGATTAAAAAAAATATTTAAACACGTTGACTGTCAATGTACGCGATAACTCGTAGATTGTGTTCTTTTCTAGGACACCAACTATGAGTTATCCTTGCCCTGTGTTACTTAGTATTTTGTGCAGATACGATTAAACTCGAAATAGATAGACATAAAATTCTCTTTATTATTAAATTATTTACAGTGGTTTCTTTTTAATTTAATTTACATTAGCAACCACAGCATGGTACTTTATACCGTCTGCCGGGAGTTTGATTGAACTACTAAATAACAACAAAACTAAAAAATAAATTAAATTTCTTTTTGACATTAATAATTAAATTCTGAAATCAAAAATTTTCTATAACAACCTGCATTACTTACAAAAGTATATAAACCTATTAAATTCTCTCCATTCAGAATATCTATTAGTTTTTGTTTTGAGATCAGCTCATGTTATAAGAATTTTTTTCTATACAATTTTAAGATGGGACACACTTCCAGGAAGTGAAAACTGTTTTCAATTTCATTCAAATTACACAGTGAGCATAGCTGTATATTTTGCGAATCAATTTCAAATGGTTTGTAATTTAGATTCAGAAGTTCCCCTCTGCATTTCATAACTACGCTAATTTTTTTTGTTTCTTTCAAATGTCTATGGTAATCTATTGTTTTATTTAAAGAGATATAGAGGCCGTGTGCCCTCTGCTGCTTTTGCATGGCAAACTTGGATAAAATAATTTTTGTACAGCTCTAACATTTAGGACATTTCTCCCTCCCAAGTACCCACGTAGTTTAAAGTTAAATCTAATCTATAATTTATTTTTTTTGCAATTCCCCCCCCACTCTTTAAACCATGACATGTTTTGTTTTATTATTTCTCTTGCTATAACTGTACATAGCCTATTTTCTTTATAATCTAATATTTTTTAAATATAATTGAATTGCATTTTTAGTGTGTACATGTGGATTAAACTCGAAATATATCAGTGCTAATATCCATAGATGGCTTCTGGGAAAAAAACAAAAAATCAATGCTGGCTTGCAGATTTCCGTAACAGAAGCCAACTACAGGATAATTCGTAAGACTTTTTTTTTTTTTAACACATTTTTTATGCTTTTTGATGATAACTATCCACTAGAATTAGATATAAATATGATTAAATCAAATTGTCATCATAGCCCAGATTTCTGAAAATTACTGTGGCAGTCAACGTGTTAACTACTACCAGTTTTTACTAACTTTTTTATAGTGATGATGTAGAGTTTCTATCTGGTGTCCCAATTGTCTAATTTTGTCCAGAGACACTTGATTTTTTTAAGGAAAGTGGAATCGTGTCCTTCTTATAGTTTTTAGTTTAAAATGAAGTTAGAATACAAGCAATAATTCCGTTTCAAGCCAATGTTTGACTTAGCCACTTATGCACTATGAGATTAACATGATTCCGCTTCTCTAAGAACTAGAAACTTATTTTGGACAAAATTCAACTTAAGCACTTAATCTCCAGGTTTTGGATATAGTCTCATTTATATATTATAAAAAAAATAAAATAAATAAAGTTCTTACCAGGTGTAAGGTTAGCAATAGCAGCTAAGAGGTCATAATTAACAAGAGGTTCAGCTTCCCCAGATGGCTCCCAACCGATCGGTGGCGATGCTGGAGGTGAAATAAGGAATTGCTTCTCAAGAGCGGGAGGTTGCAAATGTTGATCAGCACTATCGATTGGTGTTACAGGCTATGGCATAAGCAACAGTCAACATATTAAAAAAATAAGCAGTATGAAGTTTAAAAAACATAGAATAAATTTACTTTCAAAACAGTATTTATAAAAAGGGTGAGAATGGGATTACTTAAGTGAGAATATTCCAACATTATTATTGTTTCCTAACAGCAATGAAGTTTAACAAAAAGCTTTCTTAAGAAGCACTTTTGTGAGAAGTGGTCATATTTCTACCCATTAACTAATAGAATAAGAGGGGTGATCTGTGGTCTAACAAACTACTAAGCCCAAGATCGCGGGTTCGTAGCCCAGCAGGTGGCCCTAGGATTTTTTAATGGGAGTAAAAAATCCTTAGTTACGCCGTCCTTCGGAAGGGACGTTAAACAGGGGTCCTAATTAAACCTGGATAGGTAAAATTTAGAGCTCCCACTGTAGCATCGTCCGATTAGCCATAGCAGCATAGAGTGACGTTAAATGAACAAACAAACAACTAATAGTATAAATATTAGTATTTTAACAAAACTTAAAAGTATAATTATTGCAGAAGCATCCATTAAACTATTATGTAGTGGTTAATTAACATCAATTAAAAATATTATTCATGAGAGAAAGTAAGAGCTTATTCTTATTGGCTATAAATATCACAATTTTTAATTATTCTGAGATTGTAGAGGAAATATAAAAAAAATTGTATTCCAATTAATTGTATCTATATACTTAAATGTAAAAAACATTGTATATAAATATCAGAGATGGCCTTCATTTATATTATATTATTTTTGTTTAATTAAATCCAAGTTGGCAGTACCACCCAAACTTGTGACTCACTAATTTAATTATAAATTTCATTATGCAACCTTTTCTTTAATACTCATTAATATTATAAGTCTTATAAATGAAGTTTCAGTGTAAATTTAAACATCTTTTTGGACCAAAATTTGTTTGATGCTGAAAATGAAGTACAAATTAAGGTTTATTTCTTATAGCTGAAATCAAATACATTATTTTCATTAACATAGTTTTAACTACCAAAATTAATTTGATTACATTTATTTATTTATTTTTATACTGGCGACCCTCCCCAGCTTTGCTCGGGTAATAAGGCATACAATGCCTTCATAATTTGTCTGTAATATATTTTTTTTTTTTATCAAAAGGCTTCTTTGGGAGTCTTGATTTTCTTTCTTCCCATGTCAGCTGATGTACTTTATTATATAGAAATTATAAAAATAAAAACAAAACCAAATATTTCTTTGCATACAAATTTAGTATCTTGCACGTTAGATAATTGCAAGGGATTAGGCAAGCAGCGTCTTCGGTGAAACCCATCGATATTCCAACCCATTTACACAAAACCTCGACAAATTATATACCTAAACCTTCCTGGTGAATTACTCTATCTATTGGTGAAAACCGCATGAAAATCCGTGAAGTAGTTATTGAGTTTATCGCGAACAAACCAGGCCGAGGATTTTGTTTTATAATATGTATAGATAAAGAAACTATGTTTAGATCTTAAATTACTTTTGTTCAACCAATATTAACAAAACCGAAGTCATGTATTTTATTGCTATAGTTATATTATTTGAGAATCTTTACAAAACTTTGTCTAGTTTGCTAATTTTACCAAATTCAAGTACTTTATTTGTTTAATTGTCAATAACCAAATTTTAGAAACTATGATTATACTTTAACATAATTAAAAAAAAAAAAATGTTTTCAATGATCATGGAATGGACAAAACGGGAGGTGCACAACTATATTAAACAGTTTTTACTTTCAATTTTTTTTTAGAGTTATGAAAACAGACGTAATGTCAAAAGTAGTTAAAATGAATATATCTATTGAAATCAGGAAATAAAAAAAAATGTTGTTTGTTACTAAAATTCCTTTACACAGAAGAAGGATGTAAAAAGACCAAGTTAATTTAGATAAAAATTAAAATTATCAAGTACACATAACATTAACAGTTATAAAAATAAGGTAAGTTAATGATTTTCTTTCAGAGAATCAATATTATTTAAAAACACAGAGATCTGAAATTATAAAAGGTCCATCTATGAATGGTTCTTAAAATACCATAAACCAATTAATACTTTTAAAAGATAATAACAAATATCCGCACTCTAAATTAATTGAAAAATCACATGAATGGGTAGTAATATCCAATTTCGATGTAGAAAATGAATCAATTTCTTTTCCTCTCTTTCTATGACTTGAAACACATCAGTGATAAAAAGTAAATAAAATATTTTGTATTAATCATAGATGGTGAAAAATAAATATTTTTAAAAGAAATTTGACAATAATATTTATAGGTATAAACATAAACTATTATATTTAATCTTGAAAATACCTGGGCAAAATAGCAATTAATAACTGTATTTAAAAACATAGTTTGATGAAGTTGAATTCTAGCGTTAGCAGCAGCTGCAGGACTACTGTAATTAACTCTCATTCTTCTAAAACTTCTGAAGTACTGAAAGGACGCTATTTCCCCAAATTGAGAAAACGAATGTTCAATTTCTTTCTGAAAATTGTCATTAAAAATTTAAGAAAACGATAATAAAATATTTTTTTTTTTTATGATATCAACATCAATGAACTATCAAATACCTTAAGTTCATCAGTCTTGAACAGCAGGGAGTCTAAGTTTGTGACAATTAGAGAAGTAGGCAGATCTTCATCATTGACTAAATCAGCAATGGTCTGTGGTATGTCTTTTTGGGTGTTAGTCTCATTCAGATTCAATTCATTGTAGTTAGGGTGTAAATTTGGCAAACCATCAACCTCATTAATGATCATTTCTCCTTCGTCAGAATCCACACTCATAGGTCCTTCCTCCATATCACTATGCCACAATAAAATTTATTTGAAAATAAACAATAGATCTCTGCTGAAGACAATAAGATAATGGGTTTCTCAAAACCTGTCAAATCCCAATGTCATTGAACATTTACCTTCCCAATATTTTGCTAAAGTACAACTTACAGAACAAAAATATTTACTGTTAGGTAGACTATATAAAAATTCATATTATTTTTAAACGAAAACGGAATCATGAAAACTATCGTAAAGCCGACAAAACAACTTGATGAACCTAAACGCTTACAACCTACTGACTATATACATCAGCTATCATACTAATTAGTTATCAAATGTCAACTACTTGGGCGAAACTGATATCCGATATGGATAAAAAATTCAAGATTTTTATTTAAGCCAAATTGTGTACTTATATTATTATTGTTATTTTTGGTGAAGAAAAAAAAATATTTATTTTTTATCAGCAAGGTAAAATCTTTATAAGAAAAAAATCTAATGAAAAGAACAGTCACTAACGACAAATAAATACAGTTTTTAAATGAGAAACCAATGGGAAAGCTTTCCAAAATTTTGACAATGTTATAAAATAATTCATAGAATAGGCGCCATTTTTAAATTCTACTCTTTGTAGGGATAGTCTAAGGCCACAACTTTAATTGTTTTTTTTTATCATTTAGTCTGCTCTGTAGAGATCCATTTATCATATGGAACAAATAATATAACTTTTTGCTAAACAGCCAGGCATGATTTTTCCATATCGTATCCGCAGGGATTAAAGAACTATTTACTTACAAATTACATGTAATTTGTTACATAAAACAAGTTACATAACATGAGCTCAGGGACTCAGTTAGGTGAAAGTAAGCAAACTGAGTGGATGTACTTTCACTTTTTTCAGAAGTGTTAAGATATGGCTGAGTGGCAACGAGGAGACGTAATTAAACTGATAGATCTGTATAAAGATAGGAGATTACTTTGGGACCCTTCCGCGGAGGACTATAAAAGTAGATGTAAGAAGCACGAATCATGGCGGGAACTTGACGAACATTTAGGTGTAGAAGAAGGCGAGTGCGAGAAGAAAATGAGAAAGCTAGTAGGGCAATTCCAAAGAGAGTTTAAGAAAATGATGACTACGTGTAAGTTTGCTGATGAAGGAAAATGGGTTTATTTTAAAAACTTGATGTTTTTGAAGGACAAACATCGGCCTCGATCTATTTCAGAAACGGAAATCACGGATAACTTGGAATCTTTGGAAAAAGAGGAAGAAAAGGTATTTTTGAATCATACATTTTTATATTAATATGTATACGGTTGTTTACATATGAATTTCTTGATCCAGATCAATTTGGGTTTTCTATGTGTACATTTATCTCACTCGAAACGGTAAAAAGGAAAAGATATTTTTTTACTTTTTAGAGGGTTGGGGGGAACAAAATAGATAAACTTGTACCTGTTTCTATCTCGGCCTAACTTTCAAACTTTGTGCAGGCAGTTATGAGGAATTTCAATTGGTTCAATTGAGCCAAAATAACTGATTGAGAATAAAGTGCGAAAATACGAGGAACAAAAGATTCAGACCCCTAAGTCCTCATAGTTATAATTCCTTAATAATTAATCAAGTTCAAGTAATTTATATCTCCATATCTCAACAATAGCTTATCTATTATACATTACCGACTTTGCCACATTTTTAAAATTATTTTCAATCTTTAATTATAAATACTGATGAAATATTTGGCAACATTGCTCTCTTCTTCTGCCAATTGTTTCTCATATATAACAGGAAGCTGTCAATCAAGTTAAAACAGTGACTAAAATAACTGTTTCATTTTAAAAATAAAAATGAAATATACAGTTACGGTAGCTTCAGTCCGACGAAGTAAGGATATACTAAGAAACTGATATTTTTTAGAGGAGATAAGATAACATAAGTTGTCCCCCTTCAATCAGTCTTTCTTGCGTTCCATTAGAAAGGAAAGAAAATACACCTGGTGATTAAACTGACAGTAAAACTGTTGTACATGTAAACTGGCAGTAAAACTGCTGTACATGTAGAATGTCTGATACAGGCATTATGCCCTGTATCGTTCTGACACGTCAGTTTGTTTATTCTTCAATGTTTCCTACGTTTAGGTTGAAATTTGATTTCAAAAATATGTTATCTCACCAAATATTGACTGGTATTTTAATTTTATTACTATTAGGGGGTAATACCTAGGGGTCTGAATCTATTGTTTGCTTAAATAATTAACTACGCCTTTCACGATTTTTCAGGCTTTTGACTGTAGGCCACCACCATCAAAAGTTTCAAAGCGACCACAAGTGAGCAATGAAGTGCAACTGAAACGATCCCACGTGGGTACTGAAATACACCAAATACGACCACATATGAGCACCGAAATGCAACTTATAGCAGCTGCTGAGAAGTTGGCCAATTCTTCTGAAATAAAATTTGTGGATAGCTGGGAAGCCTTCGGCCTGTCTGTTGCTGGAGACTTAAGAAACTTGGAAAGCAGGCAGCAAACGATAGCCCAAAAATTAATATCCGATGTAATCTTTTTGGCCAAACTGGGACGGCTTTCAGAAGGTAGTGTAGTCACTGAACCTCCTACACATTTCATGACATCAAACATAGGTCCTACCCCTCCTCTATCTAATACTAGTATGTCATTCTCTCCATACCATGAGGAAAATAGCCTCCCACAAACTAGTTTAAAATAGTTTATCTCACAATCTGTCCTTATTAATGGATTATTTGCCAAAGTCACAGTTTAAACATTTTTGGACGATGTATTTTCATTAAAAAATGAGGTTTCCAACGTTAAGCCTCGAATTCGTAGTGAAAGTGACATGAAGTCACTGTTTCTGTTTCTCACTGTGGTTGAAAAAGGGAATTATTATTAGCAGGAAGAGTCAAAAATAGAGGCTGCGGTGGCGAAACTTTAAGCACCCCCTTAATTACTTCAATGCCGATTAGAGTCGGCTTGAGGGAGCTACAATTGTTTTGTGGTGGGACCAGGAAATGGATCTTGATCTTCAAAGTGTGGTTAGATAGATTGGCAACAAGTAGTAATATTCCACCCTATTACTTAATAAAACTCAGATCTATTATTATCGTTTTTATTTAATTATTATATCAGGAATTGTACATTCCACAAAAATTTAGTTAATGATAGCAGCCTAGGGCGTGGTCACACCTTACTGGTGGGGCTGCAACTTTATTTCCTTTCAGTTTTCACCAGCAATCCATGCCTGCTTTACTCCTGCATCTTCTCTCATCAGCATTTACCGTCTCCTTCGGGTTCATCTACCATCTGCCCCAATCCTTAGCGCATTTGAGTCCTAGTCTTATAAGGTCAAACTTAATGGCATCCTATTGTAGGAATCAGTACTTGTACTACTTCTAGACTTGGCTAGACAAGTGACCCTACTTGTTACCAGATTCTTCATTTGCATTTGGGTAAGATGTCAACTCCATGGAGGAGATCCAACATGACTACCTTATAGATGGTTCTAGTAGCTGGTTATCTCAGGCCCTATAATACACCTCCTATTCTCGACATCCCATTTGAAAAGATCACTATATCAGGTGAAGGATAATGTGCGTTTTTTTCTTGTAACACATACTATGAAATGCCACCTTGTCAGTCAGGTTTCTCTTAATTTAAGACTGATTAGGTGTACCTCTCTAAATTAAGACCTGTTTTAGCAGGGGCCATGTTCAGCTTAAGCTCCATATCTCCAATTGGCTAGCAGAGGCTTCTTAAGACACTACAATCAGCCTTTCTACAGTGTTAGAAGCCACTATAATAGCCAAATCCGTTAATAGAAATCCCTACACACACAACTCAGGGACCCTGCTCTCAATCTCGTAGATGTTACCATGAACCTTAACCCTCCTGCAACTTAAGTAGCTCCTGAGGGGGAAGTAAAGTTTTGGGTGGCATCAAACTCCTATAGTCTCTTGAGTACAAATGGTCATCATACACTGTCAAAGGCAAAGGATGTCGAATAATAGCATCAGCACATACTTCTTCCTCCTCTCCTTCTATCCCTATTCCTCTTGGCATGGGAGGTTTGGCATTAGTAAAATTGGAAGGAAGCATGCAGATCAGGATACTTTGCTCGGCCTCCCCCTTAGTAACAAAGATATCAAACGTAGACATTTTAAGTTATCCATTAACCCAATTCAAACTACATTACTGAAAAATAGGAATAGAAGTAATAATAAATCATACTTATATTGCACTTTAATAGGACAAATCACTGTAATTAAACAAAGAATAATGTAATTAAAAAGACATAAGAAAACAAATTAATATTATTTGATTTGGTATGATCCAATAGAACCAATTATTCGAGTCACTACTTACAATGGTTGTATTGACTAATTAACACTATCTTAATGGTTTCTGTTTAGAGGTATAACTAACAAATAAAAATATTGATTAATACTTTATCAAGAATTATATAAAAATAATAGTTAAGACATATCACTGAAAAATACCTATATTTTTTGGAAAAAATAAGAAAACCAGGGTTATTACGTTGAATCAAAGGAAAGGGTAATTAAATTAACAAGAATTAAATTTATAATAGCTTTAATAACAACAATAAAATATTAAAAATAACTAATCACAGTTTAAAAAAAATATATTAATAAGATTTTATTGTTATATTAAAAAATAAGATCTTTCAATTTTAGTTTTTTTTTGTTGATATTTTTATTATTTTAACATTTTATTTTATTGGTTTTTCATACTAAAAATATTACAATATTTTGAGTGGAAACTAAAAAATGTTGATATTTTTTCAATATTCACTAGCCTTTAAAAGAAGGGAGTAAAACTCAAGAATACTGCAACCTCAAGAAATTTCTGGTAAATGACTACTTTGTTTTAAACTGTAAAATTTCTTTCCATAGCTATTCAAATTATTACTTATGTATTTAAACAATATTTTAAATAGGTGTTGCTGTGAGCTTCATTTGTAAAAGAGATATACACACTCCCAAGGCTCCAGATAAGGTTGAGGTCCTAACTTTAATTTCAATTATTCCTGTTTTAGGCACAACTTCTCTTTAAAATCAAAAGATCAATAATTTTAAATAATATCAACTTAATAACAACAACTTTAATAATTTCTGAGAGTACAAATTTTATAGTTGAATATAAAGCATTTAATTATTATAAATTATGCTGTACACCACTGGGGTGACTCCATGAAGTGATTATGAGGCAGTATTCTAGATGTATACTATATTATCATTCCTAGAATTAAAAACAAAAATAATCTGCAAAAGTTGTCATTACTTATAAATATTTTTTTCATAAATTGATATAACATTATACATTTTTTAAAGCACATCTTTTTGTTTGGATAACTAATACCACTATAATATTCTTTCCGGGTTCTTCAGGAAACCGCCAAGATGAATGATCATCCGATAGTAACAAGACACTGTTAACAACAAACTTAAATCCATAATTTGCACTATGAGATTTGTGAAATGATATTTTTTTTTGTAATGGAAAGAACAGAACTCAGTAAAACTAGCTTGTAATTTTAATTCAAAGTATTAATATTGCCTTTATAAGAGCCAGCTCCAGCACTGATCCGAGGAAGGAAATATGATAAGCAAAAGTATTTCTTTTGCAATTAATTTATAAATTTTTGAATGATTGATTACCAACATGGAAATGCTAAACATAAAACGATTTTAACATACAATAATCACTGTGGTCTAACCAGGTTGTACATATAGATAATACAAAAAACTTAATATTGAAACAGAATAACTGGAATATTCCAGCTCCGCGAAACTTCATATCAAATCAGATAATCTGTCTATTTCTACCCAATTTTATATCTGTATGAATGTTACAATTCTTGGAGAAACAATTGTTTTATCAGATTATTGGCTAAGAGAGCTATCAAGGATTAGAATTTATTTTGGTAGTGAATTACTTGAATTATCAAACATGTTTCATTTCATCTTAATATCGATCAATAAATTAGGTTACTTATATCAATGTAATTAATTATTCACTTCCCAAAGTATAAACAATAATTAAAACACAACATTTTTTGGAATGTCTTGCTCTATTTTAATAAAAGCAGTTTGGAGGGTATTCATTTTTTCAACTGGTATCCAGCTATCAGTTTTATCAATATTTTGAAAGGGATCTCCAGTCATGATATCCAACGTTTCGACAGTATTGGGTAATATAAGCCTGAAATCAAATGAGTCTTTAAAAACAATTATAAACAAATAATATTAAAATTAAAAGAACATGTAGATAAAGGTAATTTTTTTCTCTTAAATAAAATTGATTATCTATTTCTATCTATATGCATTACTCTACAACCCTACAGGGGTCCTGGCCTCCTAAAGGATCACTGTCCAGGTTTGTCGAGATCATCTATTTACAGAATAGAATTTTCCAAAGAAACAAATTGAATTTTAAAAATATATAGTTATTTGAAGATATTTTATTTAATTATAGGCATGAATAAACATTAAATTTAGTAAGAATAATATTAACTAACTACTTTCATTTAATGAACATCAATATGCTACAATGCATAAGAATAACCAATGGGATTTAGACAAAAAATTATATTAAAAAATATGACTTGATAAGGAAATGACACACGTTTTAGCTAAATGAAATGCAGCCTACTCAGACCTGTTGTGCAAAAAATTACTAAACTTTCATGAGAGATACTACGAATGTACCAAAATGTTTTCTCATCACATCAAAATATTTTTACCAGAGAGCAATTTTTTTGGTCAATGAGAATTCTGTACTCTAATTTAAATATATTACGTAAGGAAGAAAATAGTTGGGTGCAGTCAAATAAAAACACTAAATAAGTTGTTACTTATTTAATTATGTGCCGACCCTTCGACCCACATTGTGGGTCATCTTCATGGGTAAGAAAGAAAAACAGACAAAATAACAGAACTATAAAAATACATTGCGGTACTAAGTATATGATAAAATAGAAAAAATATATATGTAGAGAGGTAGAAATTGAGAACAAAAGTGAGGTATATATATGAATAAAAAAATTACAGAGAAAATGTACAGAAAGGTGGTGATGCAAAAAAAATTTTTTACAAAGATAAAAGAAGGAAGTAAACAGAAATTTTTTAAAAAAGAATAAGTATAAACATCAGAGGTGAGAAGTAAAATTATGGAAAAGGTAGTATAATATATATAAAAAATATAAAATGTAAGATAATAGACTCCTAGGGAGTTAACATAAGTAAAATGAAAGAAGGTATAACGAAAATGATATCAAAGAGTAAATTAAGGAAAAATAACAGTAGAAAGTCAAGATATAAATACAGAGTATAACAGGTGAAAAATAAACTGAACATGGAAAGTATAAAATATAAGTAAGGGGAGTTTTTAAAATGCATACATATAGAATGAAGTGGTATAAATATATGACGTAAATATACAAGGAACGTGTAGAAATATAAGTAACAATATGGTATGAGCATGGAAATAGAATAAAATATGATGAAATACTGATGTTAAATACTAATGAAATCTTAAATAATAATAACATATGATGGATGCCAAAAAGCTAATATGAGAAAAAAGGTGTGCAAAATGGAGAAGGAAAGGGGTGAGGAGAAGATATGAATATTAAAAATGTAAACACCTATAGGAAGCTGGAGCTAGCTAGAAGCGGTCTAACTGACAAAGAAATACGTTATGAAGGTGTTGCCAGCGATATCTGATGGCCAAAAATATGACTAATTTTTATTTTTTATATATATTTTTTTAATTGTATTTTAATAGTAATTTTTTAGAAATATTGACTATTTTATTATATTTAAATGTGTATCATGACTATTAGAGGGCCACGAAAATTAATGGGAAAAGGTAGGGCGATAAAACAGTAGAATTGTATGTCAAGAGGTCAAAAAAGTATTATAGGAAAGAGAATATAGTAGTAACAGAATGAAAATGGGAAGGAATAACAAGGTAAACTAATTTAAGGTTTTTTTAGTAAGTTGAAAATTTGTGAGTAGAAAGAGGATAAGTTATTTGAATCGATCTAGAGGTTAACAGTGGAGGAATCTAAATTTATGTGGATAGTTCCAGAGAGTATGCGTTTATCATGGTTGGGAACAGAAGCTAGGATGGATGTATTTTCAAAGTCAAAATTGTGGTTAAGGGATAAGGCGTGTTCGGAGAGTTTTGACGCGGTAAGGTTATGGGAGGAAATGGAGTATTTGTGTTGGTAAATACGGTCTTTAAGGAAGTTCTTAGTTTCGCCGATGTAGGAAGAGTTGCAATTAGGAGTAGAGCAGGGGATACAGTAGACGACTTGGGAGCGTTGTTTAAGGGGAATGGGATCTTTTACTCTGGTATAAATATTGGAGAGTTTGTTATGGGATTTAAAGGCGATGCGTAAATTGGGGATAGATGAACGTAAGGATTTTTTAATGTTATGTGAGAGGGTGGGTATATATGGCATGGATCTGTATATAGAGATAGATGGCGGATTGTTTTTTAAGAGGATTTCTTTGATTCGGTGGGTGTTAGTTTTATGGAAGCAGGGGTCAGCGAGGGATAAACCACGGTGGATGATATTTTTGGCGACGTTAATTTTTTGGTGGTGCGGATGTAGGGAGTAATAATTAGGGAGTCTGCCAGAATAAGTGGGTTTTGTATACCAATCTGTGGATAAGGTGTGGTTTGGATTTTTAATGATACGGAGGTCAAGAAAGGGTAGTGATTTATTCGATTCTAGTTCAAAAGTGAAATGGAGGCGGGGATGGTATGAGTTGAAGGATTATAATAGTGCTGGAATAATGTTTGGATTTAGGATAAGGAGGAGGTCGTCCATATATTTTTTAATAAGAATGACCTCGTCAAGGAACTGGGGTAGAATTTTCTTCCTTACGTCTATCTTCCAGTCAACCATCCCCTCGCTTCTCTTAAATATATTACAATAATTTGAATATAAACAATCTATACATTAAGAGTTTCTAAAAATATCACAAATTTCTTTATAAAATTAGTCCCTTAGTTTAGTTATTTAGAGCTAAAATAACTTGAAAAGAAGTTACCTTAATGCATGAAGGTATGTCCTATCAGGATTCACATCTCTGCCATAGCTATAAGTATAGTCACCAACAATCGTGTGACCAAGATAGTGACAATGAACTCTCAGTTGATGTCTTCGTCCAGTAACTGGCCGCAAAAGAACTTTTGAAGCAGGATAGGCTGCAAATAAACCCCTTTCTAAAACCATCAGACGAGTGAAAGCTGTCCGCGGTGCCAAACATTCAGCATCATCTTCCACACACATTTTGTGGTTTCCATCCTTTTCACTGGAACATTCTCCTAGCACACCAAACCTATTGTTAAACTGATATTCAATTTTTGTTCATGATCATTGGTTAATATTTTACCTATTCCTGCTTTAATATCAACAACCTCTCCAGAAACATGACCACGAACCAAAGCCATATAATACTTCTTTGCTAATCTTTTTTCAAAGCATTGTGCAGCAGCAGATGCAGCTTTTTTATTCAATGCCAGGCACAATACTCCACTTGTCACAAAGTCAAGGCGATGGACAAAGTGAAAATAGTGTCGAAGCTTAGGGTTAACTAATGAAGGATAAAGTTTACTTAAAATAGAATGTAGTGAGTCCTGGAAATAATAATAATATAATAAAAACCTATCACTGTGATAAATAATAAATAATATTAAACAATATTTAGATATTCTAAAGCAGATATGATGTGAAACATCAATAAAATATCTTGCAATAAATATTTCAGAATTTATTCTTTAAGCATGCATTAAATAGTTGCCATATCCACTTTAACATGGGAGCTAAAGAAGGAAATCATGTAAATCTACAGAATCAAAAATATTTTGCTTAATTTGAACAAATAACACAATAAAGAAACTCGTGGACTAACAAAATATAAAGGTTTTTGTTAAAGTAAACATATATACATAAAATAACAAAACAATTACAATATGAAGAAAATAATGAATAAATAATATTTGTAGTAAGCAAGCAATAAACTTATTGGAAATTGAAAAGAATGTCAAAATGAGCTGATAAAATCAGTAATTAAGCTAAGGTAATATTATTAATCTAAAAACAGTGCCAAGTACGTAGCAACATTAGAGGGGAGAATACAAAAAGGGTAGATATATTAAATACAACCAATCTAAATAAAAGTTAATTTTTGCACTTAAATAGTCATTTCAGAAGAGAACAGGGGAAAAACTTAGTTCAAAAATAACAAAACTAGACAGGCATAGGCAAATATAATTGAAAAAGTTCTTATTCAAGAAAAAAGAACAATAATTGCAATAAAACAACATATATCCATTATCTTGGCAGTAGAGCCTTACCCATGTAACACAAATCTTATCTACATTCCAATAACCTGATAACTCAGACGGTTCAAACTTACAGCAACATGAGGATCATTGCTATTTATAACTATGTCATGTCCTTTATTAATAACTAAGAAATGGTCACTTAGATGAAGTACGTCGATTTTCCGTGGTGGATCACAAAACTTGGAAATTACAAATGACCAAAATCTTTCTAATCCACGTAAGTATCTCAGTATAAAATTAAATAAGCCCATTATGCTTAGCCATGAGAATCGTAACAAGAATCCTACAAAATAGGACTATATAAACAAATCCCATGTTCGAAACCTGTTGACATGTGATTAACTGATCAAATCGAAAACAGTTCAATAACGACTTGTTCACAGGCTTTGGTATCCTTCCAGTTAATTCTACTGTGAAATGCAAATTAAAATAATTGAATTGAAATTATTCAAGATATTTAGGAAACCTGTAATAATAAATCATCGACAACACCAAATAAATGCAGCAAGAATGATAAATTTTCTGAAATTTGTGGAAAAAATGAAATAGTGGTTACCAATCCACACAATGTCTTAAAATGTCATTGCAATCCGATGTTATTTTAATTATAATTACGTTTTAAAAAGGATGTAAACTGGACTGAAATTTATCTAATATTTCATAACACTAAAACATAACAATAAAAAAACCTTTATCCAGTCAAGTATGCTTTTAATAAAACATTTCGACATTAAATTTCATTTTCAATCATGGATATAAAATTCTTGTATCCTTTCATCTTAGTTAATAACTTGAAAAAGTTACAAGTCATAAAATCTGAAAATTATTATCAAATGCAACAATAATAATATAATTAATACAAATTTATAAAATATGTCCAAAAATAGAAATAAGAACAGATACCTTTTTTTTATTATTGTCATTATTAATATTTAAAAATGCTTTACTTAGAGGTCAATTGTCCTCCATGGTAATTTTTTGTTAAATGGTTTAAACTTTGGTCTGTGTAATATTACATTTGATTTCCATTTTAATGCTAATTTTTGTTTTAAAAACATACTATAATCAAATTAAAAAACAATACATAAAATTTATGAAATTAATAAAATTATTTAATTTGTAATAAATCTTTATCAGTTTTATAAATTCTTAATTATTATTACGTTAATCATACTTCCGGCTATCCATTGGAAAAAATTAATCAGTCATTTTATATTTTAGTTATAGTCATAAATCGAAATTTTAGTATTAGTTGATGACTGTCGCTAGATTTTGGTGCGGCATTGCTAATGGCATGAATTTGGGCAAACGACTTTATTTTGATAAATAGATTTTATAAGTCTCTAATGAGTACCGATCAGGAATATTTTAGGGAATGACACGTTGCCAATTTAACTTAAAAAAAACTGAAAAAATTTACTGATGTGGGAAAGACAAAAAATATTTAATTTTATCTTGACCCCAGGCTCCATATTTTCCCATTAGACCATAATGTAACGAGAGTAAATTTTTATTAATAAAGTTCAACGTTTTTTTTCGTCCTAAACCTCTCAATAACTTGAGTATTCTACGTTATCTCAGGGGCGACCTGTGGTCTAGTGGTTAGCTTAACAACCTACTAAGCCCAAGATCGTGGGTTCGGAGCCCGGCAGGCGACCCTAGGATTTTTTAAAGGGATTAAAAAGTTCTTGGTTATGCCGTTCTTCGGAAGAGACGTTAAAGAGAGGTCCCGAGCCGGTAAGATGTCGGGTTCTCCTTAAAAATCCCTATCCTAATTACACCTGGATAGGCAAAATTTAAAGCTCCCATTGTTGCGTCGTCCGATTAGCCATAGTAGCATAAAAGTGACGTAAAATAAACAAACGATATATGAAAATATAAGTTTTAAATATCAAAAAGCTCTTATGTGGCCGAACTTTGCAAGATTTTATTACCTCTTTGCCATATTAAAGAAAACCTTCCACATTAGGAAAGTTGTTTGTAAATACCCTTCACTGTCTCTAGGTCTTATGTCAATTTTTAAAATAAACTTTCTTATGTATTTCTGCCTTGATAGTTGTAGCTCCTGCTTGATTTAAATATTAAACGGTCAATTTTTCAATATTACATAATTGCTAAATAATGTTTGCATAATTATCATTGCTGGAAATATTTAGTTTGCTTATGTGCATTTTTTGACATTCATATATTTATAATCTGAATTAAATCTGTGAATTATATTTCACAGTATCTAGGGGATATCGAGTAAGCTTTTGACATGGAGGTATTTATATTTTTTTGCTATTTAGTTTGGCTTCTAAAAATCTGTTTATTTTTCCTTGCTTATCTATTTTTTTTTTTTTTAGGGTACTGAAACAGAATTCAAAGTAAGTTTACGGATATCTTCAATTGTCAATTTCAATAAATAATGTTTTTCTGCTAAAAAAAACTTAACGTTCAGAGTCTAATCAATGCAAATTTATTATTTTGAAACCCAACATTTCGGCCCAAGCTTATTAGCCAATAATATGATTGTTTAGTTAAAATAACAGGTCTCTCGGAGCAAGCAGCTCTGCTGGCTAATAGGCTGAAACATCGCCTTTCAGAATAATTATTGACTGCACCCAGACTACTTTTTTTCCACATATAGATCATGGTCAACCATCTATATTAGGAAAAAGCATGTTGAAATTGCAGTTAATGTTGTAACTATGCCTATTATTCAGGCAATGATACAGATAAATAACAAAAAAATTCTATCAGATAGCAAATTCTAAATGTTGGTATCTGATGGAATACCATAAAAGGAAAGCTGAACATATATGAATCAATTCCACACTTATCTACATTAATAATTTTTGTTATTAATCTTTTTATCAAATTCAGTTTTGTATTTAAAAAAATGATTTTAGCTATGAAATGTTTCATAATTTGTGAATGAAGTTCATTTATGTATATTTATTTTAATTTTTGCTTATGTTGTTTATTATAATTTGGTAATGAATTCATTGATATCTATAGATATGGTACTTTCTGTAATTGCTTTTTATTGATTAGAGGAGTTTATGTTTTTTTAAAACAGTGAAATATTGAATTTACTAAAATATTTCATCCTAACAATATTCAAAATAAATAAATTTATAATAGATAAAACAACTAATTGCACCATATACAAAAGCACACTTGTAAATAATTAAGACACCATGGAAGAAAATATATACATCATAAATTAAGAAGAAGTGCATAAGACTACCTAAAAAGAATACCTATACATAGTTAAAATAAAGAGACTTAGATAAAATAGAAGAATCTAGTGTAACATTCCGTCAGTCTAAAATAATAGAAAATATACAGTATTGGCATGAATACAAAAAAAAAAAAAGTTAAACATGAAACAATAAAATAAAAGACCGAAATTTCCTTGTTTTATTAGGTTCAATTTTTTATAGAATAGTCTTCAGTGAGATGGATGGTTTCCGAAAAGTAAGAAAAAAAACACTTCCAAACTGCTCCCCCAACCTCAACCAGGACTTTTAGTATGTTATATAAAACCCCAATTTCTACATACATTTATGATTTTTTTCTAATCGCTGATTTTAGGTATTTTACTAATCTGACTAACTTAGTCAAGGATCTTTGATGGTTTTAATTTTAATGAAAATACAATGATTGATCCTTTATGTATTTAAAAATTATTTATTTTTATTATGTACATTCGTTGACTAAAAATGTTTTTTGTTATAGGAACCTGATCAGTTGCTGAAGGTTAGTTAAATATTTTTATGTAATCATATATTATCAGTATCATTTAGTATATCCTCACACCGCACCGCGGTAGAAGAGGGAAATATTATGATGATGATTGTTTAATATTTTAAAATTATTCAATATCAATGTTTTTCTAGAGTTTTATTCCCGATGAGGAAATCGAAAATGTTAGAGTGGTGGTGCGTGTGCGGCCTATGAATAAAAAAGAAATTGAATCTGGTTACAAATCAGTTGTTACCGTGAATAGGATAAATGGCTGTATTAGTGTCAAAAACCCTAATGGAGGGCGGGAGGATTTGCCCAAGATATTTTCTTATGATATTGTCTTTGACATTGATTCAAAACAGGTTATAATTTTTTTTAATCTTTGTATTTTAGATATATTTAAAAAAGCTGTTAATTTGTTATCTTTTCCATTTATATAAAGAAAATTAAAAGAATTCAGAAAATTTTATTTACACTTTTTGTGTCGTAAAATCATTAAAAATAAACTTAATATTCTTATCTTTGTTTCAACTTTGATTATAGATGGATGTTTATAACGAAACTATAAACTTAACATTCTTATCTTTGTTTCAACTTTGATTATAGATGGATGTTTATAACGAAACTGCTAGACCAATTGTTGAAAAAGTTCTTCAAGGCTATAATGGAACAATATTTGCCTATGGACAGACAGGAACAGGGAAGACATTTACGATGGAAGGAGTCAACACTGAACCAGAACTGCGTGGTGTTATACCAAATTCATTTGCTCATCTTTTTGGTCAAATCGCTAAGTCCAGTGAAGAAACAAAGTAAAATGTTTATCTCAATAATTCTACTTTTTTTTTATCAGCATCAAATTCCATTTTAAATTATAGTTTAACTTTTGAAAAGAAGGAGCAAAGGTAGAGCACTGAGTTGCAATTTCAAAGGTCCTGGATTCAAATCCTGTTCATTGGCAGACTTTTATTTAATCTGTTAGCGGCTGGAGATGGATCATATGGAATCTAGGACCCCCCTGGGGCTCACTCAGACTCTACAACCCAAAATATGAGAAAAATTCTGGCTGTTGAGCATGACTTAAGACAAATCGCCTCTCTGCACTGCACAACCGTTGTCCTATAAACCGTACCAGTCTCTACCATGTACTGACCCAAGACCCTCCATGGGTTGTAGTGGTACAGGGCTGACTAAATAGCCTTTCTTTTGAAAACGGGCATTACATATGAAATGACATGATAATATAACTGTTAAGAAAATACTGTGTTATTTAATGCGAATTTTGAAAAAAAAAAAAAATTTATATTGCAATTAATTGCATACTCTGCAATAATACTCTTCATTGGGTAGATATGGTGCAGGGTTGTACTGGTACATCATTTTTAGTGAAGTAAAGTATAAAATTTATGTTTTAGTATATTTATGTTTTGTTTAGAGAGTAGCTTTGTATACTTCGAATCTAAATACTATACAGTCCCTTGTATGGCCTAATTATAGTCCGAAAATAACTATTATCATTCCCAAGTTTGGCAAGATTTTGAAAGTACCATCAATAGTATTATTAATTTGTTTATAATCTGTTTAGTGCAACTAAACTAACTTTGACTAAGTTTGTGATAAATTTTATTACACAAAAAAATTAAAGACTTCATAATAATAGTGAATTATAAATTATTCTTTAAAAAATTCATTCTTACCTTATCAATAAATATCCATTTCTGTATCATAACCAATATCCATAAAATTATTTAATTTACATGTTTGGAAATAAACTACTGTTATTGCATATTTGTGTTCAGATTTAGGTGTCAACAAAATAGTACAAAGTTAAAGGCCTTTTTTTTTCTTATCATATTAATAAAAGTTCTGATTTTCAAAAAAATAAGTTTTTATATATAAAGGTATTTCAATATTTTATGATTATACTTGAAAAAAATTGTTTTTCAATTTACAAACAGTTAACAGTTGTATTAAATAAAATAATTTACTTCAAAAATGTTTATTAACAGTTGATTAAAACTATGAGAATGTGTATTTTAATTAAAAATTGTGTAGAATTGTTTATTTTGAGGTATCAAATTAAGTTATATCTCTTATATTTTGTAACTTATCAGTGTATCTCAAGATGAAGCTGTATATTAGTCATTTAGGACATGATTTAATATTGGTTAGTGCTGTTTTGACATGAATAAATGGTATTTAATAGCCCAAGATGGTAGGCTGCTTCTATATCACGGAAAGTTGGGATGAATCTGGGGTTTTCTCATATTCGAACGTATGTTGACATCAAACAGTCGTTAGAAGACATGTTCTATTCAAATGGTGTAAACAATGCTCAAAAAAGGTTATATTAAACTGACATTGTTTGAGATTTTTATAGTATAGATTTTTTTATGGTTTTTATTTTTTTAGATTTCTGGTTAGAGTTTCTTATTATGAAATATATAACGAAGAAGTCAGAGATTTATTAAATTCTTCGTCATCTATAAAACTAGAGGTGAAAGAAAGGCCAGATGTTGGTGTGTTTATAAAGAATCTTACCACTTACGTAGTCAATAATGCTGATGACATGGACAGGATAATGACCATTGGAAACAAAAACAGTTAAGTTTTGGTAGTTTGTAGTCTAAAAAATTACTATTTCCTATTCAAACAAACATATATATATCTTTGTATCTCTATACGAGGTGTTATTGCACTATTAATTTTTTTTAATTTAATATTTCAGGAGTTGTGGGTGCGACAGCTATGAATATTGAAAGTTCTCGCTCTCATGCCATTTTTACTATCACTGTTGAAACAAGTGTGACTGGTGATGATAACCAACAAAGGGTAAAAATGGGACGGTTACATCTTGTTGACTTAGCAGTGAGTATTTAAAAATAATATATTTTTTTAACTATCAGCAAAATTTCAGATAATGTTTCTTTGGTCATCTGAGCTGTTTCAACACTTTAATAAAATTTATAAATAGTTTATTATATAGAGGAAACTGTTATTGCTTTGACAGTTGAATTGATTTGATTTGAAATTGATCTTTCAAAAAAAAAAAAAAAAACTATTGTAAATTTCAAAGGGAAGAAAATTACATCAATATGATTGGTCACTGTTGTAGTATTTTTGTATGAAAGGCAAAAATTTTTCAGTGTCCTTCTTCTCTTTCGTTTGCATGTTACATAAGAGATTTATGGTATATTTATGAGCTGAAAAAATAAAAATATGGATAAGATTGGAAAATTTCTTGTAGGATGTTAAAGACTTTGCAATAAAATCAGCCCTAAATGAAAAAATAGTTGTATATTATATGATTAGGATTGTTGATTATAAATTATCAATAATTAAAAAAAAAAAAATAAGATAGTAAAACTCAGGTCATATATACAAACAATCTAGTTATTTTTCCACATCTCTACTTCTGACCAAAATAAATTTTTGGTTGAGTTTTGATAGATGTATTTTTTATCCAAAGGTGTATTTTAAGAAAAGTGAATGGAAAGCTTATTTTTAAAAAATCAGCACTGTAACTTAACTAACAAGAGTGTAAGTGGTGATGTTGATGTTAGGTAGAAAGATGCTCAAAGTAATTATCACTTACTATACATTTATAAATCAAGCCAAGGGAGAGGGACTGCTGGGTACAGTCCTTCTTCGTGCCTTTCGTGTCATTGTATCATATTTTTAGTGTCAGCCAATCTGCTGATGGTCATTGTTTTTTATTTGACAGATGTGAATTAAAATATAAAGAGAGAAAAAAAAAATTATACATTTATAAGAATTGGTGTTATTAGGTAGGTAAATAGGTATTAAATAGTTAATACCCAGCTTAGATCTAAATGCTTATGCCATATCACTTGATAGTATTTTATTTTAATTAATTGGAATTTATTTTGCTTTGTGTCAAAACATTAAGAATATCTTTTAGTTTTAAAAATTAGTTTCCTTGCATGACTTAACTGTTTTTTTTTTATGTAGCAAATCGGTGGCCCTGAAATGGCATTTCATAAACTTTATACTCATTTATTTGAAAAGCTTTTATGTTTTCGACGTTTCTTCAGATCGCAAGTGGTAAAAATAACTTACTGATTCCCTAGTCTAAGGAATTTAGACTAAGTCTACTTGAAGGTTTGCCAGAATTACTCCTTTCGAACAAATTTCTTCAAGTCAATTCAAATTGTATCTAGATTAATTAAGATCACATTTAGTCTTAATTTCTTATTTAACTTTCTTTCTTCTTAACTTTCATTTTCAATTTAATTATTTTGTTTAAAATTTGTTCGACTTTGGTTTATTGAAGAACTAAAATTAAAAATAATATAATTCATTCTTTTTGTGTTTATGTTCTATTATATACTGTGATAAAGATCATCATTTTTCTTCTTATATTCTTCTTCCAGGATGGACTGTGTCATGCCTGTGATATTAATCAAGCTTTTGCTCATCGTGCTGTGAGCTTCTTCAGGGTTAGTCAGTTAATGAAGAGTAGGTGGTTGGCGTCGGTGTATTTATACCTGGGGGGCATGGTCTCGATCGAAGTCGGCCTTCCCATTGGCTGGCCTGTACTGGTCATGTTGCGTTTGTGTCTTTAAAAGACCCACACATTACCTTACTACCTACACACAGAGGAAACCCACCCCACCGGACACACCCAAACACAACACGACCGGTACAGGCCAGCCAATGGGAAGGCTGACTTCGATCGAGACCAAGCCTCCCAGGTATAAATGCACCCACGCCAACCACCTGCTCTTCATTAACTGACTAGCCCTGAAGAAGCTCACAGCACCATGAGCGAAAGCTTGGTAAATAGCAACGACATGACAACGTCCATCCCGGAAGAAGAATATTCAACAACCGTGGAAGCCTACCTGAACATCATCATTTTTGTTTATATGAATCCTTATTGTATTAAAGATGATGGATAAGAATGCTGATTTTAAGGATATAAAACTTGTGATAAATTCTGGAAAATGGTTGTTTCATAATCATTTATTCTAGGTAACATCAGATAAATACCTAAAGCTGTATTGAAAATGTCCTTATTAACTTTTTTTGTTATTAAAAGTAATTATTTAACCACATCTGCCTTCCGTTATTTCTACAATCTTTCACTTATATAGATTTAATTAATTGTATATCAAGGTGCAACTAAACATCAATGAGAAATCATATTAAAGATTTTTCTCTGCACTTTTGAATTCTTTGTCATTTTACCTCTTAATGAGGGCAACCTGTGGTCTAGTTAGCAAAACAACCTACTAAGCCCAAAATCGCAGGTTCCTAGCCCAGCCATTCAGGTGGCCCTAGGATTTTTTTAAAGGGAGTGAAAAATCCTTGGTTTTGCCAACTTTCGGAAGGGACATTAAACAAGGCCTCTGAGGATGTATAATGTCCGGTAAATCGTTAAAAATCCCTATCCTAATTAAACCTGGATAGGCAAAATTTAGAGCTCCCACCGTGGCATCGTCCGATTAGCCATAGCGGCATAAAGTGACGTTAAATGAACATACAACTGTCTCAATATTTGTAATATCCATTTGTAGGGTAATTTGTGTTCAATATATTTTATTTAAGAGGTATTCAAAAGTTTGTGTATGTATGTGTGTGTGTGTGTGTGTATACACACACATACTTTAAATGTGCTTTTTAACTGTTTAAAATTGTGGGCTGTAGGTTTAATTAAGGACAGGTATGATATATTTTGAAATCTGTTCTTTTTAAACCAAATATTTTATTTTCTTGTTTAGGGCTCTGAACGTCAGTCAAAAACTGCTGCTGTTGGTAACCGTTTAAAAGAAGCTACAAAGATAAACTTGTCCCTTTCCACTTTGGGCAATGTTATCTCAGCTCTTGTTGACGGCAAGTGTACTCACATTCCTTACAGAAATTCTAAGTTAACTCGCATCCTTCAAGACTCCCTAGGAGGAAATTCCAAAACAGTTATGGTAATGTATATTTATAAGTTGCTGAATAATTTGCTTTTAAGTTACAAATAATTAAAAGAGTGTTTAATGCTAAATAAACCTTTTTTTTATTAAGGTATGTAATCTTTTCCAACAATGATCTTCTTCAAGTAATCCTTTGTTCCTAGAATTTGTAAACCTTATCCATTCCAAACTATCTAGTATGCTCTGGGCAATATCAGGCTTCCTTATGATTCAAAATTATATAACTAATATTCCAAGCAGATAAAAAAGACTTTGGCTGCCTTTAGATCCCAATTCTTTTATTCCTATTTTTCACTCTCTGAATTTTATGTGGAAGTGACTAAAAAAATCCTAAAATATCAGTCTATCTCCCATCCCTTCTGATGTGTTGACGAGATCTGTCTGATAAGAATAGACAAAATAATTTCCTATAATAATAATAATAACAATGAAATCTTAATTTATTCTGGGACAAGTCCCTTTAGAATAATAATACAGGTATTGATATATAAGCTATACATCTTTTCAACATATTTACTCTTCCTATCCTGAACTAAACAATGATATATTTCTTGTCTACCTGTAGAATTTTATTCTTCCCACCAACCTATTTCCCATGATGTGGAAACCCTCCCCGATTATCCATTTCTTTAACTAAATTTGGTAACTTGGTAAATTCTTATTACTAAAGGAGCCCTAAGATTTCTTAAGACATTAATTTCTTTTGAAAAAACAAATTAGAAATGTTATAAATAAATGGATCTGGTGGCTGTATTCTAATGCTTGAAGCTCCTGAGAGATTTTAACGTATTTTATAGAAATGGTTGGCAATGAATCGCATTTAATTGGTTCTATCTATCTATATCCTATATGTGTCCATATCCTAGTTTACATAATCCTCGAATATTTTTAAATATTTTTATTTGAAAAGAAAAAATATGTCCAGGACCGGGACTCGAACCCGGGTCCTAGGGTCACCCAGGTCACTAGCCTGGAGCTCTGCCAATTGAGCTATCCTGGTTCGCCTCTCGGTCATAGACATATCCATTCATAGAGGTCATAGACATGGGATCAGTGAAAAGAAAGGATATGTCTATGACCGAGAGGCGAACCAGGATAGCTCAATTGACAGAACTCCAGGCTAGTGACCTGGGTTCGAGTCCCGGTCCTGGACATATCTTTCCTTTTCAAATAAAAATATTTAAAAATTAATACAATCAATAACAAATAAAATAAAATAAATTTGAATATTTTTAATTTTACTTATACAATTCAGAAATATTTTTTTAATCAAAATTTAATATTACTTGAATCTTGTTATTTTTATTTTATTGTTTACTTTTTTATTGAGCCACTATGGACTATGAATCAACAATAAGTATTATTTACGGTGTCAGAATCTTTTTGTTATACCAGCTTTGATGCCCTGCCAGTATTTCTCGAGTCCCTCAATCAGTGCCTTCTTCCATTCTTCTGTCTGAGTTCCCCTTTGCATTTTGAGTTCCTTTCCCAACTTAAAACCCTTGTAGTTTTTCACCATTCATTGAAATTCATCCCTATTCATGACTTTGTCCTCTGGAACATCAATTTCTTTAAGAATGTTATCTCAAAGAGGATTGTTTTAGTTAATAATATGAATTTGTATATTCTCTAGCATTCGACAATTTTTATTCCTACCACAGTTATTTTTTTTATCTGTATATGTTATATCAATGTGAAGTCAATTAAACAACTTCTAGTGAAATATGTATAGTTGCAGTTATTATGTCTCTAGTTTCTAGTATTCTGGTTTATTGTTTAGTGTGCTACGGTTGGACCTGCATCTTATAATTATGAAGAGACCATTAGTACTTTGAGGTATGCCAGCAGAGCGAAAAGTATTTGCAATAGAGCTAGGATCAATGAGAATCCAAAGGATGCACTTCTTAGACACTTTCAGTTGCAGATTCAGGATCTTAAGAGACAACTTGCTGAACAGACTCTAAAAGGTAGTGTTACCAAAAGCCTAATGAATGTTTAGTAATAATAATAAAATAAATTATAATAATATTTAATAATTATTGTATAAATTATTATTATATCCTATTAATAATAATATGATGATAATAAAGTCTTTGTTTATTCTGGGACAAGTCCCTTTAGAATTGCAATACTAGTATTAATATATAAGCTATTAAGTCTTAGAGTATAATATAATTAAATTAATAAATGGGAAAGACATTTAAAAAAATAATGAAAAAAGAAATTGTATATTACCTCTAATAACAGTATAAAAAAAACAGATTAATTAATATTAGACATACTTGTTCCTAAATATATATACTGGTTCACAATGAAGAAAGTATTGCAACCACATTAATTTCCAGTTTCTATATTTCAATGGAAATATCCATTTAATTTCTTTCTTGAGACGCTAGTCTGATACTAGTTACATTTGTATGTATTTAACGAGTCATCAAATCTCACATCCCTTAGAACAGGGGTCGGCAACCTGCAGCTCGCGAGCCACAAGGGGCTCATTGGATGTGAGGCTGCCGCTCTTTAGTTCCATACGCAAATATTATTTATTTTATCAACAAAAAAAACATTTAAAAATCGTTCTGAATAAAAATCGCTCTTTAAAAACTTCGAAATTTTGTAAATTGTAATTTTTGACTCTTGCAACTCAAAAGGTTGCTGACCCTTGCCTTAGAACTTACTTACTTACTAACTGATGGGTGCTACGGTCCTACAAGGACCTGGGCCTCCTCAAGGACCTTAAGCCAGTCTTTCCTGTCCTTTGCTCGCTTTCTCTATCTCCTTACTCCGTGGAACTTGAGGTCCTCCTCAACACTATCCAACCATCTAATTCTAGGTCTTACTCTAAATCGTTTCCCTCCAATGCTTCCTTATAACAGGCGTTTTGGCATCCTTGTTTCTGGGATCTATTCCATGTGTCCCAGCCATCTGAGGTGGGATTTTCTCGTTAATGACACCAAGTCTGGTTTTCTATGTATAGTGTGCGGGCGGCGCTCACAATTCTTCCCTGATAACCACATGATATAACAGAAAATTTAAGGCAATAAATTAAATGTATCGTTGGTTTGTGAAATGATCACAAACATCCAAAATTCAGATGGGTTAAATTGTTTGTGCACAAAAAAATAATTTTAAAATGCCAATAATAATAAGTAAAACAGAAAATTTAAGGCAATAAATTAAATGTATCGTTGGTTTGTGAAATGATCACAAACATCCAAAATTCAGATGGGTTAAATTGTTTGTGCACAAAAAAATAATTTTAAAATGCCAGAACTTTACGATTTAGGAACATATCTTAACTTGGTCTTAACTCAATTTAATGTCAGTTATTATTAGAACCTTAAATAATGAGGTTAAAAAAAAAATTACATGAAGCAATTCACTTTTAGCCCTGCTAAAATATTTTTTTTGCTCAATAAGTAAATATATTCAATATTGTTACGGTCAGAGCGGGAAGTAGGACCGGCTTCTGATCTGCCTAGAGCGGATTAGGCAAACAATGGGATTAAGCGGAAGGGATTATAGAATGGCGTAGAGCCTTCTAGATCGGTCTAGGTGGTCCTCGTCCGTGTTCCGAGTAATGCCCCACCACGACCTACCTTGCCTATATAAAAAGGACAGCGTTTTCGGCCGCGGCAGTCAGTAGTAGTAATAAGTCAGTAAGACGAGTGAGTAATAAGTCAGTGAGTAATAAGCCAGTAGTGCGTGAGTTACAGTGAGTTAGTATCAGTCTGTAATAAGTGCTTAGTGAGCAACAGTGATAATTAGTGGCCGTGTAATAAGTGTAATAAACTGTGGGTCAGTTTGTCATATTTGGAGAGTCTTACGGTCGGTGGACTTTAGTTAGCGAACTGTAAGTGTTAATTTGTAATTGTAAACTATAGTGTAATATTATTGTATTTGTAATAATTTATATATAAATAGTTTAGTTATTTAGTATTACCAATTTCTTATATTGTTTGTATATTATTTTGGAAATTAGATAACATTTAGTAGAATATTGTTATTGTAAATTGATATTAGTTTAATAATTTAACTATTTTAAATAATCTCATTGTATTCTTTCTAATTTGTTAATAAATATTAGATTCTTGAATTAAGTAATAGTTTAGTCCATTTTACACCCAGTAGCCCGTAACAATATAATAATTTACTACTATAATTTTTCATTTCAGTTTCAGAACCAGAAGAAGAGACAACTGAAGATGAAGAGGAAATAAACAATAAAGACAAGGAAATTGAAAATAAAGAAATAGATAAAGTTATCGATATGGGCATTGAGAAAGGTGATGAAAGGAATATAGAGCCGGTTGATTGTGAAACTTACAAACTGAAAGAGATAAAGGACTTAGAATTAGAAAAAACTAAGTATGACTTATTAATTTATTGTAATTGAGTTCTTATAGGTTATGAGCTATTAAACTTATAAAAGGATAATTGGTTCAACTAAAAATGAACCAAAAAAAAAACTTTCATTGAAAAACTTTGTTAAAATTGTTATCTCTTACAAGGAAAATATTTAATCAATATACTAATTAAAGCTCTCTTGTTTATGCTATCTAATGCTTGTATTTAGCAATTAGAAAGTCGTTAAATCACTAATAAAAGATATCTCTATTGATTTATATTTTAGGCATGAAACACTTGCTTTGAAGGAAAAACTTGAAAATTTGGAAAAGAAAATCTTAGTTGGGGGTGAAAATTTACTTGAAAAAGCTGAAGTTCAGGAACATCTGTTAGAAGCTTCTGCAAAAGAATTAGAGGAAAGAGTCAAGCTTGAAACTGAACTACGGAACCAATTAGCTGAAAGAGAAGTATGGCTAATTAGTTTGTAGCTGTTGCATTGATTAACTTTTTTTTCTTTTTCTTTTCTGATAATTAACTTTGACACCTACTCCTTTTAGCTCATCTAATCGCTTTAATGATTTTTTTCCCTTTTAATGCCATCACACTTTCAAATATTTAAACAAATGTGAAGGTCACTTGGTTGAAATATATGGAACCAGATAAAATGTAATTTTTTAAACTTTAAAATCAACAACTGAAAGTTTCACCAATTTTTTTTTTAAATCAATGATATAATCACTCTCTTTATCAACAACCTATTGCCATATAGTTTGGAAAATTTCAATCTCAGGTCTTTTTTATTTCCTCCACAATTTTTCATATTTTCCCATTCATGCCTACTTTTCTTTACACATTTTAGGTTTCTTTTAATTAATTCTTCATCCAAAGCCGCCATTAATGACAATATTCAGCACACAATGCTTGAGAATTTAAATCACAATAATAAAATGAGGTTGATTACATTAGTTTTGCCTTATATGCTACCAAACACGAAACTTGTAGATGTTTTAAATATGACCACTCAATAAACTGATCTGCAGAATAGGGGCAATTTTTTTTTCAGAAGCCTATTATTTTTTTTTCAGGATTCCTGAATTGAGTTTTTGTTAATATATTATTATATCCTAGTTTCTTTAATGACTTCATAATTCCTTCAGGCTGAGAGGGTCGATATAGAAGAAAAATATTCATCTTTGCAAGAGGAGGCTGTTGGCCTAACAAAAAAAATAAAGAAAGTATCAGCATTATTAGTTGCGGCTAAAGATGAACTTAAAGATCTGAGGCAGGAGAATCAAAGAGAAATGGAAGGGCTTCTCGACAATGTCCGACAACTCACTAAAGAGTTAGCCCTTCAGGAAACAATTGAGAAACTCTTCATTCCTGACAGTTATCGGGTAACGTTTGTGCTATATATCTTTTTAAACAAAATATTTATTAAAATAAATAAGCATTTATACAATTTCTTTTATTATATATGCCATTACTTTTAATAACTAAATTATAAGGGAGATATATCTCCAAACTTGAACAGCATACTGGCTCAAAAAATTATTATTATTTCTGACTGATCTATTATGCTAAATAAATGTAGTGTGCCATATGGTATTCAATTATGGAGAAACTAGCAACCCGTCCGGCTTCGCTCATAGGATCGCATCAATTTGATGTGTCGAATATGTGGATTAGATTTAAATGTAACATTAAATTATTTTAATGTATTTTATTATGTAGATATAAACGTAAAAACCAACTAAAATATTTCTTTATATACAAATTTATTTTCATGCACGTTAATTTTTTGTGATAAATAATGCACATCAAATGCTTAAGGTAACTGAAGTATATAAGTTGATAAGGATTAATACTGTACTCTTCTAAATAGCTTTCCAAATACCGCATTGCACATTATCAATTTTTAGAAGATAAAATAGGTATATATAGTAAGCTATCCTTAAAAGATAGACATACGCTATCTTCTAAAAGAGGAATATTCCACCATGCATTGTTTGGTTATATGACAAAGGCATTAGGCAGCATCCATGAAACCTCCCTGGCGGCTATACTTCTTCCAACATTTCTGACAATTATCTTTATTTTCCAACCCATTTACACAAAACCTCGAACAAATTATATACCTTAACCTTCCTGGTGAATCACCATATCTATTGGTGAAAACCACATGAAAATTCGTGCAGTAGTTATTGAGTTTACTGTGAACAGACATACATAAGCAGCCGAGGAATTAGTTTTATAATATTTATAGATATATAAATATTATAAATACTTAATAACAAATAAAATAAAATAATTTATAGATATAGTTGTTTTGAGAGATGGAATGCACTTAGTTAATACTATATGTTGCAAATGATTTTTTTTTAATACTTTTTTTAGGAGCTGATTGAAAAGCATGCCCATTGGAATGAAGATATTGGCGAATGGGAGTTGAAATGTGTTGCATATACTGGTAACAATATGAAGAAATCTGACGTGGTGGATTCATTTGTTGCTAACACCGAAGTAAGTCATCACCCATTCAACTTAAAATGTCTGAAATGTTCATGAGTGATCTATTTGACTTGAAAAATATTTTTTTTAGGATTTAGACATTACAAAAACATTCTGTTATTATGTGGATTTGTTGTTTATAAAAAAATTAGCTAAGATGGAGTCAAAAAATGTTGCTGTTTTTCGAGAAATTGATAATATTTATATGAAATTTATTTCCCGTGATGACTATTTGACATATTGCTCATAAATAAAGAAAATAATCGAGAAGGATGAAGATAATCAATGAACCAATTCATTTGAGAGTTATTTTAATTAAACATTTATATATTTTTAATTGTATACAATTTTTTATAATTCTTAATGTTTATCATTATTGATTCTTATAATAATAATAATCAAGTATTATAAAGAACTAAAGGTAGTTAATTAATAATTAATATTTACTAATGCTTAATTTTAATTTGTCGAAGCTCTGATATTTTTTCACACAAAAAAAAAAAATGATGGATTGAATTGGTCAGGGGATGCAGTCAAAGATAGCACAAAATAAGCAGAACTTATTTTTTAATTGTGCCAAGGTTGCCAAAAAAAACAGTGTTTTAATTGTGACTTAAGTAGGTATTAAAGAAAAAAAACCTGTACCACTACAACCCTTGAAAGGGTCAGTACATAGTAGTTGGGATTCAGTACATGGTAGAGACTGCGCTCCTCATCTGGTGGCTCGCCGAGGGGCCGGACCCTTCTAATGGTAAAATGCGCAGGCCCGACCACTTCCTTCCACCCGTAGACAAATTCCTTGAAGAAGGGGTAATTCCCTTCCTCCATCAAACGGGGGAAGTCCTCCTCGGCGAGGGCGAAGATCCTGGTTTTCCACGACAACCTGGCACGGTGTCCTTCCATCGCGGTGCAGGAAACAATAACATGCTCCGCT
This sequence comes from Troilus luridus, assembly GCA_964056705.1. Lineage (NCBI taxonomy): Eukaryota > Metazoa > Arthropoda > Insecta > Hemiptera > Pentatomidae > Troilus > Troilus luridus. The sequence goes on along the minus strand of OZ057415.1, from coordinate 50,635,010 downwards.
GTCTCAGGGACTCCACAGGCAGGGCACCGGGGGTCGATTTCTTTCTTATGCTCGCTGAGCTTTCCCCGGAAACCGCCACGTCCAGTCAACATCTGCGAGACCCAGTAGTCCGGGAGGACCCATGTCGCAGTCATTCTCGACTGGACAGTGGGGAAGAACTTCCTCAGGGTGGAGCCCTTCTGGCTTCCCACCCACCGTCCGTTCGACTCCTCAATCGAGTCCTCCCTAACAATCCTCCTCCATCTGTTGAGGGTCTCGCCGATCCTTTCTCGGAGTCCCTCCGGGAGCACCGCTAGCCCCTGCCTCTTCACCTCGTAATTCATGGCGTCCTCCTTAAGCCCCCGGACCGTCCGGGGGCATCGCTCCTGCCAGCACCTGCACCGCCTCGTGCGACACCGTTCGGTATGCCTTCGTGACTCGCAGCAGAGCCAGTCTCTGGATGGTGGCCAATCTCCTCCTCTTTAGCTGCGTGAGGTTTCGGCTCCACATCGGCTGGGGATGCATACCTCAGGATACCCAGGACCAGGCCTTTATAAATGGTCATCGTTGCTAGGTACCTGAGGCCCCAAAATGCAACCCCTATTCCTCCGAGTCCATTGAGTGACAGGTTCACCCTATCCTTCAGGTACACCAGGTGAGGGGTGGCGTCGAAGTCCCTTCTGAACTTCACGCCCAGGTACTTGACCTCCTCACCCTTTCTCCCTGGATATCTAGTATGACAGGGTGAGCCCTGTCTGTGGAGCCTCTGATTAGTATGGCCTGGGTCTTGGCTGCGGCCATACTCAACTTTTTCCCCACGCACCACTCCGCCACGAGACCGGCGCACCTCTCCGCTTGTGTCTTCAGTCTGGCTCTGCTGCTTTTGGCCACGATGACCGCCAGGTCGTCGACGTAGGCCATGGCAAGGAACCCTTCCTGTTCTAATTCCCCTAGCAACGGATCAAAAACCAGCTTCCAAGGACCGACTCCTGTTGGCATCCTCTCTCTATCCGTCTCTCGACCTCGTAGTAGCTACCTCTAATCCTAACGCTCCTGTCACTGAGGTAGCTACTTATGAGGGAGTACAAGTTGCTGGGGGTGTTGAATTCCTGTAACCGTTGGAGTATGCAGGGCCACCATACACTGTCGAAGGCGCAGGATATGTCAAACAATATAAGCATAACATACTTCTCCGCCCTCCCTTCCACGTCCCTGCGCACCCTCAGCAGCGCATCTGTGGTTCCCTTGCCATGGGTCGAGCCGAATTGCCGTGGATGGCTTGCTTCAATGAGGACCGGCCTCAGGCTATTGACGATCAAGCTCTCCAGTACCTTGCTGAGGACCAGAAGGAGGCATATCGGTCTGTATGCTTTAGGATCCTCCTTATCCTTACCTCCTCCCTTGTAGAGCAGTCTCAAGTCCGCGATCCTCCACCTACTCGGGAAATACCCCTGGTCCAAACACTCATTGAAGATTCCCAGAAGGTCATCCTCAATGAGGGGGGCTTTCCCTCAGGATCGCGGCGTCAATCTCATCAAGTCCTGGGGCTCTGCCGATCCTCTGCCTTTCCATGGCAAGGCGAAGGTCCCATAAGTCCCATGGCGGACAGTAATCGGTACCCGGAGGGCACACTGTGGTGCGTCTCACCATCCTATCTTCTTCTGTTTCCGGGAAGGATCATCCCTGGGGTTTGTATAGTCTACATACATGCTCACCGTCTCCTCCAGGGTGACTGCCTGGGCATCTCCCATTCTGAGAGCCGCCATTATTGTTAGCGGCTTCACTTTGCCTAGTGCCACCCTGTACGGGATACCCCAGGGATTCTTCTCAGACGATAAACTCGTCCCAGGAATCCTTTCTCCGGTGACGCACTCCCTTTCGGTATGCCCTATACCTCCGTTTCGATTCGTCTCGGAGTGCAGTTCTCTTCTCCTCATCCCTGCACTCCTGGTACCTGCGCCGTGCCCTGTAATACTCCCTCTTGAGAAGCGTCAGGGCAGGCGTCCAGGTAGAGACTGTACTGTTACTTGGACAACAGTTGTGCAGGTAGGTGATTTGTCCTAGATCACACTCAACCGCCAGATTTCTCCCCTTATTTTGGGTTCCCACTTTAAAGAGGCTAGGTGAGTCCCAGGAGGGTCCTGGATCCCATAGGATCCATCTACCGCAGCTAACAGATTAAATAAAAGTCTTGCCAGGAGTGGGATTTGAATCCAGGACCTTTGGCATTGCAACTCAGTGTTCTATCACTGAGCCACTCGGCTCCCTAGGCATGAAAGAAGATAAACACACAATTAGGTTTTTACAATCTTATCTCATAAATTCAAGAATAGAAATTATTGGCATTATTCTTGAAGAGAAAACAATAGCTCTTCAAAAATAATGCCAACTTGTTAAAATATATAAAATATTCTTCTGAAATCAGAAAGGGTTCGATTGTGATATATTCAATAAATCAATTTAGGTAGAAAGTGAAGATAGCTATCATTAATTGCAACATAGCCACGGTTATGGTTTGAGGAAACCGTCTAATAATAGTTTATTCTTTACTTTGGTGACTTAGTTTAGTTTTTGAATACTTAGTATATAATTTTTTCTGTATTATTGATTTTGGATTTAAACACTTTATTACATACATTTACATATCACATACCATTTGTTTTTAATTATAAACATTTAATTATTTGTCAATAAAAATGAAACATCTTATCCAACAGTGACATTACAGCGTAAATAACTTAAGCGCAAAATATGATATATCAGCTTAGACCTATGCAATACAGGCTCAACAAACCTTACAAAACCTTGATTACTCACTGGATTATGTTGAGTAAACTCCTATCCTCTATAAGCACTCTAACAGGACATAAGGCTAACTTAAACAAGATTTTAATAATTAAAAAATACCTATACTAGAAAAAAATTAAGTTTAAAACATTGTCTTTTACAGATAAGTGTCCCTGATCTTTCTAAGGTGTACCTGTCTTACAGCAATGAGCGCATTGGAACTGCTAAACCTAGATTAAAATCTGGGAGGCCATACGTTTTCAATTGATTACTTTAAGAAATTGTAAAATATTTGTTTATTTTGCTTTTGCTGTATGCTAGATTTTTATATTTGGCCTCTGTGTTCCTAAGAAATGGAGTATTATTTGGTTTAGCAAACATAGCACAGTCTGATTTTATTAATGTTTTATTTTGTTATTTTTGATATTATTAAAGGTTCTCATATAACTGCTATTAAGCTGGCACCTGCTAAATCCTTTATAACTTGCCTCAGGATCATAATAGCAGATTATTAATTATCTAGACCCTATTTAGAATTCTGCTTTCATATTACGAATGCTGAATAAAATCTGGCCTAAAAATTTGTTTAGAGCTTTTGGATTCCTTTGAACTTTGTTGAACATTAATATTATATTAAATATTTCTTCAATGGAAAAAATATATAAGTTACTAAATAGGAAATTTTTCAATTGGCTTTAATTTTTTTCCTACTCACATATTTAAAATATGTGATATTTTAATCAATTATTTAGACTATATTAGTAATCAATATAGTAAATTAAAAAGTTTAAATAGACAAAAAACTCGAAATAATTGCTAAAACTTACTGCTGGTTATGAACTAGTATGATATCTCTGAGTCCTAACAGACAGGCACACATTTAAATTAATAGTATTAATCAATAGTGTTTTAAGATGGTTTGTGTTTGAAACAAATTGGTCCTTTATCCTTTGTTATTATAACTTAAGGTAAAACAAAATTATTAATATAATTTTATTTATATGAATAAATATTTTATAATTATAAAATAATAGATTATTATTTTATACTATGTAACCTAAATGTTGTTAAGTGTTTAAGTTTTGTGTTATAAAATAATTGTTCTGTATGTTCAACCCTGTTTCTATAGTTATTTACATTGTTGAATAGTTAGTTACCTACTGTAACTTAAAAATTACTTTGGCATTATGGTGATCAACATTGAGAAAGATTATGCTAATTTTTATTTTATTTTATTATATTATATACATACATATATATATAATTTGTATTAAATTTGTGAACTTAATTGGGCATTATATTATAGTTTATAAATATTAAAAGGTTATATGATTATTAATTTTTACCAAAGGTCTTTTAGAGATTAGAATAAACTGAATTCAAGTAATATTAGTAATTTATTTCCTATGGTGATTTTTTTTTTTAGTTCATACATTATCCACCTGAAATATATCTTTTTGATGATTAGAATTTTCATTAACTTTTTTTTTATATAAATATTTATTTATGAAAGAAAAATAAATTTATAATCCTTATACTATTACTGGTACAACAAGAGTTGATTATAATTATAATATTATTAATGGAATAATGGATCTTTTTTCACATGCCATTGGGTAGTTATGATTTATTTTTATATATTTTCACCCAATTTTTATTTTTTAAACAATTAGCTCAGTTACTTTAAATTTGTTTTTCATCTAGAATCAGTAGCTTATATGTCATTTGTTGTTATTTCCTTATTTATCACTCTAATTTAATGGAATCGTAAATAATCTAGAAAAATTCTATCATATTTTAGTGGTTTGATTATTCTTATAACCAAAAATAATTTATTAAATTATATGTAGCATTGTCATATTTATTCTTTCCTTCGTTATTAATGTTTCTTGTTACCATTATTATAATTTAGATTACTAGTAAGATTGTTTATTAGTTTGATATTGTTTTTTGCTATTCCATTTAACGCAATTCTTAATGTTGCTGTGATATTTATGATTTTATTCTAGTCTTATTGAAATGCTTATTTATTTGATTAATAATTTATGTATATTCACATTTATATTATAAATAATATATATTATATTTACTTTATCATAACTGGTATCTTCTACAGAAATTCTAAATTGTTAGGTTCTAATATTTTTTAATAAATTAAAAATTTCATCATTTTGAATGTATACAGTTGATTCGGTCATTTGAGAAATACCTCATATCCAAAAAAGTAAACTTTCGGGAAATCAAAAAAAACTCAGCTGGTCCATAATTTAACATCATTTTTTGAATTTTTTTATATGTTTCTGCAGGGGTTTGGTAAGGTAATTCTACCAAACTGAAATTTTATTATTTTTGTTTTGATATTTGAAAAAATTATAAACGTTGGAGATGTCTTGTTTCTCAAATGATTGACTAAACAATATGTTATCAGGTATGAAATAAAAGGTAAAACAATTCAACTTATTAATAAAAATTAGTATTTTATTTTTCAAATAATATATACACATTTTCCAAACATACGTATTGGATTTGTCTAGCCTTCACCAACAATTTAATATGTCTAACTCAATTTTGGCCAAAAATGGACATGTGTTTCTCAAATTCAGTTATATACTCAATAAAAAAATATGTATATGTATATATTTCTGCAAAACTACATTATGTTAACTAAAAACATTATTTCCATGATTATTGGTAATCCCACCAAAATTAGTACTAAATATTTAAATATATTTTGTGTATGTCACATAAGCTGTAATACTGATGTATAACAGCTAATAATTTGTTAATATTAATTGTATTGTTTCATTCTTGTTCAGGGATTTTTATTGAAAAGTTATGTTTTTCACTTAGATCTAACTACAGTATTTATTCTTTTTGTCATTGAGTTACTTTCTCTGTATAAATTATTTAAATCTGTATAAGTTATTATGAATGCTATATAAATATTTTATTACAGTTTGAGTGTACAGTATTATTTTTAAACAAAACTTTTGTACCCATTTAATATCGTCAATATATATTTAGTATTAAAATACATAATTTCAGATTTGATTGGAGTAGCGTAATTTTCCCCTCTTTGAAGTTTAATTTTTACCTTTAAGTAATAAAAATTGAATCATGCTACCAAGTTAATATTAACTTAATTTTGTTATGATTGTTGAAGAAACTCAATTCTTCTGTTCAAAATTCATCAATTGATTTCTTTAAAGGTATGGGTTTGAATTATTTTAAATATGATCCTTGTTTCCTTATTGAATGTATAGAGAACCGAAAATCAATGAAATTGTAAAAATATTTATTTAATATGCTTATTGTTTTTACATTCTTACTTATAATTTTAATGTATCTGTGTATCTACAATAGCCAATCTGTCACTGGAGCTAAAAAGTTGCCTCTGCTGAGAGAAAAAACAACAAAGTAATCTCATCTTAACTCCCTCCACAAAAATATTAGATACTTTGTGCCTAAATATTAAATATTGTACTGCTTCATCAAACTTTCAAGCTCTCCTGAGTAATAATAATATAATATGTATCATATATAATATATAGAACCATTTATAAAATCCATTAGACTACGAATTTTGCTTCAATTTAACAACATTATTAAACCCAATTTTTACTGACTATCCAATCTGTTCTACTTTTATTTAGGATGATTCATCATTATTTCTAATTGCTCACTAAGGGACATGTTTGATATACTGTTTATTTGCGGACATTGAATGTTTTTTGTCCTATCAGTACTTTTATTCTCTTTCTGATATTTGCTTCTTTCATTACTCTGATAGTTTATTTCTGTTTTTCTTAGAATCTTTTACTTCCATTATTAAATAATTTCTTTTCTTTAGACAGATGTGCTTAATTCCTTTAGATTTTCTTCAACTTGAACGAACCATTGACCTTTTGTTTTTTTACTTTGGAGAAAATAAATAATTTATTTAGTTTAATTAATTTATTTTCCTTTATTCTCACTAGATCTGAGAAGACATTTCGTCTTATTATTATTTTATAAGAAATTCTTTCTACTTTAGGATAAACTTTTTTCATTTGGAATTCATTTAACCTGATTTTTTAAATTTTATGTCTCAATTTCTTCTTTCTCTGTTTTTATTCAAAAGGTTACCAAGTTGTTCAAATTTGATTTTGTGTGAAGTCCTCATCATTTAAAAAAAAAATACAATTAAATAAATAATGTATATGTTGGCTTATACTCCACTTAATAGCAGAATTTCAGCAAGAACAGTACATTAATGCTAACAACAAACACATCAAGTTTTCTCAGTTTTACATAAATCTGTACTCTGTTCATTAATGTTGAATGACTCGATAAAAGAGCAGTAATATCAAGCAGGAAATGCCAGAAAAAAGGGAGGATTTGGCTAGAATTTAAACAAATAAATAAACTCTCCATTCAAGAATAATATATTTTATTTATAAAAATATAAACAATAATAATATTTGGCACTACAGTCCTTTTACAAAACCTTGGTTTTCCTTAAACACTTTTGCCAGTCGTTCCTATCTAGTGTTGCATGTTTCCAAAATGCAATAATATAATATATATTTAATAAAAACAAACAATTTGGTTTGTTAATGGCAGATGGTATTTTATAATACAATAAGGCCGGGGGCACATTGAGATGCAGTTCAACGCAGGGTAGTATAGGTTAGGCAGGGCAGATTAGACCAGTTAAAAAGCTGTGCTACTCATATGACCGCACATTGAAACCCAGTTTCTTATCATCTTTGTATATTATCGGCCGTTGAACGTACAAATGGACGAACTAAACAAACTTGACCTAAGTTCTGAGTCTGATTCAGACGAACAGATGGATGAACTTTTACTTTTGTATTCACTATGAAAACAAAATAAATGTACATGGAAAAGTGTGTAAATGAAGAAAAGAAAAAGTCACGGTGAATATTATGAATAATATGATGACAATATTATGTGATTTGCAAATAATATGGAAACAAAATGATATGAAATATAATAAATTATAACAAAAACTGCTTGACACATTCACAGTAATCTGTGTCACAAACACTGTGTGAAGCAGGTTCACACATGCACTGAACTATTCTGACCTGCCCTGCCTTTCAACTAATGTTCATTTGTTCAAACCTATGCATCACAAAACTTTTTGCTACGCTGCCCTGCCTAACCTACCCTACCCTACCCTGCGTTGGACTGCGTCTCAATGTGTGCCCGGCATAAACAATTTAGAAAACTAGTTTTAAATTCGTAAGGATCATTATAATAGAATTTTATAAAATCAAAATAAATTTAACACAAATAGTCAAACAGTAATATAAAAATAAAAAGTTATATATTTAATTTTAAAAAATAAATAACTTTTTTTAGTCTTTTGCTAGAAAAATATCAGAACTGCAATCACCACCAGGATATCTGAAATAAAATATTATTTGTTTATAATTAGTAGAAATAATACTATACAACATTATTATTAAATAGTAATAAAATATATATCAATAGAAATCAATCTTAAACTTTCCTATTCCTATGTGTGCCACTATTAAATCTTTAGAAGATTATGGATAACCAAAACTAATAATCATAAATAGTATAAGATATAGTACGTCGATTATAAAAATCTTACCTGCATTCGTGAGCAAGAGCTGGACCATCTGGTTCAGCATTAAAATTAATGAGGAAGTTTTCATTTAGTTTCATACCGCCATTTACTGGATCAACATCAAGCTGAAGTAAAGCTGACCCTTTCCTTTAAAAAATAATATATTATTTATTTATTTCTCTAAGATGGAATAGATAAACAAATTAATGCCATTGTTATACAGACATTTTTACGAAATGTCGGTAAATTTTCCTAAATAAAAAATGTAAAGTAAGTAGAATATGTTTTATTACTTTCCAAGATCAGGATAAAATTGTTTGTCCCAAGCAGAAAAAAGTGAATTGGTAACATAAAGACGACGGCCATCCAAACTAAGTTGTAACATCTGAGGTCCACCTTCAACTTTAACTCCTTGGATGATAAAAGGTTCCTATAAACCATATACCGATATTATTATTACATTTAATTAATTAAAACTAATAAAAGGTGAAACCAGAAGATACAAATAAAAAATTTAATGGTAATTGTTATGTGTCATTAAGTTTGGAGGAATTAATAATTTATTTATCTATGAATGATTAGGTTTTTAGTTAAAAAATATTTTTAATCTAAGATGCAAGAGTTTGTAATGTTCACAAAAAAAAAAAAAAAGGTTATAGCTGTAAAGTTAAAATTCTAACAAGATTAAAACTACAAGGTATGAAGCAGTGAAAGACCATTATTCAAATTTGGATTTATGTATTCCAAAAAGCAGAATACATGAATTACAAAAAAAAAACAAATAATAAATCCATGACAGATATTTAAAATAGTGATAAGAAATTACTTGATAGTGTATTGATTAGAGGACATAACTTTCAAACCAATGATTGCATTTGAAAGTAAGTGGCAAGATGGATTTTGAAAATATTTGAAGATTAGGTGAATGAGTTTATTACATTACAATATCTGAGGAATGATTTAAAAATAACTCACTTTTGCACTTTCTGTATCTACCAGTCCTTGGACTGCAAGAAGTCCACCAAGAAAGACACTTGATATTAACTTAGGTTTTTCTGGTACTGATATATCATATTGGCGTACGTCACCATGAAGCCAATTGGACACATATAGCCAGCGGTCATCCATTGAAATTAAGATGTCAGTAACAAGAGCTGGAAGGGACAATATGTTCTTTAGCTTTATCGAAACTGAATGTAAATAAAATTACAAATATATATAGAAGATAACTAATTAATTACTAATATATTAATAAGTGGTGAGAAAAAAAAGTAATTTTATGACTTCATAAAAATTATAATTTTTAATAAAGATGCCATAGGTCAACTGTTGTCTTTCTGTTACAGAAGAGTATGAAATAAAAAAACAAAACACTTTTTTATATATATTTGTTTCCGTAATGTGAGAAGTGTGATTCAATTTTCTTATTTCTGAGCGAATCATACTTTCAACATTCAGTTTCTTCTCTCTTGCACTATTAACAAACTATTATAATAACAAATACTTCATTTTTTTTTTAAATTCAATACTTAAAAGTAAATTAAAATATGACTTCTGGTTTAAGCAACATTTCTAGCACCAACATTGCCATTGGTTTTCAGCAGAGGTCACAAAGATTTAAGTTATACACTAACTTTTTAAAATTATAATTACCAGGAATTTCAGGAAGTGCCCATCCTTTAGCTTTTATTTTTGGCATTGTAATGACTTTTTCAGCTGCCCAAGTACCATCCGTTTTCCTGAAGAATCTGTAATAAAAATAATAACAGAAAATGATATTCCCACTTTTACAAATAATTCATAGTAAACCAAAAAATAGAATTGCATTAGTAGTACTAAATTTTATTCTTAAACTAAAAATATAAATGAGAATTATATAATATAAATAAAGTAAAAAAAAAATTACCGAAAAACTGTTGAACTGAAGGCACATCCTACAAATCCCTGTCGGGCTTTTGGATCATGGAGAAATCTTATCTGTAATAAAAAATGAATAAAATTAGAAAATAGAATAGAAAAGTAACTTTATTATTATAATATATAAATATATATTATAGGATCAATATTCCTTAGAGGTACAATATTCATATTCTATATGATATGTCAGGTAAATGTCCAAATGTACAAAAACTCCGTGGTTAGTCAGTTTACCCTACTTCCTTTAAAAAACTATTTTAACCGTTATTTTTCAAGTAAATAACACTGAACAAAAAAAATAAAAAAATCTTGGATAAAGACCTTTTACTTCTAAAATAGATAGAAAATAACCTATATTAAGATAATATAAACCACTAAATGACAGGATACTCGCTAAAATATTGTATTAATTTAACTATAAAAAATATAAATATTAAAAAAATAATAATTATTACTTCCAATGGTGTCACTCCTTCATCACCCAAATTGATTGTTTGAAGAAGTTTTTTTCCTTTCCACGAATAAACATTAAGTGATCTTCCAGTCAGCGCTAAAACAAGACAAAAAATAGTTTTGAACAAAATAATAAATTTTGTTTCAATTTGTCGTTAATTTGATTCTAATAATACTTCAATATCATATAAAATAATTAGATATAATTTTGAAGTATCATCCTTGCTATTAAATATCAAATTTATACTGAACATTTTACAAACTTAACGAATACTATCTAATCTAAAAAATGACAACAATGTTACTTATACATCATATTTAATTCTGACAATATTACTTAAAGATAATAGAAAAATAATTCTATTATACTTAATAACATTGTCTAAAGCCTTACATATCTTTTTTAAAATTGGTATTCCCTATGTTTTTGTGATATTTATGAGACAAATACATAAAAAAAATTGTGTTGTGGAGGCAGAGGTCCTTCAGGTCTCAAAAGATTAATGAAGGTCTGGATAGTCATCAAGTCAACAATAATAATAAAAAACTTAATTTCAGTTTAATTTTCTCAAAATATATAAATATGTTTGTAAATATCTGAAAAACTAAACAAAACAGACGCCTACCTTTATTCTGAATAACCTCAAGGTCACAACCTTTGAGCCAAGAAGATGGAGCTGTGAATTCTGTGGCTATTAGAACATCCCAATATGGCTGATACCAAAAATCATACCCGTAAGCTGCTCTGGTATCACCAACAGTCCAGAGACCTATAATAATGATTTAGAGTAAAGTATGAGTTACTGGATATAAAAGAATAAATAACATTTATGAACTTTAAATTGACTCCCCAGTCCTATTTTCTCACTTCATAAGAAAACATTTTATGATAATACAAACAGCTCTATTAGGACTCTGATTTTAGCAAATATACTTATTTTTCTAAATGGTACCAAAAGGTGTTTGTATAATTGTGAGGAAACACTATTATAGTTAAGGTCCAATGTGGTCTAATGGTTAGCATAACAACCTACTAAGCTCGAGATTGCGGGTTTACAGCCCGGTAGGTGGCCTTAGGATTTTTGTGATGTCAGGTGCTCGCAAAGATCCATATCTTAATAATACATGAATAGGCAAAATTTAGGACAGCCACAGCATCTTATTAGCTATAGCAGCATAGAATGGCAATAAATAAATACAAACAAAAGTTAACCTCGAAAAGTCACTATTTAAGTAAAATTAGTTCAGTTGCTTAAGTAATGCTTAAATTCATTTAGACATCCCTATCCTAATTATATCTGGATAGGCAAAATTTAGGAATCCCACTGTAGCATCGTCCAATTAGCCATAGCAGCATAAAGTGACGTGAAACAACTAATATGGTTAATTGTATAAATATTCTGTAACATATTTACCTTTAACTTTCCATGAATCTCCATCCAATAAGAGAAAATCTCCAACACTGTTACCTTTAGAGTCACCGAGGACTGATATCATCACAGTATTATCAGGGAGGCAGTGAGCAGTGTGCGGCGTTCCAACTCCAGTTGAAGCAAGCTCTTTTCCTTCAACAGTCTATTGCAAAAAATTAAACGATCAACCTCTAAAATGCATAAAATAAAAATATTTAAAACAATTTCTACCAATTTATTTTCAAAATTTAAATGTATGAAGTAAAACCAACATTTATGATTTAATTTATAAGTTAAGAGCATGACTAAAAAAAAAAAATGTTTATTCTCAAATAACTTTCTGTTTATTTTCCCCAGGGTTCTTCTGTTTATAGTTGTATAACATTTAAAGGAATGATTAATAGTTCAATAGAAGTATTCAAACTATATTTTTTCCGAATCCAAAAAAGAACAAATGTTACTCCTGTGTGTTTTTAATCATTTCTTTGTCAGACACCCCTTTTTATTTTAACAATAAACTATTGTTTAGTTAAAAAAACATCAAGCAGAAAATAGTTGTGCATTAGTAAGTAAATACTTCATATTTTATTTAATAAACTCTTTTAACATTGAAGCAGCCTTAGTAACAACCATGGTATCAGAGCTTTGGATTCCATCTCCAATACAAGTATTACAAAATAATTTAACACACTCAATTAGATACCATTTTTTTTTTTTTTTTGAAAATTTTAATGCCAACTTTTATAAAATTCGCCAGAAAAGTTGAATATATGGACGTTCAGAGAATCAAATCCAAATCTGATTACAGCTTTAAATAAAAAAACTTCATTATACTTTAATAGGATGTAATTAGTTGGGGGTGCAGTCAAGAAAACACGCAAAAATAGGTGAAACTATTGTATTTTATGTGCCGACGTTTCGACCTACTGTGTAGGCCATCTTCAGGGCCAATAGGAGTGGCTGCTCGGGCAGAAAGTAACTCTCTCAGGAGTTACTTTCTGCCCGAGCAGCCACTCCTATTGGCCCTGAAGATGGCCTACACAGTAGGTCGAAACGTCGGCACATAAAATACAATAGTTTCACCTATTTTTGCGTGTTTTCTTGACTGCACCCCCAACTAATTACATCCTATTATAGTACCTACAGTCAACTAATTTCTTCCTTTCATTATACTTTAATTGCATATTGGTCAATAGAACTTTCATATTGTGGAAATAACAGCCCTTCTGAATTATTCCACTATTTCATTTTAAATGATCATTCCAACATATAGGTACTAAATATTCATATATGTACAGGATTCTCATAAGAAACAGCGATTTAATTATTCTACCTCAAATTTTAAAAAAGATCATTTTCTAAATTGTCAGAGAATTCAAGCTCTCCAAATTTTTAAATGAAATAATTCTACATAAATCTCAAAACTCTATTAAATTAAACTTAATAAAGCAGTATCCTTCTCTTGAGTGAAATATATTAACAGATCTTTTTTATTTGGTACTGATCAGGTTTGGTGTTAGCACTTGAAAAAACTGCCATAAACAAATTTTGGACCAAATATAAAAATTTTGTATTTTTTCTTTTAAAATGATATGAAAATATTTCTTCTTACAAAAGGCTTCAGTTATTTCTTCTGGTTCAGACCGTGTAGCTAAATTTTCTGCCAACGTTTCACCAGACATGGTGCTGGCTTCCTCAAGGCTTTGTTGAGAACGTTGGCAGAAAATTTAGCTACACGGTCTAAACCAGAAGAAATAACTGAAGCCTTTTGTAAAAATAGTGGCTGTGGAAACTTAAAAAAGTATATTTTTTTTATTTTTTGTAGAAAAACATCAATATTATTTTTAAAACAGGAGGTATCAAATAAAGAGGTTTTAGAGTATATTATTATATCTTTTTCTTGGCTCCTAGGAAGAAACAACAGGATACAAGGCTAATATTTTTGGATGTAAAATCATAAAGAAAAAAAAAATGAAAAATCGTTAACTGAACACTCCCCTAATAATTAATGATTGTTCTTATGGATATAAAAAAAAAATAAACTTAATGACTTGATATAAAAAGAATGAAACATTTTCTTTGAAACTTTCAAACTGTTGAAAACCAGAATCTCATTTCTCCAGATGATCATGATAATGATGATGGAAGTATCACTGAATACAAGATCACACTATGATAATCAAGGAATCTAGGGTCAGGAAAATCAAATTATGTAGGATTTATAAATTAAACTGAGGAAAAGTAGAATTTCTCTTAAATATCAGATGCCCTTTGGGCCATCAACACAACAGGATAAGGTTCATAAAAAATATATATAAATTTAAAAAATACATTTTACAGATAATTTCTAACCTTGTGAAGTTTTGGTTTTGTTTCATCCGATGTATCAATGATGTATACTCTATTTGAGAGAAGACATGGTAGAATAAGCTTGTTTCGAGATTTAGACTTATCTCCATGGCAACTCGAGCAAGCATTCCACCCCATATGATGGATCTCATCACCAACATTAGGCAGTTTCAGACGATGTATAACCTAGAAATTGAAGATAGGAAACTGCGATATTAATACTGAACAGAAATAAACTTAACACCTAAAATTCATTAAAACAGAAATATATTTCACTTACTTTTGAATATGTTACACTATTCGGATCTACATCAACTGTTGAAAGATAATCTGGTTTGGATGAATCTAGCTGAATACAAGCAACATAAAGAAGCTTTTCTCTTCTAGCATTCTTAATAGCATCTAAGGGGCTTTGCCATCCAGGACCTGGTGATTCAAAAATAAATATAAATCACCAACAGAAACAAAAATACTATTAATATTTTATTACGATTGATAATATTTATATTATTTTTTAAACGATGCACATGAACTTGCACACAAAATACTCACATACTTTTACTTGGTCTTTATTTTCTAATATTGCATTTTCTTGCTTTTAATATAAGGAATGAAGAGAGGCTTGTTAGCTCAAATTAAACAATTCAATGGCTGTTATCTGGAAACATTGGTTCAAGTACAAATCAGCATATGATATGAAGAAAGTCAAGTTTAAATAATTATACCCCAGATAAACCAATTAATATTCTGGTTAGAAATGTATTAATTTTACTTGTGATCAGCTAAAGGTTTTACGGTATCTGTTCCACAGGTTGTTGCTATGAGTAAAGTTACAAGTTTTAACTGTTTATTTGTTTCATTTTTGATATTTCCCAAAAATAGAAGTTGGTTGGTCGTTCCAAATTTGAGGCGTAAAACCGATTGGTCATCAACGCCTTAGTAGTATAATAATTTTAGTAACAATTTTTATTTAAAAAAAAAACAGTATAATAATTTTTAGTAACATTTTTTTTTTTTTTAATTCATCAGATATACTTAATAAGTCCTACTTTTGATAGAAACGTGATGACCTTATTGATGTATTCTTCCTTATTTCCCAATATCATGGATATATTGGTAGGTAGTCCTATTTTATCCGTCGCTCTTTTGTAAAAGGCACAGCTTTCGAAGATATGGGCTATTGACAAGCTCTCACAGCACTTCTCGCATGTTGGTGGGTGTTCTTTAGTAATCAGGTGAGCTTGGGTAAGCCTTGAACTTCCTATTCAATATAAGGCTATGTAAATCAATATAAGAATGTGTAAGGATCACTTATTCTCTTCGGGGGCTACGGCAGGAGCTGCTCCATGGTTTGACATCAGTTTTAATTTGCTTCAATTTATTTGGAGGGCTATTGTCCCATAAGGCCTGCCACTCTTGGAGTACATGCTGTCTTAGTGGTCGCGTTAGCTCAGATGGGGTCAATACAGCTTTAACACGACCTGAAAAAGCAAGAACTTCTTTTGCTGCCCTATCAGCCAGTTCATTGCCTATAATACCTACATGTGCCGGTGACCAGATAAAATTTATCGATGTTCCAACATCATGTAGCTAAATACTCTTTTAAGTTTCCACGGCCACTATTTATACAAAAAACTTCAGTTGTTTCTTCTGGTTTAGACCGTGTCGGTGAATTTTCTGCTAACATTTCGCCAGACATGCTGCTGACTTCCTCAAGGCTTAATTGAGACTGAAGACGTCCAGCTAACCCGCGGCGTTATATAGTAGCCACTCGGTTCCACTCGTGATTCATCGGTTCCTTCCGTTAGTCGTTCGGGTTTTTTCGTGTCCGGGGTCGGAGTCTGCTCTTCCATGCCTGTGATTGGCTGGTTTCTGATTGTTTGGACTCTGATTGGTTGGACTTCAGCTTGATTGTCGCTGCTAGGTTGAATTGTTGTTCTTGTTGATTGTCTTTCTTCTGTTCTATGTTAGGGAGCCATAGTTCACTTAATTTTTATCCGTCCTCCCTGTTGAAGTTTTCCGGGTGTTTAACTATTTCTATTGCTTCCAGTATCTTCCTTTCTGTGGCCTTACTACATTTCTTAACTACTCTGATTTTATCAAATTCTATGGCGTGGTTAGTAGTAGTGAAATGTTCTGCCAAAGCCGATGTTTTGCTGTCTATTTACTTCACACTTTTAATGTGTTCTGTCAGCCTTGTGGATATCAGCCTTCCCGTTTGCCCAATGTATTCCGTACCACAGGAGCATGGAATGCTGTATATCCCAGGTGTCCTGAGTCCTAAGTTGTCTTTTGGATTCGGCAAAACCTGACCTATCTTCCTGTCTGTGGTGTATATCGTTCCTATATTAAACTTCTTCAGTACTTTAGCTATTTTCTCTGTTGTGCCTTTGACCTGCCTTTTGGGCTTTTTTGAATTCTCTCTTTATTATTTCTTCTTGATAACCATTTTTCATGAGAGCTTTCTTTAAATGTCTTTGCTCTTTCTTCAAACAAACCAGCTCTGAAATCCTAATGGCTCTTGTAATCAACGTTCTAATGACCCCATGTTTCTGGGCGGGGTGGTGATGTGATCCTGCATTCAAGTATCGGTCAGTGTGGATCGGATTTCTGTATACCGAGTATCCCAAACGGTCATCTTTCTTTTCAACTTTTACATCTAGGAACGGGATGCTTTCTTCAGCTTCAACTTCCATAGTAAATTGAATGTTCCTGTGTCTCCCGTTTATGTGGTTCAAGAAATCATTTAAAGTTTCCATCCCATGTGGCCAAATTACGAAAGTGTCGTGCACGTATCGGAACCAGTGAGACGGCTTTAAGCATGTAGCTGTTTCATAAGGTTTGATATATATTATATCCCAGGGTGGTCAGGGTACAGCTTACATTTGTAGGTAGCATCCGGTGTGACAAAGGCAAAGCTGTTGAAGTATCCAATTTAGACTTGTCAGTGAATATTAGTAAGTGCTCTGGTATAGATTTAATTACTTTATTGAATATTTCTGTATATTCTACAGACTATGTACTTTCATTTCTAAATGTTGTCATTTAAGGTTTAATTTAGGTTTTAAATAGGTCCAAGGAGGAATGTCATTTTGAATCTTGTTTAATCTGACCGGTTTCAGCTTTCCTATTTCAGTGGACATTCTTTCAGCTAAAGGGAGCGTGGTGTTACGCTTTTGTCAAAATTTGGGTTGAAAAATGTACTTGTAAAATTGTGAAAAAATGTACTAAAAAAAGAAAAATATTAGTTATCGTGAGCTTTTTTTTTTTTTTTTTACCTGTACCACTACGGCCCGTGAAAGAGTCTGGGGGTTCAGTACATGGTTGAGACTGTACTGTTTCATGGACAACGGTTCTGCAAGGAGGGGACTTGTCCTAGGTCACGCTCAACAGCCAGGTTTTCCCCCTTATTATGGGTAACCTATTTTAATAATATTTTATAGAGGCTGGGTGAGCCTCAGGAGGGTCCTAGATCCTATATGATCCATCTCCGCCTGCGAACAGACTAAATAAAAGTAACTGCCCGCAGCGGGATTTGAACCAGGATTTCTGGCATGGCAACTCAGTACTCAACCACTGAGCCACTCCGCTCCCTTATCGTGAGCTTTAGTATGGAAAAGTAATTGTATGTAATGAGTAAATTTTGGTTATCATTTCATCAATAAACAAAAGTTTCAATTAACATTTCAATGATATAGTATAGATGATATATGTTTGAGTTGATTGGATAATTATAACGCTTGAATTGGTCAGGGGTGCAGTCAAAGATAACACAAAATAAACAAAACTTATATTTTAATAGTGCCAACGCTTGGCCTATGATGTAGGCCATCTTCAGGGCGAAAGTGAGTGCCTCTTCATAGTGACTCGTCAAACATACATCTATCACTACCTGTTTTTAATGATGTTGGTCTCCTCCCTCCTCCCTAACCACGCCTGCCAGCAGTTATGAAGATATTTAGGCAATAATTTCCTTCTGGATGGGGCTCACTCTTAATGACCACATGTTATCAGTTTTAATGATAAGGGGCAGGGAATGATCTGCTCCCAAGACAAGTAACAGGTGTTAAGGATGTTGATAAAGTAATTTTATACCTGTACTACTTTCTTTCTGGTTGACATATAACATTTTCAAATCAGTTTTCAAAATTCGCCTTAAACTGCGTGGAGAAATGTGTAACTGGGAACCACGTCTCCGAATTGATGTTTCTGGAGACTCTGCAACACTATCGCGCACCAGAGCCACATTTTCAGCGTTACGAGACGTCCGTTGTCTTCCAGAACGAGGCCTGTCTGCTGTCGTACCGTACTGTCGAAAATTTGCATGTAAACGATAAATTGTGGTTTTGTGAGGCACTGGACGATTAGGATATTTTTGACGCAATTTCCGCTGAGTGGCAATAATGGAACGATTATTTTCAATAAATATTGTCACTATTTCTGCTCGTTCTTGTGGCGTATATTTATCCATAATAAAATTCGGACGTCTTCACAACACAATGGTTAAAGCTAAACTGAGCTAAACGTCACATGACCAAGATGGCGCGCAATAAAAATGGTAGCGGGACTTTTGCCCCACCCGATATTAAATCATAATAATAATAAAACTTATAGTGCATTAATTACCCACGCCTTTTAAATTTCTTCTTTTATCGCATAATAATAGCAAATGAATATTAAACATCTTGTATGTTCAGGCATCAAAACAGTACATATCATTTCATTACTGATAAAAACATAAGATGCCCAAAACAGATAAATTTATATTTAGTTGATTTAATCTTGCTAAAATTAAAGATGGTTTATTTTTTATATATGTTGTCTGAATAATAATATTATTTATACTTATACAGTAGACTTAAAAGTAACGGCAACTGTTCGAAAGAAATAATAAGTTCAACATTTGTCCAATTATTAATTTAAATATAAATAATTGGTATTAATCTGTATCATTGGTATGTGGACTTAAATGATTAATGCTGGTAATATAACCTTTGAAAATATAACTTACAAACACCAATTGAACACAAAAAAATATTTAATTGAGAACATTTCACATTCTGTTCATCTGTGTATTTAGATACATCAGTTAATTTATTTGCAAAAACCAGACTCACCACAAGTGGGAGGCATTCCAACACAAGGTCAGTAACAACAGGAACCTCTACTGAAGACAACTGAATGTGTTGGCGGCGATAACTCTAGTGGAGGGGATATTTTTCAATCGTAAATTTAAAATTGTAGGCTAAAGTTGTTTACTAAGTCCAACTACTTTATATTCAACGGACTGTAGGAAGAACAGTTCATCCATACATTAGTAACCTGCAGATCCTACGAAGGTAAAGTCACAATTTATTCTGTTAAGTTCAACAAAAAATAAATAATTCCAGAAATCAAAATCGGAGCTGCATTTAAATACGATTTTCGTTCTGTCAAAGTGAACTCAACTAGCTGCTCAATTATCCAGTACCGTCATCGACCCAAAGAAAAACTCAAGACGTGAATTACGACTTACAAGATAATTTAATTAAGTATCAGTTCCGCATGTTGTAGCTTCGAGTTGAGTTACAAGATTTAACTATTGATTCGTTTCCTTTTTAATATTTCTTTTAAAAATACAAATTATCGTGAGATTTAGTATGGAAAAAATAATATTATGGGAAATGTGTAGATTTTGGCAATATTTTTATCAAGAAATGATTATAGAAAGCTATACATTTCTCATAATTACATTAATTTTTCCATACTAAAGTTCACGATAATGTGTATTTTAGGAGAATATTAAAAAGGAAAAGAATGAACAGTTAAAACTTGTAGCTCAACTCTAAGTGATAACCTACGGAATTGATACCCAATTAAATTATCTTGCAAGTTGTAATTTACGTCGTGATTTTTTCTTTGAGTCGGTGATGGTCTTGGTTAATTGAGCAGGTAGTTGAGTTCACTTTGACAGAACGAAAATCGTCTTTATATACAATTACAATTAAAACGTGGTATCATTTTAACAATTCATTTAAATATTCTTCAGTGCAGCCATTTTAAATTTTCCTACTAATTACTAGAAGGTGTTTTGATCGATTAGAAGTAAAGTCGAGATATACGAATGTATATTGTTGAGACAATTTTTTTTCTTTTACTCCAATTTAAAAATAAAAAATGTTCATAATAAGAACTGAACTAAAAATATAATAAATTTTAAATTACTGAAATAAAATTAACTTTCGATAAGGAATAGTACCTCCAATTATTTTTCTGATGACTGATCAACCCTTCTTGATGACTGACAGTTATAAGACTTCTTACTTCTTGAGTCATTTAATCCCATCTCTACACAGTTCTACTTTATCTACAAAGTTCACTGTAGTGACGTTTCGGATTCAAGTCATGTCTAGATACTAATTCTTTAACTAAAGTAAATTTTAAAGAGTAAATTTCAATATTAATGAAATTCTCGAAACTAATTTGCTACAGCTTCTGAGACCCACCAATTAGAAAACACCACGAGTAAGCACTACCCCTCCATCTATTGTGTACAAATGGAAGTATAAATAGTTATGTAAAACATATATCTGTAAATAAAATATTATAAACAAAAACAAACTATAATATACATCAGAATAAAATAAACGTTACACTTACAATGAATGTATTTGTTACTAATTAATATTTACAAGAAAGATATTTGCATTCAAATGACTTTAGTTTTTAAAAATCAGTAAAATGACTAAAAAAAGTTTACAAAATCAACAATTTTTCAATCTTTAATAGAAATGAAGTGTCATAATTGTTTTTTTAACCCGCTTTTATTAGCTTCGCCTATACGGATGTATGCATTTGAAGGAATCTTTGAACTCGATTTTCACCCACTTCGAAACAGCGAATTAAATTGGCACTTTAAAAATGTCTTAAGGACCTATGACAATGCAATCATTGATTATCCTGACTAGGATCTCCAGGATTATCTATTTTCCATATCCCCAGACATGGTAATATCTTGTGCCAAGTACTAAATCATACATGGCTTAATCTTTCAGACAAGTATATAGGATCTGGGAGGATCAACTGGGGAGTTTCTTATATTTTGCAAAAAAAATAATTATTGTTAGTAAAACTAAAGAACACGCGTTTTTACCCATCCGAACTGAAAGTATAAAATAAATAATTGTTTAAAAACACTAATAGAAAAAACAACAACTAAAAATAAGAAAATAATTTTTAATAAGTTTCAAATCAGAGTAATGAACGAAAAAAAACATTCTACGGTAAAAAAAAGAGTGGGTTACTTTTTATGATATTTTTCTAATGACTCTGCTTTCACCAATATCAGTCAATTAAATCTTTACAACGATTTGTGCATTACTCTATTGTTATTTTAAACCTATTGAAAAATATTTTCTATTTTCAGTTTTCTTCCCTATTAATGCGTTTTTTTAAATTATTATTTATTTTTTCCTTTTTAGTTCGGTTGGCTATAAAATCATCTTTTTTAGTTTTTTAAACTAATAATCATTTTCTACTTTTTAGTTTTGTTTTTTTTTCCTTTTTTCCCCATTAGGGGTGGCATTAGTATATTCCTTACAGCCACATCTAAATTATATGAAAGTCATATTCACAGTAAGCCCAATCACTAATACCAATTATTGGTACTGCTATATTTTATTATTTTTATAGTATTTGTTATTACATAAATTTTTGCACCACATATAGGCATACACACATATGCATATACATACTCACACACTCACATATATAATACAAAAACATATAAATGTATAAAAAATTATATATATAAATGTATTATATATTTTTTTTAATTGTTTTCAAATATTCATAAAGGTCACAAATTTTTTTAAGGCCAGATAATTTTAATATTTCATCATAAATAATTTTTTCAAATTTAAATTCTTGAGCATTATTTCTCTTTGTTGTATGTTCGCTGGACATTCAAGTATAATATGCTTAAAGGTCTCATTATGATTACACTTTTCACATTTAGAACTTTGTTTTAGGCCTATCTTACATAAATAATTGTTGCAAATTCCATGATTTGTTCTCAGCATAATGTAAGTTTTTATTGCATGCTTTCCAATGTTTATATTTGCGAACCACGGTTTTCTAAAAATATTTCGGAAATATCGATACTTTTTAGTTCAGCTAGCAGCAAAAGCGTGTTTTAGAAGCGAGTAAAGATCTTATCAACGAACCAATCAAAAATACTTTGTACATTAGCATACAAATACCCTGTTAATGACAAGATTAGAGAACCATTTTTTTTTTAATACGCCATCAAGGAACAGAATCGGTCAACCAATTGTGTTTGAATTTCCATTTCAGCTTCATAGCATCCTTAGCAAGCTAAACGAATTGGAAAGAACAATTTGCTAAAGTGACCATTTCCTTCCTCATATATCTACAGCCCCGGAGAATAAGTGGTTAAGTCTAATTTTCTTCAAAATGAGTTTCTTGTACTTAAGTAAGCAGGATCGAGTTATTTTCGTAGTGACTAAGGGACTAAGTAAGGCATTGGCTTGAAATGAGTTATTGCTTATATTACAACTCCAATTCAAGCCAAAAACTACGAGAATGATACGATTCCGGTTACTCTCTCTGGACAAAATCCGACTTAACCACTTATTCAGTGGGGCTGTAGGTAGATATATAAGGTCAACTATTATTATTCAAGATAAAGTGACCATTCTTTGTGATGAAATCGTACTTAACGAATGTACACGATACTGGCCCACATGGTTATGGCAATAACTTTAATATATGATTATGGTGGTCGAGATCGTTAAGTAGCCGTCTTATAAACCTCTTAAGTAGGGATCACCCGTGGTGTAGAGGTTAGCATAACAACCTACTATGCCCAAGATCGCGGGTTCGCAACCGGCAGGATTATTAAGGATTTTTTAAAGGGATTCAAAAATCCTTAGCTATGCCGCTCTTCGGAAGGGAGGTAAAATGGGGTACAATGTCAGGTACTAGCAAAAGATCCCCACCCTAATTATACCTGGTAGGCAAAATTTAAAAGTCCGATTAGCCACACCACCATAAAGTGACAGATGAATAAACAACTTCTTGAGCACAGTATTTCGAATGTAGTTCAGATAGAAATTTATTTAGTGGCGGACCCATTGAATGAATCTCGACCTTCCGAGTCCCACTCTGGTTATATAGTTTGGTGGAATGTAAGAATAATCTATCTATTTTGGATGTACAGGAGTAGAAAGGGGAGTTAAATCTCAATTAATCATTCGCTAAAACAGACTGCCAACAATTGGAAACTATACAAAATCTATAACAGTTGCTAAGGTTTCGGGATAGTTCTTGATTTTAAAAATAAAGTAATAACAATACTGAGAATGATATTAAACTTTAATGAAATGAACTACCCAGATATTATGAATATCATCCTTTATTATATAATAGTAGCAAATGAATACTAAACACCTGCTACGTTAAGGTTCAAAATCAGTGCATACCATTACAATACTGATAAAACACAATACGTTCAATTCAAGATTAATAAGTTATTTCAATCTTGTTAAAATTCAAGATAGTTTATATGTTACGAGTTTATGTTATACTCTTATATACCAAATATTGTCTAAAGAATAATATTAATTATACTTATACAACCTATTTGAAAGAAATCGTTAAGGCAACTGTTTGATAGAAATAATAAGTTTAATATTTGTCCTCTTAATCATTTCAACGTAATGAGTGATATTAAAATAATATGTCCACCTAAATGATAAATGCTAGTTATATAAGCTCTGAAAAAAAACAACTTACAACCAGAACAGTTGAAGAAACACAGTTGACAATTTATGTTGCCCTTCATTCACTCCAGGCTTTAGATATCAAAGAATTTAGACATTGGCTACTCTTATATTTGACGTAATTGTGTCAGTATTAGGTGGCATATTGACATTGTCGCCAACTTGATAAAACACGCTTTAGAGAAAATATTCACGTTACAAAATACAACGAAAACGTTTTTTGTTAACCCACCTAGAAGTAGCCGGCTTTGCACGAACTGATAGATGAAAAACACATACGATTTATAAAGAATAATCAAAAGTACTTTTGTATTTACTTAACGAATGTATTTCTTGTGCTAGCAGTTACTAAGTCATGGGATGTAAAAATGGTCCCCTTATCCCTGCACTTGCTTCGCTCATGGATGAGGTTGTGCCTCAGAACTGGCGCTGCACAAAGGAGCATTTCAGGTAAAACACCGGACAAAATAGGAAATCGGGCAATGTAATTTTACCCAAACTGCATTTTTTTTTAACCTGCGATAACCGGTTTATTAAAAGGTAGATACCTGCACCACCTGAGTCTTCCTGCCTGTCCTCAGTGGCCGTTGTATTAACTACACGTCTCTGTTATCGGCAATCTCGTTTCTGTTACTCAGTTTATAAGTCAAAACGTGCTTTTGTGGCAAAGAACTGAAGGAAAACGACTCGAATAAGGAAATGGAAGGTTAGTACTACATATTAAAGCTTGTTTCATTTATTTTACTCTATATTTTCATCTTTTATTGTCATTAGTTGAAGACACTTTTTACAAACCATAAAAGTCTACACACTTTTTGTTAATGTGTCGCGCATGCTCCTGTCAGAGTTTTGATATGTGCATTAAATTTAGAGTCTCAGTAAGTGGACCCCCAAGAAAAAAATCGATCCCCAACGCACCCCATAATATTTTACTGGGCATCAAAGGAAACGAGTCAAAATTCTCAAAATGGCTTAAGTATCATTATTTGTTTCTTTTGTTACAGATATATCGGGAAGAGTGAAAAAATTTGTAAAGCACTGATGAAAAATTTGTAAAAAATTAACAAAGTTATTCTTGAAGTTATATCAAGCGGTCACGATATTGACACAGTCAAATTCGATAACTATGCACAGACAACTGCACAACTTCATGTTGAACTGTATGGTTGGTACCCCATATCACCTACAGTTCACAAGATTTTGATGCATGGGGCACAAGTCACATCGGAGGTTGTATTACCTATCGGACAGCTCTTAGAGGAAGTTATCGTTTAAATTTTGCAGAACAGACTGCAACAGAGACATATTAAATAGATTACTATTAACATCTGATCTATTTATCAGCTGTAATAGGATGAAGTTAAAGAAGAAAAGAAAGCCCTTTTCGGAGGAAGCTATGAATATTTTAGTGCCAACCCCTAATTATGAGTGCACTGACGACGAAGATGGTGAAGATCACGTCACTGACCAAGAAAGAAGCGATTCCGATTGATTCGACGCCAAATAACTAGTGTCGTATCAACATTGATTAATTTTGTAGCTATGCTGACCTTTTTATGTGATAATAGTATATTTTTTTTTATAATATATACCTAATTTCGATAAATTATTGTCTTCTATTACAAAAAAAAAGGAATACAATACAATAAATAATTTTTTCCGGGTTTTTACTTGGAATACTCCTATGTGCGCTGGTTTGAATCCATTTGATTTTTATTAGTTTCTTCAAGTACTTATAGTAGCTTTATGATTATGATGAATAGTTATTTCCCCAATGAATTGTTACAACTCATAACTGTTTAATGGAGCAAAACTGGCCATAATAAACAGAGAAAGATATTTAATAATAAATATTTGAAGTGTTATGCAAATTTTGTTTCAGTGCTATTACAATTTCTTACGAATTACTGTAATATGGAGTTCCAAGAATGAAGCTAAAGTTATTGGTAAAATGTATTAATTTTAATTGGAATTGAATTTAACCCAACAACAACAAAAAGTATATCCAAACGCCCATTGCATGGCGTATTGTTTATCGTTAGAATACATCAATCAGACAAGCAAATTCGTTTTAACCGATAACAGCTGAAAATTGATGTGCTGGTGAGCATAAATTTTAAAAAACACATCTTTCCTCTCGTATATAACTTATTCTCAAATTCATAAATATCCAAATTGCAATTGGAACAAAATCCAAAGAAGAGAAGTACCAATAGGTATTGGGAAAGACGTTACAAGAGGCTTCAGCAGATTGATTAAATTTTAATTTTAAATTAGTATCACTCAGCCAATTTACTTGTTATATTACTCTAATATAGTTGTAAATATCAATAAATAAATAATAAAATAAAAAAAAAAAATTTTAAATTCTATCAAAAACCGAAAACAATGAAAATTTTAAGCTAATTAAAAGATGATACACACCAAAATTTTCATCTCTATTTAAGAAATTCTTTCTCTAACTTACTTCCGGACCATCTCCTTTCTCGTAAATGTAAGGTTTATCTAATGTTATTCAAGATTAGTAAATAAACTTAAAAGTTTAAAATTATTTGATATCATGCTTCTTTGAAATTGTTTCTGATGAATCTTACTATTTGTAAAGTATACCCAAGACCCAATTCCCATTGCATAAAAAAAAACATAAACAAGAAAAACAACATCGATAACCTCTAAAGTGCCTTTAACGTAACTATAAAAAAACAAAAAAATGCTGAATTGGCTTGTAGAAGGTTCCGGATTCAAATCTGGCTGTGGAAAATTTGATTTAATCTGTTAACTACAGGTGATGGATCCTGTTGGTTCTGAAGACTCATTGGAGGAAAACCTGGCAGTTGAGCCTCACCTCGAATAAATCACCTCCCTGCAAAACTGTTGTCGAGTACAGTCTCTACCACATACTGAACTCAAGAACCTTCCTGGGTTTTAAAGTAGAGTTTTTTAAAGATAAAAATATTCAATAAACTTAAAATGGAATACATGTGCCACATTATGAGAGTAGAGAAATATGATTTTCTACAGTTTATGGCCCAGGGAAAAATCCAGGAAAAACGCAGTATAGGAGAAAAGAGTATTATGGTTACGAAACTTGAGGAGTGGTTCGGAGGCACTTCTAACCAACTGTTTAGAGTAGCAGCTTCCTTAAAATAATGAAGATGTTTACCAACCTTCAACTCGAAGGTGGCACTTAAAGTATAATGCGCCTTAGAAGGTAGCCTGTGATTCACATAAGGGTAAATTGTGTGAACCACAGACATAAGTTTTGCCATGTGTAATCGAAATCAGAAATAGTATCATCGTAAGTTTGTAGTACCTCTTGTTAAACATTTGAAAATGGATTAAACAGGTTGTGAAACGATCGCCTTATTTATAAACAGTAGCCAAAACATATACATTTATTTACAACTGTTTTTATTAAGTGCTTCCAATGGACCACCTATGGGGTAGTGGTTAGCATAAAAATATACTATAATTTTTAAAGGGGGTAAAAATCGTTGGTTATGCTGTACTTCGAAAGGGACGTAAAATGGGGACCCCGAGCCTGTGCGGTGTCAGTTGTTATTTTGATCCCTATTCTAATTACATTCGGATAGCCAAAATTTAGGATTCCTACTACAGCATCGTCCAATTAGCCATATGAGCATAAAGTGGAGTTATATGAATGAACAAACGAGCTGCCATTATTTTACGAACATTGTATAGACAATTTATTCAAAAAAGTAATTATATCTTAATCATATAAATATTTATTTATTAGAAAGCTAAAAATTATTTGTTCTTGAGAGTTGGTAGATATTATATACGTCTTGATGAGCATAAACTTTGAAAAAGTACCGATCTCCTCTCGCATAAATCTCAGTCGCAAATTCAACAATATTCGAATTATTAGAAAATTAAAAGAAGAGAGACTTTACTGTAATTCGTAGAAACCTGCGTTGTCTACTCTTGCCAACTTACTCGAAACGGAAATAATTCTCCCTCCCCAATAAAGGACCGGAACCCATATGAAGGTTCCCCTAAATTGACTCTTGGAGAATAATAAATAAATATATATAATTTATTTAATTAGTAATGTTGGAAGGGGTGAAACTTACAAACGAATATATAAATAAAAAAAAGCTGTTTATAACATTACTTTTTTGTCCCTTAGTTATAATAATGATTATAATCATTACTTTAAACCAGAATGATAAAAGATGTAGATTTATTTAATTGTATTCTACTCATCAGTTTCACAATAATTATTACCAGTGTAAATAAAGCTTTGAGCAAGGGGATAAATATCATAATTCATAAATATCGCATAAATTACTACTTTTTTAATAACACAATAATTTTTTATTTCCGCTTGCTGAGAAATATCTTGATCCTCAAAGGGTTCGTTTTAGCTAAAATCCGGGCCTTAACTGTAATTTAAATTAATACGCTTTAGGGCCAACACCAACGATAATTTTAAGTAATATAAAATGAAGGAAGTAATAATTTTAAAAAATCCATTGATGAAAATTTTACAGTCGAATACAAAACACGAACTACAAGGGAGAAATAGTAACAACACATAAATACTCTCAATTTTTGTATTCCCACTTACATATTAAGGAGGTAACATCTGTTGGCTATTTTATTATAATTTTTAACTAGTCCTAATAATCAAAATTAATTAAAACACTTTCCAACGGTTAAAGGGTGATTATTTTTTGTCTCTCTTCATTATTAAGAAATAAATGAGTAACAATATTGTTGATTATGATTAAACAAAAATCGAAAAACCATTAATTTTTAAGGTGAGATTGACTTATTTCAATGTAGCAGGAATACTATTTTGCTCAAATTAAGAATAATTACTTTTTATTTTAGGGTTCAAACTTTAATATTTTATTATTATAGACATGATAATATTCCTGTCCAAATATTATTCATAGGTCCTACTACAGTAATAGACAAATTAGTTTGAATATTATGTGAGTAAATTTTCAATATTAAATTTAGAATAAAAGCTGGATTTTCAACTTTATTATTTACTTGGATCAGCAAATACTAATAAATAAAAAGCAGGATAATAATTTAAATTATTTCTAATAAAACCTAACCCACTTGAGCATGGCGCCATCTCTTTTTCTCATTCTCAAGCTTAAGATAACCTTTGTAGCGCTTTCGTAGGTAGCCTGTGATTCACAAAAGCTGAGTCGTGTGTCATCAAGCTTGATTATTTTTATCTTATCTAAAATAATTTTTCCCCTTAATATATTCCAGGAAAATTTGTTATTATTTATTTTTCAGAATACTTTTTGAAGCACTCGGACAGTCGACAACAAACTATCAAGTAAGATACTAAGAACAATCAGCACCTTATCTATTGTAGATTTAATTTTTAAAACTTAACTCATAAAGGTTCAGAAAAAATAATGCAGTAATATTTAACTTTATATTTCCAGGTAATATATTATACATTTCAATATATAAATCGATGCATAGATGACTCTTGATAAGATTTGATAAATTTATGTTGTTATTCTCCAGAGGATTTGTGAGGTTGTTTTATTTGATATAATCTGATAAGAAAACATAATTATAGTTTTAATCCTATTGTGTTGTTGATTGATGTGAGACATTTTTTTTTTCTTAGCATAACTTTTATTTAATTTTGACTACTTGACACATTTCTTTATTATTTAAATGAATCATTTTATACTACACCATATAGTAGTTGTCAAACTTTTTT
Source organism: Troilus luridus (assembly GCA_964056705.1). Taxonomy (NCBI): domain Eukaryota; kingdom Metazoa; phylum Arthropoda; class Insecta; order Hemiptera; family Pentatomidae; genus Troilus; species Troilus luridus. The sequence goes on along the minus strand of OZ057415.1, from coordinate 50,605,010 downwards.
ATTTATCTGTAAATTGATGAATCTAGTTATGATCTTGCTTGGAAAAGTAAATCTTCCCTTCTGTTGAATATACATCCATTTATTGTTTAACAAATTTATTATATTTATAGTTGTTAGATTATTTACAGGTATTCTATCAGTTGCATTTTTGAATTTGTTGCAAATGTAGGTTTTTAATTCAATACAAAAAGTTATACATTTCATTGTTAGTCTACCTATGTAACTCATTCCCATTTTTGGTAATTATGCTGCAGGTTGTCGCTTCGAGTTGAGTTATAATAAGTTTTAACTGTTTATTCGTTTAACTGTTTATTCGTTTCCCTTTTAAAATTTTCCAAAAGTACTAGTTATCATGAGCTGTAGTCTGGAAAAGAGAATGTAATATGGGAAATGCGTATACTTCGGTAGTCATTTCATCTAGACATGACAAAAAAACATATATTATCTATACTTTAAAATGTTAGTTGAAAGTTTTATTTCTTATTGAAATGATTATTGAAAATCTACTCATTACTCACAATTACATTCTATTTTCCATACCAAAGCACATGATAACTTGCATTTTTGGAAAATATAAAAAAATGAAATGAATAAGCAGTTAAATTTGTAAATAAACTCGAAGTGACAACCAGCAGAACTCCATCTTTTATACTCTCTCTCAGATAACCTCTCTATTTAAAGCATAATTTGATATGTGATATTTATTTTCATATAACAACATTTATTGTTAAAAGTATCTAAGATAAATAAGCTACACTGAAGCACCATAACCAATCCTAACTAGCTGCCTTAATGAAGTTAGTGTTGCATGTGCTGAGGTATCTAGATATTTTTCAGCCTGCCTGTGGTTCAGTGCCTGTCTTTTGGCTGCACCGCCCTTGGGTTGCTGGTTCTGGTGGGAACCTGACCTTGCTTTTCTCACTTAAATTTTATAAAACGAAGTATTCATAGTTACGTATTACCCTAGCTCGTGATCCATCTCCTGAAGCAAAACAGTCTTGACTGCTGTTTGTGTAAGAATTCTTGCAGTCTCATCTATTTTTGTAGACCACAAACGTTGTTTTGAGCTTTAAGCCTCCTGAGCCTGCTCTCCTCCTTTGAGAGGAGAACCTTGGTGCTCTTGGTGTAGATTTAGTGAGAAAGGCTGAAGTTGAGTCAAACACTCCAGCTTGTGCTGTGGCTCTCTCAAAATTTCTCTACACCACTGGATATTGACATTAATGCCTTTAAATTCTCCAGTTAGTGCCTTCAGCTAGGCTCCAACTGATGATTTGTTGATCGAATCCAAACTGGTTTCAAGACGCCTTGTTCAGGTAGGGATTTGAGTTGAGTTGAAAAAGAAGCTGGACATTCACCCCTCTCCCTGCAGTGGACTAAATACAATGGGGTGTGCCTGGATGTCCTGAGTAGGTATAATTGGGACAGTTTAATTTTACATAACTCATGCAAATTCCGTCATACCTCGAACTCCTTAAATTTCGCTTGGGTTATTGAGTGGTCTAGCACAACTGACTTAATTGTCATAATAATTGCAGTACAACACCTCTGTCATTTGCAAGACCCACCGAACTGCCCTGGGGCTTCTATAGAAGTTGACAATAGGTATTGATAGAGATAGGGATAACAGAGAGTTGAGTGCTAAGGGTTCATCTTTCCATGGAGAGGCCTGCACTTATCTCATACTCTAGGTCTTCTGTTACTGTTTCTGTTTACCCCCTTACCATCTCATTTTAGTTTTAGTAGTTATTTTTTAAATATTACTTTTACTAACTAAATTTTTATTTTAGTTAAAGATGCCTATTAATGGTGAGGAGCTGATGCATGCTGCTGAAATGGTTTGTGAACAAAAAGAGGTGAAGACTGCCTTGAAGTGTTCTGCTTCAGGTGCTAGTTTAAGTGCCTTAGGAGCATTTGCAGGTGGTCTGATAGCTGGTCCTTTCGGGTTGTTTGCTGGTAATTGTTATATGCATCATTTCTTAGTTCTTACATTTCTTATATGTAATGACATATTAGGTGTAGTTTAGGATGTAGTAAAGGGTAAAAAATAATGTCAGTGATGAGACAACACTCTGTAAGATAATCAGGTGTGTCAGTGATGGGTTTCAGTGTTTGGTCTAAACACTCTAGAAAGGTGGAAGATAAGAAAAGATGGCAGTGATGAGATTTAAACCCTTTGAAGGTAAATAATTATGGGAAGACAGTGATGAAACCTGATACAATAGTTATTAATTTTTGTGACTGTTCCAGAGCATCACTTGGTTTATATTTTTATATAATTTATATTAAGAAAAAATACATATTATTTGGATTGAAGCAATTTTAATTTCCTCAGATTTCGAATTAAGGATGGAGAGCTTCACCTCTGTTGATGTGAGCAATTATCTAGATCTTTAGTTCCCAAAGTGGTCCAAGAGGACCCCCAGGGGACTCAACGGGGGTCTACCTTAGCGTGACAAAAAAATTGGGGTTCACAATTCGTAAGCGGGGTCCATGAAAATTTATCTACTTTCGATAGAGAAGAACAAAAATGTTGGCTTGACTTCACCTATCAATGTAGGCAGGTGATATTTTAAGAAGCTCAGCGACTGTTACTTGTAAAAACTTGCATATTCCATATTCAGTACAACGTGTCGAGACTTGGAAAGCGCCGCCACCGTTCGCGATGCTTGTTCAGACGTGCAAAGGAACGAAATACGACCTGTGTATGTGCTTGCAATCTTGCATGAATTTGTTTGAATTTTCACCAATATAAATACGAATGCCAAGGATAAACGTTACTCATTTGTTTCTGGAATTTCGAAAAGTAAAGTAAAGTGAATTGATGTTAGTGTTTGCCAGTGTCGGAAAAAGTAAGTATTTCCTGCCTATTTGTTATACATACTTTTATTTTATGTTGTAATAACACTGTACAAAGACGTATTGATGAAATTAGCTCTGATATTGAAAGTTTCTTGTGTAATTATCTGCAAACAACTCATTTTTCTATTCTACTGGACGAAACAACTTTACCTGGTAATGAAGCATTATTATTGGCATATGTTCGATTTGTTATGGACTAAGAAATTTATGAAGAGCTACTATTCGCGGAAACTTTGGTGACGGACACTAAAGGTGAATCAATATTTAATGTCCTGAGTCATTTTTTAAAGGAAAAATTGATTTGCACAATTGTGCGATGAAAATGATGAAGACTTCCAACGATTGCTCTTGCATACTGAAGTACAGTGGTTGTCAAAAGGTGCATGTTTAACAAGATTTTACTCACTTTTTGAATCAGTTTTAGAGTTTCTAGAAATTAAAGATCCAGATTTAAAAGAAAACCTGATGAATTTGAAAGCAGATATTGCGTATTTGACAGATTTGTTAAAAAAATGTAATGACATTAACTTACAATTACAAGGGGACAGCCTTAATTAAATAAAAACAAAGGATGTAATTTAAGCTTTTCTTGGAAAATTGAAATTTATGAAGCAAAATATTAGTCTGCGAAAATTTTCCCAGTTTTCAAACTTACAGGTAGAATGCCTTGGTGAGGATATTCAGACATACGTTGAACATTTAATTGCCCTGCATGATGACTTCAAAATCAGATTTGAAGAGATTCTGACGATGAGGAGCTGAAGGCGAAGTTTAAAAAAGGGTGTCAAACATTTTGGCTGCAGGCAGAAATACCCGAAAAATATCCTGGACTGTGGGGAATTGCGAGAAAGCTTTTGATGGTGTTTTCCTCGTCCTCATCATCTTGTCGAAAAAAGTTTATGTGTCGTTACAAACCTTTTAACATTAAAAGGAGCAGATTGAATATCACGGAATGGGGAGATTTGCGGTTATTCCTAACAAAACTGAAGCCAAATATTGATAATTTGCTGTCAATATAAGTACATCCCTCCTATTAAAATTATAACGATGTTGTGATTTTAATTGTAGAAGTTACTTTACGTTATTAATGGTTAATTTAATTATATTACGAATGTTATCATATTACAATGTAATATGATAATAATAATTAATAGTGTAATAATTACATAGTTGAATAAATACAACTAAAATTTTTCGAAAATTATGAATTCGTGGTTGAAACTCAGCCGCAATGCAAATTTCCTTAGTTAGATCTAATCTTCACATTTTTTGTCGAGTTTAGGAAATATGATAGAAATGTAGCTCCAGGGAGGACCCAGCTAAATTTTGAAAGTGGTCTATGAGAAAAAAAGTCTGGGAACCTCTGATCTAGATGCTATTCCCACTGTAACTGTTGCTGTACTTCATGTAAATAATTCCAGAAGTACTTACTTCCGATTGCTTCGCAACAGTAGTTACTGTTTGTATTTTTACAGCCAGATTATTAAAAATATAATTTGTTTACTAGGAACTGGAGCTAACTGTTCTAGAAGAAATTTTTAGCAATTTAACTTTTTTATATCAATCTTTTGGTTATAGTTTTTGAAGTACACTTTGCAGTCAGAATATTAAACATGAACACACTAAAAACTCTCTCTGTATATGTACTTGTACATATACATATTTACATACATATACATCATTATGGGTCTAAATGGGATAGTTGATCCACGAATAAATTAAGCTAAAATGTAAAAAAAAAAAAAAATCCTGTTACATATCAATGGCAAAAATCTGTTGTTTTTTTGGTTATATACACGAATGTCATTTATACATAAATGTGTACACATGCTTGGTATTGATTGGTTGTAATATTAAAACTGCTGAGAAATTATTAATAACAGCTGTACCAGAAAAAGGAAGTACTAATTCGATTAGTCCAGAAAACATTGAGAAGTGTCAGTAGGCAAACTAATTAGCATTATGGTACTAGGAGGATACAGGATATAGAGGGTTTATTATTATTATTTTTTTTTTTAGGTGCCACACTCGGAGGGCTTGGTGCATATTCCCTTACTAAAGGCAAATTTAAACCTGTAGTACAAATTTTAAGAGAAGAATTGACTAATGCGCAGAAAGAGAAATTGGCGAATCACCTGAGGAATGTTTTGCGAGATTTGGATATTACCGATGCCATAAAACTATTCCAAATGTTAAGCTGTGGCGAACTTACTGTGGCGCTGGCTATTTATAAAGTTGTTGAGAAGTTTTTGGAAACTAATAAAGGGTATAAAATATTAAATGCAAGTTAAGGAATGTTTATTAATTATGTTTGCTTTGTGGTTTTTATAAACATTTATTGGTAATGTGTTTTATAACATTGTATTTCCATGAAAAAAAACAGACAATAGAAAAAAGTTCCTCATGATTTTTAGAAAAAGATTAACTTTAAATAAAATTTAAATTATTTTAATTGTCTATTGACCTTGTAAATATTATTAGATGCAAACAGCTGATGTGAATATGATGTGACCAAAATGTAGTTTTTAAAAATTTTACTGATTATTTATTTGTACTTCTGTTCAGCATTACCTTAAATCAATTTTGTTGAAGTATTGTGCATCAAATAATTATTGTTATTAAATATAATCTATTTTGCCTTTGAGGCACATATTTATAAATACCTGTTATTAATTTGTGGATAAAAACATAAAAGAATAATGATATATATTTTTAAAATTATTGTAAATTTGTAATGTCTGAAAATATGATATAAAATTCATGTTCATGAAGGTATGATATGACTGTGATAAAATTAGTACTATGTTTGTTATTATACATATCATTTCAAAATTGTTTTTATCCAAGTTTTGAAAATAAATTGTTAAACTTATTTGATTTATCTTTATATTTTTCAAACATTTCTCATAATCATTTTTTTCTAATCTTATTTTTTCATCGATAAAAGAAAAAATTAAGAAACTAAAAATAGCTCTAAAGATCTCAAGGATTGATATTGGTGAACATACATAAATATGCCCATACATAAATAATCCTCAGAACTCTTCTGATTAAGAAAAAATGTTTGTAAAAGATATTATTAAAGTATAACACTGCTTAGAGAACCAATAACTTTAATCCATACTTACACGTCATATTAAAAGAACCACCTTACATTTATATTAAACCAGACATAGATTCTACACATATTTCATCTCACCGAAATTTATCAAAGCCCAAATTCAGACCTAATATGTATCTGCGATTATTTCTCCCACCCAGGAACTTTATATGCTCATTTCAACTGCTACAATCTTATATCCCTTATATTTAACTGGGGCATTCCGCGTGTTTTCTAAAAATAATCAGGGATTTGCCTTTCTTAGGGACCAATTTTTTATAATTCATCATAGCAAAGTACTACTGGCAGTAGGGAAATTATAAATAACATCCTAGAATTGTTGATGAATTAGCCTCTTTGGAAAGAACTACACGACCTCAGTGAAAAAATTAATTATATTATTATTATTATATAAAGGCTCCAGTATGTAGTTTAAATACACATGAGAAGTGCTGCAGATTTTCAAAAACTTAAGTTTTTTTAGTTTTGAATACAAATAAAACTAATCCAGGTCTCTTTCAAGTTGTCGAATGAATAATAAAACTTCATATTTCAGCTGAGCAGAGATCTTCTATTGTCTTTTAAAGATCTTCGGCACCTACTTAAGATCTTTTAGAACTTAAGATAATGAAAAGTTTAAATATTTCTCCTAAAAAAATACTGATGGTAGGACTGAAACTGGCCTTCATCATTAACATTCAATGCAAACATTTATTGAATTATTATACAAATGTGTGTATTGTACAAATTATATGAATCAAAGGATTTGTCTTGAGTTCAAATTGTTAGAACAAAGGTTGGTCAGTTCATTGATGTAAGAATAGATTCTTTGAAATAGTTTAGTATTTCCTATTAAAAAAAAAGCAAAGAGAGAGCTTTTATTGAGAGTACACTTATTAGTCATGTTTGTGGTATTATAAATATTATTTTTATTCTTTGTTTTTATTTCAATTGAGCTTAAATGCCATATTATTATTGTTAATAAGTTACCTATGCTGTTTATTGTTTTTTTTCCTTGAGTGCCCTATAAAACTTTCATTACTCTCCAATCCATCCCCAATTTTTCTTTCCCTGTGATTTACTGCCATTTCATAATTTATTATAATGATTTTATGTAAATAAAATAAGTAATTGTATAAGTATAAGTTTGTAAGTAGTTACAAATCCGTAGACACATACCTAATGAATAAAATAAATATAACAAACAATAATAATAAAAAAAGAAACATTACAAATTAATAGCAATAGTAATAAAGACATTTTTTGAAGAATCAAAATTTGAATAATATATATGCTCAGTTAACTACCACATAGATGATGGTTGATAATTTATACAGAGTTCAGATTAATATTCTCACCCAATGAAGCAACATATTACTGCTGATTTCTACATCTTCCAGAAAGGTCCTGATATTCCAGTAAATCCAAACCAGAGACCTCCATGGTGAACTCAAACTCTCCGAAGATATTTTCCCTTTTTAACAGAAATATCGGAAGAACTTTTTTCTCAAAAATACATGTATTGTTTTTCAGTAACTGATGACTCTCAGCAATCCAAGACCTATAATCTTCAAAATCATTTTCTCTCTGCAACTGCCATTGGGTGCACTTCCATGGTCCTAATCTGCACCCAATCTTTTAACACAAATTGTATTTTCTGCTGTGTAATAAAGTAAAGATCGGAACAAGGCATCTGATATATATTTGACAATCGCTGTGCTATGGGCTGTGATCCTATGATTCTGATATCCTTACTTTTCTGTGAGTTTATAGCCTGACTGATTTCTACCAGTATCTTTAGCATGCTATTCATAATACAGACTGTAGCACTATTTTTGCTTATAGAGACTCCATAAACCCTGTGAGGATCAGATATTCTTTGCCACTTCTTAGGTTTTACCCAAAATGCTTAAAGAAATCCTGATCAAATCATTGCTGTGTTATGAATTTTGGGTGCTGCACTAGTACTATTTAGCAGAATTCCTAAATAGGCCTAAGTCTAAGGGGTGAAACCTGAAACCGTTATTTTATTGTTTAAACCTTCCACACACTCTTGAATGATTAGGTAATTCTCTTCAGAAATGATAAGGGGAAGGTTATTCACATGTGGGAACATACGTGCTACTAGCTACCTCTTGAAAATGTTCTGTTATGTCTCGAACCTGGTGTAGGTACTTACTAAGTGCTCAGTTAGCAGCTCTTTTGGGGGAAGTCGGCCACTCTAGGTTCTTTATTCTATAGTATAATCCTGGGTTATTTGTTTCTTCTTGGAGGGGCCATTCGGAATCATTATATGAAGGATCTTCAGAAACTTTGGCAAGCCTCTTCGACTAAAGGATCCTCTTGCAGGAGGAGGTTGAAAGGCAATGTTCCAGGCCTGCACAGCTTATGGTGAACAATTAGTGAATTAGGATCTTATGGACTTTAGTTACCTGCAGAAGAGCTGTTCTTGGTGTTGTTACCAGCCTATTCTTTAGTTTTTGTGTACAATCCATGGGGCGAAAACCTCTAAATACCCAATATTACTTTTTTATATGTATCCCTTAGCTCTGCCCATTTAGTGGCAGGGTCTCCCCAGTTGCTAAATAACTCAAACGAGACGTAATGTTGAAATTTCTTACAAATCTCACTCAAAGATAGGTGCATAAGTTATCACCTCATTTGTGAGAAACATCAGCATGGATCTGTAAGATAGTTGAGGGAAGCCTATCAGCAGTTCATCGGAGAAGGAACCTGAGTTTTAGCATCCTCCCCTTCTTCCTCACACACCACCCTTTTACCAGATTGATCCTTTGACGAAAACATTTAATGTAGACTATAACAGAGAACCACTCATCGGGTGCCCTCAGCGACTCATAGAATACTAATTTCCATAGAGCTGGGCCGATGACGGACTTTAGGGGATAACCCCTTCCAAACGAAGATTGTATCACATAGGAGCAACCTTTAACTTCAACTCTACTTTCCTGAAGGTAGTTTTATACAAGAGTATATGAGTTGTTGAAGGCGCACTATTTTTACAGCTGCGGCCATGATCGCTGTTGAAAGCAGAGAATGAATCAACAGGGCATATCACTTTCCTCTGTTCATGATCTGTTCGAAGTCTTAGCAGTGCTTCAGAGATTTTTAACCTTCTTCACTGAAGGCTGGTTAACGTTTGGATTCAAAATTTAATCCTTTTCTCTCCTCCTTTATTACAGATCATTACAGAAAGGAGGATATTGGTATTTATGACTTGGGAAACTGCTTAAACCTGCCTCTCGGTTTTGTGTAATTAATTAAATAATACGGTTGGGGGTATATAATATGGGAGTATTGGGAGTATACAATATTCATTCATCTTTGAAACAGATAATAAAGTTAAAAACCGGCAGAAAAATACGATTTTAGGTATCTGTTCTAGAGGTTGTCGCTTCGAGTTTAGTTACAAGTTTTGACACAAGTCGAATCGACAGCCTGCGGAATAATTTACCGATTTTGTTTGCTTTTAAGAGGTAAACAATTTGTAAACAAATAGTAAAACGTTTTTGACGAGTTCTAAGATATTATCCCTACAGGGACGATCTGTATTAACTTTTAACTGTTATTCCTCTAAGTTGATTTGAGAGTAGTTCGTTAGTGATCGAGCTACAGCCATCAATTGAGAGGACCATGCGTTTCTGTTTGTAACCCTACTATTTAACTTAAAAGTAGAAATATTAGTATTTCTAATTCACAACCAATCACTGTTTAAAAAAAAAAAATATCAGTGTCGTCAGGAATTTTCAATTAAAGTTTCGTCCGAATGTGATCTTTATTTTTAAAAATGACAATGAATGAAATATCTTTAAATATCTGTTCAGAGGCCCCAGTGACATCGGTATGCATTAATAATTTATGAGTTTTATAAGATGTAAAGTTCTTGTTATTATACTTTTCTTCTTTGATTTTAGAAAAATAAGAAGACATTCCAAAAAAATGATTCTTCTGATGTTATTGATGAAATAAATGGTGATAAAGAATATTCAAATAAGAAGAATAAAAAGAAAAGCAAAAAGTCTTCGTTGTTCACTGATCATTTGGACACTCCAGCTTTAGAGTTAGATGATGAATTTACACAAATTGAAGAATCCCTTTTTTCGACAAGGGAATACAAAGATTGCAGCAATATCCACCCATATATAGTGAGTGTAAACCAAGTTATGTATGATAGTTAAGAAATAAATACATTTATGTTTGTATTATATTTTACAAGATTATCTTTGGAGGTATGAATGGTCTTATTAAAGTCCCATCACAAGGAATTTTGAATTTATAATGTACTTTATATATTTGAATTTGAATTGCTAACATCATTTTAGTTAGATTTATTGTAACTATGTTTTAAATCTTACATCTTTTTATTATTTTAAATTATTTATGTGTGTTAAATGTATTAATTATCTATATTAAGTTTATTAATGTAGATAAAATATTGACACCATTTTTTGATAAAAAATTTGAAATTTAGATTTAAATTTATAATGATACATGAACACCATTTCATAAGGTCGGTATCAGTTCAGCAGGTTGTCGCTTCGAGTTAAGTCACAACAAGTATTAACTTTTCATTAGTTTCCATTTTAATTTTTCTGAAAATAAAAATAATTTTGAGTTTTAGTTTGAAAAAATAGTGTGATTATGGGATATGTTTATAACTCGGTTATCATTTCATCAAAAAATGAATGTTTCAACAATCATTCATTTCGAGGTATGGATGATGAAATAACCCAAACAGTATGGTAAGTCGGTTCTTTAGTCTATTTACAGTCAGTCATAAAACTATTTTAATTTTTGAGAATATTATTAAAAAGGAATAATAATAATAATTTAAAACTTAAAAGTTATTACAAGGACTTGACTCAAAGCGTTAACCTGCAGAACTGATACAACACCACCATTATTGATTTTCTTATGGTACACTGTGCAAACAATGAGATTTCTCACTGTCCACTCTGTTTTTTACCAGTGGTAGAAGGTTAAAGAATATGTTTTATTACCTTTAAAATATTTTTAAGTATTGCCACAATTTGAACCTTCTTCTGCGAAGAATAAATTGTGAAAAAAAAAATGTTATATGTGGAAAAACATTATTTGTGTTTCCTGTAAATTTCACTAACTGGCACTTTGCTGTTTTGAAAATATGACTTAAATGATGATGTAGAGTCGTGTTAGTAAAACAAAGTTTTTCACCAATAAATTTCATATTTCTCCTCATATTTTTTTTATCACTTATTTAGTGTAAATATTTCTGTTTTTTTAGATCTCTGCTCTTGAACAATTATTTAATATTACTAAGATGACAACAATCCAGCAGTTGACTATTCCTCCCTTATTGGCGGGTCAAGATGCTCTCGTCAGGTCTCAGACGGGAAGTGGGAAAACTCTTGCTTATGCTATTCCGATACTTCATGCATTACAAAATATTAAACCGAAAATTGACAGATCTAGTGGTGTCAGAGCTCTTATTGTTCTACCTACCAGAGAATTGGCCCTTCAGACGTACGAATGGTTTTTGAAACTTGTCAGGGTAATTTATAAATTAATGTACTATTTATTTAACATTATCATTGAAAGTTTTCTCAACTGTTCTTAAAGTTGTTATTTAATCCATGACCGGCAACTAATTATTGAATGTTCTGATATTTACTGTGTTTCCATCCTAACATCCAAAAGTTAAATTTTGTTGGAGTATAATTTCAATTTTTCAAAAACAGTTAAACTTTATGAAAGTTTAACTAATAATTGATTATGTTGTCAACCTCAAATGGGAAATATTGAGCAATACTAATTTAACTTTGACTTAAGGAGATGTCACTTCTTCCAAAACCAAATATTTTATTATCTATTATCGACATTATTTTTCTATGTATGTTTTAGGCATTTGCGAGAATAGTTCCTGGAATATTAATTGGTGGGGAGAAACGTAAATCTGAAAAAGCTCGTCTGAGGAAAGGGATCAACATTTTAATAGGTAAAAAAAAAAATGTTATGTTTTTAGTCTTTGTTTAAATATGGTTTAATCTGGGACCTAATTTTCAAGTTAAGGTCTACATTAAAATATGAAATTTAAAAAATGTTACAAGCGTAAATTAAAATCAAATGAACTATCAAGATAGTTAATTTTAATTTTGAAAGATTAAAATCTTCTTAGTTTTTTTATTACAAAAGAATTTTTCTCCTTGTGGATTAGGTCTGGAAAGAAATAGCAAACAAATCATACTCTAACTACTTATTGATAAAAATATAATAAGAACTAAATTAAAATTTATTTAATGTTTACTTCAAGTCATGTAAAATTTAACTTATATTCTATTTGATCATGTATAAAAAATGTATTCCACTTATATTGAGATAACAAACATTATTATAATATATTCAGATAAATTTATTTATTATCTATGTTTATGTGTTTCATCCAGGTACTCCAGGGCGATTAATTGACCATGTAAAACATACAGCTTCACTTAACCTTTCTGAGGTTTCTTGGTTAGTTCTGGACGAAGCTGACAAACTTCTGGAAATGGGTTATGAGAGAGATGTTGGAAGGTAAGAGTTTTTTATTTATAAGAGATGATTATTTTTTCTAACTTTTCGATGACAGTGGATAGAAGGGCGAGGGTGTGTAGTTGAGTAACTTTCAATTTTTTACATTTTCCCAAATTATCAATGAATTTTTGGACATTTGTTTTATTCCTAATCAAGCTTACTTGAAAACTTGGATAATGTGGCTGAAGTGAAAAGGCAAACAGTATTGTTATCTGCGACTTTGACACCAGGAGTTGAAAGGTTGGCGGGCTTGGCCTTGGACAACCCGGCTCGTATAGATTCATCAAATGCTGAAGAGAATGATGAAGCCCTTGTTGTACCAAAAACTCTTAAACAGATTTACATCATCGCCAATGCCAAACTTCGCCTGGTTTCTCTCTCTTCATTTCTTCTTAATGTGTGCCAGGTATTTAATTAATAAATTATACTTAATGATATAGAAATTTATTAAAAATAATGTAAATTGATAATTCTTTTTACTTGTTATTAAAATGTTTGTATAGATTTAATAATTCTTTACAGTTATTATGGTTTGAAAAATAAATTCTAGCCAATTAAATTTGAATAAATTACATTTTTTTTTATGAGTAAGAACTCTTACTTACTCCTTAAGCTTTTCTTTTAAAATTATTTAAGAATTTTCTTTTTAATATCACATATTATTAGAAAAGGATCAGTTTCTTATAAATAAAATGAATTGTAAAGCTCTAAAAATAGAATTTTTTAAGATTGTGGGTGCTGGGATTTTTTTAATGGGGAATTTATTACACATATGACAACACAATTTAATTTTTCCCTACTTTCCGTACCGAGTTTGATAAAAGCTGTTATTTCCTAGGTACAAGGTAACAGTAAGGTGCTCGTGTTCATGGCGACCCAGGACATGGTCGATTTCTTCACAGAGCTGTTGCCCCGGGTAATGGATCCTGAGGTTGAACTCTTCAAGCTCCATGGAAATATGTCTCATTCCGATCGGACTGAAGTGTTCAAATCTTTCAGAACAGCAAAATCTGGAGTTCTTTTTAGTACAGTGAGTTTATGATTTATCATTATTTTTTTATAAGATGAGATTATTACTTGTGGGATCCGAACCATTTCATATTGTTTAAATTAGTAATTAATTTTTATTTTAAAATTTTTCTAATAACTTTACTAAAACCTTTTGATAATCCTTGATTGAACTTTTTATATTTTCCAAGTTTCTGACAATCCATCTTTTTTACTTGGAAAACAAAAATAACTCTTTTGATGAATTCTACCGTATTAATTTATTTTTATGAAACAATCATACAAACAATGAAACAAAAACACAATAAGGCTATATTTCAATCAAAGATAAACTAAAAACTTTTAAAAGACCTGCATTTCTAAAATCTGATATATTTCTGATTTAATTTTAATCCTGATGGTAGCTCATACATTTGGACCTTTTTGGGCAAAACGTTGGCTTCAGAATAAACCATTTTACTTTCTTCTGATTATTGAAATTTTTTGTTTAGGATGTTGCTGCCAGAGGTCTTGATATGCCACTTGTTGACTGGATCGTACAGTACAATGCACCCAGAGATCCATCAGAATATGTTCACAGGTGGGATTAATTGATACTTATTTTTTTTTTTTCAGTTTGAGAAATATTCAGTGTTTTTATGATCTATTTCTGTTCATATACTTATAAAACCTCATGCTGTTTAGAATCCATTTTTTGAACTTGGCAAATATTGTGTTAACCATTCTTCCTATGAAGATAATCATTATAAACTATTTTATGGTGCATTTAACTAGCTTCTCTAATTTCAGACAAATTCTGAAAAAAAATCTTTCTAAAAACCCATCATCACTGTTTCTAATTATTTTATTGTAACACTTTTTATTATAAAGAATTATATTGATCTTAAATTAATTCTTTTTTTGACAGAGTGGGGCGAACAGCTAGAGCTGGGACTAAAGGACATTCTGTTATTTTCCTTTTGCCTTCAGAAACACAATTTCTGCAATGGTTAGCTAATAAGAGGATCAAGTGAGTTTTTGTGCCATTTATTTTAATTAAACATTTGGGGGTATTAGAAATGTTGATGGTTATAGGGATTTATATATAACATGAAACATGTTTGAATATGTAGAGAAATTGAGAAATTCTAGTAAACTGGAAAAATACAAAAAATAAAGACAAAGTTAAAGGCCAATGACTACTATCTAAATTATTTGTATGGTATTCTTTATTTTGCTGAATTAGTTATTAACTATGTTGTTTTTCCACAGTACTGGATTCCACGAAATATGAAACTATTTCATATTCCATAGAATCTACAATTATTATATTAACTACACCATAATATTATGTGTACCAGTATTGTTTTTGTTGAAAAGTTCTGTAATATGTAGTTTGCAATTTCTTAGCAGCAGGTAGAACTCTCATATCCAATTATCCAACTTTTGTTTCCTCGAATTAAGTATGCTATGTTTTCCCTCTAATAATTTTATTTTATGTGGAAGAAAATGGTCTGGGTAGAGGTCAATAAATTTCTCTTAGATATCAAGAAATATTTATTCAGTAGCCAACGTTTCGACCTACTTTGTTGGTCTTCTTCAGGGTTGTCGCACAGAGGGGGTGGGTGACCAAACCCTTCAATTTTTATTCATATTATTCTGATAATACCGATATCATTAAATATTTTGATATCTGCCTAAATAGAAACAGCAATACCATTATCTTATAGTAACCATCAACATATGTAGTAAGGTCCAAAAGTTTCCGGCCTGGGATAGAAGGAAAGGTGAAAGAAAAAAAACTGGTCTTACTGTTTTTCAATATATTCTCCTTTAAGTTCAGCACACTTAATACAACACTTTGGAAACATTTCTATATCCTGAAAAAAATAATTTTCTTCTTTGTTAAAAAAATGTTCTTCCACTGCTGCTTGGAGCTCTTTGTCAGTGTTAAATCGCCAAAATTCATTGCAGCAGTGAACTCATTCCTGTTTTTGAGCAGCTGAAAGAATTTTTGGAACTCATCTTGCACTAAGCTTGTTCAAATGCAAATGTTCTTTGATGATCCTCAAAACATTTGTTTTTGAAAGCCCCTACCTCGCTGCTATTTCCTTGGTTTTCAGTCGCCGGTCAGACAGCAAATCAGATTCAAGTTGGATTATTTCAGAAGTGACAGCTTCCAATGGGCGACCGGGTCATTTTCTAGACATTCTCTCCCTAACTTCAATAATTTTGCCCATTCTTTCACTGTGGAATACGAGGGGGAGGACTGCCCTTATACACAATCCAAGTTCTTTTTAATTTGTGCAGGAGTTAGACCCTCTTTACAAAAGAATTTAATAACCGCACGGTACTCGAGTTTGAACATTGTAAAAATAGGGAGTTTCCTTCAAGGCTGAACACTGACTGACAGGACTAAGGAAGTGCGGGCAATGGGTATGGATGAGCAGACATGGACCTGCTTAGGCATGCAGGTCCCGGCACGTTTGAAGGAGGGGAAGCAGGACAGGTCGGAAACTTATGGACCTTACTACCATAATACGTATCTTGATTATTGATGACTTTACTACTGATTTTACTACAGAATATTTTTTCCTGTTTAGATTGAAGGAAGTGAGCATAGAAAAGTATTTAGGTTGCTTAGATGAAATTGAAGCTGCACGTGATAGTGAGGTATAAATACTTTAAATTATTAGTAGTGATACTATAAATATTTTATTAATAAGTTATTATTACATAACAAGGGTTGTTTTATATGCTTTATAATTCAGTTACTACAAACATTGTCCATACATTTGGTATTATTTATTTATTTTATTTTTTTAAGAAATACGGAGGTGGCTTAGAAGGGGCCATAACTGCACTTCAACATACATTTGAAAATACCATCCAAGATGACAGTAATCTTCATGAATTGGCCCGTAAAGGTAAATATTAAATTAAATTCTTATCATTGGCTTTAAGCTAGATTAGATTATGTTTGTTACAAGGCCTAGGTAAATGTCCTATTTCATACAGATAAATGAATCAACATTAAAATATTTAGAGTAAATTTGTTCATAATTTAGCAAAATTGTTTATATGAGGTTATATTTCTTTACAGCTTACACATCATGGGTAAGATTCTACATGAGCTATCCAAAAGAATCGCGGACAGTGTTTGACTTTAAAATGCTTCATCTAGGGCACCATGCTAAAAGTTTCGCCATTACCGAGGCTCCTACTGCTATTGGTGGACGTGGTAGAAATAAAAAGTAAGTTATACTTTATATTTAATGTAATTATTTTTATTGTAGTAATTTATTTTATGTAAACCATTTATCTCAAATACTTGATCTTAAAAAATATTATCTAGTATTATCTTGGTATACTGATATTTATTATTTCGACACATTCTGTAATGTGGTAAATCTTTGGTGGTGAAGATGGAATGGAAGGTACTATTTTCTTGTCATAGAATATGTTCATATATACTCGATAAACAATAAATATCATGTTTTTATTTTGAAGAGAAAAGATTTGTCCAGGGCCGGGATGTGAACCCTACGTCTCCGTTGTGGTGCTCTAACCAACTGAGCTAACCTGGCTCGTAACAAGGCCAGACAAATCCATTCTCTTGACTGATCCCATATCCCCATGTTCTCGCAATTTTGCGATGTATAGAAGGGGAAGAATGTTAATTGAACATTACTTTAATTAGGATCTTGTTTTTGTATTATTGTATTATTTATAATTTATTTATTTATTTTTTTATTAATTGTAATTTTTAAATATTTTTATTTTGAAGAGAAAAGATTTAAAAATTATATCTAAAAATTTATAATTAATAAAAAAATAGAATAAATTATAAATAAATATTTTTATTTGAAAAGAAAAGATATGTCCAGAACCGGGACTCAAACCCAGGTCACTGCCAATTGGAGAGCTCTGCCAATTGAGCTATCCTGGTTCGCCTCTCGGCCATAGACATATTCTTTCTTTTCACTGATCATATGTTCCCGTGTTCTCACAATTTGTGATGTATATGAGGGGAAGAATGTTCAATTGGCAGAGCTCCAGGCTAGTGACCTGGACGACCCGGGTTCGAGTCCCGGTCCTGGACATATCTTTTCTTTTCAAATAAAAATATTTAAAAATTAATACAATCAATAACAAATAAAATAAAATAAATTATAAATAAATATGTATTCTCTACTATGAAGTATTAAGAAAACAAATTTAGCTTTGCATTATTTCAACCATAATTCTTTATTTTGCATTCTTTGCATTGTTTTTATGTTGCAAATAAAATCACAGTAGTATTAGGACTATTTGATAATTCAAAAACTCAATAGTCCATATTTGTCAGATTACCTCGATGTTTCTATGATCTCTGATGTCTCGATGATTCTCTCGATGTCAGATTCTCGAGGTTTCTGAAGTTTTGGAATATATTAACATCCATATTATTTCTGAAGTTACGAATAATTTATTTCATTAGTTTATTTATTCATTATTTCATTATAATAATTTATACACATACATACATTGATACAATATTTCAAGTTTCTTTCCCTTACAGTTAAACACTTACATGTTAAGCAATTATCACCAAAACCTTTTATACCTCTACCTCAACATTTGCAAAGCTATACTGGTATACATTTTTTCAAGTACAGTCAGTGTTCATGCTTAAACAGAATGAAAATATCTGTGAAATAAAATATTTAAAGTTAATGAGTACAAAATATACTATTTCTATAAAATATCAAATTTGGACTATAAAAGCTTCTAATGTCTTTAGACCACTCTCATTGAGATAATTAACAGTAAGCCCTCTGGCACAGGTTAGTTGTTTGTAGCCACATTAAAAAAATAAAGAGATTCTAACCAACTAAACTAAATAAAATGATCAAAATAAATCTCCTCTTTTACTTAAACTTATGTCGATGTATAAGGTATAGAAGAAGCAAATGGTCCAGGTGGAGGTCAGAAAAAATTCTCTTTAATAAGGAGAACTAGTTATTTTTATTTTTAAGCCCAACCTTTCGACCCACCTTGCAGGTCTTCTTCAGGGCCAAATATACAAGATAAATACAAATTATAATAATATATATTAAAGAATAAAAGTATTAGGTATCAATGGATATGGGCAGTTAAAAATATTTTAAAAATGGGTAACCCTTTAGGTAAATATAAAAATAGAGGGAATAGTTTTGGTTTTGGATTAAGAATTACAGCTCTAAAAAATTGATTTTGAGAAATAATTATAGATTGGTATAAACCTATGATTATTGAATAATTAAAAACATTTGCTTTTCAACGAGTGAAAGTAGAGAGCGATGTAGCTCAGTGTTCAATCGCTGAGTTGCCGTGCTGAAGATTCCAGGTTCAAATCTGGTTGAACCAAATAATTTAAACAATCTGTTCACAGGCGGGGGTGGACCCTGTGGGATTTGGAGATGCTCCTGGGGAGTGGGTACTCTTAATTGGAGGAAATCTGGAGGTTGAGCGTAATCTAGGGCAAATCTCCTCTCTACACAAACGTTGTCCAAGGAACAGTACACTTCCATGTACTGAACCCTTCATAGGTTGTAACAGTTAAGGTTAAAAGTAGCTGGCCTGCCTATATAAAAATAGACCTCTATTTGATAATTTAAGTGTAACACATCAGGGTTTTTCTTTTATTGGGCACTGATTGTTGATTTCTTTTAAATTTAATTTTAGATTCATTGGATGTAGATCTTTCCTCTTGTCAGGGAATACTTGGTTTCGCCTTTTGATTTAGATTATTTTGATTATGGGCGACCTTTATAAGTGTCTACAACGATTAGGAATCAATATGGATAGGGTTTGAGTTTGGTATTCCCGTGGTGCTATTTAGCTGTAAACCAACACACGTTCCCTCCGCCATCTCCCAGACCTCCCAGGAGCCGAGCAAGAGTTGCTGCAGAACACCCCATAGCAATCACAGATTGGTCTCGGGTATTAAGGTAAGGCTTGGTTAAGACGTTGGAAGAGCACGTGGGAGCACATTCTATTAAGAACTATTGAGCTGGTAGTTGTTCTCGACGGTGGAACCGCTTTTGCGACGTGCCATCTTTCCCTCGGGAGAGAGGAGTCGGATTTTTTTTCCTCCATTCCGGAGCCGTTTGCTTTTCAATCTAACGGAAACCTTTTGAGCTTTTACGTGTTCAACTAACCTTTACGAATCGGCCTGAAGGAAACCACCACTGTCGAGTGTAATTGAATCGGGCTAGAGACGTAGCATTCTTTACAGATCCGCTTGTGGATTTTTTATATATATAAAGAATTATTATTTTTTAAAATTATTTTATCGTCCTTTCTTCAGTACTGTAATTGTGTGTGACAGAAGGGGCTGTTAAGACTAGATCAGTAACCCGATCCTCCACACGTACTTAGGAAGCGTAGAGGATACAGTTCCGTTTCCGTCTTCCAAGGTTATTCGTACGCTCGATATCCCAATAGTGTCTGCCATATTTGTTCCAAAATGCAAATTAAATTAAGCAATGGTTTGTTTGACTAGATTAACGAAATAAATTATAATAATAAAAAATATAAACTAAAAGGAAAACGCGAATATCAGAGCTATGTTCTTAACATTGTATCTCGAATCTTGGTTGTTAATTAAAATACAAAAAAAAAAAAACTAGGGTGAGGATAGATAGTAAGAAAAAAAGAAAAGTTGAAACCCTTAAAAGACCCTTCGCTAACACCAATTCAATATTAGAATTTTCTACCCTTCAACTCAATCAGGATAATAGTAGAAAAAATATCAAAAGTAGGTTAGAATTCCAAATCAAACCAACATAAGAAATGAAAGTGTTCATAACTATTTATATTTTCACATTTTGGCATTATATAAGCTCAAATTCATTGGAGGTACAGGCAGTTGAGAAAAAAGTTTCATCACTAAAATGTAGTTGACCACTTTTTTCTCCAGACCGTCAACATTTAAGGTGCAATTCGCGTTTAATATTCAGTTTTAACAACAGGGTGAATAGATGGCACTTCTATAGGTGTTTTTGTTCTCTATCTTTCATTATATCTTGTGGGTTAGTGGTTTCTGAAACTCTGAAGATTTTTTTTTTATAGTCTGGAAAGATTGGAGGAAGCCACTAAATGAGAAAAGAAAAGATCTTTTATACCTAACTTGTAGGACGAAGTAGTAGATCAGTTATTTTCTGTATTTCCTCTTCTAGATTTGTTAAAAAATACGTTGAATGTTTTTTTTGTTTTCTCCTTAAGCTAGTTATGAGTATGAGTTCTCCAATTTCCAGATTCTTCGTCCTTGAACTGACAGACGAAACAATCTTAACGTCAGAATCATCTGGTACTTTCCTAGTGTTAGTAAAAGCTAGCACATACTAGTAGACACGTTGCTCAACATTGGTCTCAGAGACATGTCTAAGGATGCTCAACTAGACGGTTTATTGACTCAACGACGTCAACGATCCTTTGTGAGACCGTTGTAAGTTCTATTATTTAAGCTGCATTTATTGCTTTTCATCCGGAGGAAGGCATAACCAAGGAGTTTTTACTACCTTCAAAGAGGAGGCTGCTAGATATCGAAAATGTTGACTAAATTGATCTCAAATTTGTACAGATTCGTTGGGATCTACACAATCTTTTCAACTCGTAACGAACTTTCATCCTATTTAGTTTATTACGATCTAACGGGAGTATCGATAGTTAGTTGTCCATAGTTGGGGATGTTATGCAGCGGTAATTGAGCGTAGCGGGGTCCTTGAATAAGATCGTTAGGGCTAAGCTGAAAATAATTAGCCACAATTAAGATTGGGATCTGGCTAATTCATGCGGGAACTTATCGGAAAGGTCTCATCTTTCAACGCTCATTGTCTCAATGGTCCAAAGGCGCTTCAATTGGCGTCTTCGTGTTGGGAAAGGGAGATCGTACCAAGACTTTCCCGGCGACAGGACTCAAATCTCGAACGATTTAGATTCAAGCTCTTATTGTTATATCTTGAATAATTTCTTTCAAAACAAAACAACCAAAAGCAATATTTATGATGAAGTATTTGGCTTAGGAGGTACTAGAGGTTTATTCAATGAGACAAAAATAACTTATACACGGTTACTCGTATTAAATTAATTATTGATTTTTAATTGGATGCAATAGGAAAAATCCTCGAATCCTTAAGTCTCTATAAAACCAGCCAGTCGACATTTCACCAGTTCAGGCATCATCAGGACAAACCAAAAGAGAATCTAACTCAAGAAGACTACCTAACAGCAACCCATCTCACACTAACGGTCTAAACAGACTCATCAAGTAGAGGTTGCCTTTCTGTATTTAAATGAGTAGGGATGGATAAATAGGGATAGAACTTGTTTGGGATAGATCTTATTTGTTTAAACTTACCGTTCTTTTGTCATTTTTTTCAGGTTACAGTATCCTCCATTCCCGCAGACACCACCCTTTCAATCGCTTTTCCAGACCTCGTCTGTATTCCTTCGTTCTTTAGGATGAAATCGCAACTCCTCCGAAATGTTAATATGAGAGTATTTAAATCGTTTTAAAAGCCATTGCTTAACCCATACATGTCGCTTTATTCTGCTCTTTCTCCTTTTCACTATAACACAAGTCACTGGACTATATAGAAATAACAATTCATCGTCCGAAAACATGATGTAAACACAAAATTGTGTTTAATATGTTAAATACATAACACAAAACACAATAAGAGAGACTAGAGCTTCCAAGGGGTAGCGCATTGAACTGACACACCAAAGTGGGCGTGTGGATGCGAATGTTGCGTTCAGTTAGAACTGACAGTTACAAATGAGCACACCAAACTGACCATTTGTAGCGGCCTTTAGTGGTTATTGAATTATTATCAGTTTTAGTTCGATTTATGTTTTTCTAAGAATTATGTATTTTAACTATCAACCCATAGAAAATATTATTTAAAGACTTATTTATTGCATTATTTTTTTTTTTGCCGTATGAGCATTCTGATAGTTTAGTTATTCTTCCCATTGTGATAAGATGTCTTCTGATACATGCAGCGGTCTTCTCAGCATTCTCACTGAACATCTTATGTGTATTTGAAATAAATTAAAAAAAAAATCTAAGCAATAATTTCATAAACTGTAAGGCAGCCACAGGACAAGGAATTCTGAACCTTTACTTTTATGTGTTTTATAAGAATATAGCATACAATTTAAAACCTTGTTCCTATGTCTAATCTGTTACGGATATTGGCTGTTAACATGGCGGTCTTAATTTTTTTTTCTGCTCCCTTTCATACTTATTTACATGATTTACATTGTATAAGAACTTAAAGTAATACTATACTCCTTAAAGAATATTTTAAAAGTGTTTTCAGGCACAAAATATATATACAAGTTCAATGAGGGCGGTTTTTACATTGTTTGGCGTACGGCCTTTTGTTTTATTCAACTACAGAATGCGGAGAGACCATTAAGCGGGATTAGGAAGAAATGAATGCTGTCTTAACTTTGTTTTCGAGTCATAAATAATTGGATATTAGTAAGACCAAACCACTGCCTTAAATTTTGCTGTGATTTAAGACAAAATTTAAAATGTTTATAATTGCTATACTAATGTTGAACTGGAAAAATACTTTTAATTAATTTTATGGCGATTATCATTTTATCGGGTATTAATGTATTTACTTGTATCTGTTTATTTGGCTTAAATTAATAATGTTAGAGTTGTCAGAACTCTGTGTTCCTAAAATCTGCAAATCAAAGGGATGGGTGCAACATAAGAATTAAAGTTTTTAAATCTACTTGCAGTTAAACAATTCTCCTTTTTCTAATATTTATTGACGAAAGTTCAAGATGTGTTGTAGAAGTTGCTTGATATTTTACGGCAAGTTAACCAAAGACGGTTATGTCGTCAACTGATCCGTAACGTAATCTTGACAAACTTCCGAATCCGATGAGGCAATCGGCATTCTTGGGACTGTTAACCCTCACCTCATTTTCTTCCAATTCTTCTTTGATCTGTGATAACCTGGGGAAAATTATTTTTTTTAGTGATAAAAAGGGCGGAAAGAAGAAATCCCACGGCGGAGAGAGGAAGAAGTCGAAACCGCTGAAACTGGATAGCCAAGAATCGAGGACCAAGAAGCTGATGTTCTCAGAATACGATTCCGGTCTCCCGCCGATCAAGAAGCATAAGTCTTCCTGAACCCGGGTAATTTATATTTTCATTAAACTTTAAACAAATATTTATTGGAATTTACGATTGTAACAATATGAGTAAATGAGACCTTTGCTTTCAAAACTGGTTACATCCATTTTCAACATTTTTTTCAGGACTGATAAAAAAAATATTCAATTTTAACGTTACACTTAAAACAATACTTACAAACAATCTTTTATTATCTCTTTTTAAAAAATCTAATTTAATATATAAAATATGTTGGATGTATTCTGAAAAAAAATCATTTATTCTTTTAAATGTGTCTAATGGTTATTATTTCATAATATAATTTAAAAGATATATAGGGTTTAAAACAGCAGTTTATAAGTGCTGAGTGATAAAAAGATTTGCCTGTTTCCCCATATTTTTAAAGTAATTGAAATCGAAACCTTTAGATGAAAAAGTAGACTTTTACCATTTTAAAAATTAACAGCTCATATAATTAATGATACATAATAGCATCAATAAAGAGTAGAGGAACTACCAAGTGGTAGTACTCAAACAATATATTTAATTATCCAAACACAACAAAGAATATCCCATAAAAAAGCATGCTAAGGTTATTTAACTCACATATAAATTAATTTACGAAATTAATTCATAAAATAATTTATGAAACAAAATAGAATGGTTTGGATACATAGAGACATAACTATATAAACTTTGATTGGTCATAAAGTGTATGACATCTATATTTGAAAAAATCGTGAACAGTAGAACTAACTGTCGTCACTTAAGTCGGTTTTCCATCTTATTTCTGTTGATAGGACACAAAAGGTGTTGCATTAAATATACAAATGTGTGTTGCAGCATTTATACTAATTTTAAAAGTTTTAGAAATGCACAAATCTTTTGAAATCGTGAAAAACCACCAAACATTGAGAGAAAAATGATTTAATTTAAAGCAAATGCACATGTTAAATAAAATGAAATTCTTTCATACTTTTTTTGTGTTAAAAAAAAAATCAATTAAATATAATTAGTGGGTTTGAGTGGAAATAAAGTTTGTCATGAAAGATTGATATCGGATTGGGACCAAATCAGCAACAAACGGGACATTAAGTTCATTATGGATTTCTTTGTTCATAACAAAGTAAGGAGTATTGAGGATTTTACGAAGGATTTTGGATTGTAAGGATTGAATACGAGAGGAATTTGATGGCTTAGTGGAGCCCTAAATGCTCTGTGTTAAAAAACTGATTTAAAATGTTAGATAATAAATACTCAGTGTAGACCTTTGACCCAGTGCTGTAGTCTATTTTTTCAGGAAAAACATGTTTAATAATTTTCATATATTTGGGTTTCCATTCTTGCTTGAATCCTTTTAAAAAATAGTGTACCATGATTCAAACTACTTCTTCTAAAGATATGTATTTTTAAATTCTCTTGTTTTTTCCCTTATTTATTTCATACTTAATATCTGAATGTATCATTAATATTTGGAAATCTTCAACCTATTTCTGAAGTTAAAAAATGTCTAAAATACATTATTGTTTTTGTTGCAGGTTGGCATTCCTGTCAATGTGGGATATTTGTTTATATTTTTGTAAATATAATTGGTAAAAATATATGATTTATTTTTTATATGTGTTCATTTGATATTCCTTTAATAGTTAGTCATAAAGGTTATTTTGAATTTCCTAATTGTATGTCGCAGCCAGGGATATCTTTACACCTCTGGAAAATTATTGTCAGAAATGTCTAAAAATATTTTTATGCAATTTTTGTGTGAAACTGTATCTGTATCTGTACAAGAGCTGTTAACTTGTACCTATATAACCCATGAACGGTGAATTTTGTTCAGGGCATAGTAGGAATTTTTCTCTTTCGATGTCAAGGACTGTGCAGGGGAGGTGATTTGATCGGGATCATGCTCATCCACCTGATTTTACCCAATTAAGAATGTTAACTTAATATAGGCTGGATCCCATTTTTTCGATTTACAGCTGATAACAAAATAAATAATTTATCTGACACAGCCGTTCTCGAACTAAGGACCTAGATATCAGTAACCTACCACTCTACATCCTGAGGTACCATATACTTGATGTAATATAATGAGGTACCATGAGATACTTCACAAAAGGTATAAGATAGCTTCATTATCCGTGTGCAAGGCAATGGATATTAGTACTCTAATCTGTGGTGAAATATTTGTACCATATTCTTTTCAAAGACCTCAGAGCATTGTAGGGAATAAATTGGTAAACAGGGTTAAGCATTATTGGGTTTATTATTGTAGGTATGATTTTTTCTTAATATTTCTATTTTTTAACAATTCTACATGCTGTCTATAGTAAGTCATGAAACGGTAATTTTACAGAAGAAGAAAAAAAATTGTTTCGACATCTTCGACTACTTCAACATGAATGTTTCAGTTGGAGAATAGTAACCACCTCATTTCATAGAAACTAAACCACTCACAGTTTTGACTCACTCTTCTTACTATGCTGTTGATATGATTAATTACTACCTTTTCCATGCCAATGCCTGAAGGTATGAACCGTGTGAACTATACATTTAAATTGAGGTTGGTTATTGAAATAAAATTCCTTATTCCACTTGTAGTCAGTTAATCTCTGGAATCATGGTACTTTGGTAGTGCGCAATTAATTAGATTGGAAGCCAATCGAGGCTGAGTAAGAGTGCATTTGATGTAACTCTTTATTTCTACAGTGGAAAGTTAGGAGAAAGTGGAGCTATGTATGCCCAGAGGATTAAGTTTATAGAAGAAACTTGGATGAAATTCCAGTATGTTAAGATCTACGCTTGAAAGATCCAAATGAAATGTAAACCATTAATGGCAAAATTAATGTAAAAAATAATATAAAAAAAACTCATATACAATTTCCAATATTCATTGAAGTTAATAATTATGCCTAATGGTCATGGTAGTAAGAATTTCAGGAGGAACAAACTTTGAATGATTTTATTTTTAGGGTTAAAAGAATTTGTAGCTATAAACAAATGGTTGAATTATGCACACATATAAATAAAGTGGATGATGTAAAAGAGGATTAAATTGGTGACAAGATCGACTGGTGGACCATTATCTGCTATGCCTGTGGAAGGCAGTTCTTTTGTCAAACCAAGGCGCCTTCATTAATAGTAGAAATACTGGTCAATGGAAATCGGAGTAGAAATTCATTTATCTTAATCATTGCTAGATAAAGATTAACTGGCCCAGGAGATGCATCTACTTATGTTTGGTTCTCTCGTATTGCCTGCATTACATTAGGCAGCGTAAGCACCACCTCTGTTCTAAGAATCCAAGTAAAACAATGTCGATTAATATATTAAAAAATATCGATTACTACATGAAAAAAAATAGAAGAGAGTTAGCTGTGGGCTAATTGGACGCGGCTACGTGAGCCACCTTGAAGCCGCCAGTCGCTGCCGTTGGAAAAAAACACTTTGTGCCCGAGGCAGGGTCCTTTTGTGCCTCGATAGTGGCAAGATAATCGATAATAAACCGTGGAGAATCGAGTTTCAAATAACATTTCTCTCTGACTAGGGAGAATTCAACTAGTTGTGGCTCTCCGGCCTCCTCAAAACATCCTCTTACACACCGATAATCAGCTCCCTTAGATTTAACTCTTTATCCTCGCCTGCTCCTCGTCCGCCTCAGCCTTCTGGATCTTCTATCTGGTTAGCACTGGGGCAATCCAAATCCTCAATGTACAGAGTTTAATAATAAGACGTGGGAAGGTACTCTTAAAAGCATATATAAATATTTTTATTTTGAAGAGAAAAGATTTGTCCTGGCCGGGATTCGAACCTAGGTCGTCTGCATCTCTAGTGCAGTGCTCTAACCACTGAGCTACCAAGGGTCGTATCCAAGTCGAACAAATCCATTCTCTTCACCGATCCTATATCCCCGTTGCAGTTTTTGCGATGTATACACGGGGAAGAATGTTCAATGAACATTACTTTAATTGGGATCTTGTTGACCTACGCCAATTTTATATTTATATCTTGTTTTTATTTATTGTTCTTTTGATGGTGAATATTTTTAATTTGAAGGGAAAAGATTTGTCCTGGCCGGGAATCGAACCCGGGCTGTACTCTAACCACTGAGCTACCAGGGGTCGTATCCAAGTCGGACCAATCCATTCTCTTCACCGATCCTATAACCCCGTGTTCTCGCAATTTTTGCGATGTATACACGGGAAAGAATGTTCAATGAACATTACTTTAATTGGTATCTTGTTGACCTACGTCAATTTTATATTTATAACTTATTTTTATTTATTGTTCTTTTGATAGTGAATATTTTAAAATATTTTTATTTTGAAGAGAAAAGATTTGTTCTGGCCGGGAATCGAACCCGGGCTGTACTCTAACCACTGAGCTACCAGGGGTCGTATCCAAGTCGGACCAATCCATTCTCTTCACCGATCCTATATCCCCGTGTTCTCGCAATTTTTGCGATGTATACACGGAGAAGAATGTTCAATGAACATTACTTTAATTGGGATCTTGTTGACCTACGCCAATTTTATATTTATATCTTGTTTTTATTTATTGTTCTCTTGATGGTGAATATTTTTAATTTGAAGGGAAAAGATTTGTCCTGGCCGGGAATCGAACCCGGGCTGTACTCTAACCACTGAGCTACCAGGGGTCGTATCCAAGTCGGACCAATCCATTCTCTTCACCGATCCTATATCACCGTGTTCTCGCAATTTTTGCGATGTATACACGGGGAAGAATGTTCAATGAACATTACTTTAATTGGTATCTTGTTGACCTACGTCAATTTTATATTTATAACTTATTTTTATTTATTGTTCTTTTGATAGTGAATATTTTAAAATATTTTTATTTTGAAGAGAAAAGATTTGTCCTGGCCGGGATCCGGGATTATTCAAAGAACGATGAACAATGAAAAGTAAAAGTATTTAATGTTAGTGTTTTATGAACATGGTTTTGTAATTTTCCATTTATTTCAAATTTGTCTATCATTTTGACCCACATTTTAGCTTTTGCTTAAACCTGAATAAACAAGATACAAACTACATAACAGTAAAATAATTGGAATAAACAACAAAATAGGATAAATGTCAAAAAATATTTACAAAGTATATATATATATATATATATATATATATATATATATATATATATATATATATATATATATATATATATATATATATAGTATATACTAGCTTCGTCCGCGTTGATTTTGAATAAAAACTTACGTTGAGTTTAAACGGAGAGTGAATTATGAACTTCATATTATTCACAATGACTTAAGGCAATAGTGAATTCAGGCAGCCTACCAATCCTTATCCCTTTGTTGATCGACGTTAATAAAATGTCCTAGCATATAATTGATTTCAGATGCTCTCTTCAAATCCTTTCTTAGTGCGCGTTGGCCTTATAAAATGTATTTACTGTCCGAATTACAATATACATTATAGTATAATAGCTGTGTGTAAGCTCTTAACATTTATTTGGAACTTTTCCACACAACGTGAGCCTCAAGTCTCTAAACAAATTTTCAGTATTCGTTATGTAAAGTTTTTTTTTAACGAGCTCTGTTTAATTTTTCCAAAACCACTCATGCCATCCTACTAAATTTGTTCACCCAAGATGAAGTCCTACACCTTAGGCCGAAACGTTGTCACTCATTAAAACAATAACCGTGTTTCTTTTCTAACCGCGTATTCAACTGCATTCTTCTTGATTATATCCACGTTTCCATCACGAAATTCATATTGAGATCAAAAGACACGGCGTGGAAGAAGATAGCTGATACACATAGGGAACTTCAGATCATTGGCTACTAAACGGCGAATTACTATAAAATGTCATTCGGGGAACTCACATTGTCATATTTTGTTCTGTACCTTTTTTATTTTAAAGAGCACCATTTTATTTTTCCAAAATACCCATGCCATTCTAATAAATTTGTTATTTAGCCAAGGTGGAGTTTCTATAACTTAGGCCGAAACGTTTGGCACATTATAACTACATACTACTTAAGCTTGTTCTACATTGTGCTCCTTGATTATGTCCATGCTTCCATCATGAAAGGACTTCCATAGAGAGTTCAGAAGACACGGCGTGGAAGAAGGTAGCTGATGGACGTAGGGACCTTCCGATCGGTGGTTACTAAACGGCGCGGAGGCCTTGGAGACGAGGCTCATTCTGACAGACAAAAGATCCCCGTCCGTAGCTACTGCCTCATTACAGCGACCCTTTGTCTCCAAGAGATAACAAATGTTCTATTTAATAGCTAATGGTTCAATGGCAGCTCCTGTCTCTGCCCTTTATCCTCCTCCTGCCAATCCCGTCCGTTCCCATTGTGCCCGTGTAATTGTGCAAACCCGCCGCGGTCATTACAACTTATGAAAACATCAGCATTACTCTCCGTTCCAGTTGGCTACCTACGAACGGAGGAGGAAGCGAGGACCAGGAATCATAGCATAGCCTAAAGAGAATATAATATGTGTACATAGACTTAGAAAATAACAGCACAAAAGAAATCGAAAAAGGATTATGTCAGCTAATAGAAGTTCTTATGGATTAAATACGCACGTTAGGTCCAAATTAATTACTAAGGAAACAAAATTACATCCTATACAGAACCTAATTAAGAATCTTGGGTTCTGAAGAAGCTGTCGGTACTCCTAAGCAAAATACCGTGCTAAATTTACGAAGCAATTCATGAAGATGGAATCCGAAAACAAAAAAAGGTGGATCTATATATAAACTTAACGACATACCGATTATGAAATTTATCAACATCATGAGATAGCCTGGGCAAGTGAAAAGGGTGGCAGAATATAGGATGCCTAAAAAGTTTTGGAAAATCGACTGACTGGAAAGAGAAAGAAAAGGAAGACCCAAGATAGATGGATGGACCAGGGTGGGCACAATGCAATGAGGACGAGTGGAGTGGTGGACGATAGTGCAGGACCGAGATACATGGGGACGGTTTCTGATGGAGGTTGTAGTACCCAGGATGAATTTATGTTTAATACTTGGAATGGTTATAAATACGACAGTATAAGTAGCTAGAATTCCTAACATAGATGTATAATGATTAGTATGTAATGATAAAAAAAAAAATAGGCACAATAGAAACATATTTTCTTGATATTGTACCTATTACTATTAATATTTTATTCAATATATTTTTTTTACGCGAGCTTTCCCATGGCATGTTATGCTCGGGTTTGATGTGAGTGAGGCACATCAAACAAAAGGGGCTTTTAAAACTTCCTTCAGTGGTCTCTTTCAATTTTTTTTTTCTTGAAGTGTATATAGTCATTTTTGCACTTGATTAGTATCAAGCTGAATCTTCGTGAATAGCTTCGTTTCGATGAGACGCCCAACAATTTCCTGTGCGAAAGTTCTCGATTGCGGTAGCTAAAAGAGGTAGCAAGGATAAAATATGTCGATTTGATGGTTCTTCCAAAAAGTATCAGTAACGAAGTCAAAAAAGAAGAAGTAAAAAAAAATCAGTTGGTTAGTAATCATTTTTGATGACCTCGTTATCGTTACATGTTGGAAGGAGGGGACTCTTTGATCAAACCATACATTTTGTAGGACAAATATTTTTTCAAATAATTTAGATAATTATCTTGAGATTTAGCAAAAAAAAAACAAAAAACGAGTTAGTAATAAATTTTTGAGAATCATCAAATCGACATATTTTATCCTTGCTACCTCTTTTAGCTACCACAATCGAGAATCTTTACACAGGAAACTGTTGGGCGTCTCATCGAAACGAAGCTAGTCACGAAGATTCAGTTTGATACTAATCAAGTGCAAAAATGGACCATGGATCCTGGACTAATACTGATTACTCAACAAAAAATACATCTAAAATGAAAATTAATAACGAATAATCGGCACCAACGAATAAAATACTTACTTTAAAAATAATTAAGAGAACAGGAAGTGCCGCACAATGCCTGTTGGTATCATAAAGGTTCGTCACTATTCCATGTGCAACCTGAGCCTCATCAATGTTTAAGCGTAAACCAATTTTATCAATAGTTTTCTACTAATCTGCGACGCTTTCAAATATCATATAAAAAAACTTGACACAGCTCATCGAAACCACGAAGGACTCGAGAAATCCAGGTTTTGCCGAAGAGACGGACATGCGAATCTGTAATACGTTATTTCCTGGAGGACTACAAACGAGGTTCTTGCATGCCCTTCGTTTATGAAAATACACGGGCTCTGGATCGTTTAGGGAGACCATCACGAAGTTCGTGATCCTGTCCTGTCCCTAGGCCACTTAAGTTCTTACTTAGTCAGCTAATGCCTCCTGTGTCCACGCCCTATCCATTCGTAAGCGAAATAAAATCTGTGCTCGATTTAGTACACGGGCATCAGGGTCTGAAATGCCAAACTGTATTTCGTGAAATTAACAAACAGTAGACTTACTTGTAATAAAAATTTATATTTATTATGAAATCATGTGACATAGATAAACAAAGAGACTTTCAAATATGAAGTAATTTATTATTAAATATGGACTAGCGTTATTTAACAATTTAACAACTAACATAGCGACTACTCTTACCAAATTATCCATACTCTATTACCATTTCCTCTCTCACTCTCTCTCTCTCTCTCTCTCTCTCTCTCTCTCTATCTATCTCTCTCTCTCCCTCTCTCTCTCTCTCTCACTCTCTATCTCTCTCATTCTTGAAAATGCGATTTTTATTGTTACTAGTTAAATTGTTTTCAGAATGATTTGTGTGTATAAGCAACGATCAAGAAAAGATGTTTCACCAAGATGGTGAGGACAAGGATCGTGAAAGCATCTATGTTTAGGAAACTAAACTGTTGTTTCAAAAAATAAAAAAAGGGATGAGTAATGGGTCGCTCAGTGTGCAGAGCGATGAGTTGGTGATCTGGAGATCCCGGGTTCTAATCTGGCCGTGGTAGATAAATTATTAAATCTGTTAACAGCCATAGATCAAACCTCTGGCATTAGGAGACCCTCCTAGAGCTGACCCACCATTAAGTGGGCTCCATTAACTTCAATTGATCTTAAACCGTTATTTACGGATTATTTAGTTATCGTCATTCTAACTCTTTAAATAGTAAATTATTTGATTCATTTTTTTAATCTTTAGATAAAGTTGCCTAACTTTGCTCCATGGCCATCCCAAACCAGCCACATCAATGTCCAGTTCCCTTTGGTTGTTGAATGAATTTTCCGTTATTTTTATTTTACTCAACTTGGGATGAGTTTTAAAATTTAGGTTTTACACATATTTATAAAACTACTGTGATATTGTTGGATGAAGTCAGACGAAATCAGAAGAAACCTTTTTTTAATTTAAGTAAACAAGTTAGAAGACTTTATACACAAGTTAGGTGCACAATTAATGTACCGTTAGTACTTGCTACTACTAACAGCACATATCGGCAATAGAAGTCATCGCCCCTTTAATGGGTAGTTCCTGTTGGACATTGTTTGGGCGCCATTGAGCCAAATCACCGCTAGTTCCCTTTTTATAAACATCTCTTTTCCACTTCCGCCGTTCTGGAAAATTCTCCGAATGCAAATCAGGCCGCAGCCCCCACTCCTATACTATATTCGGGCAGTGTTACCAACCGTTAAATGCGACTAAATGACGAGTCATTGGAATAGTGATTTGGAAATGGAAACTGAGGAACTACGGATTCGATTGGTACAGTTCGTAGAAAGATTTTTTTTTTAGGAATTACTGACACAGATAAGTGTAAACAATCTGTTGTGTCTTATGGAAATCAGTGCTTTGCTTGATCTGTAAAATATATTGCGTATCCGGTATTTATTACTTAATATCAGTACTAGTATATATTAACTATTTCGAATCTCGTTAAATGTTTTAACAACGATAACGTTTTTATTATTATCTCAACTTTTTCTTTGACTATTGCAACTAATTTCATATGTTTGAATATAAGAAGAGCTGGTGATGGATTCATTCAACGTATGGCCTCACTACTAAAAACCATGGTTGGTTTGTCGGGAGTCACAATGTCCCAACGATTGAGAATCATAATGGATATTTTGGAAAAGTTGGTAATCGGCGTGTCTCGTCCATAAATCGTGGGGTGAATCTTCTGAAGTAGTGTACTCGTTTAGTTACAGTATAACATTTTGGGTTGGAAGCACCACTTTAGAGTTTAATAAGCTAAAATTATAAAGCTGAATAAAAAAATACTCTTGAATGAAGGCACCAGCACTTGACAATAAAAGGGAAATCAATTTCCGTAAGTTGCAGTTTATTAATGAAATACATATAATTTTTGAATTTGGAATATCATAGGCACCTTCATGAAGTAATGTTAACTTTGAAGATTAAAAAAGAGTTAACATAAAGGAGTCGAAAAAGAATTTTTGAGAGTTCGAAATAAGGAAAGATGACGACGCACAGTGGAACGAATCAACGCATTTGTTGGACATTGGACCAATTCTCTATTAACTATATTTGTCCATTATTTTGATCTTAAATTATACTTTATACTTCTTCTCAACAAAATCCATAGATAAATTAATTGTGAAATCTTATATAAAAAACTCTGAATTGAAATATAAATTTTTCTAAAAACTCATATTTTAAAATCAATCCACTGTTTGAGGTAATGCCTTAAATTAATCGTGCACTTACTGGAAACAACTCATCCATAATAAGGTATTTTAGGCAAATAAAACTTGGGATTATTTCAAACGTCCGGGATTTTTCGGTGAAAATTGGGGGATTAAACTAAAATAATCAATTGCGAAAATCGCTCAAAATCGCCCAAAAAACTACCTTCACAGTAAATAACTAGAATGTTTGAAGTTTTTTTTCCATTAGTCGGATTCTGCTACTAGGTGCTATTTTCCGAGAAAATGATTTTATTCTTTTTCTTTTCTTTTCTGAGCCTTGAGAATTAATTGAAAATAATTTCTGTAGATATTGACGTCTACTTTACGCAAGTTTTCTTTTGTTTTCCAATGTTTGTTTACATTCATTTATCCGAATAATCCTTATCTAACATAATAGTATTAACAATAGAACTCAGTATGTGTGTGGTATTAGAACGACATTGGTGCAATGGTTCCTACAAAAAATCGTCAATTTTTTCAATTTAATCGTATAAGTTTTAAAGATTATGACCTGGCATTAGAAGAATGGATTAAGTCATTTGGACTAGAACAAATTTCAAATACCGCAAATTTCTGCTTACGGGAAATTTAAGAAAATTCAGTGGTAGCTTGAACTCTGGCTGGATTTCGTCCCACAGGAATATCAATTATTTTCTGGAGAAGCATGAAAACTGCTAATACGACCCCCAGTTAATTTTTTTGGTTTGTTACTTTTTCCTTTTTATAACTTTATTTAATAACTATGTATTTGTCTGTCCATAGAATACTGTATTGTACCTGTTATCGTAGTATTTAGGTACAATAAATGGCACAATGTTAGATAATAAATTATCTAACATACAAAGATCAAATCGAGAATTTTTACATGTTTCCTCTAAAAGATCTGATCCTGTTTATCATATAATTAAATAATCCATTCAAAAAGGTTTAAAACCGTAGCAATATCCTTATTCTAGGAGCACCAGAAGCGGAGATATTAAGGAATGTCCAGTCCTCCCTAACGCTCGTTCCACTGTGCGACGTCTATCCTAATTTAAAAGGTTGATCAATTGTTTATCTTTAACATGCTTTTATTAGCTTTCCCTGAACGTTATATATGTAACGGAATCTTCGAACTCTACTTCGTCTTCTAAGTTTTCCTCAACTTCAATAATAAGTTTGTCTCATTATCCTGACCAGGATTTTAAGGATTAGCGATTTTTCATATCCGAAATCACGTTAGTGTTTTGTGTCACTTTTAAACCAACAGATTCATGGTATATTCTTTGAGGCAACCATACGATTACTGATAGCATAAACTGGAGAGTTTTTTATATTTTGCAAAAAAAAAGTTTAAAAAACTAAAAAACATGTTTTTTGTAGCTGGCCGAACTAAAAAGTAGAAAAAAATAATATCATAAAAAATAAAACACTAAACTTTATTAGGAAAAACAAGCTGAAAAGGTAGAAACTAATTTTCAATAAGTTTAAAATAAGAAAGAGTAAAGAACAAAAAAAAAATGTTAGGTGCTTGATTGTAATTATTATAATCGATTGAATTTTATTGACTGATATTGGTAAAAGTTGAGTGATTATGAAAATATCTTAAAAAGCACCCCACGCTGTTTTACGATAAAATATTTTTTTTTCCGTTTATCACTCTATTCTCATATATGTTGTATATACATATCTCACATATCGTTGTTTATTTATTTTTTTAAACTAATATTCATTTTCTACTTTTTTGTTCGGCTTGCTACAAACGCATGTTTTTAACTATTATTTTTTCGTTGCAAAATATAGGAAACACCCATGTTCATCTTGCAAGTAGCCTATATGCTTGTCTCAAATATTGTCCATGTATGCCTTATTACTTGGCACTAGACATTACCATGTCTTCAGAGATGAAAAATTGCTTTCATATCCTATTCAGGATAATGAGACATACTTATTAAATTATTGCGTTGTCATCGTTTCTTGAGAAGTATGCATAGTTTCAATTTAATTCGATGGAGTTCAAAGATTCCGTAACATACAAACGTTCATATAGGCGAAGCTAATGATTGATAATCATGATAAAACAGAAAATATGACGCTTTTTCTCTATTTAAGATTGATAAAGTGTCGATTTTTTAATACTGGGATTTTAAAAATAGAAGTCACCCTATTCCAGAACTAAAATCGTATGCACCAACCACAAGTCTTCTCTGTCTGAGATCTAAGACTAGCGGGCGGTAAGCGACAGTCAAAACTGAACTGGCTGAGAAGAGCATGATGGATGGGCGATCCTATCTAATGGGAATAATCCTGCCTTAATTAATCTATTTACATAACTCAAAAATCCCTCTAATTGGCACTGCTTCGTTAAATCCTTAATACATATATTTAATTAGCCTACTCTTATATCCATATGTTGGCTATCATTGGTCAATTATACCTAACATGTTTTCACGTCGTGAGAAATACCATAGGCGAAACAGTTCGTTTCCTGTGAGAACGAGAAGGAGAAATTAAGACGAAGAGCTAGTGTAATGTAGGACTTAACCTAACTCACCATACTCCAGTAGAATATACCTAGAAATGTATTGACGCTTCTATTATATGGAGTGAAATATAAATATGATTTTATTTCGATTCATATTATACACAACTCATTTATACAATCATATATTCCTAAATACACAACGTTCCTCAACATAAAATCAACCTCCAAATCCTCCAGTTCTTTCTCTTTCTTACTCTCTTATACCTGAACTTCCTATGAGAAGATTAAAAAGACAATGGTATAGAGACCTGCAAAAAAAACATTAATCGGTTCAAAAATTGTATACTCCAGCAAATCGAGGAGAAAAAAGAATTGAGATCAAATTTGCTGGATGTGATCATGTGCAAATGTAATATAAAAGGTTTATTCTTGATCCCCCTTAGGGGAGGTTTTCGAATGATGATGAAAAATGCAATATTTGTTAAATGCGTATTTGTATTTTTTCTCTCAATAAATATTCATTATTATTATTCTTGATCTAACTCTCTCTCATACCTATTTATTCTTCTTATTCTTCACGTGCCCTGTTCTTTGACCGGCAATGTTCTGGGAGGAGGACCTAAACAGCTCCGTGGTAGTTTACTCCATGCTTTCCCACTATTTTTGCTTGAATAACAAATGGAGTAGTGCATATTTCGTTTTTCTCATTGCGGAAGCAAAGTACTGCATGCTTCTTCATTTTATGCCATTCACTACCTCACTTTCCTCGTTCATTCGTTGTAAAACCACTTCATTTATCATTCTGTTTGTCAACGCTACATTGATTTCCTTAACATTGGTAGACAAGCCGAAATTTCAAAGGACTCAATCTTCTTGCGCATTGCGTAGTCCGTGCTTCCATCCCGTAGAATAACATGCCGAAGACATAGCAACATTATGAGAGTATTCTTAAAGCTCTGCAGTACTTTTTGTATGCTGTTCTTGCTCTATTCTGGTTTCAATTTTTTGAGTTAAATCGTATTTTTCATTCTCCTAGCATTCACTCAACTACTTGTTCCAGGACTAAATCTAGGCGGAATTAAGCATTAGTTCTAATAAAGTAAATAACTGAAATGTTTACAGAAATAAGTTCAATTAAATTCGGATCTGTGTTTTAGGTTTGAAAACTAGAATCACTGAAAGAAGAAGTGATTGCACTGAGGAAGGTTGTTGTTGGTATTTATTAAGTAATATATGAGTCATTCAGGACCGCGGATAACTCCAAAATTTAAAAAAAAATTTCACACTTTTCGTCTATTTCAGAGTGATCCTGGAGGCCTCATGTACCACTTGATTATATGCTATATTAATTTTGATCATTTCAAAACAAGTGTATTTTTAAAAGTTTAATAAATTGTATTTGTATTGTATGTAAATATAAAGTAATGTTTGCTAGGCAGTTATTTCATGAGGTTAAAAATAAATAAAGAACAATACCGTTTTATGAACAAATGCATATTACATTGTTTGTTTTTCAAATATTTTCTGATTTTAGTAGTTCAGTTTTATGAGGCATAATTAGGCTTATCTGGACCGCCAATCCAGGGCATTATAGCGGCCATTACGAAAGTAAATGCCTATTTGTGCTCTTTGGGGCAGTTACTTATCTTTACTGTAGCGGTCAATATCCCTTAAGTGTAGCAGATTATAAGAGGGTAGTAATATGGTCTTATTTAATACTATCAAGAGAAAATACATACAAACGGCGTACTCAACAATTTATTACACTTGTTTAGTTATTTCAATTGTTAGTTTTGAATTTTCGGGATTCAGAATACCATAAAAATCCTCACATTTCCTAAAATATTGAAGGGACCTCATCTTATTACAAATAAAATTATTGATAAAATCATTATCGTTTTTAATTACAATCGCGTCGTGGCCCTTTAAGTTGAATTTGTTATTTGAGGTCACTGAGTTGCCATGCCGGAAATCCTGGTTCAAATCCCGCCGCGGGCAGTTACTTTTATTTAGTCTGTTTGCAGCCGGATATGGATCATATAGTATCTAGAACCCTCCTGGGGCTTACCCAGTCTCTATAAAATATTATAAAAATAGGGTACCCATAAAAAGGGGGGAAACCTGGCGGTTGAGCGTGACCTAGGACAAGTCACTTCCTTGCAGAACCGTTGTCCATGAAACACTACAGTCTCAACCATCTACTGAACCCCCAGACTTGTTCAAGGGTCGTAATGGTACAGGTTTTTTTTGTTGTTTGTTATTTGAGGTCTACTACTGGGTACTTTCCAGTTATTATATTAAACTGATTATTCACTTAAGAACTTTTATTTTATATTTGACGGTTTTAAATTTGTAATTTCGTTAAACTACCAAACAGTTTTACAAATTTTTTCACCAAGTAATTAGAGAAAAAACCCCTACCCAATCTATAAATTTAAACTTCAAAAATTAGCTACTGAGCTACACGCGATAGCTTCAGTCCTTATTCAGTTTCTGCTAATAATTAGCCGAAAAGATTATAGTCGTACTATCTGATTCGCTAAGATTTCCAGAGGCTCACTCACTCACATGTTATAAAAAAACTCATGCCATTATTGTAACGCCATTTTTGAAGTGAAACTTACTTTTGATTTGTTCCAATGGTTAATAAAAGAGGACTGGCACCTAAACCACTTAATGACAAAAAAGATCTACTCACATTAGTATTTGTGTTTTCAAAAACACGTTGCTTATTATCAAAATTACAATACATTCGCATTTTATCTGTACTTTCTCCTTTGTCTAGCCTATTTATGTGTGAGAGATATGTTCTATTATATATACCACAATATTATATGGCAAATCATAGGATTTGATGACCTTAGGGTTTTACGTCTTTAAATACAACCATTATTGTTAAATATCTTACAGATGTCAAGCTAACCGATATCAAACCGTCAGGCAAATATTTTTCTTCTTCTTTATATTCCGTAGGACATGAGATTATTGGAGATGGGTAATTCTCATACATCGTCATGTCATATTCAAACAGTTCGTTCATTCACTGTGTCTTTTCTTACATAGAATTATAAATAACAATAAAATAAAATATGAATTGGACTCAGTATTTAATGTAGACTTGAGAATAAACCGAGAAAATAAATAAAGCAAAGTATTAAAGAGAATATTTTATATGTCTTCTCCAATTACATAAAAAAACAAAACAATCTTAAACAATGTCTATAAATATAAGTTTTTTTTGGAGAGTAGTATTATTTGTTATTTGGAATAAAAATCTTCAGTGTTACAGTAATATATCAATATTTTCATAAAGAGTTGTCATATTTCTTAATTTTAAACATTTTTGGTAATCTCAAATACGAAATAAATGGTAACTTAATTACTTTATTATTATTATTCAAGAGCCCTACAAAGCCTTGGTAATAAAATGATGGCCGTCATATTCCGTTTTAACCGCAAAATTGATATTCATGGCCCAGCAAGTATCTCCACGACTTTGGAGTTCGGAGTTTATCTTCTTACAGTTATGTAGACTCACTCCAACAACTGCTTTAAAATTCCTGTTGGTTGGGACCGTATACAAATATATCGGAGTGTATACAAATATATCTTAATAAAGCAAATATATTCAAGACCAG
Organism: Troilus luridus; assembly: GCA_964056705.1. NCBI lineage: Eukaryota > Metazoa > Arthropoda > Insecta > Hemiptera > Pentatomidae > Troilus > Troilus luridus. The sequence goes on along the minus strand of OZ057415.1, from coordinate 50,564,585 downwards.
TTTTGACAGTATTTATTGATTATGAAGGCTGGTGATCGGTTGCTCAATGGGCACTGCCCGGGCTGGATAGTGTAGGGTGAGCAGGAGGAAGCTGATGCTCATCATCCAAGATCCCAGCATCAGGGTCACTGTCAATATTCTGTGGATAAAAAAAAAATTATATATAAATACACAAAATAAAATTTTATATATTAGTTGTACAGAAGAAGTGTCTACTCTAGCTGAGCTTGGACTTAAAAGTATTATTGCATGGCAAAATAAAAATAAATAACAGAAATGCACCACTGATTCTTGAGTTCCAGTACACGGTATAGACTGTATTATATCGAGAACAACAATTATGCAGGGAGGTAATTTGTTAGAGATCATGCTAAACCTCTAGGTTTTCCTTCTATTCTATAAAACCTGGGTGAGCATCAGGAGGCTATCCAGATCAAAGAACCCATAGCCTGATGTTAACAGATTAAATAAATTGTTTGCTACGGCCGGATTTGAAGCCGGGACTTTCTGCAACTCAGCTCTCTACCACTGAACCATCCCGTTCACACAGCAAAACAAAATAATGACTTTTATTTGAACCAGAAACTCGAAACTTCAATGGTTATTTTTCTGTTACTCAACGTGTGTCTACGGAAATGCTTCAAGAACTTTCTTTTATGCGACAAGGAAAAAATGTAATCGCTGAATGTTTCGGTTTTCAGATTTCAACCGATCCATTATGACCTTCCTTCAATAGATTTTGGCCTCGTTGTAACATTTTCGTTGTAACAACTTTATAGCATAAAATTAAAAAAACGTTAAACTTTAACCATACTAATCACAACATAACAGTACTTTGGTTTGGAATAGAATGGATAAATCCGTTAATTAAGCATAGATTTTAGCTTCCAGAAACATTTCTCAATTTGGATATTTACCCTTTCACATCTTCAATCCGCTTATACTCGTATATGCTATACGTAATCGGATATTATATAAAATATCTGAAATAAAAGATTTTATTTAATTTTAAAATATCTGACCATAAAATATTTACCCTTCGAAGTTCTCACTGCAGTCTATGTTTCCTGACAAGATGGAATTCATGAAAAAGGGCACAAAATATAGCAACAGTATGCCCAACAGCAGTATTTTATTCCAGTCTTTCATCTGAAATCAAGAAATGACAACGAGTTCAATTGTATAATTATTAACTATAATTCAACTATCCTATTAATTATAATAGATTAGAAATATTAGTGCTAAAGCAAGAAACCGAGAGCTTTATTTTTTTAAATTTGTCCCTATTATTTTAATCAGGAAAAAACTGTTAAAATCATACGTTTCGGACGAGACACTAATCATTAAAGTTTAAAGAAGAAAATCAAAACAAAAAATAATCAGTACTAGGAAGTGAAATACCATCGATCTGAAAAAAATGACTGATTATTTGCGTACAGTAACACTAAATTCTTCACTAAAAGTCATGGTCGATGCTTAACACTTTTTTTTAGTGATATTTTACATGCTCCTTTCATATTGTTTTTTAAAAAGCATAAATAAATAAAGTGAATTAAAAGGAAAAAAATATAATCTTATTTGAATGGTCATAAACTATTATGTGCAATCAATCTGTACCGCTACTATCAATGAATGATTTTGTGTTCAGTACGAGGTGCGTATCAAAATATTGTGGGTATTTTTACGCATTTTATTAAGGTACGAGTGAACCCACCCCTTTAGGGTCTCCAGATTACAAAGGTTTGAGTCAAATCTAATAAAAGAATAAATAATTTATATACCACAGTCGGACGTGGATCTCTTACACACTAAGCTTCTTCGCTTCCGTTAATTGCATTCATGCTTTGAAAAAAATGAATAAAACAAACACTATATGTATTGCAGTTAGCTCATGTAAAATTAAAAGAAATATATTTTCTTTAATTAATATCCCTTTGTAAGAATAACTAATAACACAAACGTGGCTCCATCCAAATTTCTGTGTGTATGCTTGTTCATGTGTAACAGCGCGTACTGTGTCCGTACGCATGCTGTTTCCTGGAACCCTTTTAAAATTATATATTCACCTTTCATATGAAGTGCTAATTTAATTGTCAGACCCACATAAATTTTAGTGACGCATATTTAAAAATACAAAAGCAGGCGTTTAGGAGTTTCCACGCCGGAACTATGGTAGCGGAATCGGAGCGGAAAATTTCCGCTTTTGTTATCTTTAATTATTTTTTCATATTACCGGTTATCCGGAACTTATGACAATAAAGGTTGAAATAACAATAGTTGAATTATCTAATGAGCTTGCATATAGAGAGCTGAAGAGGAGACCAACTATTGTTCTCTACAGGCAGAACATGTTTGTCCAAACTCAGTTTGTTGTATTGAATCGGACTTAGATGGCTTATAGTATATATATATATTTAAACTATTCATATAAGAACTGGACATAGCACTTGTGACAGACACAATCCAGATAAATTACAAAACATTTCATGACTCAATTGCTGAACACCCAAACTTACCGGTACAAACATAAGTAACCGACACATTACCACAGAAACAGACAAGGAGACTGAAACGTCTCTGGAACACGGATCTACTCCACAAGATGAAACAAGCTAGAAGTGCCTTCATTAGGAGGTTTCTTAACCTACGATTCCCCGATAGGGGAAGGAGAAACATCCATTTGGATGAGGTTTACAAAAGAACACAAGTACAATATAATATGCCAAAATGCATTATATAAGTAAGAGAAGTATAATTTCTCAAATAAATATTTATTATTTTTAACCTATTTATTGGGCGTCACCATCGAATCGTTTGATTTTGATTTATAATTTTTTTTTTTTATAAATCGGCTTATGTGCAATACAAAAAAAGGTACTGCAAACATGCAAAATGTTCATTTTCACAAAATATGAAACAACTATAAATAACATCACTTTGGATTTTGAAAATGTTTAATGAATGATTTTTGGCGTAAGTTTAAAAGGGTTGGATAGCATCGCACCACTCACCAAATATCAAACATTTCTTATTTTACTTCAACCGCAAGGATAGGTACTTTGCACCTGAACTTGTGAGTTTATACGTTGTGCCCGACTGAAGGCTAAAAATCGACGAATTGAGCCTTCCAATATTTTTTTTGATTGTAGGAGATGTAATTAAAAACAAAATTAACTTTTCAAGTGGTCAAGCACAGTCTACACCTCAAACTGGGCGAAGTTACTTTCTAAACCTGATAACATAACTTAAAAAAAAAATTAATAAGTGATTGTTCAGTGAATTAAAGAATCGTAAAGACAATGGAGCTTACTGATTGTAGATAGTAAGAACTGTATGAAGTGTACTTCTGGACGATCCTTCTCTGCGGCCCTTCTGCTTTCGTATCCTCCATGGTGCGAGTCTTCAGGAAACTTAGTCCTCCGGTAAATATATCATCTGGCAGCTTTTGAACTTTTAGTCTCCAATCTGACTCTTAATAGAGGGGATATTTAAAACATCTAGTTGGTGAGGTTAGGGTCATTGCGAAACACATGTGTTGTATAAACGACGGTTTAGTATATTTTTAAAAATTTCAAATGTCCCTATCGATTTTTTAAAAATTATATATTTTAAACTAATTTAAGTAGAGAGGGGGAGATAAAAAACCTCTACCACTACAATCGATGAAGTTGTAAAATACAAATAAAAATCATGAAAGGCTCTTAGAATGATGGAGACAGTGCTGTTCAAAGGACAATGGTTGTGCAAGGAGGTCTTAGATCACGCTCCACTGGCAGATGTTCCCTCTATTTTAGATACCCACTTTATAGTGGCTGGGTGATCCCCAGGAGGGTTCCAGATCTCATCCCCGGCTGTCAACAGATTAAATCAAATCTGCCACAGCAGGATTTGTTTAAATGACAACTGAGTTCTTTTCCCAAACGCAAATGGAAAAACCCTTAAGCCTGCCTGTAAAGTACTCGAAAAATATTAACCAGTCAACATATTCGTCAATTCAGGTATCATCAGGAAATAATAAAAAAAACCAAAAAAAAAACCAGTTCATTGGCGATCAAATGCAGTACATCTCACATCAACACACTCATAAATCAGTGCAATTTCAATCCACGACATTTAGTCAAATCATGCGTTTGAAATCCAATGTCCGCATTCCGAAATTTCAAAAATTTACTCCTGTTATGGACCGAATATTCAAAACAATACCTTTTTTCGAAATATCTTAAGACGTCGTTCGTTCTCATGTCCATAAATAGTTGGAAAGATGTTTGTTTTATAAATTCTAATTTTTAAATTTCCGGGCTAAATGCGCGAGCTTAATGTAATATGGAGAGGGGTAGCGTGGAAGTATTTGAAAAGTTAGGGATGTCGTATGTCATCAAAAATACAATTTTTATTATTTACATTTTTTTCTCCACAGATTTGAGGTTCTAAACGACGATCAAGAATAGATGTTGAACCAGGATGGTGGAAACAAGGGAACAAGTATGCATGTATGATGGGCGAATACTGTTGTTAAAAAAACAAAAACAAACGATTCGTAATGGGTAGTTGAGGGTGTAGAGGTTATGGTGAACATCCTGGGTTAAAATCCGGTTGTGACAGCAGAATTATTTAATCAGCCAATATCCATATTTGGATTCTGTGGGATCTGAAAACCCCCTTGGGGCTCACCCTGCCCCTATAAATTGCCTATCCTTAACAATGGGAAAAATCTGGAGGTCGAGAGTGATCGCTGGAGGAAAGACAGTACAGTCTCGACCACGCACTGAACACAAGACTCTTCATGGGTTGTGGTGGTACAGATCCGAAAAATGATAAACAATTTTATCTAAATGATTATGAATTTTTTATTTCTTATGAATAATGGATGCTTTCATAATGAATTGATAACAACATTTTAGGTACCAGGAGGGGGTCTATATTCGATTAATATCGTTGGACGGGTGTTCAGGTAGCCAACATTGAATGGACCTAACAATCAGCGAAGACAATCATTATTAGGTGGGCGTGAATACAGTAGACAATGAGCATGTTATGAGCTTCATCTCTATGGAACAATAGATCTGATTGGTTCTGCTCTTCCCCCACTCCTCTATTTCCTTCCACGAGGCATATCTTACCTGGGAAAAGGTAGTTGATAACGTGGGCGCCTTCAGCGACGAAAATACCATCTACATCAGATACTACTTACAATATATCAACAGCACCGGTGAATAAGTCGTTAAGTCGAATATTCTTCAAAATGAGTTTCTTAAACTTAGAGAAGCGGGATCGTGTTATTTTAGTAATGAATTAGAGGATAAGTCAGGCATTGGCTTGAAATGGAGCCATTGCTTATATTACAACTCCACAAGCCTAAAACTAAGAGAATGACACTTTGAGCGCAGTTGCCTTTGAAAGAAAATGCTCAGAAAAACTCACAGAAGTTCAAATTATTTAAAAGAAAAGTAAAAATAATGGATTTTTAAAAGGACAGAACTGGGGATGTTTTCTACGAAAAGGAACGGGGTCACCTTTGGTCTAGTGGTTAGCATAACAACCTACAAAACTCAAGATCGCGGGTTCGCAACCCAGGCAAGTGTCCTTAGGGTTTTTTAATAATAATAAGGCACAGTGAACCCAAAGGCTCGATGCTGATGATGTCAGGAACTCATCTATAATCCCTATCCTAAATTATACCTGGATAGGCAAAATTTCGGACTCCTTCTATAGCATCGCCAGATTATCCATAGCAACATAAAGAGGCGTTAAATGAATAAACGAACAACAAGAAAAGGAAAATGGCGAGAGGAGTCCAGAATAAGCATTTTACAATTACATCATTCGTATTTCAATTTCCATTAATATGAATAAGAATAAGAAGGCAGGTATCCGTATCAGAATGATCAGTTGTAAGTTAATAAATAAAGCGGATTACAGTCCTTGGAGACCTGATAAATCACAAGTACAGTAGGGTTATTGTAATAACTACTACACCTACTGGTCACCCTAACACCATACTAGATGGAATATATATTTGAAATTTTTAATACATGAATTAGAATATCAATAAATGTTTTAAAGGACTTTGATGTCCTTAATTTGTAGAAAAATTAATTTACAAATAGAAGAAATGTTGCTCAAAAACAGTGGTTCCCAACCTTTTTTGTACCACGCCCCCCTAGTTTACATCAAAACCTCTCACGCCTACCTTGCCCAAAATTTGCATGGGCATAAAAAAACAAGTATTACGTTGTATAACTAAACATTTAGTTTTACTATCACAAGATGCAGATTTCAAAGTTTCAATTATTGATAAGTAATCAAGGGAGTACTGGTAAGAGAAAAATATCTAAAATTAAGTAAGAACGCCGCCCCCCCCCCTCTCTGGACAAGTCTTCACACCCCTAGGTTGGGAACCACTGCTCTAAAAGTTGTTAAGACAACTTTAATTTACAATGTTACAACAATTTTCATTTACATGAAAAAGTAAATAACAAGAGTGAGGATTGAACTGGAAAGGTAATGCTGGAACCTGGTAGATATAATTTTTAGACGGGTATAAGTTACTTAAGAAGGCTATAGAGGAAGTGTAAACGACCCTAAAATAAAAAATAATAAATAAAAAAAGCTAAAGAGGCTATTAATAAAATAATATAAAAAGCGGGCTACTGTCGGGTGGTCCTGCCAATGCCGACGAGGTATCTGGTAGCGGGCCGAGGAGTTCCTTTATTTTTTCCAAACCTGTCCCAACGCGTCTTCGCTCCCACTTTCTTAATCTCCCATTTAGCTCTTTGTGGCCCCACCGGCCTTCGATATGATTATATGCGATTCTCTTGTAATGTCCGATGGCCCGGTATAAGCCGATAATTGTTAAGGATCCAGCACCGCCGGCTGAACGTTACCAGAATTTTGGATAAAGGAAAAAAAAACTGTAGCACTAGAACCCATGAAATGTCTTGGGATCAGTACGTAGTAGAGACTGGACTATTTGGATAACGGATGTGAAAGGAGGTGATGGGGTCCTAGATCATTCTAAACCGCCAGGGTCCATCCCCGGCTGTTAACAGATTCAATAAATTATCTATCACAGCCGGATCTGAACACGGATTCGAATCAGGGTCGCCCGCATCTCTAGCGCAGTGCTCTAACCAATATATATGTACACATTTAGGGGATGTAGAATATTCTTCTAATTCGACAAAAAAACTATGATCACTGTTACACAAAAATACATATAACACACACATACATACACACACACACACACACACACACACACACATATATATTTATACTTATCATATTTGATAAGATTCAACCTGGATTACTTTCCTTCAAAAAAGGTAAATAAGAAACAACGTATCTGGTAGATCTGGAACGAAGGCTAACTAATCTTAACCTGATCAAAGAGCTTATTTCTTATCCCACTTGGGATTCACACGCAGTGCGTTATTGCCTATATGGGAAGATTCGAAAGGTTAAATAATTTAAAATCATGCCTGTCATTGCGTCTTAAAGTAAGGATGATTTTTACGCTGACTGTGGATAATCCGAATATATATGATTTCCCAGAGTCCCTTTGGATCACCATCTGTATCTTGGCTGACGTTACAGCCATTATTTCGTCCAATAAATATCTTAATATTGCCTCTATTCATATTTATTTATTTAATACTGGGCTCTTCAGTCTTTAGAAAACCATGGCAGTGTCTCTCAAAACTTTCTCAAGTTTGCCCCAAGTATAATTCAAATCTGCCACCTCTCCCGCTAGTCCTTCATTCCTTTCGCTTATTCTTCTCTCCTCCAATTGCTCCACTCATTTCACTAGTGGTCACTATTGCTTTTTGCTCCTCTTTAGCTTCGCACATCTAATGTGTTTGATGCGTGTCTTGTATCTATTAATACAGGGTCTAGCTGGTTTTCGGTTGTTTGATCAGGGGACCTACATGTAGCCTTATGTACTGTCTTGTGCGGGAAATGCGTGTTCATCACTCTTAGATCTTTATCCATTGCAAAACTGACTGTCCTAAGTCCGTTATCGTTTGATTCTTCATGGTTACAGAGTCCTATTGGTGGTCTAAAGGCTTCTTCCCTTCCTACACGGGTGACAGATTAGCAAATTTACCTCTCAACCTTATAATGCAAGTCCGTTCATTTACTGCTTCATATTTCATCAGAGTGAGCTTGAGGCTCTTTTTCAGCATGAACATTCCTAGTTTATTTTTCTTGGAGCCAGTATTTCTTAGCATACATTTATCCAGGGTCATTAGATCTATATCTCCCCACCTGATCTCCTGCAAGGCTGTGACATCTACTTTATACTTATCTAGTTCTTTTTCTAGAGCTCTGCTCGCTCCAACTTATAGCAGGCTCTTCACATTCCAGGTTCCTATTCTCAGATTGATTTTTTTATTACGTCTATTCCATTTTATGTTTTTTGAAATATGTCTTCCATTGTTTATATTGTCATGCGACAGCTAAGGTCGGCCCCCCCCCTATATCCGAATGGGCCCCTGTAGGGATTTTATTTACTGTTGCCTTATACAAAACATTAGCGTTTTTAAATATTTTTATTTTGAAGACAAAAAAATATTTTAAAATATTCACCATCAAAAGCACAATAAATAAAAATAAATTATTAGCAGTTTTCATTGACCTTCTTTTTACTGGATGAGCTTGTCAGACTCACCACAGGCCTCCTCCTTTAAGACGCTATCAGCGGTCTTAGCTAAGCTAATCTCACTGGCTGAGTTTTATATATCCTCTATAGCTCTCCAAAATCACATATTTGATTTAGCAAAGTTGTTCCACAAATGTCAAATCAAAATGAATGGAACAAAATCGAGTCACGTAAGCTTCTCCCTACGAAAAGCTTCGCGGCTAACAATCAAAATTGACAACGACTATGAACCTTCTTAAAACTATGTTCCTTATCTCGGACTATACTTGGAACATAGACACAAAATTAAAAAGACAAGAACTGCCAAAACGCTACCAACAACTGCCACATCTTCTGGACCACATACTCTCTTGACTTTAGAAACATACGACAAATCTATAACACTACACTGAGACCAATTTAGACATATGGACCAAATCTTTGGGATTCGGCAAAAAAGGCCATAAACATAATATACAAACAATACAATCCAAAATAATAAGAAAAATTGATAATGCGCCTTGAATTATTTCGAATCACATTCTACACGACATGAACATTCCCACTGTAAAATCATATATTCACTCAAATAGACAAAATTCCATTCGTCAAGTCAACTTCACTAAAATCATCTGGTTCTTTTTCATTCTTACCTGGATTTCCTTTGGGAAGAAGAAACCGTTACATCTACATCGTACTGTAGGGATATTGACATAATGCAACTCACTCATGAAACATATCAATGACAACCTGCTTTGGTTGATCAGACAGGCAGCGAATAAGCTGAACGAGCTGGGTTACGAAGTCCCACATCCACCTTATTAGCGAGACTCACCTCCAACAGAATTCCTCCAATTCAGAAATTTGGACTACATCATTAAGGATATAATTTTTGAAAATGATTCTCAAGCCAAAAACGCATTTTCAGACTTTATTTCATCTCAAAACCCTGATGTTTTCGTTTCTGGAATTGATAATTCGATAACACTTTGGGAAAGATGAATAGAAAAAGAGAGTAAATATTTTGACATTTAAATAATTACCTTTCCTTTGAAAACGGACATTCCATAGGAAAGGACCCAATATGATAGAGTATTAACTCGCCGGATACATAAGTAATGTATTCCCCCCTACCACTCCTATTGAGAGCTATGTAATAGAGAAGCAGCCATTTTGAAAGCTTTAGTGTTAAGACAATGTGCCATTGTATAGGAGGGGCTCAACCAATGGATGCGAGGCTTTCATATCATGTCCTTGCATTCCGCTTGGTAATAATAGCTCCTACTTAGTCTTCAGGGACCGCCTTTCATATGCGCTCTTCATCCTTATGTTCAGTCACGGTTCCTTACATTTGCTTTATACAAATTAACATTTGATTAATTAATATTATATATTAGAACATTAGGACATCCATAAAAATCGATAGTACTAAACATTACAGTGGTTCCTCGTTTGTAATTCTCCAGTGGACGATCCAATGTCCGATTATTTTACGGATCGAATATCCTACTCTATATCTTATTTTAGTATACTTTAAGACGCATTCGCATAGAATACTTAAAGTTACGTTCTATGAATTTGTCAAGTATGCATAATTCATTTTCGATGATCGTTGTGGATCTACTATAGATATAGTGGATTGATCACAAGATGGTGAGCACACACCAAACGATTTATGGGAGCTTCAGATGTTTTTCATAATAGATTAATTGGATTCGATTGATTTTAACAATATGAAATCCTCTCTTGTTGGATCAGTGACACATCCTCTCTTTTGGGAATAATTTTATTAGTCAATAACCGGTCTCCTACCACTTTGGAAACGACACAGCACCACAGGAAATACGTAAACACGGAAACATCGGATAGCAGATCGACAGAACTAATGCTATTCCACAGAGGTTAGTAATTTTATGTAAATCCGACAAGCTATAATTGAGGGTTGGTAATGGTCAGTTTACGTTGGCCCGGCGGATATTTCTGAGAACAAAACAACGATTTGCTTAAATCGCTGCAATTTTTCTCTTCCGAGGATCATTCTGGTGTCGGATCGATGGTAGTTTCGACTTCTGTGAAATGGATCGGAATGTTGGTCAGTCATTCAATGACTGATGGAAGAGCGAGCGCACGTTATTTTCCTGAAAAAAGCTATTGAGATTCTTTTCTTAGCAATATTTTTTTATTTATTTATTGATATTTACAACTGTATTACAATAATACATCAGGCAAATGGGCTAAGCGATACATAATGACATGTGAAAATGACAAGTAGAGAAACTACCCACTGGTAGTACTCAAATCACAAGTTCAACAAATACTTTAATAAATTTCACTAAACATACACATACTTATATTTCAAAATTAATTTTTATTCCAATTGTTTCATTTCATTTAGGAATATGTAAATGGTAGTATTTCCTTATAAGCAGAATAGCTCAGTAGTAGATCGCTGAATTGCCGTCCCAAAGGTCCTTGATCCATATCCCGCTCGTTTGGTAGACTTCTATTTATCTGTTAGGGGCCTGAGATGGATCCATGGTATCTAGAGCCCTTCTGTGGCTCAAACAGCTTGTATAAAGTTGGTACCAAAAATAAGGGGGGAAAATCATATCGGAAATCCAGCAAGGAAAGGATTCAAGGACAAATACATATTTTTTTTAAAGACGAACATTAGGTATTTTTTATGTTTTACGAAAAATAAACCATTTCCATTTCGCTAATATTTGTTACTTAATTGATCACCTATTGGTCTGAATTTTGGATTAGGGAGTTTGGACGATTAAGATGGTTATTTCAACAAACTTTTTTAAATTACATTGGTATTTTAGATTTATATAAAAACTCATTTTTGCTTGCCACTCGGATATTCTGTTAAAACCTAAAAATATTCGTCAGTACATCTCGTTAATTTAAAGTAGTGTTTTAGATATAACATTTACCAAAAATTTAAATTACACATGTACTGGATAATATTCAACATCTAGGCTATACTAAAGCTTTAAATAAAGAATGAATAGTATACCTTGGAAAATGGAAAAAGATGTTAGATTCACTTTTTTCTGTGTTTTGTATTGCCTAAGGCCATGGGTTTATTCACTGGCTTGAATTCATCATTCTGTCCTATACTTCTATTCAGGCACAATGAGCATACAACTCCTTACTGGACTTTTACTGTAGGCGCCTGAACGTTGATAATAAGGCTAGTGTTGTCACTGAATTGTTGTGTTTGCAATCTATTGTCGGCTATATTAGTTGCTCTTAAGATTTCACTTAACGCTGTCGAAAAGAAACTTCAGAAAAGTATATGGAATCCCTGGAGATTTTGTTAATAGTTCTTAAAGATTAAATAATTAAATTTTATTTTATAGTAATTGATTTTACCATTAACATACTTTATTTGATCAATTATAGCACTAAGAGTAAAAAAAATCTATTAAACAATCAAAATGCTTCAATATTGTGGATTAGTGTTCTGAATGTCCCCATAATTAGTCTGTGGCTTACTTTCAGTAGGCCATGAAGGTGTTAATTAATTATTATTTTAATAATATCGAATGCAGCTGAATATCGTATACAACAGAGGGAGCATTTTTACAAATAAAAAACAATGAGAATAATTTTATACAGATATCAATTTGGTGCATGTTTTTAGCTGGAAATGTTTTGGTGACTTTTGATTTGGACCAGCAGCGGAGTGGCTCAGTGGTAGAGCACTGAGTAGCCATGCCGGAAATCCTGGTTCAAATTTCGCTGCAGGTAGTTACTTTTATTTAGTCTGTTTGTAGTGGGAGATGGATCAAAAGGGATCTAGGACCCTCCTAGGGCTCACCCATCTTCTATAAAATATTATAAAAATAGGATACCCAAAATAAGGGGGAAAAACCTGGCGGTTGAGTGTGACCTAGGACAAGTCACCTCCTTGCAGAACTGTTGTCCATGAAACAGTACATTCTCTACTTAACCCCAGACTCGTTCACGGGTCGTAGTGGTTACAGGTCAGGTGATTTGGACCAATATTGTTTTATTGATCACTCCTTTGTGTTTCGAATGTTTGTTGAGAAGTTTCTCTGTTGGCCTTATGATTTTTTTAAGGGAGTAAAAAATTCTTAGTTGGAGGTGTCGTGAAATGGCGATCCCGTGTCTGTGAGAAGCCAAATAATTGTCAAAGAACCCATCCCAATTATGTGCGATGGGGCTCCACTAAGCCATCGCATTCCTCTCGGATCCCAATGCTAACAAACCAGAATTCTTCGTATAATCTCATTCCATTATTTACCTTATATTCTATCTAATTGGTACATTATTATAATACAGTTGTAAGTTTCAATAAATAATATTTTTTTTAAATCCCAATGACGCCTGGATCGGATACTGTGGGATCGTCCAATTAGCCTTAGCAGCATAAAGTGACGTTTCGCAGCATTTACATGTCATGCACAATGTTTCTCAAACTTTTTGAATTTTTAGGAAACCATTTGAGAAGTTACTTGTACATATTCTTTTTCAAAAGAAACGTTGAATATTCGCATGTTGAAGCCCATTAAAATAGCATATGTTTCTATATGTTTGTACAAAACATTCATCCAGACGTAGCGTTTTCGACAATGAAATAGGTTGAGCATAGAGGAAGCAGTTACTGAAGTGGCAGCGGCTGATTTCTAGGCTAATTTGTAGAACAATCATCCGTTGTGAATGTATCCGCTTAATGTGGGAAAACCTTAACGAGGTATCTAAATACCAGTGTGGATTCGTTTGCTACACGAAGGCCATTAAAACTCGTTTTACTGTAACATATTCTGTGTATATGTTTTATACATGAACAGACATGAAAGTTAACAGTATTTTTTAAAACGTTTTACCTAATGAAATTATAATTTATGTTTTGAGGTGCTAAAAAAATCAGGATAATTTTACAAGGTTTTTGGATTGAGTACATGATAGACTAAGGCAACTAAGCCAGTGGTTGTTGACAAAAAATATTGATAATTAACTGAAAAATAAAAATAAATGACTAAAAAAGAATCCAGCTTATATGCTGTGGAATGGCTGATTATGAACAAGAAAGGCCTGGTAGAAAAATTGAAGATCAAAGAAAGAAAGATACTAAGGAAAATTCTTGCCCCAATAAAAGACCAAGGTGAGTACAAACGACGGCATAACAGTGAGCTGTACACTCATGTTCCGAAAATATATGATGTTATGAGAAAAAGGAGAATGTCATTCTATGGCAAACTTTTAATAATGAGACCCACAAGACTGGTGAATCGTATTTTACATATTTAAAGGGAAAAAAGACCAAACGCCTGGTTCGAAGAAGTGGAAAGAGACAGGAGAAGGGGAACACTTGCGAGGATGTCTTGGAAAGCAACCATTTCAGAATGAAACTAGATAACCCTGTGGGTTTCCAAGAAAAGCCAAAGCTGAAGACGGGAAAGAGATGGTCAGAAGAAAGAAGGGAGCGTCACCGGCGAGGAATGAGGAAGTTTTGGGCCGATGTCAAAAATACGAAAAAAAAAAATGATTAAAAATATAACAACACAATACAACCCATAAAGGCTCTTTCATCAGTACATGGTAGAACTTTGCGTAAGCTAACTAAGACTACGGTAATGCATGGCAGTGATTATTTCGATAATACGCTTAACCGCCAAGGGGGCTTGCACACTTTACAGAGGCTGTTAAAATGTAACAGATTGAATGAGGCGTTCAGGATTAAAAGGGGATAACTCCAAATTTCAAATAATTCATTTGAGTGTATCAACCTGAGACTTTCAGCTCAGAAACTCAGCACTCTACTCACCGAGCTATATAAAAGGCAGCGGGTTTTTTTACTAAAAATTGCTGGTTTATTTTCAAAATTTCGGCCAAACATTTTGATAACACAAGTTTTTGAACTGTAACAGTAGAAATCCGAACTTAGCTGTAATGCATATAGCTGATTTTTTTTATTTTATTACTTTATTATAAAACTTAAAAAAATAAAGAAACGGCTGTAATAATCATTTTTTTATTATTCTTGCATTTACATTTCTTTATAATGGTAAGCGTTTTTTTAAATGTCTGCGTAGTTTAAAAAAAATGAGAAATCACTAGTTTTACCATAATGGCTATTTATACATTATTATTAGATTTGAAGGATTGTGGTCTATGAAAAGTTACTTAGACGTTCGGAAAGAGGTATTAAGTCTGTAGTAGCACATCTAGAAATGGCACTAATATAAAGAGAGGGATGCTCTGCTTATTCACAAAGAATATGTTTTCATATATTATATCTCCTAATATATTTTTATATCTAAAAGCTTCACCTTAACTTCCTTATCTTGAAATCGACCGGTCTTACAACCTTTCACAAGTTCCTTTTTCCGAGCTGAAATTGTATTGAAAAACACATTATCAAATTTTGGTTAATTTTTTTCTTCTCCTTTGAACAGGGTTTTCGAAAACAATAAGAGTTTCAACTATCCTCAAATTTAAAAGACAAGTCTCATTATCATTTAGTTGCCAAGACCAAATATATTTCTTAAGTAGTATGGTTCACATCTGAAGCAATTAGTTTATAGATGTTTTAATTTTTTTTTTTTATTATAGCAGTACTTTTTGAAAACTGAAGCAACCTCACTAACTAATATTGGAAGTTTCATGATTTTTCATGGTGGCTCAGTGGTAGGGCACTGAGTAGCCATGCCGGAAATCCTGGCTCAAATCCCGCTGCAGGCAGTTACTTTTATTTAGTCTGTTTGTTGTGGGAGATGGATAATATGGGATCTAGGGCCCTCCTGGGGCTCACCCAGCCTCTATAAAATATTATAAAAATAGGGTACCCAAAATAAGGGGGAAAACCTGGCGGGTGAGCGTGACCCCTCACACACCTCCTTGCAGAACCGTTGTCCATGAAACAGTACAGTCTATGTACTGAACAAAATACTAGTTCACGGGTGGTAGTGGTTATAGGTTTTTTTTTCATGATTTGTTACAAATATGTTATTCCACAGACTAGCAGGAAAAAAATATGGGGAATGAAATAGGATTTAAAAAACTATTTTATAAACATATTTCAAAGTGGTATGTCAGTATATGTTTTCTTGTGCAAAGAAATAGAAAACGCTATCAATAACCTCCTCCATTCATTATGGACATATGAGATACAGTAGAATCCCGATAATTCGTATGGTCTAGGGACTGCTTTTACGAATTATCGGGAATACCAATTGTCGGGAGTTCAAAATAAAAAAAATTAAAAAACGTATTAATGCAAACAAATATGTATTAAGAAAAATGTATACATATATGTATAACGTGATATGAATAAAAATAAATACTGCTTTACACTAAACTATACCATAAACAATATTTACTACATATTAAAAAACACCAATCAAACATTTGTTCGAAAAAAATCCGTAATTTTTTTTTTACGCAACCCTTGAAGACGTGTATTGTCAATTGCTTCGTCAAGTGTGTTCAGAGAAAAAAATACCTCATCACCAACATCTGATTTTGCTAAAACATGACGCACGTTGTTGACGTATTGTTTAGCAACTTTAGCTGTAATTGTAGGAACATCATCTTCTTCATCTCCCTCTTCAGCATCAACGTCCTCAGATGGTGCTAAAATTTCTTCGTCGGTGAACATCCCTGATACTGCTAGGCCGTCGTCAAAATGGACGAAATCTTCGAATGTCATGTGATTTTCCTCATTTTGTTTAATGCGATCCCATTCCAAATGACATTCAACATCTTGCTCAGTATCTTCTGTAAACGGAAGTTTCGCTTTGGTAAACCCACACGAACAAAAACAGTTTTTTATTGTGCTCGCACTAACATTTTGCCATGCCTTATCAGCTATGTTCATAGCTGAAAATAATGTGATTTTATGATCTATTCCATCCTCGATTCTGTCAAGAAGTTGCATCACTATTTCCTTGCGGTAAAAAGTTTTGAAGGTTTTAATTATACCCTGGTCTAGAGGCTGCAACTTCGAAGTTGTGTTGTATTGGCGGGCAAAAACACAACATTAACATTACTGAGAGATGGGATAGAATTGTGGGCCGAACAATTATCGATGAAAAGTAAAATTTTTCGCTGCCTCTTTTCCATGTCTGCATTGACTGACCGTACCCATTCGTTAAACAATTCGCCCGTCATCCATGCTTTTTTGTTTGCATGATAGGTCATTGGGAATGATTTTATATTTTTAAAACATCTTGGTTTGGCCGACTTACCTATCATTAGGTAAGTCGGTTTTAATTTCTCTGATCCATCCATATTGGCTGCCAACAGTATGGTTACACGTTCTTTACTTCTTTTTCCGCCATGGCACTTTTCTTCCTTGAAACACATGGAACGATCAGGGAGACATTTATAAAATAGGCCCGTTTCGTCGGCATTGAATATGTTCTTTGTCTCGTAAGGTTAAATTATTTCACCCAATTCATCCTTCCACTCAGAACAAACGTAATCTAATACACTTGCACTTTCCCCACTAAGCTTCTTATATTTTATGTTATGTCTTTTTTTGAATCTGTCGAACCATCCATCACTTGCACGAAAGTCTTCAATACCCATTTTTTCTGCAAAAACTCGGGCTTTTTCCCTTAAAATATTTCCTCCAACTGGTACATTTGAATTCCTTGCTTGTAGGAACCACTTTTTTAAGTTCTCTTCAAGTTGTGGGTAATCACCAGTCTTGAAGCGTTTTACTTTGCTGTCCGATATTTGAGAAGTGATTTTGTCCTTGTTCTTCAGGATTGATGTGATCGTGGAACGAGGGACGTTGAAACGCTTGGATACATCAATTTGCTTACAGCCACTGGTCACGGCGTTTATGATTTCTTGTTTCTCTTTAATAGAGAGGCAAACGTTTTTCGGAGGCATGATTACTTGTCACAACGGTAACAAAAACGAGACTGAATGGTAAATAAAAGTGTGATTGTAAGAAAATCTTAATAAAATTCCTAGAAATTCCCCTCTCTACTTGACTAATTTTAATTTGAGTGAAAACAGTACGAATTACTTATGAGATTTTTTAGAAACCTGGCCCTTAAATCCTGTTAAAAACCATAGGATTTACCGTGCCTCTATAAAAACAATTCAATTGTGTGATTTCCTAGAAAACATTTATTCTCCTTCACTGTTCTCTCTCCCCCTTTTAAAAACAGTACTAATTAACGAGATTTTAAAGCTGGAAATACGAATTATATGACGTTATAAGTGACCTCGAGCATACAAATAATACGAATTACCGAGGGGTCTGAAATACATTGATTTTATACCATTTATCGGGATTTTCTCAGGGGACCGGCAAATTTGTACGAATTAGCCGGAAATACGAATAATCGGGATACGAAATATCGGGATTCCACTGTATTTCATTAAAAATAATGATATACACACATTCATAACAATGTGTAGCGAGTTTATGTACCACTACAAAAGAATGTAGTAATTAATGTATATATCTAGAATATATTCATTTTGTTGAGCTCATGGGAGTGACTATAAATTTATAAAATTACTTCAGATTCATCTTCGCATTCGGAAAGCAACTGAGAAACAATGACGGTCGCATGTTTTCTGACTTACTTGTATTTCCTCGCCACCATAACTTAGATATATGGCATCGATTTGCACTACAACCACTCATAATGAGTATTGCGAAAGGGAAATAAAGAATAAAGTAGAATTAACTACTCGTCACTGAGATAGACTTCTGGAGAAGGGTATCCAGAATATCTAGGCGTCATAAGATACCCAATAAAATAGTTCGAGAGATAATGTATACTCAAAATACCAACCTGGAAAAAATTATCATCATGCGATGACAGTCGATTTACTACACCTAAAGAGGATAGGGTAGGAATAGCAAAAATGGCCCAGGAATACTTTTGGTCCCAGTTTCGAGGAAACTCTCAACAAATAAAAAAAACAACAATCATTGAAAACCAGTTATCATAATACCCGGGGTTTCTACTTTTGGATCTTCACCCTCTAATCTTTCGACCTTTTCAGGTAAAGTTCCAAGGACACATGTGAGGTTTCACTCCCTCTGATTCAATTACGCTGCTCCGTGTTTCCCCACTGTATTATACTTCCACGTAATAGCATTTTATTCATCCACCCAGGAGGATCCTAGATTCCATAGGATTCATCTCTGGCTTCCAAAAGATATAATAAGAGGTTGCCATTCTGAAGGTATTTGAACCCAGAACCTTCGTCACGACAAACTAGTGCTCTCCACTGAGCCACTCCGCTCCCCTAGGATATCTAACATTGTCAAAAAGTACCTATTTCGTTATTAGAAACTGGCATAATTATCTCTTCCTTTCATATAATGAAGGTTATATTGGTATTATCCAGTTGAATTTGCTCATCTTGAGTTACTGGTAAGTCATTCTCAAATAAGCTCAATTTTATGGAGGTATATTGGTACCTGTGTATTAGCCAGTTTGCAGGGACGGTTATGCTGTTTGTAACAGTTATATTGTTTATAACCTGAACACTGATAATTCTGATACTGATAACAACCACCTCCTTATTCATATTAATTGAAATGGAAAAATACAAAATGGAATAAAATGCTAATTTTAGGCCCCATTAGCCAAGTTCCTATTTTTATATAAATCTATTCCCTACACTTTCAAAGAAAACATCTACATTTCCATTCTTTTCAAAATCCATTTGATTTCATTTTTCATCTTTGACACTATTTCGAACCTCTGGAAATATTTCTTAGCATCTTCTTTTAACAACTGCTATTCCCAAAGTGTTATTCTGTCCATTATAAATAGGTAATATAAAAAGGAATAAAAAAAAAACAAAAAAAAAAAAACGAAACCAATTTTAATAAACAATACAGAAATTTAAATAGACAATAAACAAAATTAACAAAACACAATAAAACAATTTAATAATGTACACACAAATAAATCAATTGAGAGGAGTGATAAAAAGAGGTTACAGGAGGTAAGGAGGTAGGTTTCTTGCAAACAGGATAATACACTAGTACCTATATTTTCAAGCCAATTTTTTCTAATCATTCCAATTTTATATCTTACAAAACGTATAGGATCGTGATGTAGAAATGACAAAGTAACATCGCTTGACGATTCTTCAACTACCCCTAAGACCTAGCATGACAACCTGCGGAATAAGTACCGACAATACTTACGTATACACATATACATATAAATCCTTCTACAGGAATTAAGCACTCCCCGTAGATGGCTTCACAAGGTGAGCCTGGGAAGAAGGAAGAGACCGAAGTAATTCGGGCACAAACAAAGAGCCGGACCCTCAGATGGAACTAATCTCCTTTACATATTTCCATGGCGCCCTTTGTTCGTCCACCTCGCCCTCAGCCCAGCTAATTAAACGAGCCCTTTACAAAGGCGTACCAGTCAGGGCAAATATTTTCTCTGGTACATATCGCCATCTTCGTTTATATCCCGTGTATTGCGGGGATGAAGGACAATACTTAAATAATGTCTGGTGCTATATTGGCTTATATCCTTTGTCTGAATTATATTTAAATAATAAAATGGGGTGCCACCCTGAGATCGTTGTACTTAATATATAGTAATTCTACATCAATAATAAATAAGATACATATCCCTCTCTTCTCCAAAGGTTGACCAGGAGTTGTTTATTAAATAACAATAATAATTATTGAATATAGTAGCATAAAAAAACAACAACACTGTACCACTACTAGCTGTGAACGGGTACATGGTAGAGACTGTACTGTTTCATGGACAACGGCTATGCAGGGAGGTAATTTGTCCTAGATCACACTCAACCACCACATTTTCCCCCTTATTTTGGGTACCCACTTTATGGAGGCTGGGTGAGCCCCAGACAGCGGGTTTTAAACCAGGATTTTCGGCATGGTGGCTCAGTTTTTTTTTCATTTCAGATCCAGTTAGACCCACTTCCTCTTCTAAAACTAGATTTTTTTTGACATTATCCTCCTGGGGCTCACCCAGCTTCTTTGCAGTGGGTCCTCTTATTGGGGGGGAAACTTGGCGGTTGAGTGTGATCTCGTACAAATCACCTTCCTGCACAACCGCTGTCCAAGAAACAGTACTTTATCGTATTTCTAGAAGTCTTCGTACCCATTTTCATCCATTCATTATTCCTTTTCGAATCTCTCCTTATAGCAAAATGTATCTGTTGAAATTGGAAATTATTTCTGTGACACACAGTCTACCTCCATCTTACACCTTCTTCATAATACTTCTGCATTTGATATATCATTTATTAGATCGGATGAACGATTTAATAAATTAATGTTTAAATAGTACAGCCTTAAGGATTCTCCCTTCTAGTTCGCAATAACCCCATCTTTTCTTATATTAAATCTCGCCAGTTTGTCCATTCTTTAGGTTTCCAAAAATTATAATTTCGTTAAATAAATATATTCTTTACATAAGACAAAATACAGAATATTCTTTACATACTTTTCAACTATCTTAGCCAAACCAAAGAAAGTAATATGTAATGTATATAAACAGTAGAATGAAACAAAAATGCATTCTAATACCAGATCCCTTAAGAATAACAAATGTATATAGCGATAATAAAATAATGACATAATGCAGGATTAATAGACATTCATTTTTTCAGCTTTACAGTTCTTATTTCTAAACTACTAAAATTGCTGAATAAACTACATGTCTGAGGCATATAAGACTGTTCCACAACTGCTAGCTGCTTACTATTCTTCAAACAGTAATTTAGTGCTGAATAACTTTCTTGAAAATTGTACCAGTCATCGTTTCTTTTTTGGAATAGGTAGAGCTACGTAATAATTTAAAGGGACAATTTTACTTCAAGATCAAGGATATAATTCCTAGAACAATGAAAAATTGTCATTATAATTGTCCAATTAGTTACCTTATATTAATTATTCGCGTGGCATGCCTTATTCAGTTAAGTGCTGGGAAAATTGCTTAAAAAAATTAATCGTGTAATAATTTTTTTAAAATTAAAAAACAAATTGCTAAAAGAGTCAAATTAGATGTCAAAACATGGAAAATGACAATTTATTTTTAAATGACACTAATATGTTTGATGGTTTCTTATGTGTTTTAGATTAGCCTTCGGGCATGTGCAACGCTCTGAAACTTTTTGTTTGATTTATCTGTTGAACTTAAATATATCCATCTAGACGATGAATTACTATTTTCCGATAATGGGCAAAGACCACACAGCTGGTATGAATTGACCAGAGTAATTCCGTATTCTAACAACTATAGTAACTTACCCCGGTAGCGGCGGTGGCGGGTCCGTAAACGGATTCACACGTGGACAAAGGGAACTAATCGCGGGGCGGCGGAGGGCCTCAGCGTGGACTGATTGAAGAGGACAATCCGAGCGCTGATTGGACGGGACCAGGTAGTGATAATGACATCAGCGGCGGCATCTTCAAAGGGTTCTCTCTCTCCCTCTCTTAGCTTCTTCTCATTAACTCCTCTTCCAAACATCCTACTCTCCCGAATTATATCGTACATTCAATCATAATTTAATATAATTGTCATGTTTTGATTATATTTAATTAAAACAATTGCTTTTTTTGAAGTGAAAACTTCTTTTAGCGACATTTGGTCGGTTCACGTCATCGACATGCTCGTGTGTATGCACTGATACCATCAATATTTATATGTGTGTATAATTTTTTTATTTTATTTTTCTGCCAGAACATACGTTTTAGTTTTTATTTATTTTCATGTTAATATTGAAAATATTGTATTATTCTAATAATACAATCTTAATCGTAAGGGATGTTTTCAGGAGCAGAGGAATGGACTGCGCAAAAATGAAAGGAGATGGCTTCATTTTTCTTGTATTTTCTTGGCCTAGTATTTTAATATTATTTTTCTTATAAAAAGCATTAATATTTATTAGGAATTATACTACATTAAATATTAATGTAGTTATTAAATATATAATAATATAAATACTAGTAGTATTTACTACAAAATTAGCAATATCCTTATTCATATTTGCGCAGTAAATAGAGTATTAATATGTTTGGGTATATTATAAATCACCCATTATGGTGCATATATCAGCTTTAACGATTTATTTTGTAAAATTCTACTTCATGAGTTACAAGTTTCAAACTAATGTTTCCTTTCCTAATTAAAAATATGAAGTATTTATATGGTACCTTTGATGATAGAAGAATGTAATATTAACATCATTCAAATTCAGAACCATGAGGACATACTTACGGATTTAGTTTTCAATAATTATGGTGTAATTAACTGCACCTGACTAGTAATGTGGCCAATGGAGCGAAACTCCGTGCAACATGCAATTTACATAAAATATGTTTTAATTGGAGCAGCTAATGGTTGAGAGGGTCAGTTAGCCCCGATAAACTGATATCAATTTATTATGAGATTGTTGTTAGGCGATAAAAGCTTTGTAGCGGAAGTCCGCTTTGTTAATTACTCGATGGCCAGCACCTGGCTCCAGTCCCCTGCCGTGGCTCTCTCGCTGCTGAGTTAAGTAACTTTTGAGAAATCGGAATAATAACTCAGAAATTATATTTAAAAAAGATTAAAAACATTCGTTTAGTATTTGAATAAAAACCTATACCTATACCTGTCCCTGATTGACAAGTCTGTTGAAACTGGTAATGTGAGGTGTGCATTTGAGCCATTGATTGGTTGATCTAAGAATTCGTGGGTAACTGTGTTCATAACCTCTAAGTTTGCAACATTGTTAGTAATGGAACTTCCTTGACCTCTTTTGCATGTATACATACATACCTTTAATATATAAAGAAAGATAGAGAACAAATTAAGAAGTTAAAATAGAGAGTGAGCAGAGAGCGGATGGTATGACAGAGTATGGATAGTTATGGATGGATAGTGTATGGATAAGAGAGTAGTTAGTCAATCTAGTTAGTACATATCAGAAAGTCTCTTTATATATCTAGGCTATATCCTTCCATTCTACAATCAATTTGATTTTTTCTTACAAGTCAAGGCAAGCGTTTATTTTTTATTTTATAGTTTGCTCTGATGACGCCGGATTTGCCCTTTTTAGTTATATTCCAGCAGAGTCTCAAAGCTTTTTATTTTTTATTTTTCCAATAGCTTTCTGTTAATTAATGGACACTTTTCATTCTTACAGGATTTAATAATTAATAAAATATAAAAATATTGGTGCGAATTTTACCTTGATCCTTCTTAGATCTTTCATGTGCTCGGTATTAATTTTTAAATTATAAGTAAACTAAAGAGAGATAGAATTTTAAAATGTGAACAATTTATTTAGTTAGGAAATTTCGTTAAACTTTACGTAAGATATACTTTGTGAGCAATGCGCAACTACAATTTAGATTTCTTGTTTGTTTGTTTTTTCAGGCAAGCCCTATATACGAATCAGAAAGGAATTTAAGAAGGTTTTGCTAAAACCTTTATAAGTAACCTTTTTGGTGTTACAATTTGTAAAAATATACAGTTTTCGGCTGGAGCAGCTGCTATTCTTATGAGATCTTTATACAAGTATGTAAATCTTCTATGTTTTGTTTCGTTTAACGTCACTTTATGCTTCTATGGCTAATCCGACAGTTGGAGTCCTAAATTTTATATATCCAAGTATAATTAGGATAGGGATCATTAACGATTACCATCATCACACAGACTCGAGAACCCTTTTTTCATCCTTTCCGAAAGCATAACTAAAGATTTTTTACCCCCTTTTAAAAAATCCTCTGGCTATCTGTCGGAAAGCGAATCCTTGATCTTGGGAATTCTATGTTGTTCTGCTGACCATTAAACCACAGGTAACTAGGTGAACCCAATCTTCTTCTATGTAACAGTAAATAGATTTTCTTCTTGCACATCAAGCCTCTGCCTGTTGACTGAAGCGATGATGACAGATGTTGAGAACTATCGCTACCATGACCCAGTGCTACCGCAACCTGCCATTATACGATTCCAGAAAACGAGGCAGCCTTGTGTATCGTTCTGCCAGTTCCCTCGTTGATAATTAGCTAGCTCTGTTTCCAGCTAAAGGCCCACTTCCTGCTCATTAATATGCAAACGGTTGTGATCCCTATCGCTCTGGACCAACAGCTGTTCCGCCTTTCCTCGATCATGCCTGCTCTTTGTCCTCGTTTGTCTTATCCGTCCTAATAGCCCCATCTCTCTCCATCTGATTACAATAACATGTAAATTGTCTCCTTCTATAGCAGGGGTCGTTAAGTGCCCCAATAGCGGGTTTTATTGCGCCAATAAAACTGATGTATTCATCAAGAATTCGTTCGTTTTGCTAGAGGAATCAGAATATAAACTTCCCATGAAGGCTAAAAGCCTGTAATTGACTGTAATAAAAATACGGTTTGCTTCAATTTCTAATCCTATTTTTAAAATTAAACCTAATCATAACTATTAATTAATTTAAATCCTTAAAATATGTGATAGAGAAAGTGCCTGTAGCTAATTGTAATTTAGTAGATAAGTCGACTATTTCCCATCCTTCAATTGATAAATGCTAAACTTGTGTATCCCAATACGAGCATGTTTATTGATCATTATCATCAGATGTAACATAACTCGCGGAATGCAATAAATTGTAAGATGAGTAAATACAATAAGAAGAAGGACCAGCAAACTACAGAACCATTTATTTATAGGGGTTTTGGAAATTATTAAAAACAAAAAGTCAAAGAGTTATTATATAATTATATTTTTTTTTAAGCATGTAGCACTCCAAAAAATATCTATTAAGGGGCCTGGGTTCAGGAGACTGTACTATTTCTTTGGCAACAGCTATGCAAGGAGGTAATTTGGCCCAGTTCACATTCAACCGCCAGGCTTTCCATGTATGAAGGTATCCATTGTGAATAGGTTGGATGTATCCCAGGAGGTTCTGCTAAACCCATAGGATCTATGACTCAACGAATTAAATAATTTATCTGGCGTAGGTAAATTAATTAGTAATGACTAACAATTACTTGGAGTTCTCACGAAACTAGAAGTCAATATACTCTCTACTATACGCAAAAGAGACTGAGGGTTGGTTGGCTTTAGAAATGTTTTAAGGCGCTAAACACCTAGGTAATTAGCGCCCGATAGATGCAATAACACTGCTACAATTAAAAAGAAAAATCAACTATAATAGCTTCTGTTTTATGATTGCTTCTGCAGAGTAATCTGCTAGAAAAGTTATGCCATTGTCAGCGCGACCACAATCGGTACTTTAAAGCTACTGAGACGTTCTGCGGTAAGCTTATTTCCTCAATGTTACTAATTACTTAAAATGTGAGACGTTGACAACGTGGAGGTATTTTGTTCTTACTTATTAGGTTATGATGAGTGCAAGACATTAAATGTTCAATCCTGTGGGCAATCTACTCTGCAGATGTGACTAGGGCAGTCCCAAGTTTTACTCCCCTGTATAAATTTTAGGCTGATGTCAATTTTATTTAGGCTGGTTGAACCTCAGGAGGGTTTGAAGATGCAATGGGGTTGCATAATGTCTTGACGTCTTCTTCAACAGATTATAATTCACCATAAGTGCAGTTAATTATCTACGTAACATTACTAATGTCGGCTCGGGACACGACGGGACAGATTGCCGGGGTAAATATGGAGAGCATACAATGGTGGCAGCCGACAGATAAACAGGGAGCGGAACATATTCCGAACCTCCTGCATATGGATGGCGCTTCCCACAATGGCCCTTCACGATAATTACCAACTGCCTAGTTGAATATGCATAATCAAGTAAATCGATATTAATTCAATTATGGCCGCTTACAGTTCACTCTCTCTCTCCATAGCCACCCAAGGAGATAATTGATAGTGTATTTTTCTAGAAATCGCTGAACATCTGGTATTTTCTATTTTCTATATGGACTACTTTTGCATCGATTGATCGGACAGATTTCGCTATTCATGAATCTGACATTTAAAATTAAATACTCAATATGTATAAGATGGTGTGTTAATGAAATGGGTTAAAAAAAAAATCTCCCTCCCCTACAATGTGAGTCCCATACTGGGTGACCCAGTCTCGGTCGAATTCTTGTTCTTCATGTTCTTCACACGGCGCTGTGGCCTCCTCGATAGCATTCCTCCACTCTTACTGATCGAATGACACCCCCCTTCAAATTGCGGTTTGCAGTTTTTGTAACGAAACTTGGAAGGACACAATTGCGTCCCGTAGTTTCCAATGTCTCATATCCATCGTATCTAGATCCCATTACGTACCTCTTTAGTTGAAATAAATCTGAATCTTCAATTAAATGTATACATGTTATATTGTTGGAAGTTTCAAGCCACACACTTCTACAAGGACATAAAAAAACACAATAAATCAATTTAAACAAAAAAGAATTCCTACAAAACAAATTCATTTATCCCAAATAGATGAAACCTATTTGAACCTTTAAACCTTTTACACTAAGCCCCAAGAAGGATAATTGGTTCCATATTTCAATGTATAGTTGGGACATAAATGTATCTTAGCAAACGATTGTACAAAGAGGTGATTAGAACCGCTAGGTTTTCCCCCAATTAAGGCTAACTGCATTGTAGAGACTGCCTTAGCCATAGAAGAATGTCCAGATCCTCCAATGACGATTCGCAGCTGTAATCAGGATAAATATTTTATGTACCATAAGCACTCTCGAATCCGGAACCTTTACATCAGTAACTCGGCTAAACCTATTCCTTGTCAGTACCAATTAAGTATTATCTGAGGTTATTCTATTTCACCAGAAATAAATACAAATAGTGTATTAGTGAGTTCTTGTACAATTCGGTGCCAATGACATGGAGTAGATTTTAACATATTTTATTTTAGCCCTTACTGTCAAAAGTGTTATGAAATAAACTAAACAAAATAAACATGTATTCAAAATACTCTACTAATGTTTTTATGTTATTTTTATGGGGAAACCTGGGGGTTAAGCGTAATCTAGGACTCCTCCCTGCGCAACCGTTGTCCTAAAAACAATACAGCCTCTTCCACTTAAACAACCTTCAGGAATTTTAGTGTCACATAATTTTGTTTTTTTTATTTGACTGACATGGCCATCACTTCAACGAAGGAATCGCCCGCTATTCAGGAGTTATCTGCTCTTTCAAGAAATAACTGGAGTCGTTTACATCAGAGGACACCTGATCATTCAATGCCATGCTGATTGCATGAAATCGGTAAGAGTTGAGGAAGAAAACGGTCGAACAATCGTGTCGGCTTCGCAGTTAACTTTTTATGCGATATAATAGGCACTCGCCACTGTTCGGGGCAAGGTCTCCGGGAGATTAAAGGTTCTTTTTCATCCTCCGAGGCTATTAATTGGGCCATTGTGACACGGGTAGTTACGGAGGACCTTGTGCTTGTGCGATGGAAGAACTTTATAAGGCACGTTAACAAGTACTCCTGTTAAGGGACTGATATATTATTGCATATTTAAATTCTAAATCTTCAGAGATAAGAGCTTACAAGAAGCTACATCACGCCTTCGGGATTACAGATCTTCACTTGACTTACTAGAAAAACGACAAATCTGCAATACTATACTATGACCAAATTGCACATATGGAGAAGGACTATGGCACAAAGCAAAAAAGGTCCATATACACAGGGTAAAAACAAAACAAACCAAAATTCTAAGAAAAAATGTTATAGCTTCTTGATTTATTTTTAATCCCATCATGATCTTAACATCTACACTGTAAAAATAAATCATATACGGAAAATAAAAAAAATTAAACTCGTCAACACAATCACAACAATCCTTTTGGTCTTTCTCACTCCTACTCCCTGCTACCTCGACTTCCCATGGGAAGTTTAGACAGACCATGGGGTATCAGTTCCACATCCAGCGCCTTTCTAAATCCCTATTGTTGTTAACCTCTATTACTTCTGGTTATTACTACTTTTCCTGGTCCTCAGCGGTCTCATCCACCAACTTGGTTGGCCCTGTGATCTCGCCGCTGAAACCGCGTGGGAGTAGACACGCGATCTGAAACCTAATTCACAGAATCAGCCGAAAGATCGAAATGAATCAGTCAGGTCTTCAGCAATTCATTGACTAACTCGCCGGAAGGAAGGGTAGTCACGCGAATCCTACTGTCTTGGTTTCTTTTGATGCCTAAAGTGTCCAAAGTAAGGCATTAAGGACCTGAGGATAATTCGTGTTCTTTTGTCAAGAGGAAATGTGTTAATTTCTTCGAGGATCCGATATGAAAGTTTATAGGAATCTATAAATTCGTGACTACCTGGTGTAAATTTAACATAACTCGATATATATTATCGATTTGTTTTAGTCACTGATTCCTTCATCTATTTTATTTATTATGCTTGTATATATACTTCTAAATGTTATTCCCTCGATCCCTTTCTCCTTCCTACTCTCTCTCTCCCTCTCCTTCCTCCCTCTCTCTAATTAATATTAAAGAATTAAGAAAAATAAACTAATTATTAATTAATTCAACAGATCATTCTAAAAATTATCAGAAAAATGAGTCATTAAATACATTGATTCCAATAGTCTTACTTAAATAAGGAAACAGTGGTTTTCGATTATTTGTTTTTCCTCTAGAGCTACTCAGATACTACAAATATCTAAATGAAGTCGTTGGTTAGATGAGGAGATCAGCGCACGCTGAATGCGCATTAAGATGCTTCAACTCTCTAAAAGGAGGAAGTTCCAAAGAATTCCAAAAACACATTTCTCCAGACCTTAATCAGTTAAGCACATCTTGGGCCGTTACGAGCATACATAACAGCTCCATTCTATGGAGATGAGTTTTCTGAAATCATTTGAGGGTAAAACCAGAAGGGATCGGGTGAGGAATACGACGATATAGACCAACTTGGGATTACAATGCGGGGTGCATTTAGGAACACAGGATGAGATCGTATGGAAATATTTCCTATATGGTTGAGAACAGCGTAGCATATTCATACGTACAAGACCAACGTGGGGACCGCTGGGAAAATCCTGGAGAACATGGGAGAACTAGATTTTCAATTGAAATAATTGGTAGATTGGATTTAATAATGGGATAGATTCGAATCCAGGTAGAGCAGATTGAAGTACTTCATGATACATAGAAGAAGATATATATCGACCCATAGATCCGAAGCTACTCCTGTAGCTTCCTCCTCCTACATAAAATGGTTAGGAAATATGAATCTTGGCATTCCCACTTTACTTACTACAAGGCTGCGACCTAAAGCTAGCCGTCAGGGATCAAGAAAAGAATCATTGACGAACTGAGATACCAATATTTACCAGAACATAAGGAGTTCTGCAGGACTCTTCTTCGCCTGTAAGCATAGCTTCTGTTTTCATCAACGATCTGCCTAATTATTTTAAAGATACGCAAATTTATTTTATCATTTCTGAAAAGAAGGATTAATATACAAATATAAGGTGTTGTTCGAATAGTATTTCAGAGGTTTAGTTAAAAAATAAAAGCTTTAAAAAAATAAATTTCATGAAATGGACAGTTATTTTGTCCAATAGTGTTCAAGATATCCAATCAAACCTTAAAAAAATAAAACTAATTTTTTATTTTTTATTTATATTGAATAATAACGAAAAAAGTAAAATAATTTATTTATAAGTTTTGTTATCTTTTAGGGATAATTAAAGAGCTTAGCTTAGGGTCACGCAAGGTGTTGGACCACTTACTAAACACATACACGGCCACTGATCGATCAACTGCAATTTATCCTAATTAGGGAGAATTTTAACCAGGAACGGGCACATAATAGAGTAATAAATAACGAACCAATTATATTACCTAGAATAGATTTTTAATTGAAGTATAATTAAGAGGATTGGGCTCTTTCACTCTCCTGGCTAACCAATTATGTAACAATACGTTCATTAACAACCATTTTTTTTACATTAATTTTTTTAAACAAAATTTTATCTAAAATAATAATGATCGAGAGGTTCGATGCCGTCACACACATCTTCCAGAAGGTATTCACAAAGGGACTTATGGTAACAATGCTTATTTTAAAAAGCCACAAATAATAATTGAAAACATTTTTAAAAATTTCGTCATGCTACATTTGCACTTGGCAATATCACATCCAGCAAATTTGATCTTAATGCTTTTTGTCTCCTCGATTTATCTTATTCCTGCAAATCAAATTTCCTGGATACAATACTGCGCAGGTGCTAATGTAACATAACACAATAATAAAATATATAAAGGGTGTTTCTGAGTTAATTAGCCAAACTGAAAATTAGAACTAAGGACCCCAAAATTAGAAAACAATTTCCTATAGAGGTATGTCCGTAAACGCTTTGATTAGGAGATATTTACACCTAAATATTTTCATTGTTAGGAATTAGGCATAGTAAGTAAATAAAACTTATTTTATTTGTTCCAACTATTTTATTCATTAAATGTTGTTCTTCGTGATTTTAATAATGCCATGCATGGATATTCAATTCCGGAGTATATCGACTTTCGTTCTCAAGACTGGTTTACTTGACCTGCACGACTACAGCCCATGAAGGGTTTTGGGTTCAGTATATGGTAGAAATAGAATATTTCTTATACAACGGTTATGCAGTGCAGGTATATGATTTTTCCTGGATCACGCATGCCCGCTAGGTTTTCCTCCTAATAAAGCGTATCCACTTGACAGAGACTGGAAAATCCGCAGTAGGCTCTCCAGAACACACAAGATCCATCCGTGGCTATTAACTGATTGTATATCGATTTTCGTTATCAAGACTGGTTTACAGTAATTTGTATTGTGGAATTGTTTTGTTGAGACGGTTACTTAAGAATGAGTAAAGCCACCCACATGCACTTGGACATCCCTTACTAAAATCTGTTTAGGCGAACAACGGGGATGGAAGAGGAGGAGGAAGGAAGAGAGGTAGAAAAGACAAAAGAAGCGAGGGAATTAGCATAGTCCTTCCTCTCTCCTTTTTGTCTCTTGGACAGGTCGGTATCTCAGGGCTTCCTTCTAGCCTTTGTGCCGCGGCAATTATCCGTGTCCAGCGCCCCGGCCATTTGTGTATTTGGCCATTTGTATATGAGGCCATTTGCGTGCGGACCATTTGCATACATCGAGAGTATAGGTCTCAGGCTCTTAGCTCTCCATTATACAGATCCCTTAGTGCCCAAAAATCTTATTCAGGGCTAGAGTGTATCGGTAGGCAAAGCCCTTTGTGACTCCTGGCAAGTGAGAGGAGTAGAGGACTTCCTGCAGCTCAGAGAGGTGGGGTCTGGAATTGTTCTTGTTGACAGGCTAGGTAAACTATATATCTCATAGATAATTTATAGCATATAAGAGTACTGTAAATACATACACATACTTAAAATTAGTTCAATTATACAAAACAAAATAAATCAAAGCGGCCAAGAAAAATTAACAAACCAATAAAACAAAAATATTTCTATTTTAAAAAGGATACTCTATTTTAATGATAATAAAAAAAAATATGATCACTTTAGGATGGGAATGGATACTAGCGACGCCGAAACAAGTATGAAACCATGGATACAACCCACAGATGCAGTCCAGAAAAGAAGATTTTCATTCTATGGGCTTTTCAAATATTTGAAAAAGCTAAAACTGAAGAACACAAGGTTTGAAGAAGGGGGAAAAAACAAGCAGGAGTTTAAGATTTTTCCATCAGTTATTACATACCATCTCCGATGGTACCAATTTATGGGTTTTCAGGAAATACGTATGAAAAAAAGGTACGCTTGGAAAAAAAGAAAGAAAGTAAAAACATAGTGCATGAATGATCGAGATTGGGGAGCAGATTGAACTTAGTCCATATTAGCTTATTCGAAAAAAAATATATATGAAAAAACATGTAATGTTTGGGCGCCAAAAAATAGGATTTTTACTTCTAGTTAAGCTCT
This sequence comes from Troilus luridus, assembly GCA_964056705.1. NCBI lineage: Eukaryota > Metazoa > Arthropoda > Insecta > Hemiptera > Pentatomidae > Troilus > Troilus luridus. The sequence goes on along the minus strand of OZ057415.1, from coordinate 50,532,071 downwards.
TTTCACGTATATATCATTAGTAATAATTAGTATAATAATGATATAAAGTATGTAATAAGCAAATTGTTGTAAAATCTTTTAACGTTAATAATGTTTTTTACTTTCGTAGTTATTCATAACTGTTTTAGGATATTATTGTTAATGAGAACATTGATTCTTTTTTTTTTTTTAATAATGAGTCAAAGAATTAATTATAAAAACAATAAAATAATCGTCTGAATGGTATGAAAAAAGCAGAACATTAAAAGCATGAAAAGTATTATAAAACAAAAAATCTCAGTCACTGAATCTGAAACTCGACCGAATACACTCATTATTCTGGGGGAAAAATCCAAATTAGAAACGTGAAAATAATTTAAAAAAAAATTATTCAATGAAATTTAGAACTTTATTATATTAATACAACAAGTAAATAGGATGAATGTATGAAGGTATTAATAAAGACAAGTAGGCATCCGCTGTCCGTACCATCGCAGCCTGTTCCTTCCAGTCCTCTCCGGGACCGAATCACGCCCAGACTGTCTCTAACATCTTCATTTCTGACTCTATCCAGGCGGTTGATCCTCAAGCATTTCCTCCAAAAGTCAATCTCTGCAGCTTGCAATCTGGAGTTGAGTCCCGGGTTAAGTGTCCAGGACTTTGAGGCGTAGCTGAGGGAGGGCTCAACAATACTTCTGAAAAAACGCCTTTTATTGTCCGTTGAGATGACTGTGTTCTAAAGAACTGGGTGCAACATTCTAGTCACCCTTCTTGCCAGGCCAACTCTCCTCCTAACTTCGGGTTCCGATTTTCCGTTCCCATCTATTGTTGACCCTAAGTACTTGAAGGAGTAGACCCGCTTGCATCTTTTCCCGTCAGTGGCTTCTCTACAGTTCACTGCCAGATATTCGGTCTTATCAAAATCTATTCGTAGACCCCATAGGCTGTATTCTTTTTCCAGGGCCATTAGCGCTTCTTCTAGACCACCCTTGTTATATGTGACTACTGCCTGGGCATCGGCAAAGAAAAAAGAGAAAAGCTTATGTCCGTCTATGTCTATTCCCTTTCCTCTCCAACGTGCGCTCCACTCCTTTACTGCCTGTTGTACATAAATTTTAAACAGGGTTGGGGACATACTGCATCCCTGCTTAAGACCTTTTGAGGCAGAAAAAGGCTCAGATAAGCGAGAGCCGAGCTTCAATCTGTACTCGTCTTCCCTGTACAGACATCTCACGGCATTTATTATTAAGGCATCGCTAATGCCCGCACTCTTAAGGGATTCCCACATCTTATGTCTTGGCACTGGCACACTGGCATAAGCCTGTTCTAGGTCTATGAAAGCTATATGTACAGCTCTTCCTTTCTCCATTCGCTTTTCTATGAGCTGCCTAAGGACAAATATGCTGTCCGTATAGGACCTGGCTGCAGTGAAACCAAACTGTTCCTCTGGGTTGACAAACTCCTCTTGTAATTTTCGCTTCAGAATTCTGCCAACTATTCTTGATACCGAACTCTGGACACACATACCTCTATAATTTCGGCACACATTTCTGTCTCCTTTCTTATTTATAGGTGTAAGAAATCCTGTCTTAAGGCCCTTTGGTGGCTCTCTTGGCCTTGTAGCTTCAGATTTATAAGCATGGTAAGGGCCTTTAACAATCCAGGCCCCACCTGTCTTTAACAGCTCTAGTGAAATACTTCCAGGCCCTGCAGCTTTTCCACATTTTCCATTTCTGAGTGCAACAAGAACTTCATCTTCTATTACAATAATATTTCCTTGTGCATGATTCTCAATTGGATTTGAACAGGACCATTCTGGCCTTGTTTCAGTGAGCAGTTTTTCGTAATGGTCCCCCCAGGTCTTCCACCTATCAGAGGAATCATTTCCCTTCTCTTGTGTCCTGAGCATCTTCAGTACTCTCCATGATTCGCGTATCTTATTATAGCCCAGGGTATTATCAATACTCCTGAAACAGGCTTCCCATGCTTGGTTCTTGCTTTCCGCGACAGTGAGCTTTACTTGTGTGTTAAGGCTTCGGTATTCTCTCCCATCTTCTTGGCTTCCGCTATATAACCATTTATTGAAGAACTGTTTTTTCTTAACCAGTATTTTTTCTATTTCCCTAGAATTGAAACATTGTAGCCAAACATCTTCACACCCAATCTTATCATCCTTTCCGAGATCATTTCATAAAAGCTTATGCATCTTCTGTGTTTCCACCGGATCACAATGGAAACACCAGCCCTAGCACGCTCACCCTTATCCACTCCACTCCAAATATGAACTAAATCCGAAATCCTTTCCTGACCTCTCCCTTTCACCTTTGTTTCTGTCAAAATATCGAGTTTTGACTTCTCTATTTCCGCGAACACCTCTTCCTTTTTATTTGTGAGACTCTGGACATTCCAGGCTCCGATTTGTAATGTCCTTTTCCGTTTCCAAGTCCGTTTACCAATATTTCCGTCCGGCTTTTCTTTTCTCTGACTCATTTTAGCTAGATGATTTTTTTCCACAAACAGGACGCTGGCCTAATAGAAACCCCCAACCTGGAGGACCAGGAGTTTTCTGTCGGGGTCACCTTCCCTAGACCGACTGCCATCCCTGACTTACGGGCCCTGTCTGCCCGGGCATCCCCCGCTCTGCAGGGGAGGCTGCACTTATTTAGAGGCGGTGCATAATCGCCTCGTCACAGCGTCGTCATTGGGCTCCTGGGGTACTTGTGAGAGTGGCCGCGCAACCAACCACTCTGCCCCACCCTGATAGCGCTGCCGTTCGTGGTTCGGGGCTGCTTATTCAATATATTCACAGCTGACCTGCCGAGCTGGCAGGCCGTCCCGCTATCAACCACGCGCGGACGCACTCGGTAGCTTGAACTTAGCTCCGAGGTGTGGTACTAAAAAACAAAAATTAAGCACGCAAACATACTTGCTAAAACCAGTACGTTTTCGGTTTACTCATTAACTTATAGGGTTCACAGAAACGACTAAAAACTTTTCAATCAATGCTAATGGTATTTATCACAAAAGCAACGTGGTAAGTAATTGTGTACTTTGACTTAAAAATGCCAATGGTCTAGGAATACACAGAGACTTAATACAAACAGTTAATGGATAGTTGGATTGTGTTGATGACCTAGTGATATTGTGTGTACTTGCGGCCTCCTTACCCTTAAGTTATGAAATATCTTCCGTGTTGTCAGCAATTTAACTTCCTTCAGCTCCCCTCTTATTTTTCATGTACAAATACTAACTCTAAAATTAGGATAGAAGAATAGAAGAGTATTGGATAGAAGGTAGAAGAGTAGAGATGTAGTTGGTAGTTTATAGTTCTAATGGAGTAATCTCTATGTTAGCGCGTAGTCCATAGTCGATAAGTTATAATAGTCGGAAGTCAATTTATTGTTTAAGTGACTGATAGGTAAAGTCCTCTTGTCAGGTTAGAAGGTATTGCAAATAATCTAGATAAAATTTAATTTTTCTTACTGAAAAAGACTTAAGTAGTTACAGTGTAATAAGTACTAAAGTAAAGGCGAAAAATCCAAAACGGTTGGAAATAAATAATAAATAATTTTCACTGGGTGAGACCCCCGGCGCTGGGAAGGACACCGCGAGTGACAGCCCAGGATGTCTTCTATTTTTCAGGAGCGGCCATTAACAAGTTTTGTCGGATTATCGAAGGACATTGGGAAAGATATCCTAAGTGCTTAGTCCTGTCCTTCCTCCTCCAGACCTATCAATCAACTTATCTCCTTAATTATCATATCAAAACTGGAACATTCTCTCCAATTATACGAACATCACACCGTACCCGTACCACGTACCCTGCCCTTCGTGTCACCTATTAGACATTTAGAACTTTTTCCAACCGTGTTTACTTAAGGATAATTATTTAATTTAGGACTATTCTAAAACGACGAGGAATATTTATTAAATATGGTAATATTTTAGTGAAAGATTTACTGATATTTTGTCTATGAACTTTGAATTTTGGTAATGGACACAATATGATTAAAAAAATAGCAAAATTGGTGACCGAATTATTATATTAAATCGCACAACATTTAATAGTTTTAATTAAAAAAATAATAAAAAGTGTGTGTGTCAGTTCCGACACGCAACTGGAGTTTACCCCTTTCCGTTTCTAATGGATTTTAAATATGTTCCTGCCAATAAATCGCTCTCTACTGATACTTATCATGGCGTATTATTATTTTTTATTTGTAAATTATTTAAAAAAACTATTTTATATTAATGTGAACTATTTTAATTAAAATTATAAATATCGATTTGTATATAAGAAATAGATGTTTGATTGGAAAATAGTTGACTGGATAATTTAATGATGGATTGAATTGGTCAGGGGGTGCAGTCAATGATAATACCAAAAATAAGCAAAACTTATTTCTTATTAATCGTGCCAACGTTTCGCCCTACGTCGAAGGCCATCTTCAGGGCAAATAGTGGGTGCGGTGACTTAGAACACTAAAACTGTGTACTGAACTCATATATATACGTATAGTAGAGATACGTATATATATATATATATATATATATATATATATATATATATATATATATATATATATATATATATATATGTGTATATATATATATATATATATATAAATCAACTTTTGTATTAATATAAATTCATATTTATATAACTTTCCAATACGTATATAATCAAACATTTTATATCATCACCTGTAATTTACCGGTTGAAATTTAATATTGTGCATTTATTTATTTGGTTAAATTTTGTCCTTTTAATCCTTGAATTGTGGTTGCAAGTTCTCACATCATGAAAGTAAATTGTGCCTTGAGCTGAGCAATCTGATTGACAAGAGCTGTTATGAGATTCGATTGGTCTGTCTGCGGTGGTTGAGGTGCGTAGGCGAAATTTTGTGAAGGCTCTGATGGTTGTGGATCATGGTTTGACTGGTTGATGGTTGTGGTTCGTTTGTTATTTTGGTACCTTTTAGAAAAAATGCGTATCTACACTCAGGCGAACTATCATGCTGTTAGTCATTGGTTTGGGTTTGTTTTGGTTAATACTGATCTGCTTAGATCTCTTTTCCTCCATCCTTTTAGTCACCATTCCTTCTATTTTTTTCCTATGGAGGCATTTTCTATAAGAAGCGACGTGCGCTCCCTCGCAATTTGAGCATTTTGGTTCGCCTAGTCGCGGACATCCAGAAATGTTATGCGAGCCGCTGGATCTTTTAGATTTTACGGTGTGGTTGCAGTACTTTTTCGTGTGCCCAACTTGCTGACATTTATAGCACAGGGGCGGCAGGATATCCTTTCTTGGGATTATTTCACAACCGTGAATATATGTCTATTGACGTGGAGTACTTTGTCTTGTATCTCTTTTATAGTGATCCCTTGTGGAACAGTCATCACTAAATGTGGTAATTCCATTTTCTTTCCGTCCGGTGCAGTCTTTTGCATTCGTCTTGTGCCCTAAGCCTTAATAGGTTCAATCCTGTCATCAGATATGGAAATAGAAAGATCAAGATTTTTTATTACAAATTATTATTTGTACCGATTTTATTCGGTCGGGCCGCCGTAGGTTCCTTAGTTGATTGTAAATTAGCTATAGCCCAACGGCCAGGTATTTGAAGGTCGCAATAAATTGAAGAGAGCTGCATTTTTGATATGTTGTAAGGGCGTGTCTGACTAGTGGAAATCCAAGTTTGCTACCGAAAGAACGGATGGGAAAATTTTTTGGGGGCAAAAAAAACTCGAAATTTTCGGAGTGCGTTTAATCAGTGCGTGTTTGATAAAAGAACATTTGTATCCATTTTTAAAGTAGATTAAATTTTCTACAATTTGAATTCAACCGCGGCTCTGTAGCACTAATAAATTCTGAGTTACGTACTTTTGAAAATTGGACCTTTTTTCCAAAAAATCAAAATTTTAAGTTTTGGCCTGTTTTCGTGAGGAACAGCAATCGAAGGAGTGATCCTACGATGAAAGTCATGGGTAATGGAGCTATAGTAAATTAAATTTAAGCACAGACTGAGGCCTGTAGGTCTAATAGAGTTACGCCCCCTGGTCACTTTTTCCTAATAGTCCAAATATAGGCCACCGGCCAGGTGTTTGAGGGTTGCGAAAAATCGAAGAGAGTTGCATTTTTGATATGCTGTAAGAGCATGTCTGAGTAGTGTAAATCCAAGTTTGCAACCGAAAAAACCGATGGGAAAACTTTTGGTAGTCAAAAAACCTCGACATTTTCGGAGTTATTTCCGTTGTTGGCCTGTATCTCATAATCAGCGCATTTTTGAAAAAAAAAAAAAATCCATGGGTAACCATTTTTAAATGTATTTAAATTCTCTACAATTTCAATTCAGAGTCACGCCCCTTTGAAACTTTGGTTTCTTTTTCAAAAATCCAAATTTCAAGTTTTGGCCGACTTTCGTGAGAAACACCAGCTGAAGGAGTGATTCTAAGATGAACGCCAAGGTAGCAAATTTAATTAAAGCACTGACCAATGCCTGTAGGTGTAACAGATTCTGAGTTACGCCTTTTTTAAAATTGGTCATTTTTTCAAAAAGTCCAAATTTTAAGTTTTTGCCAACTTTTGTGAGGAACACCGGCCGAAGGAGTGATCCTACGATAAAAGTCAAGTTTAATGGAGTTGTAGTAAATTTAATTAGCTTTGATTTAAGCACATAACGAGGCCTGCAGTTGTTATACTTCTTTTGTTAATTAAAAAAAAGGAAAATCAGGGAAAGTGGGTGTTTTAAGAAAATGACCTTCTACGCCACGAATCGATCTAAAACAACTTGTTTATTGTTAAGTATAAATATTTACTTGTTAATTACCTATCCAAAAAATAATGGTATTTTAAGTAGGCACTACTATGCAGGGGGGGGGGAGCCACCCAGCCTCCCCGAGGTTTTTCGACCACTAAAGCCCTTTTTAAGGGTTTGAAATCATTATGTATTTGTTAATGCCAATGTTTCCGCTGGATTATGTGCTTCTGGTCTTAGGTAATGATAGTTTATTATTCTTATGAAAATGAGTTTAATAATCCTATTCAGTAAAAACAATATCGAGATTTCTTGCCATAGTTTTATAAGCTTTACTTTCAAATTCGATTACTCTCCTAGTGCATAAATTCATTATTCACTTTTCAAGCATTAATAAATTATTCCTTTAGATGTTTTTTATATATATATTGTTTCTTCAGTAAATATTTTCTGATAAATTCCTTTCTAATATTTTCTTAGTAATTTCCTTTATTGAAATTGTTGTGTGCAGATCATGGAAGCCAATAAAGATAAGAATAATGTTTTCAATACAACCGTATTTGTACTTAGTCCCTGTATCAGCTCCCGCGAGACAGTAAGACCTCTCGATAAGAGTCCCGAGATGTATGTATAACTTTAATATTGAAAAATAATTCAATTAAAATGAAAAACTTAAAAGTTTTGCAATGAAAATAAATTACTTATACTGAAAATTACAATTAACAAAAAATGACAATTACAATATAAATCAATGTTTATCAAAGACACGAATAAATGTTTGTTTATTTGCCCAATTGAAGTTCTCGGCGGGACAATCGGAGAAGTCAAAAGTGAAAATGTCAATACAAAATGTCCAGGTCGATTCGCTGTGGTCAAACCGACGGCGATGGCAAAACTATACTGAAATAATTCTAACTGCAGTAGGACAGCGAATTAGCATCTTTGATTAGCATCTTTAAGTCCACAAAAAGAACTGCTCTTGTTTGATATCGACGAGGTAAACAATAGCCGATCGAATCCACTATCGACATATGTCTTTTTTTTTAAACTAAATTAAATTTTTCTTGGTAATAGTTGGGGGTGCAGCGAAACTAAACACTAAATAAGTGGGTACTTAATTTTATTTTGTGCCAACGTTTCGACCCACTTTGTGGGTCAACTTCAGGGTCAATGCAAGCTAGGCTAGACCACTAATTTGACTGCACCCCTAACTATTTCCTTCCTTACTCAGATCTTCCAGTCAACTATCTCCTCGCTAACTTAAATTATTCTTATTATTTAAACAAATAATAACTTTATGAAAATAAACGATTAAATTATTATATTTACAAAAAAAGGTAAATATCTAAATCAGGACCACTCGCTCAGGATTACCGCAACCGCTGAGAAAAACCCAAAAGTACCTTCAAATCAAAGGACCTAGTTTTCAAATACCTCAGAGACTTTCCTGATGAGACATTTAAAAATGATTCTGCCGTATTATATTGTTCGTGTTGCGATATAACAGTGTCGACTTCACAACGTTCTTTGTTAACACGACATATCGGAACAGCTAAAAACCAAGAGAAACAAAGAGAGAAGTTCTGCAACAGACATTCATAACCGCTTCTTCTGCTGGTCCATCACGTGAGTGAACATTTCATACAGATTTATGTCGTGCAGTAATCAGAGCTGCATTCCCTTCACAAAATCTATAATCCTTATTTCAAGAATTTTTTAGAGAAAAAAAATACCCGATGAAAGCACATTAAGGAAAAATTATTTGAAAGACATTCATATGGAAACTCTTGCTAAAATTCGAGATGATGTAAAAAATGGTCCTATTTAGGTTTCGATCGACGAAACCACTGATGTTGAAGGGTAAAAGATATTGTATAGTTTATGAATAATGGAATTTCATAAAAGAGTAGGATGGTTAATTCGTACAGACAAACATATTCATTAGTGCCGTCTGTTTGGATGCTGTACGTTGGTTAGAACCACCGTCTTAGGGAGGAATCTCTTCTTGCATTATAAAAGCCAATGTCTCGTATCTTCGATTGAGGGAATTCCGCAATTTATATTTTTTTCTCTGGTTTCAATATCAGTATTTCGTTGTTTGACTAGAGTGATAAGTTTTCATTTCTTTATTATTATTTTTAGAACGTTGAGGTGATATGTCTCGTAGTAATAACGAAGTGATCAATAAGTTATCGAATGGGTTAATGATCTAGGGCCTTAGTTCCCAAAGTGGTCCAGGTTGACCCCCAGGGGTCCACGGGAGACTCGACGGGGGTCTACGTTGGCGTGACAAAAATATGGTTTAATTAATTATAATCAGTTTGCCGTCGGTACTTGGTTTATTTCATTGCAATAATTAATTCGGTAATCCTACTGTTTTAAAATAGCCATACATTGTTGAGTAAGACCGCCTTACTATTACCGATTACTAAATCTTCACATTTTTTGTCAAGTTTTGGGAATATGGTAGAAATGTAGCTGCAGGGGGTACACCAGAACCAGCAAAATTTTGAAAGTGGTCTATGAGAAAAATAGTCTGGAAACCTCTGAACTAGGGGAATGCGTTAATGACTCAAAAAATTGGAACATTATTTCCTAGTGGTCACTATTGTTTACTTACTTCAATTCACTTCCTCTTATATATGTATATATAAAACCTGTAATATTAGAACCCATGAAGTGCCTTCGGCTCAGTACATGTTCAGACTGTACTCTATCTAGGAAGTGATGCCATCTAGTGGCTGCCAAATAATTTGACTGCCCGATTATCTAATAATTTTTTTTAACTTATAAGAAATAGGTTCCAAAGTAGGCTGAGATACAACACACGCTCTCACCCCCCCCCCCCCCCCCCTCTCTCTCTCTCTCTCTCTCACACACACACACACTCACACACACACACGCACACGCACGCACGCGCACACACACACACACACACACATACACACATACCCACTGAAGCGAAGAGCAAATGGAGCATAGAGATCAGGTGTCTAAGGGGCATTACCGAAGCGGCTTACGCAATCAGTTAAATAGTATCCGCTTATAGCTGAGGTGGTGTAGGTTACTCACTCCCACAGGTATCCGCTGTTGTCAATTATTTAACACTCCATTCCATTAATATCTCAACATATCGTTCTCATATATATCTCTATACTCAATGATATATATGGTTTGTTCAATCAATTAGAGTCACATTTTGCTGCTGTTGCTAATCGGACAATGCTCCTGGGAGAGCTCTAAATGTTGCCTATCAAGTTATACTTAGGATAGGGATATTTAAATAGTACCTACCTGACAGTGAACAAGATCGAGACCGACATTTCACGTTCCTTCCGAAAGTCAGGATAACGATGTTTTACCCCCTTTAAAAAATCATAATACCATCTGCCGGAGTACAAACCCGCGGACATATGACATGGTAATGTGGAGTGAACTAACCAATAAAATGAATGAACTAACCATAAAATTTCACAGATAACAACTAAAAAGAAAACGAATTTTGAATGTGTAAAAAATATATATGTATTATAAATCTTTACAATACAGCGAATCACTGGGTTGGGTGACTGAATTGTAGGTGAAGTAACGTGATGTCATGAGTGAATGTGTTCCTGATGATGCCTGAACTGGTGAAACGTTGACTAGTTAATAGAAAATACTACTTTCAAGTATTTTAGGGACTTAAGGCTTTTCTTTTTTTGATTTTTTCAATTGCATTCTAATAATTATTTCTAATTTCCTCCTGTGTTTTAACTCATTTTTATTTTTTTGGCGAATATTAGTTGTGTGTATCACAAGCTCCGGTTTACATATATTTTTTAATCAGTTTATTACAATTTACAACTGTATTATAACAAAACAACATGTAAATATAATGAATGAAACAGAATGGCATGGATAAAGGCTAGTAGAAAAACTACCTTCTCTTAATACTCAACAAATTCCCCTCAGAAGATCACGAGGTCATCTTCTTTTCTGGAAGGATTATCGAGAATTGAAGAAGTTGCTAAGCTTAAAACTAGTGGATATGAGTAGGAATTAAGTTTGTCATGAATGGACTGATATCCGTTCGGGCTAAATCAGCAACAAATATGACAATGAAGTCATTATAGATGACTTTATTTCTACAAAGTAAGGGACATTAAGGATTTCACGAAGAAATGGATATGAGATGAATACGTAGGCTTAGAGTAGCTCTACTTCGTTAGTCGAAAATGGTCTTGTAATGGTCATCTATACGAATCTTTTGTAAAAAATTCGGAGCTTAGACCATTTGTATAGTAAGTTTTGAAGTAGGCTAAAACAGTGGATTTAAACATTTAAAAAAGGAATAGTAGGGAAAGCTTCTATAATTTCCAGATATAATATTCCTGTTATTATGACGAAGTTATGAGAAGAACGGAAGTTTACATGACCCATAGCTACACCGCCCATGTGACGGCCGGTTATTGGAGCTATAAGAATGCTGGATGGGGACAAAAAGCCAGCGAGGATGTGGTTCCTGGCTCAGGTGTCCTCGGCCAAATCTGTGGTTTCCACAACTTCTAGATCGCTCCCCATCCTACTCCACCTGCTGTCTCCGCTCGGCACGATATCCTCTTCCATCCCAGGCTCTCCGTGATTCCACTCACGAAAAAAAAGGAGAGACTATGAACAGAATGACACAGATTGAGCTGGGTGCTTATGAATTATTTTTTTCTGTGCTCCCACTTGCTAGGCTTTTCATACTCTCTGGATGCCATATACAATATAATGTAACATTTTTGGCTCGGTTAAGACTTGCGTGCGGTTTTCTATTTGAATCTCCACTAAACATTTAATAATTTCATATAAAAAATAGCTAATGTGTCTTTCTACACGACACCCCTTGCCACTTTTGATGCTAATCTTATAAACATAAAACAAAAAAATGCAGTATCATTATTCTTTGAAATTTAATAACTTCAATTAGAACGGGGGTAGCCGTTTACTAGAAAGTTGTAGACAAATTAATTGGCAATACAATTTAAAGTTTTAATGTATTTGGTATTCCGGTCCACTAGTTTCAGGATTGGGTTTCCAATTCTTCCGTTAATTTGCCAATTGTTCTCCCAAGATGTGAAAAACAAAGCTTTAAAAAGTCATCACTAGGGGAGCAAAAAGTTATTGGGAGGCATAAAAAGGCTCGATTAGACAGATATTAAGTAACGTTACTGGCCAGGTCTTCTTCGCCGGTGACTCGCCTGCATCGGCTTCCTCCGTAGTAACAGTTAATCAAAAACCCGTGAAAGAAATAAAGGAACGGTGATTGACTAATTAGAAGTAGCCGAGGTGCTACCCATCGCGGCCCCTTCTTAATGAGCTCTATTATAGTAGTATTCGATTACCTTATAGTTATATTGTAACAGCTCCGGGAGCCAATCACTGGGCACCTCATTGTCCCGCCGCCGCTCTGACTCCTTCATGAAGCCTTCAGGTGAGTCATTTCTTCATGAATGGGATGATGAAGAATACATAAGGTTTACAGCGTAGCAACCTCAGATTTAGGTTTTTTAAAACATAAAAGACAAAAGCGAACCCAAATCTTTCCTTACAAACTTCCGGCCACGGACCACTTCCAAACCCCAAATCCGCCAGGCCACTCTTAATGCCATCCCACATGCTCCTCGGTCTACCCCTCAGACTTTTACCAATCTGCACAACGCTTATTAACTTTTTAGGAATTCGTTACTTAGCCGAAGACCTTTATAAGCACATCTTAGTATTCGCGACGCTATTACTTCAATAATATTAATCTGATGCATGCGTAGCAATTTCGTGTTGTGTAATCTCCTAAAGTCTCCAGTGGCCTCATCATTTTTTGGTCCGAATATTCTACGCAACACTTTGTTCTCCTGGACTATGCAAATGAGATATGTGCCACCTGTTTATTTTGCGGGTAAAACATGATTTTTTTGCTGTTAATTTCAGTATCAGAGCTGAAATTAGTTCATTCTGAAATTTAAGAGACGAGCAATCATCCATGCAATCGACTAATCTTAATGAGCAGAATCATAAGGAGGTGTGGTTAGCGTTACAACCTTCTATACCCAAGATCGCAACGTCTGCAACAAAGGTTCTAACCGCGTAACAAACGGGTACTCAGCCTACCAGGTGGCACTAGGACTGTTTAAAAAGCAGTAAAAGAAACCTTGGCTGCGCCGTCCTTCAGAAGGGATGTAAAATGGGTGTCCCATGTCAGTCGTTAAAGATCACTTTTGAGGACGTGGTCGACGCCTGTGTATGTGCGCCCAAGACGCCAAGAAGACGTTGGCATAACGAGGTGTATCAGAAGGACCCCGAGCGTGGTACGTATAATATAGGCAGAAGACGGGGCGCGTCGAATCCTGCTCGAGCAGAAATTGTCCCGATTTCACGGCTTGTTGGGACAACCTCCGCGCTAAACGCTCCTTTCCTATATAAATAGCCTGCTCGTCGATCCACGGTTTTTCTTCTTCGGTCCTTTTTGTCGCTCTCTTGGGGCAATTTGTGTATTCACAGTTTCTTTTCATCCTCGACGTAACTACCTCCTCTTAAGGACCCCCAGGATTAGGATCGCCTATTTAATCCAAACTCCCTTTAGCATAACGCCTGTCAGCAATTGATTACTTCTACGTCCATTCAATATTGTTTTTCTTTCGCCTGTCCTTGCACCGTCCTTTGTTTGTCCTCTTATAGTTCCTTCGAAGGACGGAAGGGTACGCTTAGATTTAGCTTTTATCTCTTGACAAGGCAAGGCACCGGACAATGTCGAATGCCCTCCGGAGATTCAAGCTTCGTTCATCGAATTAAGTTCCATGTTTATTAGATTCTCGTGTTAGTACGAGAATAGAAGAGCAAAATCGGTTATAATGTTAATTCGTAATTGTTTTATTTTAATTAGCATAAACATTTTTAAATTTCATACCAATCTGTGCTTTCAACGCAAAATGACACTGTGGAATGATTTGTTAGACTACTTTCTAAAATAAGAAATCATAATAAATAACAGAAGTTTGTTAAACTAATAACTATTCCGAACAGAAATCTGCAGAGAGTAAAGGCGATGTCCGTGGTAAATGTGGACACATGTTACAAATTCATGTAAAGTTATGTTTTACACATTTAAGACAATTTTTAGAAACCTAAAATAACATTTTAAGAACTTAATTATTCGTCTTAAATTAAATAAAATTGCGTTTTGTATTACCCATTATCACGTGACTGCGAACGTACGGTGAAGTCGGTGACAGCTGGCATAAACAAGTTTATAACCAGTGTACAGTGAACTATTTCTCTCGATAATTTGTTACAACAACGTTAATATTTTACGATTTTATCACAATGGAGACTGGATTCATCAAAGGAAGTAGTTGTAACTTCTTCAGTAGTAGTTGTAAAGTTTCTTTGCTAGAAACAAGGACTTTTGTGCAACGGAGCTTGGAAACGTGAAAATGTCTTTGTTAGTACATATAAGTTTACACTAATACACTGTATTTACCATTGAAAGAGACACTTTACTCATTCTACATTCTATTAAATCAAATTTAGAACTATTATCATCTAAATTGCTAGGCAAAAGTTTGAGACCAACTCTGTCGTTTACATCAATTAATCTACTTTAATCATGCAAAACCTCAATTTTACCAAATTATCAATGGATCTTTACAAAATATAGGTATCTTATTATTTGTATTTAAAAAACAAATTTGCTAATTAGGTTTTTGGGACTATGGTAAATAAAGAGAAAATAAGTTGATTTAATCTAATTACCACTGAGACTACAAACATGCTAAAATTAAATAAGAATAAACAATGTGTTGGTTGTGTCTATAGAAAGGCTAATAGAAAGAATGTCTCGGGTGGTCAAAGCTGTTTTGAAGAGCAAGGGAGGATTTTTCGACGAGAAGAAAGTATAACTGCATTGTATTTATATTTTTAAATTGTGTTTCCATATAGTTGTATTAATGTTTCCTTTTGTTTTGGTTTATTTTGTTCGATTTAATCCTAATTTTCCCAACAAATTGAAGTGGTCTCAAACTTTTGACCGGCAGTGTAGATCAATCAAATAAAAAGTTAGGTTATGTACAAAGATTTAGTAGTATAATTACGGTCCTATATTGTCTATTCCAGATCTTCAAGAGAATCTTATGGTGATGATGCAATAGGATACGTTCAGTTGAAAAGAGAATCCGATATTTGTACATTGGAGTACCGCGAGTGCTCTGAACAGAAAGTGCATACTAAACCGTACGCAGTCACTACCATTGTGGATGAAAAAACAGTGTTGTTGTCGGTTCACAGTGCCACGATTGTGCTGCATTAGCAGGTGGTTGCAAACATGCAGTGGCTTTTTTGATGTGACTGCATTGAAGAAGCGAAGAGCCATCTTGTACTCAGGTAGAATGCTACTAGAAAAAGTCTGAACTATCGAAGGTGGGAACAACGTTAAAATTAATTACAACTACAGAATTAGCCAAAGGACAAGTTTCAACTTCTTCAGATGCCAGTGTTTTTGACAAATTTGTGGAAAAGGCTGCAGCACAAGATATCAGAAACTGTGAATTATTAAGATATGTATAAAAGATTACTAATGAGGCAGAAGGGCTCTCTGTGTACCATTTAGTGCAAAACTATAGAGAACAATGCATTGAAGACTTTATCAAGTAGATATCTGGATTATTTACTACGAAGCTATTAAAGAAGGTTGAAGAAAACACAAGAGGTCAGAACGGCAGCAAACTATGACACGAATTAAGATGTGGTAGAATAACGGCTTCTAAAGCTTATGAAGTTAAGGAATTAAGGAATTAATTGTGAGAATTGAATATGGCAACCAAACTTAGAAAGATCATATAAATTGCGTGAATACACTATTTCTACATCTCGAAGTTTATATCTTTATTATCATAATCACCAACACAGGATCTGGGGTTCTTCCTAAAGCTGTTAGCAGCAGCTCTCCAGTTTCAAGTGCTTAAAGAACTGGCGCGACCACCGCGACCGATTCTGCAACCATCTCACATCAAACCGACCAACTCATCGCTCAATATGAAGCTCAATCTATGATCTAGCAATCTACCGCCTTCACGGTTTGGATGGACCCATTGGAGAAATAAAAAAAAAAGACAAAATGATGCTGAAGGTCCATAATTAATCTAATCTTCACGAACATACCCTGGTACATACCTATCCCCCGTTCTCTATGGAGGCAATCCTCTCTAGAAGGATATTTGCAAATAATTTATAGGAATTTTACAGAAGAACTAAACCTCGTAGTTGTTAATGTACGTGCTCTGGTTGTGCTTGTTGTGAAATGGAGAAAAATGCAACCTTTTCTCTTATCCTCATGCATTCTTTCTTCTGCCGACACTAAATATGAGATTTTGAAGCTCATTCACGAGCCAAACATTCTGAATGACTCCTCGAACTTGTAGAGAAAGGTGAGGAGATATTTAGTAATAAAAAAAAAGATTTATTAGAATGCAAATGGAAAAACCACAAAGCAAAGCCTTATGTTTCAAATCTGGAGTAAAAACAAACAATTACAAGTCGACGTTTCGCCTATTCAGGCATTATCAAGACACAAACAAGAGTTTTGGGTTGAACATCTTGGGGTGGAGGTGGGGTCTCAGGTTATGAGCCTATTTGGGCGATTACTCGTTGGGGTGTATTGCACTTCTGTTTTGAGATGTGATTGATCTTACTCTTGTTTGTGTCTTGATAATGCCTCAATAGGAGAAACGTCGACTAGTAATTGTTTGTTTTTACTCCAGATTTGAAACATAAGGCTTTGCTTGCGTTTTTTCCCATTTGCATTGTAATAAATGTTACAATGTTTCGTTGTTTTGGCTCTATTTTATTAAAAAAGATTTATCTTTTTACTAGAGAAATTTATCTTACATGTTAAAGACAGCCCAGAAGTCTGACGAATCATTATGTTGTAATAGCCGAATAGTGGTCTTGGAAAAATTTCCGCTATACTAATTATTTATAGGCGCTGATATGACAGTGGTCAGGTGATCCAAGCTATGACCTTTGAGCAGAGGCGGATGGACTTGGCGTGTGAGTACAGCTACGAGTACATCTGTCGGTGTACTTCCTGCCTTCCCGCTTGTCGAGATAATCTAAATATAACAGGGATGATGATCACACGATTGTTTTCACCTTGTAGCTTTTTTTGAATGCGCATGAGTGCGCCTTTGAACGTATTAGAAGCATTGTCTTGCCATTACGTTACCAACTTTTATTTTCAAGATTGTCGAACAAGTAATTTTCCGTTAACATATCAATAGCAATTGACCGTCACTTATAAGGAAGAAATATACTTAATTAATAATTAATTTCATTAATGGGTCTCTAAAAATTACACGTTCGGTAAGAACCGATTAGAAAAGGAAGAGGAAGGAGACATTTTTTAATTGTGGATTACAGGTAGAATACTATCAAGTAGAATTTAGTAGGTCATATTACAAAAAAAAAGAAGGAAAAAACCACCTGTTACCTTAAAACTACATTTATATTTATATATTGCGGGCATATCAGTTGATATATCTGATTAAGACCCGGTGAATAAGCGGTTAAGTCGAATTTTCTCTAAAATGAGTTTCTTATACTTTGAGAATCAGAATCATAATATTTTCTTAGTGAACAGAAAGCTGTAAGATATTGACTTGAAATGGAGTTATTGGTTATATTACAACTCCATTCCAAGCCAAAACTCCGAGAACGCCACGATCCCGCTTCCCTCAATGCAATTAACTTAACCACTTATTCACCAGGGCTGAATAATATTAAAAAGGATTGCTACATACCTGTTATAAAAAAAAAAAAAAACCTGTACCACTACAACCCATGAAGGGTCTGGGGTTCAGTACATGGTAGAGACTGTACTGTTTCATGGACAACGGTTCTGCAAGGAGGTGACTTGTTAGGACAAGTCACGCTCGACCGCCGTATTTTTCCCCCTTATTTTGGGCACCCTACTTTTATAATATTTTATAGAGGCTGGGTGGGCCCCAGGAGGGTCCTAGATCCTATATGATCCATCTCCCGCTGCAAACAGACTAAATAAAATCATGGCCTGCAGCGGGAATTGAACCAGGATTTCTGGCATGGTAACTCAGTACTCTACCACTGAGCCACTCCTCTCCCACATACCTGTTATACCGTTTAGCAAATCTAACAATACAAAATAAAGAATTTATCGGTTATTATCTCTTCATTCTGCAGTCAGTTGAGTTGATCGGTGCAGTATTAACCGCCCCAAACCAAGAGAAATCGAACATCGTGACAAAGACCAACGTTTCTAATGTACCGGCTAATTGACTATTGAGTTGTTGCTAATTACGAATTAATTAAAATTGAGCAAGTTATCTTTGTGGAATCTGTGTCAGGCGTAGGCGTGGTTCTCATTTATGTAATCTATCTTGGTACGACTTTTTCTGATATGTATATGTAACGTTATGTTAATATGAAGAAGTGGACTTATTGGAACGATTTATTATATAATAAATAGATATGATAAATATGTACGATTAAACCAATATTAAATGTGTTCAATTATTCTCTATTGAACAATGCCAATTAAAATTGTTTTAGAATATGATAAGAAATAAAGGATCCAATCTTTTCAAATTTAACGGTAACGGTCTCCTATTCTTTCTTTCTTCTTTTTCTGATATCTCTTCTACATAGCAGTGTAGAATATTACTATTATTAATATACGAAACTTATTCTTATTGATATTTTCAGTAACACAACCCATGAAATAGTTCCGGGTTCAGTACATGGTGGGGACTATAATGTTTCTTGGAAAACGGTTGTCCAGGGAGGTGATTTGTCCTAAATCCCGCTCAACCACCCTTTAAGCTTCCCCCAATGAAGGTACTTATTTTATAATGCCCAGAAATCTGTGAAAAATAAAAATCAACAAAAAAAAAAAATAAACTAGTTAGACTCATTAGAAATGTATATAATTTAATTATTGAAAAGTTTATGAATCAATAATAGTAAGCAACAACTCAAATATAAATATAATGCTAGAGGAAATATCCCCAAAACAAAGCCTCAGGTCTCTAAAATAATGGAAAAAAATACCAGTCGGCGTTTTGTCTGTTCCCGCGTTATCAGGAGCCACTTCATAAGGAAATTACACCTAATAAGACAAATTACAGCACATCTCATACCAACAATTCAAACAGACTCATCCAATACTGACAGCAACCTTGCTCCAAGATGCTTCTTGGATTCCACTATCAGGATTCTTTAAAGATTGTCAAATATTGATTTCTGTTACGTTTAAACTTTTTTCAACGATCGTTAAAAAATAATATTTTGAAGATAAGCAAACCACTACTGCGTGGTTGCTGAGTCTTCCTGATATCTCTAACCCTTTCCTTACTAGGAGTTAATAAATTCAATTATCAAACTCATAAAATGTATTGCAGCATAGGCTTGAATGTTAATTTAAAAACGATCACCAAGTAACGAAAAAAAAAAAAAAAAAGGAATATGTTCAAGAAAGTCGTTTTTAAAGTCGTACCTCATAAAATCTAATACGGAATTACCAAACAACCATACCATACCTTACCTCATTGTACATAGAGTATGTGTATATTTATAGATGTGTAGATGTATGACTGTTGTATGTTATGGACGACGGGTGCTTTATATATTACAATAATAAATAAAATGGTAACATGAAATATATTCGCTATCAGATTATTCTCGAAGCCGATCAATCATTTAATAAAACAGATGAGGCCAAGGAGAGAGGCTTGTTAAATGATAAGCAATGATTTCCGACCTACTTAACAGCACTTACTTCACATAAGTGGGGCAGTAATACATTAGTGTGTAGTGACATCTGGGGAGCGGAGTTGGTGTGTATGCACTGTCATCGAGGTGGCAGATGCTGTGAGT
Source organism: Troilus luridus (assembly GCA_964056705.1). Classification (NCBI taxonomy): domain Eukaryota; kingdom Metazoa; phylum Arthropoda; class Insecta; order Hemiptera; family Pentatomidae; genus Troilus; species Troilus luridus. The sequence goes on along the minus strand of OZ057415.1, from coordinate 50,512,413 downwards.
CTGCAGAGTCTGTGTAGCATATGCCAGTGGTTCTCTAAAGCCTCTTTTGTCGAATGTACCTCTTGTAATCGGTTCTTCATGGTTCTAAGAGGTGCTTCCTAAATGGTAAATAGACAATAAACGTACTTGCTATTTGACGTGTGGTTTTCTATTCCCTACGCCATTCCATACAGAATATGTGACCACAAATTAACAGTGGTTATCACTATATCTGCAGCTCTGGTAAATAATGGGTTAGGTAAAATTTTGTCTAAAATGAGTTTCTTGTACTTAGGGAACCGAAATCAGAATAAAAAGCGTTATTTTCGTATGGAATAAGGGGTTAAGTGAGGCATGGGCTTGGAATGGAGTCATTGCTTATATTGTTACTATATGGAATGAAAGGATTCCGTTTCCCTAAATACAATTAACTCACTCTGGACTAAATTAAACTTAACCACTAATTCACCAGAGCTATATATATATTAGTTACATTGAAAAAAATATATATCAGTGATAAAAAACCTAAAATTTTTGTATAACCAATACTGTATTGAGGTTATCCATATCAAATAATATGTTATTTTATGTATTAGACTGAGCTCATTTTAAAACTTATTGTTATCAACAAAAAGGATGAGTTTTTATTAAATTATCAACATTGTTGTTTAATCAAAAATATAAATTATCATCACCACCACTCATCGACACATTTTTTTTTAGTGTAATTACTCCACGGTATCACAAAAATGTGTAACATAGCCAAATTGTGGTATGTATTTACCGTACGAAGTTAAATTGGAATTGTATTAAAGTCGAATTTTACCCAGAGTGAGACAAAATTTGACTTAACCACTTATTCACCGTATGAACCGTAGTTGGTGTTTCTGCATTCGGGACAACTCTTCTTCAGGAAGGAAACTGTTTTCTTTGTTCACTTTCGACATCGACTTTAGATACTTATTGGATTTAGATTGCAGATTTTAACGCAAGTTTATGAATCTGTTGCTTGTATACTTTAGGAGTTATTGCAAATAGAAAAAGAGTGCATTTTAAAAAAAAAATATTTTGGCTGACCGTCTTTTTTTTTAAAACCAAATATGAGACTACCTTGGTGATTGGAAATTTGATTCCCGATGCATTCTAAGGAGATTAAATTCTATTATATCTGCATCTCGGGTTATAAGTGGTTGTCTAATTATGCCACTAGTGAGTATATTCTATTGAGGGAAGCGGAATTGTGCATTCTCGCAGTTTTTGGCTTGAGATGGAGTTGTAATGAAAGCAATAACTCCTTTTTTAATCAATGCCTTACTTAGTCCAATATTCACAATGAAATAACACGATTCCTCTTCCATAAGTACAATAAAGTACAGGAGTAAATTCGACTTACTAATTAGTCACATGTAGAGATATACATTTACACCTGTACGTATTATGGACATTAGATTGTGTATTAGGGAACAAACGACTTATCTATAATAGTATACTAAAACCTATTTGGACATATGGAGCAGAACTTTGGGGTTCAGCAAAATAAGTCCACATACACAAGATACAAACAACACAGCCCAAAAGTCTCAGAAAAATTGTTAATGCACCATGATATATTTCGAATCACACCATACACAACGACATGAACATTCCCACTATAAAATCATATATTCATAACAAATACATGACATTCCACTCATCGACACAATATCATCCAAACCCACTCGTTCTTCCGCTTTCCTTCTCCCTGTTACCTGGACTTGATAGGAAAAGATTAAAAAGACATTGGCCAAGAGACCTACTCACCTATTGATATTTTTACTCCATCATCATGTAGAAGAACATGTAGAAAAGCAAAGTGAAAAACACTAGGATCAAATTTGCTGAATGCGTAATTGCGCAGGTGCAAATGAAAATTAAATAATAAATAAATAAATGTACACCTGTAGATATATACATCATAGATAACTATAACTTTCATGTAGGCTGACAAAATTGAAGCGACTAAATCTGCCTTCCTGAAATCCTTTCTGTGGGATGTGCTATGATTCTGACGGAAGTTGAAAGTCCTTGTTTCAAATAGAAGTGTCTGGATCATTTAGCATAATATTGAATCTATTGCATCAAACCTAGTTCGCTTCGGTGACGCTTCAGAATATTTTAAGGTGAGCTGTACACTATTCGCGTTTATGTAATTTGCTTCGTTCTCTCACCTTTGTTCATGATGGAGGGAATAGGTAACTTTCAGGATGATTGAGATTGCAGCTTTAGTGATTGATATAAATAAAATACTATATAAAATTATTCATTCTTATAATATCATAATAATAGTGTTATGATGTGTGTGATGTTTACGAGTATATTTGAAACAATTGATCAGGTAAAAGTAGAACTGACCTGACGTCGGTAGGGTTTTACATTTGCTAAAATATATTCAATATTTCATCCATATTAAAATCCTCCTAGAAACATCTCCTAGAAACACTTCTAGAAACCGATAGTAATCGGACAGCGCTGGATGTCCATCTGGACCGCATCGCCTGAGAGTCGTCCTCACTTCAAGGGTTAAAATCTCATTCTAAATAACTATCTGTTTTCTACGTGATTAATTATTGATCATCGTTTTGTTCCAGATTAACAAATACCGGAACCAATTTAAACCATAATCGGAAATGTCTATTTCCAAAACGACGGTATGTGTGATAGAGCTAATCCGTTTCGGGGAAGGGCTCTTTGCTACTAATGCTATACAAACGTAATAAGGCCCAGTGAGTGGTAAATAAAACAAGAGCATGCGAGGGCTACACAAAAGAGGATCTTGGAGGATCATCAAGAGATTTTTCACGGTCCACATGGACACAATAACTGTTATTTTTTACCTTTTCACAGGTCCCATTACCGGCTGTTCAGGTGTTCTTTGGTACCTCGATGCACTCTCTTGAGTGATCGTTCCTGATTAAAGTGATCAGTGAAGTTATACGGCCGAAAGGAGCTAACTTTCTAACCAAGCGACTCCTTGAATCCTTGAATACCTTCTGAAGAAGTACATCTCAGATATTAAGAAATTTGAAATTAAATCCTACATTAACGCTATTGATATAAAAAAAATAGAGAAGTAATTATGAGTTTTAACCTTACTTAACTTTAAAATATTAGGATTAGCAACTGATAATCTAGTATTACACCGTACGATAGGAAAAGCTCGCGGGTTCTCAGCCCGGCAATTGGCCCTATGATTTTTTGAAGGGAGGTCATTCCGACCTTTGGGAGGGACGTAAAATGCCGATCCAAAGCCTGTTCGGTTGTCAGGTTATGCAGTTAGATAATGTGGCCGAGATCACAATCAATCCCCAGTCCCCCCCCCCCCATTAAGTATAACAATTTTATAGAGGCTGGACGAGATAGACTTATTTAGATCTCGTATTTATTAGAAATAAGAATTTTCTAATATTAATCAACAATCATTTATTTTTATTTATAAAAAAAATTCTTAACACCGTCATTCTCAAAATATTGAAATTTAAATTGGTATTAATGCTACTAGGCTCACAGAGAAAAGGTTCACTACTTATTATTAAATCCACTATCAATTAATGTAAATATAAATAAATAAATCAATGAACATATCGTCGATATATAAAAGCAAAGAATCGAAAGTGAAAAACATCGTTTCAAATACACATCTGTTTTAAGATTCATTCAAAATCAGTGTGTATCGTCAAACGTCTTACCAATGTATGCAACGTACATAACGTCTTACGTATATATAGTTTTTGATACTGATAACGCCTACCATCTTATTCATATAAATGAAAATTGGAATATAAAAAATGTACTACTAAATTACTGGTTCTAGACTCCTCTAGCCATATTTTTTACTTAATTTCATTTTTGGAACTATTCCAAACTTCTGGAAGTATTTTAGAACTTCTTCTTTTAAAGACGATTATCCCAAAGGGGTATTCTGTTCATTTCAAATAGGCAATAACAAAAGGGATAAGAAAAAAAACAGTCAAGTGAAGTAATTAGTAATCAGTAAAGAAATACAACTAGACAAAATTAATAATACAGAAAAAAATTTAATCACGCACATACAATAATTCAAATGAGAAGACTTACCCGAATAAAGGGTGTAGGTTTCATGGGTAACAGTCCTAGTACACAATTACCTGTTGTTGGGCCCTATAAATGATTCTAAATTAATTTTTTATTAATTATCAATCCTAGGTCAGGCGCAATAGATCGAAAATGATTTTTTTTTTCACATCCAATCATTTGCATTTGTATTGACGATATCGGACTTGATAAAATCTCATCTATCTTTACCACCAATATCAATTGTTAGAAATTGGTTAACAACTCAAGCTTGCTAAAGCATTATCGTTGAATGGATTATCACTGTTCTAGGGTACAGGATGAACAAAAGTAAAAATTGATTCAAGGGACCACCGAAGCAGGACCGAGCGAGCGGACAGAGACAACTCGAGGGAAGCGGGAATGAGATTTGATGCGCCGAGATGGACACACATCTGGCCCCGCGCGAATTACCATAAATCCTTATCTTGTGCACTACTATTTAGTGAGCAATCAGTTTCCACTTTGTTGATGGCACAGATGTCCGCAGATCCAGTTAGCTGCCTACTCAACGCCCTCTCTGGAGGTGTCGGGTGGCAGTCATCAATTCCATGTTCTGTTACATGGTCCTTATGGCTCGATAATACACTGACAGTACTCATCAATAAGAGAGTGATGTTTTATTAACAGGCAGTCCATATATATATACAGCATGGCCAAATATACAACGATATCCAACAAAAAAGTGATCATAAATTTAGTTAAAACCAGTTGTTTCGTAAAGATATCAACTCATGTTATTAATATACTGAATCAGAAAAAATATGCAGTTGCATATAAATCCGGGCCCTATTGATGAGGGATCTGCTAACACAGAAGTGCATCTGTAATTTATTTTCCCACATAAATTATTGCTGAAACTATAGATGCATGTGTAAATCTTCTATTTCCCTACACCTATGATTTTACTATTGAGGATAAACACCAAATTAATAAATGTAAGACAGAAATTAAACACGTACAACAAAACCAGTTTGGGCATATGCAGTACAAATTTACCGCATCGCTAAAAAGACTCACAGATAACGTCAACAATTATTTCAATCAAAAATACTTCAACTTGTCATAAAAGCACCAATAGATAGTATTTCAGTAACAAAACTCTGCATAGTGACTAAAAAATACCAAGATTTGTCGAACACATTACAAACGCTTTCAAGAAAAACTACACCGGCATCCAAACCCATTGATAAAACAAATAGCCATGACTCTTATGCCGGAGAACACTAGGAGGAGACTAAAAAGAACGTGGATGAGGGATCTGTTAATATACGAAATTAAATCAAACAGCAGGAGAAGTACCGCTGGCTACTGACTGGTCTTCTTCATGTCACTCTATATTATTATACTGTCAGCCATTCTGCTGATTGTCAATTATTTGTATTTGACAGGTGTGGATAAAAATATAAAGAGAGAAAAAAAAAAATAGATGTTATGATGGGGTCGAAAATAGATTTCAAAGATTCCGTTACATACATACGTACGTATAGGTGAAGAAAAACCGTGTTAAACATTATAACTGTGTGATTGGCTATCGGCGCTAGATCTTTTATTTTTCCTATTTACATCTATAATAAGCAAATAAAAGACCCAAAGCTGCTTTCGGAAGATCTAATAAAAGTCCCCCTCCATGGAGATATGAAGGCATCGACAATGAGGTATGAGTGAAAAGATGGGATTAAGACGAGGCGCGAACTGCTCAATTATTCCGTCAGAGGCGCCGTAATCGGCACAGCTAATCTATTTCAATCAGTGTTGCCTCTCTTTTGTAAATATTTTACATGGAGGGGGGTGGCGGTGTGAAGTGGCAGATGGAATCTATTGGATGAGGCCCCCGGGAGCTGAGTTGGTTAGGTATCGCCCTGACGCCTTCATTAGCTCTTATCAAAGCGTCAATTCGATTGCACTGCGGGTGGCCCCCGCCCCTCCCCCCCAGTTCATGGTAGTACCACCCTCACTAACGATTTACATTTGCGGTGTCCTGTTGAGCCCCGCTGTCACAAATCCCATTTTCGGCCTATCTCGCTATTGTTACCACTCAGCGGCTAATGGGATCTTTTATTGCTTTATTAGGTTTAGTAGTTAGAATATCCACGAGCAGTTATAGCAACGAAGTGGAGTTACTCCCCCTTTTGAGCTACGATCCAGAAATCATTTTCTTTCCCCATCATAATCAATGAATGATATTGAATCGACAATGCTACTTACCTGTTGGTCTAAATGGTTTATGCTAAAAGGAACGTTTGTGTATTATTAACTAAATCGAGCAACTATATTTTAACAACGATGAAGAATGAAACAAACCATCCATCCCAATTCACAGTGTAATTCTGCCAAACCGTTTTAACACGATTTTATTAGCTTTTCCTATACATACGTAAATAGGTGAAGCAATCTTTGAACTCGATTTTCGGCCACTTCAAAACATCGAATTGAAATGAAACTTTGCACACTTTTCAAGAGCCGATGACAATACGATAAATTAATAAGTATGTCTCTTTAGGATTAGCGAATTTAATATGCGTGTACTAAGGCATATATAGCTTACTTAATCTTTGTTTTAATGGAACTCTGGCACGGCACCTTTATCTGATATCCTCTAGAGATCGCAGAATTGTATTGGATATTGAGCAAGCTTTTGCGTTGTATGTTATAAACAAAGCGATATAATTCATATCGGAATAAAAGTAACCTTAAGTTTGTGGTGTACGGACCATATTTCCGGCGTATTCATCAATGCTCCCCCAACTATGATTAGGGAATATTCTCGAATTCTGTGAAAAGTCAGGCAAATATTTATAAAACGTTTTAAAAAATAAAATTACATAAAAAATTTAACACTCTAAGACTAATAAAGGTAGAAGACTGGCCTATTAGCAGGGGCCCTCCAGTGGTACACTCCGTGCGCACGCTTGTGCAAAACCACGTTAGAGAGGAAATAGTATGGACATTTTGGGGGGTGCAGTCAAAGTATAAACACAAATAAGTGGAAACTTATTTATTAATTGTGCCTACGTTTCGACCTACTTTGTAGTTCATCTTCAGGGATATGAGAAAAAACATACAAAAAAATTGACTATAAAAATACATAACTGTACTAAGAATATAATAAAATAAAATAAAATTATAGTAATAATATAGAGATATTCAAAAGTTGAACTAAATAGTGAAGGAAACATTACAGAAACACAGAAAGGTGATAATAGAAACAAAATACAAAGAGAGAAAAAAATGTTAAACTGAAAGTATAAATGAATTTCAATGAAATTCAAAATGAAAAAGTATAAATATACAAAGTGAGATATATAAGTATGGAAAACCTAGTTTAATAAAAATAAAATATAAAATGTATGATAATAGACTCCTAGAGAGTTACATAAGTATAAAGAAAGAAAATTTATACAAAATATGATGCCAAAGAATAAGTACAGAAGAATTATGTAGAAAGTAATGAATAGGAATCTCTTGTATGACAGGTAGAGAAGTAAAATATAAATATAAAATTGAAAATATAAATAGCGGATATAAAAGTATACAATTGGAATGAAGTTATATTAATATAAAATATGATGTAAGTATAGAAGAAAGTATAGAATAAAACTGAAATTTTATATATTGTATTCTATAGTTTCTTCTATTTTATTTTATTATATTCTTAGTACTGTTATATATTTTTATAGTCAATTTTTTTGTCTGTTTTTCTCATAGCCCTGAAGATGACCTACAAAGTAGGTCGAAACGTAGGCACAAATAAAAAATAAGTTTCCACTTATTTGTGTGTATATTTTGACTGCACCCCCAACAATTTCCATCCTCTACACATTCTTGAACTGTGATTTTATGAATTAAAGGATTCATATAAACATTCCAATCGATGCTTCAAACAATTAATTGCTTATTTCAAATCTTCTTTTAACTTCATGCTTTTAAACAATTTTTTTGATCGCTTAATTATTATACAATGGACAGTTTAATTGATTTTTCTATAGAATTATATTTCATTAAGGTATTGATTTAACCGACAATCGGCTAGTTAATCATTAGTAATGTAAGAAATTCAAGCAGAGGAATGGAAGAAATAAACTAAAGGAAATAATGCTGGTGGCGAGACAGAACCAACCACCTTGACTAAACACAAGCTACCAAACGGCCCGATAGAGTTAGTATTGTCAGTGGTCAGCCGCCAGCGAGCAGCGATTTCCGTGGTCGGCTAAGGAATGCCGGTCTGTCGAAGTAGATGGATGGTTGGACAACTGAAATGATGGTACATCTACGGTTAAGGAATAGTAGTTAGAAATTTTACGAGTTCCAGAGATGGCATTTATAATGTGAATGAGTAAGTATCAGTCGTCAATGGACGCAACCAACTACGTTTCTTTCTAATTGATTAAAATAGTTTATATTGTCGGGTAAACAAGTGAAATGCAAAAAAGGTGATTAAGAACATTGCTTTTGAACAGGAATTAAATTGAAGTACAAAACACAATGCAAGTGAAAAAGCTTATGATTTATTTTTTTCCTTTTTTTTTCTTATACTATATTGAAAACACTAATACAATCTGAACTGCAAAATACATTTAAAATTGTAAAAGTTGTACAATTTGAGCAACGAGTATTACAATTAAATTAACAGTTGTGTAATTTGTAACAGGGGAGTTGACCGACCCTTTGGGGGTGAGGGCACCGGGAGTGCCCTCATAGCAATTATATATATAAATAAAACAGAATTTATGTAATTTGTATATTACATATCTTGGTCATAATAAATATTTATTGAAATATCACAAATGTCATTTGGTACTTATTGTTTTTGTGCTCTTATTTTTAAAACCTCTCCACGTGGAAGCGTGGATGGAGAAACCTGCTATTGAAGGCTCTCCTAGCGTGCTTCATTTCTCTATAGTGTATACCTTCTACGTTTCAGTTTCCTTGTCGGATCCTGCAGTAAGTAATTTGTCTGTCAGTTTGAAACCAGAAAGTTAGAGTGTTCAGCAAATGAGTCATGTTCAGCAAAAGGAGTGGAGTTTTTCGTGATTGCGTCAGTCACAAATGGTATGTTCAGGTATTAGTTTTATCTAGCCTTATTAGTTATATAGAAAAGACAATGAGTAATATAACAATAGAATTTTGACTGAAAGATTCGAATGGTCTGAAAGTGATTTTTTTTGCATGAGTTCCACACTTGCGTTGCATAAGTCCTAATCCTCTTAATTAGCATGATGAAAATAATGTTGTCTTAGGAGTGAGTGCAAAAGGTTCAATATTTTCTTCAAATTAGTCACATGATATATTATATACAAATCAGAAGTTGTGGACTGTTAGTAATAAATTTAAAAAAAAATTATCCCCGGAAGAATGGACAAGATTATCAATGATGAGGCTCGAACATTGCAGGATGTTGTTATGGATGGCCATTTCTTGTAGCGCCTTTGGCGGAATGGCAGGACAAAGAAATTACTCGGAACATTGCGGAGGAGCAGGAAGGAGCCTAAGAACTAGCCGCGGAGGAATTGCTAACCAAGGAGCCGGAAAATTATTTTCAATGCTCCGCCGATATCTCCGCAGATGAGAACCCAATTCAAGTTTCCCGTTCCAACACAGCCATGATGTTATTTATCCTCATTGTTTTAAGACATATGACCTGTACCAAGTTCATGATGATTCTTGAGTTCAGTACGCGGTAGAGACTTTACTGTTTGTATGAAATCGGTTGGGCAGGGAGGTGATTTGTCCACGATCACCCTCTACTGCTAGGTTTTCCCTTCTACTTTGGGTACCCACTTTGTAGAGGCCCTAGGAGTGTCCCAGATCTCAAAGGATCAATCCTTTGTAGCAGATTAAAATAAGTTTCAGCCGGACTTGAACCCGGGAACTTCAGCACATCAACTCAAAACTCTACCTCTCAGCCGCTCTGCTCCCATTATTTGATGAAATATAAGTTTGCAGCGAATAGACATAGAAGTGGATTTTATAAGAAGATGGTACAGTAGTACGTTAAGAACTAGCAGAGTTGTTTTCGGAGCGCCTTGGGGTAAAGTTACTATTTCTATTTTATGGTCTGTTTGAACCGTTGATGTGAGATGTGTTGCACATTTCTTTTGGCATGCGTCTTGAAGATGGCTGAATTGGCGTAGCGTTAGTTATTCGCCGCATTCCACAGGACTTTGAGAATATTTTTTTTTTAGGGGATTTTCTTGTTCATCCTATAAAATGATTTTCCTTTCATTAATCTAAATCAGAGCAGATTTTGGTCATGCGCCATAAATTAAGATCCCAAAAAAGCAAGGATAAACGTATTTTGTAATAAAAAACGCCTGTCATTGGTGCTAGGAAAAAATGAAAAATAATAAATTTATATTTTTTGGATTATGTAATGATCTCTCACAAAATCAGCCATGTAAAACTTTTTTTTTTAATAACTAGATATGGATAGACCATTAAATAAGTAAATAATACCACAAAATAAAAAAATTTCGGTCACTGGACTGTTAAATTATTTTTCAACCCCTCATTTACAACAAATGGCACGAACACCAACAGACTTAAAAACATGCACCAACATGTGACATCGGCCTTAAGAAAATAAAAACCAGGGCGTTACTAATAATAAATTACTTGATGTACAGCTGCTTTGTAACAATTTCCCCAATTTCCACATTACCTTTCACATAGCGGAGCTTTACCTTGTGTTTTTGTACGTCTTTTCTATAATACCATGTCCATGTCTTTTTTTATTAAATAATTTTGGTCAATTTGTCTAAATGTTTAGAGAAGAAATTGAATCAGCAGTAAGCGAGAAGAGAATGTATACACTCACTTATATATTTTGAGTGTATTTGAGTTTTTTCATTGAATCAATGAACATAAAGCTATTTTTTTGAGATGTTTCGAGATTTTTTTTCCTCATACTAATGCCCTAACAGTTGAAATGGATTTTACTGTTTAATTTTTTTCGTTGTATTTTTCTTTAATTTCTAACGATAAATAAAGTTACCATTATAAAGGTTGCCTAGCTTTAAGACATCTTTTTAAGTTTAATACCTAGCCCTGAATACTTGTTAATTTTTTTTTTAATTAGTGTTAAACTTCTATTTTAATGGGTTTTTTTTGTTTTTGTTTTTTCCACGAATCGGACAGCAAGGACCACGCGAATATCACTCAAATCTTCCTCACACTCTCCGCCTTCCGTCTACTCCAATGCTCTCCCATCTTCCAGGACTGTTTCTCTCGCTCTTCCCTAGTCCATTTTCTCCCTCGTCTCTTCTTCCTTCCCGCAAGAACCCCAACCTCTTTAATTTTTTTATTAATTAAACCGAATATCTAAAAAGAGAAAGTAATCCCCGCTATTAGTTAAATGATATTTGTGATGGAAAAATATAAATATATGTATATTCACACTTAATAATATGTGTAGAACTTTATATAAACACACAATGTGGCATGACTACATATCAAATGAGTTTGTATAAGAGTATAAACTAGCCGCTCAGTGAAATTATTTGTCTTCATTAAGCATAATTAAAAAACATAGATGCTATCTAAAAGCCAAATGCCTGGTATCCAAGGGGTCTTTCACATTTTATATTATAATACATTACAATAGATGAGTGGGTCTTTAATTTTAATATATTTTTTTTGTAAGAGATTAAACATATTTCCATAAAAGAAGTGAAGGCATTAACGTGTTTAGTGTTAATAAGCACCTTCGTGACGGGCGATCTGTCATACGATTAGCGCGGTCCACTCTTGCAGGTGTTTCGAGAAAGCTATTATAATAATATTTTATGAAAATATCATCTAGATTTTGTCTTATTAGTGTGTGTTTTATTATTATAATAATTTGTTTAACTCTTTGCAGCGCAATCTTAAACATTTGTATGTTTGGAAAAAAAACAAATTAATAAATTTCAAAACATTTGCACATACTAAACTCCAAAAATAATTTAAATTGTTTAAAAAAGAAAAAGTTTTATGGAATGCCAATTTTTAATTTATCTTTTAATGGAAGTAGAATGTAACAAAAGTTATTTGATGTTTCTGCCTGTTTTTATAAAAAGGGAGGAACGTTTTCGATGTGTATATCTATTTCGACACTTAGGTAAGTCATTTAAAACTTTTAATATATAACGTAAACATGTACCACTGCAACCCTCAATGATCTTGGACTCAGTACATGTAGAGACTGTACTGCTTTTAGTATAGTCCCAGGATCTGTTGATGGCTGTTAAAAGATTAAATAAGTTATCTTCTAAGATATGAACCGCTGTATGAAACAATATTTGGAAAGTTATGAGTATCTAAATAAATAGTGTATGGTCACTGAGCAGTCAGCTTAAGTGTCCCTTGGATCGGTACTTGTACACATCTGTCGTAGGCAAAAAGCGGGCAACTCAACATGTAGACTGTCACATATAGCAAAGTGTTTTTCTTTCTTAGTAAGTAGAAATATAAGTTAACTTGTAGATATGGTCAGCATACAATTAATACAATGTTATTAAATTAAATGAATAATTATCTTTATTTTCTAAACATCTCCCAGTCAGTCAACCTTTCGAACAGAGAGGGTTATGCTTTAAGTCATTAATGATTAGGTTTACAGCAGTACTGTTTATGGTGGCATCTCATTTTATTATTTAAATATTATTCAGATCAAAGGATCTGACTTTTCCTCAAGATCATTGATTGGAAAGTGAAGCCAATTTAGCAGAACCATTGAATCGAAATAAAAAGTAACACAACTTGTTTTTCTAGTATTAAACTTGTGGCCATAGGTTGATGATACCTGTGGCCACAAGTTCATCCTTCCCGCGAACGCTAATAAGAATGTTTTCGGTGTGTCCCGAAACTTAGGTAAAGAACTACGTAATGGTGATAATATTTTTTTAAATTGTTATCATATAATAATATAGTGTTTTTAGTTTTATTCCTCACAGAAACTTATATTTCCTACGCTTGAGTATCGCATAACCACTTGTCTACCTCATGAACTTGTGTGTTAACTTTGAGCCGGCAAGTCATTTATATGTATATAGGAATGTAAATATTAAAGTGCAGGTAAATGAGACGCTAATGACAGTAAATAAAAGATAGACCGTTAGATGATGGAGCGGAAGTGGGTAATTAAGAAGCGGGGTTAATTTAATTGCGGTTTTGTCACGGCCTCCTGAATCGGTGTGCGTGCTTCGATTTCCGCCGGAACTGGTGGAACATGTGGCCAGCTCTCATTGTCTCCTTCAGCTCATTTTGACTATTTACGTGTTTTTTCACTTTTTTAGCTCATTGTAGCTTCCTCCCTCAAGCCTCTTCAGTGCCAATCCTACCGAACAGTCTAATCATAGGAGACTTCAATGCTCACAATATAACGGGGCGTCGTTGTCACTGCTACGTTGTTGTTACTTACTGAATTTAAATATGGCACTTGTGATAAGATCTTTTACGTTTTACAATGACTTAATATGTCATGATTAATTTGCCAATCTGTTCGTAATTATATCGCCAAAGTGCTATTAATAGCATACAAATGCAAAGTACCGAATATAAAATTATTTTTCGATCTGTAGCATTTGCTGTAGTATATTAGCTATTAGTAGTATATAGTCAAACCACGCATAATGACATAGGCAAAATTCTTTTGATGATACGCACTGATTTCCAATGAACTTTGAAATGGATTTTTCACTTTTCTGAAAGTGGAGTTTTTCACTTTTGATGCATTGTATTTGTATCGGAGGTATAAACTAATAATTTATTAGGTATTTTTTAAATAGTATAGCTGCATCTTATATCTTGTTTGATAAACCCATTATAATTAATATGTCAGGAGTATAAAATCTATAGAAGATAGGGCCGAGGATATTGCCATGAGGAACACCAGCATATTGAGAAAAGAGGGATGAATAGACATTATTATGGTCCACTTTAAACGATATTCTTGTGAGATAGGATTGGATAATGTGAAAGGTATTATGGTGAGAAAGGTGCCATGAAGGAGGACTTTAAGTTTAAGAAATTAAATACTCGTACGTATATGGTATATGGAATAGTGTCTGTTTGGTAAACTTGCAGTAAAAATAATTAAAAGCTAATTTTTAACAAACTATTTTATTATATTAAAATTTAAAAATACGATATTAATCACAAAGTCGCTTCAGTTGATGATATAGAATATTCTAATTAGAACTATTTAGTTATAACATATTCAACTTTGGCTCTAAAAAACTATTGATTTCAATCAATCTACAATCGTTTTCCCTGCAATCTTTCCATAATAATATTTTCCTCGTATTTATTTTGGAAACCATCGGTGTGGATTTATGCCTTTTGGCAAAAACAAGCAAATAAACTGTCCACACATTCTCGATCGATTCACCTAATGCCCTACAACACGCCAGGAAGAAGATAACCACACCGTCTTCTTACACAGAACTGCAATTAAATAATGCCTATTCATATAGTTATTAGTTGTGTATTGTTATAAGTCTAATGAAAAATATATCTTGATTATTAATTAATACATGGAAAAGAGAAAAAAAATACCTTTCCCGCTACAACCAAGGCAAGATCGTTCAGAATACGGTAGATGCTGTATTCAGGTGGGGTTGTGTGGTTATTTGGTGGAGATCACATTCAACCACCAGATTTTCCCGCACTTAAGGGTGATCCACTTTATCAACACTGGGTTCATAGTTATTTTAATGGTTTCTCATACCTCTTAAGTTCTTGAGTTAAATTTATATGTGTATTAATTTATATTTATTTGTGGCCAAAGAAATTGGCCAAGAGACCTACTCACCTATTGATATTTATATTTTTACTCCATCATCATATAGAAGTTCAAGTAGAAAATCAAGGTGAAAAACACTAGGATCAAATTTGCTGAATGCGCAATTGCGCAGGTGCAAATGAAAATTAAATTATAAAAATAAAAAATAAAATAAAAATTTGTGGGTTTTTTTTTGGTAGTCTTAAATTTTTCTCATCTTTTTTATATATTTACATAGTATTTTAGTGGAATTAGGAACGTCATATAATAATATAATATATTACAGTAAGTTCCTGATAAAACTGACTATTTACTTTTACCTCCGAGCCTTCGCTTATCTTGAGCTTCCCTGAGAATGAGCTTACGTATTCGGCCTTATCTAAATATATAACTGAATTTCTTAATGAAATATCGAATTCGAATCCAGCTACGTGAGGCGTACAGTTACTACTCGTCGACGTCAATTAGGATACTTTCGAAATTACCTTAACTGTTAGATTAATCTAAAGCGTTAATGAATATTAATCCATGGAAGAGCACTTCCTCGACAAGAAGTCCTACCCAAATGCATCCCTAATTTAATCCTTGGGCTGATATAGCCTAAAACTCCTTCTCGTGTCATTTTTTAACATTTCTCTTCAGATAAAGATAATCAATTAAGGATCCAGAGGCAGGTGGTGTAGAAGTCACCATTCCACATTTCTCACCGATCTGCCTCTGTGTAATAACACTCTTATCACCGGAGAATTCCTTTAAGTTTATTCTTCACGTCCTTCTGGCTATCAGTTTACAATTTGTATTTTAATTATTACTGAGATGCCTAAAGCAAATGACTGATGATATCTAGGTGTTTATGAAAGCGTACTAAAGAAATAAATTTGAATAATTACTGACCTTATAAATTTTATAACCTTTTTCATTTTAGCTAGCAATTACTTAAATTTCTGTTTTTATTGGGTATCTGTTACACATGTTGTCGCTTTGAATTGAGTGACCACGAGTTTTAACTCGTTTCATTTTTAATATTTTCGAAAAATACAAGTTATCGTAAGCTTTAGTATGGAATAGAGGATTTAGCTAACGGTAATGAGTAGATAGATTTAGGCAATCATTCCATCAAGATATAAAAGTTTTAATCGATACCGAGCTGCGAACCCGCGTATTCGTATATTTGGTAGAATACTTTCAATAACTTTTCTATAAAGCCTTTTTTTCTCCACCATGAAATGTGGTGGTATTCAGAATATGAATATCTATTGTAATCGATAAAAAAACAACAACTGATAAATAATTTTTTACCTCATATTCATGTTTTTGTAACATGCACTTTTCGACTTAGATCTTCAATAATAATTTTCTTATCGATTTAATAACTATCTCTGAGGTAGGTAATTAAATTTACATTAATTTAAACACTAAGGAGGACATAGGCATTTTTATTTTAGAATATAAATATTCTTTAAAATATAATACATGTAGTTATAGTGTACATTCTTTAGTATTGCTACTCTAATTGCTGTTCCACATCATAGTTTGTACATCTTGCTGTTAAAATTAATAAAAAGACAGGCAATGCAAAAATAATTTTAAAAGATAAACTATTATATTGGCTTCTATGACCAAGCAATGATCTCAAGGATGCAATGGGATGACACCCTGAGATCGTTATACTTAATATATATATTAATCCTATATCTTTAATTAATAAGAGACATATCCCTCTCTTGTCCAAAGGTTGGCGTGGTTGACTGACCAGGAGTTGTTTATCAATAAAGATCCTTTGTAATTTCATTAAATAGCATTATATTTATTTGTGGTGATCATGGCTACAAAGTATACTACCTGTTGTGTGGTACCCTACCCTATTTATCTAGCTACTCCTAATATTCCAGATAACGTCGCACTGTATTAGAGGAAGTAAATGGTGGAGGTATAAAACCCTTAAGCAGGGAAAACTGTTTATTGGAAAGCCAACGTTTCAGCTCACAATGCAGGTCTTCTTCAGGATTAAATATACAAAATATAGACAAATTAAAATTATATATGGTAAATATTAAATCCATAGGCGCAAGGTATCTGAGTGATAAAACAAAGATGGGGCACTTGATAAATATGCAAAGCAAAGGAATAATTCTAGAGTATTATAAAATAATTAATAAAGAAGGTGGTACAAATAATTATAACTCTTATTACTTATTTAATTACCTTACGTGGGGAAACGTTGAAATGTTGACTTTCCAATAAAAAGTTCTCCCTACTTAAGAGACTTTTTTTTTTACTCCACCATGATCATTTTTTCCTCATTATGATGTCAACTATTATTATACAATATTGCTCTATTATTTCAACAATATCCGATATACTATAATCCCTCAAGTGAGTAATATAGTTTTATTTTTTTGAATATATATACATTCACCTGCTCCAGAAACAGAGGTCAGTAACTTCAACAGGTGTTGGTGAAGACCGTGTTATTAACATTAGTCATTTAACTGTTCACAACTTAGTGAGTGTAATTAATTCGGTTTCTGTCCTCAAGAGGGCACTAATTATCTACTCAAATGTTAATTGAGCGGTTTAATTTTAAGAATGCTTAAGAATTATAATTAATTCGAAACAATATTATAATTAGTCGCAGGGTTATTAAGATAACTTTTATTTCTCTCTTGTTTAATAAGCATATTTTTTTTTTTACAGTATAATCACCTAAAGGGAGTGCCTCAGTGGTAGATCGCTGAGTTGACATGCTGAAGGCTCTAAGATATTTTATATTATCTACTACAGCCGGGGATGGATCCTGTGGGGTCTGCAGACCCTCCTGGGGCCCACCCAGCCTCTATAAATGGATGCCTGTAATAGAAGAAAAAAACCTGTGTCTCTCGGACAAATCACCGTCCTACACAACCGTTGTTCTTATACTAAATACTCGTCTACCTAGTCCTGAATCAAAGACCCTTCATGGGTTGTTGTGATTTAAGGTTTTTTAATTAAAATCATCGCGTACAGATTCAAAACAAATTGTTTTTATGTCTTTATTTTTCCTTTAGAATAAACAAAGAATGTTTTAATATTCACTAAAATTATAAAATAGAAAGTTTGAGTTGGTGTACTAGTAGTAGCTAACTTTAAGGCACGATATCTATTTTATGTTTATTATAAACGTTGATATAAACTGTAGAATTTTTTTTTGTATAATACAGGACAATTATCTGGCTAATAACTGATTTAGTAATTTAAATAGTCTTTAAAAGTAATTTAAGGACTAGCAAAATATAGTTTATTAATTAAAATTAATGATTCATTCAACAGCCAATAGCAGACACCAAAATTTCAGTACACTAAGTTATGGACCAATAGTAGAGATAATATTTTTTTCGTTATAAATTCAAGGACATTGAATTTGTTTAATGAAATAATTGTCATTAATATTATCTACACTTTGCATTTATTGTAATTATATTTTTGAATCAAATGTAACTTTTTTCATTTCAATCGTATCGAAACCGGACTTGAATAAATATTTGCATGCCTATAAAGAGGAAAATAAGGGAACATTTACTATTCTCGCCTAATTAATTGAATAATTCAAATATTATAATTAAAATTAAATAAATATATTAAACTGATTATCAGAAGATTTACAATATTGTCACCATAAGCCTACAAACAATCTGCTTTCCTGTCAAAGATAAATTTCTTTAGAAAAAAATTATCGAGTAACTAAAGATATTTGAGTTATATATTAACTGAGCATTTGTGGTCACAATTGGTATATATCTTGCTGAAAAATATTGACAAGACAGTATTTTAAATTCGAATTATATATAAGTAGAACATTTGAAGAAAATGAACTAGCAGTAAATTCGTATCCAAAATAATACTCCTGAGTTCCAATAGCTCTTAAAGAAAAAAGGATACATTTTCGATTTTGTCACGATGATTTTTGTTAGTTTTAATAATAATCTGAATTAATTCAAAGATAAAAATGATAGATAATCAACGATCTAAAGTTGGGACAGTTGGCACGTATATACGTATACTAATGCAATCGTAAGATGATGAAAATTTACAAATCATATATTGAAATATCCTTGCTGATATAACATCGAAACAGCAGGAGCAGGTGTATGACTATAATGAACAGAGAAAAGTGTTGTGTTGGAGACCTTGCGAAACACCTTAGTATCTCTAACAACCTTTCTCAATATCATGCTTCTTCCAATTCGCACTAATTTCTCCAATTAGAACTTTGATCCATTAACATTAATTGGTTACATGATATTAATTTCCGAACCAATTAGTTTCTAATCCTTAAAAGGTGAAAACGTATTTTTAGTTTGGGGAACGAATTATGCATTTTTTAAAATTTATTGAAGTGAATTAAGGGGAGCCATAGTATTTGTTAAGTACCTGTTGGTTAAGATCTAATGGCGTCCTGTTACAGTTATGTAAATGGTTTAATAATTATTGATTATATAACACCATTCGTCCAACACGAATAGGCTTAAAATACGCCTAGGGCTTTCAAAATGAAAAATAATCTCTATAAAACAATTGATTTATGTACAATTCATTACATATAGGGCTTTAAAGTCAGCCAGCTTTGTATAAAAATTATGGAAAGTGATATGTATAGAACAATTTAAATTGTTAACAATTTGCTCATTGTTCAATTCGATAGTAAAATGGCCAAATAGTGCCGTGTTTATAACACTCAACAACAAAATTGAGGCAACAGTTAATAGAGAACTATAACTTTTTAGCATTGTATAAATTTATTAAACAATGTTAATAGTTTTTCATTCAATTTTACTAGTGTTTTCTGTTCATATATAATAAAAATTCTTTATGATACCAGGACAAACAATGTGGGCTGTTATTTGGTTAATTGAAAGAGGTATTGTTGTTATTCGAGATTCTAGACCGAACAAATATATAAGCAAGAACAAAATCTAATAAAAGGAATTTTATTAATACTGGTTTTCAAGATTAGATTTAGTATATCATTTTTTTTTCCAAACCATTCAAACCCTTATAAAATTAGCTTGTTTCAACAAGTTCTTTTCAAAACCATAATAACAAGAATATCTTGTAAGAAAAAGAGTTCTTCCTGTTGCAGAGTTTATTATTTCTATGATGCTAAAGGTAGACAGAAATTAAAATGGAAAAACTATTATTTTTACGCTCTATTTAGTTCTCGCCTATGTGGCGCCTCTGCCCAGACTTCATTTCAGCCATTAAGTTTATAATTGTCTTCACTTTAGTTTAATAACTGACTATTGTTACACCTTTCTTCGCATAATAATAAAAAAAAATATTAAACATGTGTTAATTATTCGATGACCGGAATTGATAATAAATCCTACTTTGACCCATTTAGTGTTTTTATTTGTAATATTTGATAAAACAATAATGGTATATATTCTATGTAAAATGTAAATTGATCCTGGGATTTAAAATGAAACAATTAAGTATTTTATACTAAATCATTTACTGAAACAATAATTACAATAATCTACCGAGTACGTTTATATACAAATATAGGATACATTGACATATATGTGTTTATACGTTGAATACATATAGACACAAATACGAATATATTACACTCAAATAATATTATGTTATTTCAATCTGCAAAATTACGTACAGATTACATTTTTTTTGTTTATTCTTTATTTATATAATATCTGTAAGGCATTAGTCACATAATAGAATTTAATATTTACAAAGCTGATACTACGTTTCCTAAGGGCGGTATCACTAGGTACATATTCAAGGGTAGCTTAAGCTAATAATACTGGATGCCTCTCCACGACAGTCTATATCATATATTATATATTAATCCAGCTATATACACATAATATATGCAATAATCATATAATTGATTCTTATGCTTACACAGAGAGAACACAATACAAAAAAGGGGTCGAATACTTCCATGTCAATATGGTAATGTGAGGTTCTGATTTTGCAACACTTTGAGCAATGGCGGGTTGGTTGTGTCTGATTGTTAAAGCCGTTATACACATAAAGTTTTCAAATAATTTTCATCGAATTTCAGGAACTGTCATACAACCTACGTATACTCGAAATTCTTTATCTATAACTAGGAACAGTAATATTCAATAATACAAACTATTAAAAGTCGAAAAATTTTCAACTTGTACAACGGCCTTAAGATGTCAACAATTAATAAAGTATCACTGGGAATAAATATAATTTATATTTAAACATAATAATACAAACAGAGCCTTGGGCCCGTTCCATTAACCCGATCGAAGAAATATATACATTATATATAATACACAGCACACGGTAGAGCGACGGCCGTCCCCGTGGGTTCTATCGGCTTAAATCACTGTCTTCAGCGGGATCGGTTCTGGATAGGATGTTCTGGAGTCTGGTGAGGTAGAGGCTGGGGGGGACGACCATCAGGGATTGGGAACGATAAATACACGTGAGGGTGTTTGTACAGAGGCTTGGCACTAGACTTGGAGCTTTGGCGAGTCCGGTGGGCTAGCGTCCTCCACGTCCAAGGACTCTGCCTTGGAGTCTGGTGGCGAGGGTGGAGGTGTGGGAGACCTCGGGGGCGGGTAATACTGAAGAGGACCTGGAGGAAGGGCCGAAGGTCCCGCCATCCCGGGGTACAACCTGTAGGCCAGCGGCTTCTGGAGTGTCAGAGCCTGCCGGTAGTAGAGGTCTGCTGGGCCCGCCGGGGCTGGGGGAGCGCCCGGGTATCCTGGCCAGACCCCGTACCCTGGTCCGCCGTACAGCCGGGAGAAGGCAGCGTAGTTCCCGGCCTCAGCCAGCAATTCGAGTCCCACTGCCGTCTGCCGTTTCCACTTCGTCCTGCAACACAAACATCGTACTCGTTAGTACTGAAATATCATAAGCTTAATCTTAAAAGCTATTTAAAATCAATGTTAATCTATCAACCATTAAATGCTATATGGAAAAATTTGAGGAAAACGACGTACAGGAAGACCAAGACAATCTAACTGAGGGTAAGATGACGTTGAAGAAGACCTCAAGTTGCAGGGAGTAAAGATATGGAGTGAGCGAGCACAGGACCGTAGCGCCCATCAGTAACTAAGTATGTATCAATCATTAAACAACATAATCGTAAGTATATTAATAGATCTTTTTTTAAATTTATTTATTGATACTTACAACTGTATTACAATAATACAGCATTAAATACGCTAAGTGATACATAATGACAGGAGATAATGACAAGTACAGAAACTAACCACGGGTAGTACTCAAATCACAAGTTCAACTAAGAAGGTCACGTGGCCATCTTCTTTTAAGACGCTTCGGAGGATTATCGGGAATTGAAGAGGAAGCTAGGTTTAAAACTAGAGGGTTTGAGTGGGAATGAAGTTTGTTGTTTACCGGTTTCGGGCCAAATCAGCAACAAATGAGACATTAAGGTCATAATGGATGACTTTATTCTTAACAAAATAAGGAGCATTGAGGATTTTACGAAGGATTTCGGATTGTAGGGATTGTATACGAGAGGAATTCGATGGCTTAGTGGAGCCCCAAAGCTCTACTCCGTAAGTCCAAATAGGTCGTATGATGGTCATGTAGATGAGTCTTTTGTAATTAATTGGGAGATTAGACCGTTTGCCTAGTAAGTGTTGAAGTAACCTGAAACGTCGAGCGGTTTCTTGTCTTTTAATAGATATTTAAAACAAATATCTCTCCTTCAAAATAACGACAACTTAAAAATTTTAATTTAAGCCTTCAGCAGCAATTTTTAACGATATATCTGATATTCCATTTCCAACATTTTTTTATAAAATCATATTTTGAGTTGGATCATGTTTGAATTTGGAGTTATATGGGAATAATGATATAAGTTAAAATAAAAAAATTAAAGCTTTTAAAAATTTTCTAATGCCTAATAAAAGAATTTCGGTACCATCATTACAATAGGAATACTCAATTTTTTTAATTTTTGTAACTTTATAGCTCTATTAAAAAAATAGTTATAACATTGTTCTTTTAAAGGAGCAATTTAAACTAAATGGGTTCATGAGATTTTTAGCAAGAATTATTTTTAAAGAAGGATAATACTCAAGAAATCTCATTCTAAGACAAATTTCAAGCTTTTTAATAAATTAGTTTTTAATAGTACAATTTAATTTTACATACGAGCTTGAGATTATTTTGTTTTATTGTAAACATTTGAATGAGCTTGGGTTCATGGGGAGTTAAGAACTTGCTGCTTCTTGTGCAACGGTTCCCAGAGACAGTCTAAGACATTTTTAAAGGTTTTTAACAAGTATGCAATTTTTAATATTATATTTTGATTGTATGTACAAGCTTAAGATGACTTTTTATAGTGAACATTTGAATGACCTTGGGTTCTTTGGCAGATAAGGACTTGCTGTTTCTTAAGCAACGGTTACCTGAGGAGATGATGTCAGGGTCAGCTTGCACAGAAGTGGATCAAGTATCCACTTTAAAGATATATCAGAAAATAAATATTCAGTGACATTAGGGACCGAACCTAGGTCGTATTCATGGAGTTAACCAAGCTCTGATTTAATTTCTTAACCATAACCTTAGATTAGCGAAAAGTAAGGAAACAATATTTCATTCTTCTTTTATTTTATTATTTTATTTTATCTATTTACGGTTTGTAAACAGTAATTTTCCCAAAACATCTTACAGGAGAACAAGCACGATCATCACTCCTAAACGCTCTAAACAAGTTATAATACTACGACGGGAGACAAGAAGAGGAGAGAGGCCAGGACAGTGGATGACGGTAAAGATGAGAAGGACACTGAAGAAGTACAAGAAGAAGCGGGGACATCGAGGCACGCTCCTGAGGACCAGATTGGTTCCGCAGGTTTTGTCCGGCAGCTGGACCGTGAACTACCTAAAGTAAATAATTACCTAGCTTTATTGTTTGTACACCCCATCGATAATCTAATTACATAGTCTAACAGCTGTTCTAAGTCATCAACCAACGCCATAATGGAAAGAGACACGGGTAATTCTCAAACTGTATTATTTGGTAAAATCTTCCAAGAAACAAAACCATTTGGATCTAAGGTTATTAGAAGCAAAGAAATACGTTAAATAAGGATATATTATGGCATATTGAATCTAACTACCAGCAATGTTGTCTAATACCATACTTTGTCACCATATTTTTAAAATTTTTAGTCCGTTTATGAACCTGAAGTAATCAGAGCATAAAGTTGCATGACTAAACTAGGCTAAAACGTTAAAAATAAATTTCGGAGTTATCTCCTTATTATTCTGTTGACTTGTGTTACCTCTGATGAACGTCTTATTCAATGTTTAATATAGAATTAATTAATTAGAAAAAACAATACTAGGAAAATTTGATTTGGTTTAAAAGCTATGTCTAAAGAATTTTTTGATCCACGCTTTATTTTCAAACTAAGGTATTGACGAACTTGATAATTTAAATAGTTTTGAATGACCTAAATTTAACTTTAGAAGAAATTTAGAAAGCTTGTTTAAAATCTTCAATAATTGTATACATTAACTAGTTAACGATTAGGTGATGATAATGACTTATGATTACATTTAGTCTAGAAATTAATTAATTATTTATAGAAGTTATCAAAATGTAATTTCTACATCATAAGGCTTTCCTTAGGGATCTCTTATAGTACCTGGCCTACAGGCTGAGGAGCCCCATTTAATGTCTCTTTTGAACGATGGCATAACCAAGCGTTTTTCTTCCTTTTAACAATTTTTTAAAACCACCTCCCAGGGTGCAAAGCCACGACCATAGGCATGGTAGGTTTTTAAGTTTACCTCTACATCACAGGTCACCACTTTCGGCTATGTATAAGTACTACAAAGGGACTTAGCTTGGATTTAACGTTCCCATATTGCGTAAACTGCCTTTTTCGAGTAATTTTCATGACTTTCGTACATGTTGTTCGTAGTACATAGACAAGGAATTGCGTTCCAGATCCTTTTCTGTGGAAGGACGTGAAATCTTCCCCGCGACGACCTAAACAGGAGGATGATGAGCGGTGCGGACACAGTTAGAGAGAAGTTCTGATGACCTGTTTGCATACAGTGGCCGCGACAAGAAGCAGAAAAGCCCAGGCGCCAGACGAACAACAAAGAGTCCATTGTAGTTGAGCCTTTATTAATTTCCTTGGAGGCGCCGGCCACTCTTGCACAACTGGTCTGTCATCCACCGCTGCTTTCTAGATCGTAGCAGGCCATCCATATCTTCGGATGTCGAGGACTCCGCTGTGGACTATTCTGCCTAACTGGAATGTAAAGTAGAAGGAGTCGAATTTAGATTTTCATTTTATTTTTATACTTCTTGACATTCGACTAAATAAGCAACAATATGGAATTCTAAACGAGGCTCGATAATTAATCCTTAATATTTTTTTCATTGCAGTCATGTACAACACCGCTCTTTGCACCTTGATCCGAATTCTTTCTATAAGCAATTCCTTCTCCATCATTATAGTTCACTTCCGAATAATTTTTCTAAGAGTAAGATCTCTCAATTCGTCAAGCTCAAAGAAAACCAGATGGTTGGCTAACATATTAAGAGAACTTTTCTTTCATCAGCATTTTTAAAATATTCATTGTCAAGAACAATTTATATTGTTTTTTTTAAATTTTTGGTATACAATTTATACAAGTAAAATAAAAAAAACTAAGTTGCTTAAGTTTTCATTTAGATCCCAATACTATTTTATAGGAAAATATTATGTTTGTTAGAAATATTACTCGTAAAGAAATATTAACTTTAATTGTTTCATTAATTATAAAATTAACAAATGGTCTATTTAAAGATTTACTGACGGAGCGGGTAGAGTGCTGAATTGTAAAGGCCGAAGGTTCTGGATTAAAATACTGATGTGACAGATAAATTATTTAATCAGATTTGAGAAACATCCTGGGGGTCACCCAGCCAATAGAGAGTGGCACCCTTAATAGGTGGGGAAAACCTGGTCCTCATCTTGGAAAAATAATCGCACTGTACTAATGTTGTTCTAGAAACAGTACAGTCTCTACCATACTGAACCCAATAATCTTCATGAGTTCTAGTGGTACATTTTCTTTTCTGTTTTTTTTAATAATAGTTAAAGAGAAAAAGCAGTTGAAGAATAACAGATTGATACATAGCTGTTCCTATTATACTCCTCCAAACAATTACGGCAACAAAACATTCGTGGCTAGCCATCCCCTTCAGAAACGAGGCGAAAAACATCTCTATTATCAGTTTTATTGCGGTGGCTGTTGAGGGGAATGGTCGCTTTGTAGTGTGATCCAAATGAATTAGCGGCACTATTAGTGGAGGCCGTTGGAACCACATTAATGGCCAATAAGCACGCTTCGCCGGCTCCGGATTCGAGGGAGGAACGTCTTCCCTGTTATAGGGGATACTAATGCAAATACATAATAAAAGGAGATATATGAGCGCTCGTAAATAACGGAGGTGTGAAGGGGAGTGGAAGAGACAAATGGACATGAGAGCCGGGGAATAAAGGAGTAAGAAGCGGTCGTATAAATTAACGAAAACCGCACCGGGGCGATTATACGCTCCGATAGCTCGGAAATATTAGAGTCCCCTCTTTTTAGCCGAAGGGAGTCCACTCCAAGAGGCGTCCTCCCGTTCCATTGTCGTTACTAACGAGCCGTCTAAGTCATTCCATGTCCATACAAACCATATCCACTTCCATAGTAAATATATTTATGTACTTATCCCTCTGTTATATCAAAAAAACCCATACCACTACAACTCACAAAGGGTTCGGTACATGGTGGGTTCAGTGAGGTGTTTTGTACTAGATCAAGCTCAACAGCCGAGTTTTTCTAATTAAGACTACCCACTTACTAGAGGCTCTGGTTGTTAACAGACTAAATATGTTATCAATATCAGACGACTACATTCGAGACAGACCGCAGCGTATGTGGGAGGGTTGAGTAAAGAGTGATCTAACTGATTTGGGTTAGTCTAGTAGTCTATGGAGAGAAGTATGTATGCTGAAATCGGTGGTACTAATTTATAAGACTATGAACTAACCTGACGCTTAATTATGCATAGGAAAACCATAAATATAAAGAATTAATAATATAAACAATTCATAAATCACTAAAAGCAGGATTTTAACTTGGAGAAAAAAAAAACTGTACTACTACAACCCACGAAGGGTCTCAGGTTCAGTATAAGATAGAGACTGCTTCTAAACAAAAGATTATGTTTTATCTCCACTGATAACGGTCTGAAAATAGTAAAATAAAATAAAAATTAAATTAGTTTGGATAATTCTATTTGCAACATGGTCTTAGCCTGAAAATATAAAATGGAAAGGAATAAATCGGATGGAATATGGGATAGATAAAACTGTGTACAGTAAAGTCAGAATCTGAAGCTTAAACTTTAATGATAGAGGGAAGCAGTGAGAGGATTAAAAGAAACACGAAATGCTTTCGGTGTTTGTTATAGCAATTGTAGAAAGTTAATTTTTTGTTTAGAGAAAGCTCACGAACTGCAAGTGAATGTACTAATAGATACAATTCCTAGAAAGTGAATACCATAATTCGTACTACTTTTTCAGGGGGGTAAAGAAGAATAAAATATCAACAGTTCGATTACAGAGAGAAAAACTTCTTCTTTACACACTAACAGTTAAATTTAAAAATTTTAAGATAGCATTCATCTCCTAAAAAATAGAACTAGGCAAGCCATACTATGTTACTTGATGAAATTTACTCCAGATCTTCTCGTGAGACGATAATATAATAAAGACATTATATATTAGAAGAGTATGGTCTCAATAATACATTAATGCTTTAAGTTTATTGTTCAGTGAAAATATTTTCGACACCATAGTAATTTTTTATTATGGAAACACGATAACAGAACTATTTATACATCCAAAATCAATTACTACTGATAATAATTAAAGGGTAATTCAGAATAATTATTTTAGCTATTGTTATCTGTATTCTGAGTGCTATAGATTTTATTCAAATGCCTTCACTAATAGTTGGCAGATCAGGAATATGGTTAATTTAAAAAGCCAATTTAAAGAATTTATATAATGATAACTAACAAATAGTACGAACTCTTGTTGAATTTATACGCTGCCTGAAAGGTAGAAAATCGTTCATGGAAATCGTATATGGAAAAGAAAAACATCCTTAATATTTGGCAGAATCGTTTGCGATTAGGTAAATCTTATAAAGTCTGAAACTAGCCAATGATCCAGTTCTAAACTTATTAGAAAAATACACAAAGAAGAAACTTATTCTAACTTGTATTATTGATATTTCTCAATTATTACCAAATGATAGTAATGTTCACCAGTGTACAACATACCAAGGCAAACACCCCAGAGAGACATCGACACGGACAGCCTGGAGCGAGGGTGATGATGGATCGTGTGACACACTTCGATTAGCCTCAGTCCCATTATAGTCCCCTATAAATAATGGCCTACCCTTTGCCGTATTAAATAAGGTTAAGGGAAGAAAAGGGAAAACTCAGCTGTTTATTAATTCCCCATCATTGTCCTCTCCCGGTGCGGAGGACTATTGAGCCGGAATGAGCTATTAGCCGTGAAAGGGGACCAGGTAGCCGGAGAACGGAGATTACCGAAGAATGTCTAAAGAGGAGAAGGTGAGGAAGAAGAATGGATAAAACAAAAAAATGTAAATAGTTATATGTGATGAAGACAGGGCGCCAGATAGGAGACAATAGCCTATATGAGATCAATAGGCTTTCTTATAATGGAACCGCATTAGCCACTGACCGATAGAATCTTTCGGCACTTAATAGCCTTCTGTATCTCTTCTCCTTTCTCTTCTTCTGGGTCTCACTGCCTTTATAATTGCGCATTAGAAATAATTAACAATTAATTATTATTAGAACATCAAAACAACAAAGTCCCTCAACACCGTTAAACAACTAGGCAATGGAGGTGATGAATCCTAAAGTTTCATGTTTCTTTGCTTGTCCGTTTACCGCCAAATCGGACGATGGAGTATTGGCGAGAAGGGCCATGATCCGATCGGAAGGAAAATGAGCCTTGAAGGTAGGAATTTCTATTTTTCTGTAGTCTGACTAGATTCGGGGTGTAGCCAAATGGTTGCTCAGTTAACAATGATAAAGTCAACCAACTATGAAAAGTTAATTTGTTTTCTTCTTTTCTCTTTTTGTAACGTTTCCATCACAAATCAGATGGGATGGTGAGACTTGTTTTAAATTATAGTTATTATTTTTATTAGTCATTATTTTTTTATGGTGAATTTTGGTTTTATTAATGCCTTTAGGATTATTCTTATTGATAATATATGAGGATATTTTTACCGATGTTATTTTACCGAGGATATTTTACCGGTGTATTTGTTTTAATATAGCAGAGTTCTATTTTTTATGTAAGAATGTTTTGGTTTTTTTTCACGAAGTTATCCCTATGTGTCCTCGAGTATACATTGTCCCCACCCAGCCATTTTCAGGTCTCCACAAAGTCTCAGAGTAGGACGCAGGTAATACTACAGAATGGGTCATAAACTTTGCCAATCCAGGTATAATTAGGATAGGGATCTTTTACGAGTGGCTGATACCCCAATTTTTCTTCTCTTCCGAAGTACTTCATAACCAAGGATTTTTTACTGCCTTTAAAGGTTCTTAGTCATCTGCTGGGTTGCAAACACGCGATCTTGGGCATAGAAGTTTGTTATTTTCACTCCACAACAGGTTACCCTGTTAAAGTTTCACTATTTAATGCTTACACCTAGTTTCCTCCTGCCACTAGTTGACCTGTAGTAAAATATGTTTGTAAAATATGCAGACTGTTAGAGTCAACGAAACACTCTTCTATTTTCTATGTGTTGAAAACGAAAGGGTGGAGTGGAAATAAAAAAAAAATAACGGAAAGACTACAACAGGAGATTTCCAATTTTTTTTTAAGATGCCGCAAAGAACGTTGACAATCAATACGAACATTTCTTCCATGAATACTTAATCTAAGACAACATTTGTAGAAAATGAAGGATTATGGAAGTAGACGGAGGAATAAATTGATTACATGGTATCTGCGTGGCCCTTTGTTGGCCTATTCGGAAAAAAATCTATCGCTCGAAATGTTTCCCCGAATTTGGAAAATATTGATAATAAAAAATAAAATAACTGATGGATGCATGAACTACGGACATTAGCAACATTTGGCCTCATACCCATATGCTCTTGGCAACGCATGGAGGAAGGGCTCATTACACAGGAGACCACCCACTCTGGCATACAGACAAGACCGCAGGGGATGGAAACCGCAAGAGGAAGCGAAGTATTATCCGAATCCACTGTAATTGTTAACTGTTTAGCCGGGAGATGTTTAACGGAAGCCGCAACCGCCTCTTTCAATGTCGCTTCGATTGTTTGTTTCAATTCCAGTCGCAATTACGCTATCAAGTCATCCGTGATCCGCGCGGGATATTGACTCTGCGGTCCATTTTTTTTTTTCAATAATAAATAAGCATGGTTATATGCGTAATTTAAATTATTGACTTAACAAATAAGAGAAGTACAGTCTGTGTGTTTCTTTTTTGAGTGGAAAATAGGTGACTGGATAATTCTAATGATGGATTGAAATGGTCAGGGGGTGCAGTCAAAGATAACACAAAATAACCAGATTTTACTTTTCTTACAATAAAAAATAAGTTCTATTTATTTTGTGTTATCTTTGACTGCACCTCCTGACCAATTCAATCCATCATTATATATTTCTTTATTCCAGTACCATAATCCATTAGTTCAAGTTGGATTTTAGAACATTTTAAGATTTTAATTTTTCTTGAATAATCATTCACTTGTATATATTATTTAATTCTTTTTTTTATGATTTAAATTATTTTTTTATCATGTCTTTCCAGACCTGAAGAGGACCGGCAATGTGGGTTAAATCGTCGGTTTATAATAAATAACTTATCTCAAGTTAAGGAATTAATTTTCATTTGATCTCTACTCGGATCATTTTATTCCCCTACTTTAATTTTTCTAGTTTTTTTTCTACTTTAATTTTTGTTCATATTAAAATGAGAACAAAATGGATTTTAAATCAGTTTACCTCAGTATTTTTTCGATTAAAGTAAAACATAAAATCACGCACAGATATAATTTTGAAGGTGGTTAACAAAATTATTTAAAAAAAAAGGAGTTTAACTGGATTTTGTACTCAGACTTAGTGTTATTATTTCACCTTATTACACCTAAACATTGCTTTGTCCAGAACGAATGGGGATAAAACCAATTTAAAAAAAAATGTTAATTGGAAAGCAAAATAATAAAATCATTTTATGGGGCGATAAGTATAAAAAAAATATATAACTATGGTAATCGTGAATTGGAAGAACCAATTTTAAATTTACTGTACATATAAAGCATATATGTATAAAGCTGTTGATAAACAAAAACAGGGGCGTATCGAAGGCCCTCTGAATGGGGTGGGGGTGCAATCGGTCCCCCGACGTTCGGCTATTACCGTGAAATGTCGGCTTTGTTCGGGTGGTTTTTCCACAAGGGACGTGATGCCAGCGCCCCACACGTCCGTTATTGAAAATATGTTTTATTAGCAACAATGAATCATTTAGCTTTAATTTCGTTTTGAAAGCTAGTTAGCTACCGTCACGCTCTCTCTATTTATTTCTTGCGGTTATAATTTAATAGAGCATCTTTTTTTTTTTTGTTATTAAATTATTTCGGTTTCATGTTAACCAATCGATATATAGCACTAAGAGGAAATGCAGTATTTAAAAAAAAAATGAAATTGATCAAAATTATTTTTCTTTTTAATCGTAGATTAATCAAGGAAAACACTTAGAACAACATTTAAAATTAATGTTAATGACTAAAGTAGTTGAAACAAATAAAATAAGTTTTATTTATTTATTATGCCTAAGTAATTCATAACAATGAAAATATTTAGGTGTGATTATCTCCTAATTTTTTTTTGTTTGCAGAGATATATTCTATGGGAATTTTTTATTCTTGCGTTTAATTCCTTAGTTCAAATTTTTAGTTCCCTACTTATATAAATACTACTTATTTAGCACCCTTTTTGTATACACACACACACACACACACACACGTATATATATATAATGTACATGCACACATATATACGTGTATACAAAGTCAAATATAAGAAGAGCAAAGAGCATATTAATGAGAGCGGGCTGTATGAGAGGGAAGGGTTACACAGGCTATTGAGCCGAGTGAACACTGTTATTTCGGTGGACTCTGCAATTTATACATAGTTACCGTCTTCCTGGCCGCAGCAGAAGAACAAGCCACAATGCACCTCGTCATTTGTATAATATGTCCGATTCCTGTGTCCGTTACGTCGTTTGGCAGATGCTACAGATTTCTTCCGCTTCGGGTATCTTAAGAGTTGTTAGAGAGGGTAATCACGGTTCTCCGGTATAATATATATGAGGAGCGACTTGAAAGAGGTAGTTTAGATTGTAAACATTAATATACATATCTTATTACAAAGATAAGTAAGTATACACTTGTATTTACTGATAATTTTCAAAGTGAACCAAGGAGAAAGGAACGTAGAGACGTATTAATCTAGAACCGTGTATACATGGTGTTGCTTGAAATTTAGAATCCTAACTTCCCATGTGAATAATTTCATAGAGAGTAAATGATTGGTTGTGCAACCCTCTTTCCTAGGAAGAAATATAAAATAGGGATGTGAGGTACATTTTAAAGATCCCTGTTCTAATTATACCTGGAAAGGGCAAGTTCAGGACTCCATTATTATACCGTTCGAAAGCCTATGCGTCATAGTGACATTAAATGCATAAAAAACAAGTTCCATAGTAGAAAATAAATTAGTTGCAGATATTAATCATATTTTATAATTTTATTAAATATTTCTTGTTAAAAAAAAAATATTAATAATAATTTTCATTAAAAAAAAACTACTCTATTTTTTAATAAGTAACGGGTTAACTTATGTTCTACTTAGTCATTTTATAAATAGATTTTTTTAAATTAAATCAAATTAAAGAGAAGATAAAATTTGAAATATGAAACATCTTAATCTCAGTTTGATATTTATTATTATACCAGGTATGATGGTATGGAAAATTAATCACAATAATCAATAAATAAGGCGAATTATACACAAATAAGTAAATAAAAATTCTTCCGTCATCTAACCAACCATTAAAGTCTCTTGCATATAATGAGGCTAAGCTGGTCCTCAAAGCAGGGGTATCGGTTTTAGTGAGAAAAAAAATTATCGACTACTTTACCTTCAATTATAACTGATCTGTTTTTACCGAATTATATAATCGGTGTTTGAAAAAAAGGTGTTTACATTAAATAACTTCCCATTAATGCAAATATTGTAGAAGCCAGAAGTAAAAACTACTTAAATAGTTACAAACCATAAGTTACTGCCCGGATCTTTAATCGAATTAAATAATACATTGATATTTTACTACTATCATTTATGTAATTTGCTCAGCATACTTGGAGGAATAACTACATTTGTTCATTTCCTAATGTGTTGTACATACTAAATATTAAGAATTTCAAGAGTCACCAGTGGACAATTAAAGAAGTATATATATTGGAGTGGGTTAGCTCTATGTAAATTGCTGCACTGGAGATCCCTAATTCAAATCCAGGTATGGCAAATAAATAATTTAATTTCTTAGCAGTCATGTATGGACCCTACGGGATCTGAAGAACCTTCTGGAACTCATAAAGTGGTACCCATCCAAATCATGAACTACTGTTGCCTTAGAAACAGCACAGTCTCTACCATATGTAATGAACCCAAGAAATATATTTACAATTGAAACATGCATTATGTAAAAAATAAGGACTCACCTCCTGTTCTGGTACCAAGTCTTGACTTGGGTGTCTGAGAGGCTGAGCTTGGCCGCCAATTCCATCCTGTCTTGTACTGAAAGGTACTTCTGCCTCTCGAAGGATTTCTCCAACGTCTGGAGCTGGTGGTCGGTGAAGGCTGTCCTCGCTTTCCTCTGCTTCTTGGTAAGACCACCTCCACCCCCGCATCCTCTCTCCTCTTCTTTCATTCCTTCAGAAAAGATAATGAGAACATTTAGTAAAAAAAATAAGAAATACAGCATTGAAAAAATTGTGGCTATGAATATAAATAGAATTCGAAAGTCATTAAAAATGATTTTATCCCACACGGCAAAAATATTAGGCTGTAAGTCGCTGTTATGTAGATACATCATGATTGATTAATAAATGGTACCTACATGTAATAACGCATCACATCGCTTATTAAAGTCTAGATCCTCATTAAATAATAAAGTTTAACTAATAAGAACTAATAAAAAAAATTGAGAATTCTAACAAGAGGAAATACCATCGCAATTATAACCGATCTCTCAGAAGCAAACAGACTAAGTACTCAGATGCTCCTGAGAAGATTATGTGGTTTTGTCAAAATTAATTTTTTTTCTCTCTCTTGAAGGCTCATACTCGGGTAATGAGCTGTAACCGTCTTAAACAACTAAGAAATAAGTGGATATTATTAACTAAAACCTACTACTTTTTTATAGTTTAACAACTGTAAGTTAAAGTAAAAGAGAAAAGTAAGTCTCTGTGTGTATATAAAACATTTTAATTTAAAAGTATAATTTCACTCCTTACTTAATATAAAACAATAATAATAATGACCGACATAATATTATATTATTATTTATTGGTTATAAAATTTTCAATTTTGACTAATGACCTTAGCTTTACTTCAAGATAACAAAGTGTCGTTATGGTTTTCTTGTTCCTGAATTATTTAAAAAAAATTAAATTAAAACTGTAAAATATGAAAAGATATTGCAGTGGTTTAGAAAAGAACCTATTAATAAATATTCGCCAGCAGTAACTAAGTAATCAACATTTCTTAAGAGTTTCGTATATCGATGCTAACCACGTTGTGTTTAATGTTTAATATAGTGTTTAAGCAGTAACTTAGTGATCAATATTTCTTAAGACTCACTTTCGTTCATATATTTTTTATGGTTCCATGGTTTATTTAATTACATTTATTTAGCGATTCTAAACGACAAATCTGGTACCTAAGACCATTTTGTAATATATTTTTTAAAAGAAAAGATAATAACTGTTAGTCAAAATAATATAAATTTAAGTTGTTTCGATTCGAGTCCCTGCTAAACGGACAATGTATTTAATAGACCTCTAGTAAATGTTGGATAAAGGGCAGAAACCTAGAAGGATCGGGTAGAAAGGGCTCAACCATTCATAGACCTATTAATGTTAACGGCAACATTAGATTGAAATGTCGTAATGGCGTTCCATTATAGATGTCCCTGTCCTACCACTGATATTGGTCCCTGCTCAATTTATTTCCCCTGTCTTAACTATGGCCAATAAATATATAAAAGGTCTTTCTTTCCTTCCGAAACGTTGACATTTAAAAGGATGTCTTTTAAGGCAGAGATTTCCCCGAAAAAATGTGTTTTCTCAGAAATCTCATGATCTGAGAGTTAATCTGAAAATTAAAATTTAAGCGATGGTTTAGACTGTTCTAGCATTATTTACGTTTCATTTAATTGTTTATGATTAAAGATGTATTTAATGATAAATCTTTAAATTGCAAGTTGTTATTTAATTATGCATTTTATAATTCTCATTATATAATTATTATATATTTTATTATTTTGCTCATTATTTAATTGCATCGATTAATTTAATTTCCAATATGTCATATTGAAACTAGGAAATCAATTGTTACTTTCCCATATTAAATTATAAGTCCACTTCTTTATATTTGGAGATATTTAAGGGTTTGCATTTGAATTGATTTAAAAATTTGGACAGACTTTATGTTTTTAACAATTAGAATTTAACAAAGAGTGATTTATTTAACATTATAAACCTTTAAAATTTTATTATGAAACAATAACCATTAATATTATTTAAATGAGTAACGATTATGTTTAGATCCAAATGGAGTCCAAACACGGAGCTGTGAACTATATTACTTTTTTTATGTTTTATGATTGTTTATTTTGTTTTGTTTTTCATCAAGTACTTATTTTTTATCAATTATTATTTATTAGTGCAATATTTAGTTGGCTTCAATTCAATATAATTTCAAAGATTAATGTTATTTCCTAGTGCATCTAAAACATCACTATTCAGGTATTACTGTTTTACTAAAGATTACTTACTATTGTTAATCTATTAATATTCATATTAAAAGATCAATATCAAACTTCCAATACAAGTTTGACGACTATATTAAAAATTATATTATTTTGGCCAAAATCGTGGTAAAATAATTAAAACTTAATTTATTTCACTTTCAAGAACCGTAA
Organism: Troilus luridus; assembly: GCA_964056705.1. Taxonomy (NCBI): domain Eukaryota; kingdom Metazoa; phylum Arthropoda; class Insecta; order Hemiptera; family Pentatomidae; genus Troilus; species Troilus luridus. Next base: position 50,476,181 of record OZ057415.1, on the reverse strand, counting down.
CCGATCTTTTAATCATTAAATATTTATTACTACTATTTAAAAAATCACAATAAAATGAAACATCATATAAAGTTACGCAAAACTCTTTTGTTATTATAAATGAACATTCATATTTCACTGAAACAATACAAACTGAAACTGATACAGCTACTGAATACCTACACTTACTGAAACCCCGCAATATCTCATCACTAAGATCTTGCATGTATTATGAAAGCACAGTTAAAATAATATTTTAAATATATTAGTTCCTGTAACTAATTATAAATATATTTTTGTAAAGTTCAAAGCCTCTAATAAACTGCAGAAATAATATTTATTTTTGTACATTATTTTCTCCATATTTACACTAATTCATCTTTAGGACATTAAATAAATTTATATATGATGGCAATATTTTGAACTTTTTCAATGTCTAGACGTGATCATAGTTCGTGACAGGTATCACAGAGACTGCACATAAATGAAGAGTTGAATGACCCTCTAACTGACTGTAAAGATGGACAGATTACATAGTCTGCTCTGGATGTAACCACTAAAATCTCTCGTAATTAATAATTATTTTAAAATTAAAGTAATAATGATGTACTTTAAATCATTACCAGCTTCGTCTTTTAATTAATAATGTCTACTTTGTAACAAACAAAACTTAAATATTAATATCAATGTATATTATTAAAAAACAAAAAACAGTACCAATACGACCCATGAAGAGTCTTGGGTTCAGTACGTGATAGGGACTGAACTGTTTCTAAGACACCTGTTGTGCTTGGAGGTGATTAATTCGAGATAACGCTCAAACTCTAGATATTTTTTCTATTTAAAAGGATTTAAATTTTAGAGGGTGAGTGAGCCCCATGAGGGTCTCCAGATCTCAAAGGAACCATCCCTGGATGTTAATAGATTAAGTAAATTATCTGCCACAGCCGGATTCGAACACAGTACCTGAGCTCAACCACCGAGCTACCCCGTTCCCTCTAGAGAATAAAATCAAGTCATAAATCTGATAATGAATCTGAAATAACCAATTTATTTGTATTATTTATTCCAATTTTCGTTGTTTCTTAATTTTTAGAAATTAATGACTTATTATTTATGGTTATTGGTATTTTTTAAATTTTAGTTTTTATTTGCCTTTTTTTAGTTTTCCTACCTTTTTATTTTTCTTAAATATATATTTTTTTCTGTATTTATTGCTATAATCAAATATTAAATTTCATATTACTATAAGAAGTAAATATATTAACAATTAAGAAGGAACAAAGATATAAATAAATATATTACGTACCCATATTCGTTTTATTTATTGCACAAACATTATGATGTTGTCTCATTTGCCAAACGTTTTGTTAAATATTTCTGATGTTAATTGTAAATTAACCGAAAAACCCTCAAACAACCGTATGGAAAAGGATATGACTCAAGAAATGTATGTAACATTCCCGTAGCGACTAGATATTTAGCGCTATGTTATTAACAAAACAGGATGTGGTCAAAGCTGTTGTAGACGATTATACTAAACAATTATTGGGAACTTAGAGATATTTTTCTACATGAGAGGAATTGGTACAACTTCTCAGAAATTAGGATCTCTGAGAAGTAGCACCGATTATTAAATATTACTGAATATTATATAATATTACTAATAAGTAGATATTAATGTATATCACTGAATAATTATGAGATCTTATAAACAATAGATAACCATTGATATAGATAGGGTTTATTATCCTTAAAGTTATTTAAATTTTCGAGGTCTGTTATACTTCAAATTCTTTTAACTAATCATACATTAACTAACTATATGAAATCATAGATGTGTGTAAGTCTATTTTTAAAAAAAGTGTTAATTATAAATAAAATATTTTGACTTCATTCTTCAATTAATATTTAATTTCAATCAATAAATAAATCACCTACTGCTATGATTATAACTGTTAATAAACCATTTCCGTTATTTGATAAAAGGCTACTTTAAAAAAAATGTTATGTGCTAGCTATCATTTTAATTTTATCTTGAAATTCGCAGATATAGCTTGAATGAGTACTAAGAAAGGGATTTGCACAATTCCACCCCCACCCATTAATATAATAGGGTTCAAAGATTGTATGGAATCCGTCTGTTTTGAAGTTAGACGTCTGAAATTTCGGATGTACGAGTAACTTATTGTAAAAAAAAATTAAATAATTTATTTTAAATTTGTATTTAAATTATTATTTAATTTTTAACCCCGACGTACCTGGGAAGATGGTATTAAGGAAAGCTTCGCAAAGAGAAGTCTGCAATGGAATAGAAGGAGAGAAATGGTAGAAGATCGTACGGTGTGGCCCGGGAATAGAAAGAATAGAAAGGAACCTCACACTGCAGAGCGGTAGAGAGGAACAACTATGATGATGATGATTTAATTTTTATTTATTTATTTAATTGCAATTGTTATTCATTACGATTAACAATTAGTTGTTTTTAATTGTTAATAAATTGTCTTTAGTAGTTCTGTTATAAGAGAATAAATATATCATTGATATTTCATTTAAGTGGTTTATCATGACAACGATTTGCACTGTTAGCTACAATACATTTTTATAAAGATCACCATAAATATACTTAATTATTTTTATTTTGCATTTATTTCATATTTGTTGACCATTTATTCAACTAAATAGAAAGTGATTCAAGTATTTTGATTTTATAATATACAAGGTTAACTTATTTATCATTTAAATAAAATAAAGAATAAGACAACTTTATTTTAGAAAAAATAAAGAACTGAATTATTCTATACAACATTATCCACTATTATCATTAGTATAATCCAACCATTAAATATACACTGCACCGACAAATGTGCATACATAGTATAATATTAAAACATTGTTATTGATAACAAATTGATGAATTTGATGAACTCCTTGGGAATTTCTTTTTTTTAAATTAGCAAAAACTCTTATTCACTTCCTGAATAATTTAACATGCATTTCCAGGGTTACTTTGAATCGAAAAGTATATTTTAGCATAAAACCCAATTATGCTAATTGTAAATTTGTTCATACAATTATAACATTTAGATATTTCTTAATCAGCCATCTATTCTATTTTCCACATCTCCTTATTAATTTTTCCTTATAATAGTTACCCAAATATTACATCACAATTGCAGTTTATTTTATCTGCCGGACTGTGACACTAGTTATTTGCCTCCATAAGATATTGACATTAAAAAAAATTAATATATGTTATTATTATTATTAATAAATGCCTTTTTATTATTGATTAATACTTTTATATAATTACATAAGTTAAAGATGGATAAATGGATAATTCTGTGCACTGTTATGATTTTTGTCTTCGAGTTTTATAGTAATTTTCACTACTATTATTCGAATTGGTTCTTACCTATATATTATTTTTATCACTATTGTTATTAACACATTACCTTATTATTTTAGTATAAATGTTTAGTAATTTAACTCTCTTTGTATCTTATTTATTCCAATTATGTAATGTGTATATATTTTTTTATTGGTTATTCACATTAATTTATTTTCTATATGTTTTATCTCTTGTTTCTCTGCAAACGTTATCTCATAATAAATAGTTGCTCAAATATTAAGAATTTCTTTTTATCCTCCATCAGGACCATTTTCTCTTCCATGATTGAATTTAAACTTATTTCTAAATATAATACTGAGCACTGTTATTCAATTTTTTATTTTAATGGCGTAGGGAAGGCTGGGGGGAGGGGAAGAAACTCTATTATTGTCCTGATAGTTTTTACTCCTTGAAATTAAATAATTAAATGAATACTACCTCTTTAAAAAACGTATTTGTTGACAGAATGATCAACAAATAAACTGTTAAAAAAAAAATCAAATATTTTATTATATAAACTAACAATTCTTTAACAGGATAATTTAAGAAAAAATACTTCATAAATAACCATATGCAGGAAGTACAGAAAAAAAAATCAAATATTTGATTATTGTGAAAAAAATAATTAGACCAGTTTTCGGTGATAGTCCTGTCCCTATAATAGTGGTAGGGATTGTTAATTGTATCAAAGAGAAGAGATAATACATGTTGATTGGGCGAAGCAGCGGAGATGACGAAATGCTCAATAAATTGTTAGCAAAATAAACAAATATTTTATTGTAAAACTGACAATCCTTTAGCTGTGCTAAATGCTAGGGGTTGCGGGACAGGAGGGTTTGCTAATCGTATCAAAGAGAAGAGATAATACACGCTGATGGGACGAGGCAGCGAGCAGGAAGGATACAGGCAAGCACTAAGGAAGGGTCGACGGGTAATTGAATTAGCAGCCGATAGCAATGGAGGCGTGGTGTTCATCTGCGCATGCGCCCGCCTCTGCCAACCTCCGCCGTACAATGGATTCTCTCTGTAAGGAATCTCCTCTGTGTGTGTGTATTGTCGATTGTACACTTGCAATCTTCCGGAACTGTTCCGAACACGTACCAAACGGCCAATGTTCCAAATGCGAAGTGGCTAGAAAACCTGGCCGAAACTAAAAAAATACACTTTTGTTTAAACCGGTATCGGTCCCTACCGCTTCACAACAATTTTGAACTTTTTATTCCTTTCCTTGTTTATATTATTAAAAAAAAAAAAAAAACTGAGTTTTAGTATGGAGAAATGGTGTAAATATGGCAAATTTTTATATTTCACTAATCGTTTCAACAATAAATTAACATGGATGATAGGTGTTTGTTTGTACGTAACGGAAACTTTGAACTCGATTTTCGGCCATTTCAAAACATCGAATTAAATTAAAACATCGCACAATTCTCAAGTAACGATGAAAATGATAATTTAATAATTTAATTAAGTTCGTCTCATTATCCTAAACAGTATCTTCAGGGTTAGCGATTTTTCTTTTCCAAGTAATAAGACCTTTGCAATCCAATTTGAGTGTTCCGACAACATGTTAAAATAAATAATAGTTAAATAACTAGGTTTAGTAGCCAGCCGAACGAAAAACTATGGAATAAATAATAGTTTAAAACACGCTGTAATAGGAAACAAAACTGAAATAATAAGTTTAAATTAAGAATAGAGAAATTAATAAAAAAAATTATTTTTATCGTAAAAAACATCCATATAGAAAATAACCTCAAATCAACTCGAAACATTATCTACAATTATCACCACTTACAAATCAACCATTAATCAATATTTTCTAATATCAACAAATTATTTATGATAGATTGATTTAAAATTGGTTCAAATTTTGTTCTGTCGTGTTTTTCTTATTTTTAATAAGTCAAAGGAGATATTAAATCATCGAAAACACTGAAACGTATATAGAATACTATCAAGACAGTACCAAAGCCTCAAAGCAACTCTTAAATAAACTTTGTTCACGCTAACCTTTTCAAATTAATTAATTTATCAAAAATATCAAGTTTTAATACATATCAGTCTATTTAGAATTTTGTACGATCTATAAGTGTTGTGAATAATTATGGCGATAACGATTAAGTGTTAAAAGTTTAGATTCACATTGTGTAATGGGTAACCTGTGGTGCAGTGGTTGGCATAACTACCTACTAGGATCAAGTTCGCGGTTTCGCAGGCCATCAGTTTTTCCTAAGATACTGATAAAGAAAGAAAAAAAATCCATTCGGATAGGACGTAAAATGAAGATACCGAACCTGTATCCTTCGCCGCTTTGCCTCTATCAGGTTAAATATCCCTATCCTAATAATACCCGGACAGGCAACATTTAGGAATCCACTGTAATATTTTAAAATCAGCAAAGAGCCTTTATTTGAAGGTATATATACCAGGTGAATAAAAATATATTACCTGTAGGTTCTTATAAGACATATGATAAATTATTTCAATCATATTTTCTCAAGAAAAGACTTAAATTAGGATTATCCTTAGAAGAGATTTATATGTCCCTACAACGTTAGGCAGTGGAGGGGCCTATTGTTTGGGAGATATGGGCGTAAGATTGCCCGAGCTCTGCTAAAAGCCTCTGTGGGTGAAGATATATGTAAGACATTATAAGATCGCTCCTGTACACAATAAAAGGCAACCAAACAATACACAGGGGAGGCGAAGCATTAGAAGCAAAGGAAGGGAGCAAAGTGAGTACTCTCTTCCCAAATCAGATCTCGAATCGGCTTTCTTCTCCTCTCCCCCGATATCCACTTAGGTCGGGGGGGGGGGGGAGCCGTACCCTAGGGTCGCCAATAAAGGATATAGGAAACCAGGCACTCGTCAAAGGAAATAAACCTATCCCAAATGCTATAAATGTCTCTTGGTCAAATGCTGTTTTGTAAAACCCTCTAAAACTGATATAGGGCTCTCTTAAGAAAATAATGCTTTAATATAATAGATAACTAAATTTAAAAATAATCATATTCATTACCAACTATCAGTTACTATTTATTATTATATTTATAAACTATTACAGCTTTATCGTTTGTGTAGTCTTTTAACGCCACTATTTTAAATTTATTAACGCCGCTATGGTTAACGGATACTAATATTAACGCCGCTATGGCTAATCGGATGCTACAGTGGATACTACAGACTAAAATCCTAAATTTTCCCTGTCAAGGTATCATTTATTCTAATTACTTATTTTATTATTGTAATGCAGTTGTAAATGTCAATAATATATTTTTTTAAAAAGGTAAAAGTTTTATAGTATCTTTTATTTTCATTCTCTTATTTTAACTACTCTGTTGTTCTAATTTGTTTTTACGTAAATATGAGAGGTTGGTTTTGAAAGGGAGACTACTCTATTTTGTGAAAATAATCATAATAACCTACAAAATAACATAATGTTATATTTTTAATAAATTAACAGTCGATATTCTCACAATATAAGTATACATTTTTCATTAGGAATTTATTTGGTCAACAATATTTCAAATGTGTTGATTTTGATAGTAAATACCCAGTATTAATATAAAATGGAGTTACCTCACTTTCAAATTCAACGGCTCACGTTATTTTCATCATTATTGTTATCAATATATCTACAGCCCCGGTGAATAAGTGTTAAAGTCGAATTTTGTCCAGAGAGAGTTAACTGCTTTCTAATAACCACAATCGTACCATTCTCGTAGTTTTTGGCTTGAAATGGAGTTGTAACATAAACAATAACTCCTTTTCAAGTCAATGCCTTAGTTAGCCGCTTATTCACTACAAAAATAACTCTATTCCGCTTACTAGTACAAGTAACTCATTTTGGAGAAAAATAGACTTAACCACTTATTCGCCGGGGCTGTGGATATATCTTATTATTTTAGTATCGACATTTTCTTTTTTATTTAGAATTCATTTTTATCTTATTTATTCCAATTATTTTGTTTTTATATATTATTTAATCGTTCATCCCCATGATTTTATTTTAATTTTTTTTTTTTATTTTGTCTTTTAGCCCTGATAAAGACTTTCAATGAGGATCGAAACATTAGTTTCTAATAAACAGTTGCTCAATATTTTATCCACGTGTTTTATTTCTCATGACATTGTTGCATCTATTAACTTGATATCATATGTACCTGGTATTACCCTACGAAACATAATAGGGTATTTTACCTTGACTGCTCTTGGGGCTGTGTTTCAGAGAGTGACAATTTATCAACTCCTAATGCAATTATGAACTTTTAATGTGATTTAATTATTAATAATATTTAATAAGTCAATTGCGAGAACTTTATTTAGATTTTATGTAAACAAAAAATAATAATATACAGAATATATCAATTTCAATTCTCAACATTTTTATCAAGTATAGTCAATTCTATGGCTATTTCATCAATTTTGCATGTAATTATAAAACATTTTTTTCCAAATTAAAATTATTGACATTGTAAATAATATGATATATATAAGAATATAGTTAGAAGTAGTTTTCGAGATTATCAACATGAATTTCATAAATTTCAATTTTTGATACGTTAGAAATACAAAATTAACATGCTAATAGGTTTATAATTGCGTCGCATTCAAGCCTCAAATAGTAGATTATCTAAAAAAAACAACAACTAAAACTAAAACTCATAAAAAGTCTTGGTTTCAGTACATGGTAGAATCTGCACTATTTCTAGAACAATGGTTGTGCAGGGAGACAATTTGTCCTCGATCAAGTTAACTGCCAAAATCCCACTTTTTTGGGTATCCACTTTATAGAGATTGGGTGAGCACCAGGAGGGGTCCAGATCCAAAATTATATTTTAAAACAGAGTTATACTCATGTAATTGTTTTATTACAATTTATAAAGTAAATTCCTTCATATATAAAGTAAATAACATTTTGCTGCCAATAGCCTTCAACTTGACTTCAAGTTTTAAGTACTATATTCTTAACGTATCAGTTAATATTTATATATATTTTCTAGCTGTGAACCATTAAATAATCAAATATACCTTACAGAAGCGATTAGACGCAATTATCTGTACGTTATATTATTTAATCTATAATTTCCATAGATATAGAAACAAAATGTTGAATGTTGAATTTATAATTAATTTAAAAAAAATTGTATAACCCTAATTCAATCAATTATAAATAAATAATGGAATAAAATAAAATATCGGACATGGAAGGCTATAAGGCTAATCGCTTATCAAAGCTAATTAGTAGAAGTGATAAGGGAAGCTGCTACCGTGGGAGTGAAGGCTGGTGATATGGACTGCCATTAGCAGTCAAACTGCTTCCCTTCTACCTCTAACTCGATTCTCTTTCCATATCGATTCTATCTCCATATTTGTCCCCTTTTCAAGATTTACACTGTTCCCTCTCTTCACAGCCAGTAAATTTTTTTTTTTAAACGTCAAGGAGTTCGAATTCGAATTCGATGATTTTCCAAACAGCTAAGAGTTCTGAACTATTTATAAAATTAACAAATTGATGTGATAATGCAAGAATTTTAAACATTGAATATTAAAAAAAAAGTATACAAATATTCCTGTATAACAAAAATTAAAGAAATGATTTAAAATTAAAAAGGGAAAAAATCATCTAAGTAATATTATAGATCGCAGTTTCGCAGCCCGACAGGTAGAGTTTTTTAAAAGGGGGAGTAAAAATTCCCTTCGGGAGGTACGTAATAGGGGTCCGAGGACTGTTATAAGTCAGACACTCGTTAAAGATCCCTATTGTAATTAGACTTGGATAGGAAAAATTTAGGTACGTCCGGTTAGCGGGATAAAATGGCTTTAAAAAAATAAACCAACAGTCATAATTATTTTTCCATCTACAAACAAATGAAAGTTATCCCTTTGATACAAAAAAACAACAGGTGTCCGGATAGGCGGTTTCAAATATTAGCTCCAAAATAACTTTTTTTTCATAAAGCTATTATGGTGTCAATTTATTTTTGGGAAATTACTAGAATAAAATTAAATAATAATAATTAAATAATTTGTATAAAGATTATACAATGTTTAAATAATAGAAAGGTAAGAACCAAAACTGTTAAAATTCTAAATTGCCATTTACCAATGTATTTAAAGGGAATACATTGCCTATTGGGCAATAAATCTAAGCTGTGAAAATGACAGATCATACTGAAATCTATGGAAGTTGAAATTCTTGATTTTGACAATTTGGAGGACCGAAATCGAAATATTAGATTGACAGAAAAAAATATCAACAATCATACGATCTGGGAATTATTGTTTAAAATAATTCTTTAAAAAAAAAGTTGTCATTTTGGCTACCTGACCCGGTCTTCCCGACGCATACTCCATGTATTTAAAGGGAATACTTTTCCCTACTGCAGAATAAATCTAAGCCCAGAAACTGACTACTTCAAGGAACATTAGGAAGTATTGAAACCAAAAATCCATGGTAAATGCTTTCAGTTTATATAAGTAATTACTGACGCTTTTAAGATTTTTTTTTTTATACCAGCACATCTTCCTGCTCACTACATCGATCCGAGGGAAGAGATAGGGATCGCAGAATGGAACATAAAATAGAGCAACACGTAACGCAAACAGAACACAGTGTAATTCTATTATAATAATTTACGGATGGTAAAGAGGCAGAACGCTTGAGAAAGGCGTATTTAGCAAGTAGGAAGGGGATTATGTTTAATTAGCGTTATGAATTTGTTAACGGATATAATTATTTTAAAAATGATGCTATCTCGGAGGGGTTTCCCTTTCGCTGGGTATTGCGCAAGGAGATCCTTTAGTTCCTCTCCTCTTCCATATCTAGCGTAACTACCCTAATTGTGTCTATACTCGCTCTCCTATAATCGTCACTGTTTAGGCTATCCTCAGGTTACGTCTTAATGAAATTTAAGCAGCAAATTAATCGGTCTCATTAGAGTTATAATCTCTTCTCAATCAATTAGTTATAGTTTTCTCTGAAGATAAAAGCTTGCGTTACGTGGCTAGTGGCGATGTTAATGTGTATTATATCTTGCATAACATAGGCAGCAGGTACTAAAGCAAAACCCGGAATAAGAACAATTCCAAATAAGGCATTAAGGATCAAAGCCGATAACAGATTTTTTCACATTTTCGCCAGTTTAACCAAGCAATGCTTTATGCCCCCAAACTTCAGGTACAGAACAATCATGAGAATTAAGTAATAAAGTCTCGTTCTAGACAAAATTGTTTGTCTAAACAAGTGAAAAATGTAAAAAAGTCAACAAAATTTGGAGTTATCCTCTTTTGATCGCAAACACATCAATTCCCAATATTCGCGAATTTAATTTAATGATAAATGGCAAACATTAACATTACTTTATATATTTAAAAAATTGAAACATTTTGAAGAACAGTTTTATGTCGAATAATATAAAATTCAGTCAATTAAAAGGAAACCTTATTATGCACATTTAAAAAAATTACTTGAAAATTGTCATCAATCAATGTTTAAAAAACACAATTAAATTCGTAAATATAAAATAAACATTTAAAACTATCAATTGTTGTTTAAGAACAACTATAACAAAAACAGACGACAACTAATAATATATCTCCTTAAATTACAAATTTCAATTCATGTAAAAAATACTTCTCAAGCTCAATCGCAAAAGTAAGCATGAAGTTAATAGTTCTTTGGTAATGAATATGTTTTAGTGCACATTAAATTTATCTTAAAATTACTTATATGATTATTTTACATTGATATGAAATTATCCACTAAAAACATTAATAGCCATAAAAAGAGGTAATTATTAAGCCATAATTTAACTTATTTCAGTTGATAGCACTGCATTGAATGAACTATTATGGCTACTCAATTATTCTAGATCTAAATTTTCTCCTTAAATTTTCAATATACAAAAAGGAAAAAATAAATTAATAAAAACATTTGAAGTGACAATTATATAACAAATGCAATAACATTAAAATCTGAGTACCAACATAAATCTCTGTCTATTCAGTTTATACATTCACAAATTGTTATACAAGTTAATAAATACGACCTTAAAGTTATATCAGAAACATTTCACTCCATCGCTTGAAAAAAAGTACGGATTAAGATTTTCCTCAACATTTTTGTATATACAAACAGCGAACAATTAAAATTAAATTAACGCCAATTAGCTATTGTTAAAAACTTAAGATAGGATAATGGCTTGCATGTAATGGTATAACCTTCGAGCAAATAATATTCGCAACCTGTCAATAAAAAATTTCATGAATAATAAATTATCATTATGTGAATTTATTGCTCAATTTCGTCTCATTTGTTTAAATACCAGCATATTAATAATTAGCTTTATTAAAATACAAAACATGGGGAGAATTAGAAATCAGGAAAATATTGCTTATTAAAAAAAATAAAGAGAAAACAATCGCTACCCCCCCCCCCCACAAAAAATCCTGACATCTTTATTACGAAAATTAATGTAAATGAAAATACATGTTCAATATTTCTAAACATGCAAACGCATTTATCTGAAGTACAAGAATTTATTCTTGCTACTGAAAGAGCGCCCACGTCTGCAAATTAATTAGTATCTGCGGTTTTGAAAGCGTTTCGATTTCACATTCGAGCAAGAGGCCACCTAGATTCATTATTGCACTCTTTTACCCAATTATTTTCATATCAATTAATTTTTTTGCAACATATAAATCATATTTATATATATATATATATATATATATATATATATATATATATATATATATATATATATATATATATATATATATATATTATGTTTTGGTTCTTGAGTTTCAGTCAGTTCTTTTAACTCCTTTAGGTGACGTTTCGAGACTAGATTAGTCTCATACTCATGCCAAGTTCCAAAGAATTGATCAGACATTTCATTGGCATGAGTATGAGACTGACCTAATCTCGAAACGTCGCCTAAAGAAGTTAAAAGAACTGACTGAAACTCAAGAACCAAAACATAATATATACCCATAACAGTTAAGATAAGTATAAACCAATATATATATATATACATATGCACATAAAACTGTACCACAAAAATGAAGTGTCTTGGGTGCAGTTCATGGTAGTCATTGCACTGTTTCTAAAACAAAGGTTGTTTAGGGGAGTGATTTGTCCGAGGTCACTCAATTGCCAGGTTTACCCCATAACTAAGGGTAGGGGCTGGTTAAGTCCCAAGAGGTTCTCCTGATCCTACAGGGTCCATACCTTAGTGTTAAAAGATTAAATAATTTTCCTTTCACAGCCTGGTTTGCGCTCAGGACTTCAACACAGCAACTTAGCGCTTTACGATTGTGCGACATCGGTCTCTTTAATAGCATTCAAAGTTTTCAGAGAAAAAATAATGAATACTTATTAAACCGTTCGCATATTATAAGCTATAATAAATCAAAAATAATTAGTTTATAATAGAATAGAATAGAATAGAAAAGAAACTTTATTCTGGGACCAAGTCCCTTTAGAATAACAATAAAGAACAAGTAAAATAAACATAATATTCATCTGGCCAGAAGGCTACATAATGATACAAATCATGAAGTAATCATGAGTGACAAAAAATATAATAGAAATAGGAAAAAAATAAATAAATGAATAAAAAGTACGAGACTTTACAGGATTTTAACTGATTGTCGAAAATAATACAAAGGTTAGGTATTAACAATATAATAATAAATAACATTAATATAATAGTTAATAACGGAATTGCTAAATAAAACAAATTAATGGCATAGCACGCGATAAAGTATTTACAAAGTCTGTATCTTCTTTGTTGTTGGAAAAATAATTAAAACACGTAGGTAACGAGATCGAGTATTCGATACTAATTTATTCAAGCGGAAGATTGACCTGCCTGGAGAGCGTCTTTTTGGGATGCCAAGAGATGATGGAAAAGCAGGGATTTAAATGAAGCAAGTGAAGACAAATATACACGTGAACTGTACTGAACAAACTGGATTTTTAAAAAATTGTATATTTTTTATTTTATAATTAAAAACCAAAGAGCATTTTAATAAATTTAATAAAAATAATTCTTACATAAGAGTGCAGTTCACGTTTTTATCAAATAACAATTCTTTAGAAAAAAATTTCTTTCCACTACCATTAACTTAACAAATGATTATTTATTATAACTTTAAAAGGAATGAATAATTTTTAATTTAAAAAATTGATAGTAAAAAAAATTAGCAAAAACTCAAAAAAAAAAGACAAGAATCATAAATAATAGGAGAATTCCAGAAAAACAAAGCCATAGTTCTCTAAAATACGAGAAGATACTTGACTGGTTAGTAAGGTTTCCGCAATTCAGGTATAATTCGGACCCACTGCAAAAGAATAATCAAATCGAAGAAGACAATCCTCTTTTGATAGGATTTTTATTTTGGTTCGTACTGATGATGCCTGGATTGGAGGAAGGATGAGTGGTTAGTTATCCCAGCATTTGTTGTTTTTTTTGGGTATTTTTCCTACAACATTATAAAAAAACAGATTTCCCAACAAATGTGACCATATGCCTCATACTCTCCCATTTTGATATCCCGCTAAACCACTTAGCTAAAACAGTTTCCTCTCCAAACAATAGGACATTATTTTCCGGATAGCTTGAATTACTAACGAGTAGGTAATTGTGCTAACTGTAAGAACTGAGCGAGGGATGTAGCATGTCATGTGCTCTGCCAACCTGTCGGTCTAACTCCTGCCAGTATTTCCCAAGTTTAAGGCGTCACCGATTTCCGATAACGAATAATCATATTCGAATTGAATAATGACCAGAACAGTTAGTATTATCTTACAAAAGCTAATTTTATATTTTAAAAAATAATTTTGTTACTTTAAAAAAAAAAAAGATTTGTAATCAATGACATTAATATACGAAATAAGTGACCTACATAAGATATTATAAAGTAACAATAACATAACAACCAATGATTACTTATAATGGAAATAAAAATATGTGTGTGTTTCATAATAAGATTTAAAAAAATTAAGAGCAGTAGAAACCTCCTAATGAATCATAATAACAAACAAACAAACAACTCATAATAACCTCGTAATAAGTGGGGAGAATATTGGACAAATTGTAATTTTTAGATACATAAAAAAAAAAAATTCTGATATTTCGTTTGCTAACAATTTTCCAAAAATAGAAAAAAAAGAATAATTTTTATTTTTACTATATACATAAAAATCGGAATAGCCTTTTTATAAACATATATCTTATTTTACGTACACTATACCCAAAGGGGAAATAAGAAATTAATGGACGATGGAGTATATACAAACATTTCATACCTTTTGAGTATTGTAAAAATATAAATTAATACAATAAAATCGGATGGGAAAAAATTACGTACATTAGTTTTGGGGCTTCAACTGTATCGTAATCAATAATAAACTATAGGTTATAATGACGATAATGATCTATACCCTACAACCCTAAAAAAACTACCTTTTTGGTTGCATTAAAAATATTCCTTTTTAGTATATATTACTATTCGACATATAATAAATTTGAATAGCTTCATGAAAAATGCAGCATTTATTTTGTGACAACCTCATAGTGAGTATATCATAATAAAAACTACATCAATTGGCAGAATTTGGAACTGAGTCTCAATAAGAACTAAACTACGAAAGGTTTGTTAGAAATGTATTCGATTTTTCTTAAGTTCTAGAGGTGTTTTATATATATGTATATATATATCAGAATAGTACGAATGGTTTAATGGGGTATAAAGGTGATATAAAAAAATAATAAATTGCAGTTATGTTAGTTACTAACAAAAATAAATATTTAAAAAAGTTAATTTATCTATTTAATGAATAAATTAATAAAAATAAATTAATAGTTTATTTCTATTTAAAAAATCATTAAAAAATATATACTCATGCCACAGATTGAGAAAATGTTCAGAGAATAAATCGTGTCTTGTTTTCTTTTGATCTACTTTATCTTAATTAAAACGTCTTTTCTATCAACAAACTGTTTTACAACTTCTGATTTTAATAAATTAATTTATTATTAAAAAAAATCGTATTTATGATGAACGTAAAAATATTTTGTATTATTTAATGTTAAAAAAAAGATTCTATTAATTTCATTCTGTTCTAGCTTCAAATACATTTTCCAAATCATGATTTGTTTTCGCAGTGTAATGTTTAATGATCTTTCGCTAGAACACAGACCTAGCGTGCAATGATAGATAAACTATATTACTGCTAGTACAGAAGTCTCCACGGTCTAAGAACACCAACCTGGGCAAACCAAGTGACCTCAGCATTCTTAGTTGATAATACGGAAACTTAATATTATATAATTTAAGAATTATATCTTATAATTTAATGTAAGAATTCGGTGCATTATGTACTCAAGATGTATACTATAAAAGGCATGTTAGATTTCTCTTCGATAAAGGCAAAATTCTGAAAAACACGTCTAAAATTCGTACTGTGGGGAGAGCATAGTATTAGAAAATAATAAATATAATTAATATCTATTAGTTCCAACCAGGCATTTATATCATATTAAAAAAATGATAAATTAGGTAAACAGAAAAATCGAACTTAATTCTTAGAAATTTGCATTGGTAGAAATGATTATGCTGGTCATAATTTTAATTTTCTTCATTCGTCATAATTTTATATATTTAAGTTTTTTTTTTGTTTTAAAAAAAATTATTTTATTGAATTGTACAACTGTAATATATACATCTAGTACAAGGGCTATATGACTAACTAGATACATGAAAGGACATGTAGAGGTACTACCCACTGGCAGCAGTCTAATAGCTATTTAAGTTAAATGTATAAAAAGAAAAATATATATTTATATAATAAACTTAAACTTAAATAATAACTAATATATTGTTTGAAATACGCGAGTATCATATCGTGACCAAAATGGCGACATTTAATTTAAAAAGGGAAATCCTTGCAAAACATACATGAATTAATATTTTTCTTATAAAACAATAGGTGAACTTCAAATCAATTCAAAAACGTTTAGAATAATTATATAAATACTTATCTATGTAGTAAATATTTTATAGATAAATAATTATCTATGAAATGTACTACCTTTTATGTAGTATAGCATCGATATAGTAGTTGGTACAGCGATTTGTTGAAACTTCGGGATTCATTCTAAATTTATTGGTCTGCCGAAAAAATATAGCCAAATTAAAAAAAAAATAAAAATTCTGACTAATTGAAATAAATAAACTAATTTTTAAATTTAAAAATTCGTCAGACACATTCAATAAAATATATTCATATTTAAAATATAAATATACTATACAAAAAGTTATATATATATCCGATCAATCAAACCTAAAACCATTTTTTTTACTCATCACTTCTACAACTACTATACAAACTACAAGATACGAAGGTTATCATTCTAGATTATTATATAAAAATAATCCGAATTAATTAAAATGTTGATGTTGTGATTTTTAAATGAAGATTTAATATCAAGTTAGCAGAGTTATATAAACGGTTTATTAATTCTTCAAACAAATGATTCTTTAAATTAAAAATGCGAAAAGCAATTATATGAAAATCACCTTACACATTTATAGTCCCATTTCGCACATGAATTATATTTTTCAAGGTTTTAATTCAGAAATGAATAATTTTTGCAAATTGTTGAAAAAGTTAATTTAATACAGCTCACGTAAGTGAAAGAGAAAACTGAAAAATCGAGCTGAATTCCATGAATTTTCCATTGATAGAGATGATTATTCTCGTCATAATCTTAATGAATTAGATCTAAATATAAACTTAAAAATTATATTTTTGAATATTAAACTACTATTCATAAAATATTAATCTAATCGCATTACCTTTTATAAAATGGAATGTTGTGGATACATAAAAAAATGGCATATTGCCAATAATATATCTACAGCCCCGGTGAATAAGTGGTTAAGTCTAATTTTCTCCAAAATGTGTTTCTTGTACTTCTTAAAAGTAAGGCATTGGCTTGAAATGGCGTTATTGTTTATATTACAACTCCATTTCAAGCCAAAAACTACGAGAATGGTACGATTCTAGTTATCTGAAAACTCTCTCTGGACAAAATCCGACTTAACCACTTATTCACCGGGGCTGTAGATTTATGAGCTGTTATTTTTTAAAGGGGTATAAGTCCAATATTTCAAGTATGGAGTATTTAAAGGTTTGCATTCGTATTCATATAAAAGTATTGGCAAAAGGTATGTTTTTAACACTATACGTACACCTTACATATACACCTCTTAATTTTCGTAATGAAACAATAATCGTTAAAATAACTTAAAAGAATAAACCCTTCATTTTATACCCAATAGGACTTGTATACACATAGTATTTACACGCACAATTATGTATGTATGTATATTGAAATAAATACACTAATTGACATGACTAATTGAAATAAATAAACTAATTTTTAAAAAATCTCTACTTTATAAATTTATTATTTACACAACTAGAGTTTGAGATATGGAAATATTGTTAACATTTAATTTTACTATACCGAGGTTGTTAGGGAAACAAAATGAGTCAAAAACATGATTTTGAGAAATCGATAATGAAAAGGTTTAGAGTATATCAGGAATCATTTAAAAAATGAAATAAATATACAATCATCAGTATAAACATCTCACACTATGTACTCTTGCCTTATGATACTGAGTTTTATATTTTAGAAATTCTAAAAAATCCTATCATGAAACAATCTAATATAAAATAATTACCTATATATATATTTGTGTGTGTGTATATGTTTGTTTGTTATTTGTGTGTCTGTACACCGAAATCCGCACGATTATCTCACGATAAACACACACTGCTGAGAATGTTTGCTCTAGTGATCGATGAAGTATAGCGTGCTAGAAGGGCATAAAATTGATGTATTTTGTTTATTGTATCTAATATGGGGGCATAACCGTTTAGCCTAAACTGGAATATAAATTATTCCCGAATCGGGTGTCGGGGCAGTAACAAGCTGCGTGTTGGCCGCCCTCGAGAGCCTTCTACCCTTAATTAAACTAAACGCGTTCGGGATTAGAGCGCTGCTTTATTAAGATCTTAACCGATATTGTGTATGTGCTTTTTAAAAATCCTAATTTATTTCTTAAGAACACAAATTGTAAGATTAGCCATAAATGAGTAGGTGCTACAACACGTAGCTAGGAAATGGAACAGAAATCACGGCATCAAATCTTTCTTAGAATGTTAAATGTACACTCCCGGTGAGTAAGTGGTCAAGTCGAATTATTTACAGAGAGAGGTAATTGTATTGAGGGAATCGGACTATGCGAAGGGCATGAAATGAAGCATGGTAATACTAAACAGAAGTGTAAAGTTCTATAAAGATCCAAAGGAATTATGTTCGAGTACGAATAAACAACCACAAAATACTAAAGTTTTAATATTTCCCAATCATATCGCTCCTTCAAAAGAACAACGACATAACCAGTACCAATTGTATTGGTTGAAGCTTTTTAATTCAGGAACAAATCTGATATTCCCTTTCCGACATTTTTTGTTTTATTAGTCATATTTTGTGTTGTTTCATGTTTGAACTTGAAGGTTTATGGGAATAATGAAATGAGTTAAAATCAAAAAAGTTTCAAGCTTTTAAAAATTTTCTAATTAATAAAAAAAGTTCAATACCACCATTAAAATAGTAATGTTTTGCTTTACAAATACCCTAATTTGTTTTATTAACTCACTTGGAACTTTCAAATATCTCTATTATAAATTAGGTTTTTTGAGGTATGACGTTGTACATAACTATTTTGAAGGAGCCGTACATACTAGGCGGTTGGATGAGATATATCGCAAGAATTAATTTTTAAAAAGGAGAAAACTCAAGAAATGTTTTAGAAAAGAAAAACTGGATGGAGTAAGAATAATAATTGTCGAACACGTTAAAAACAACACGACTAAGCCTTTTTGTAATTTTTAATTTAATTCTGCACCCAAGTTTAAAATAACTTTTTATCAAACTTTCAAATACCTCTAGGTTATTTGAGTTCTGACATTCTTCTTTTGAAGGACCTGTTAGTTAATAGCTATTAATGTACAGTAACCGAGGTGATAATAGATGTTACTAGAAAGTAACTAGCAGTCCTAAAGAAGAAAACACCCAAGTCATTGTAGGTATGAAATACAACAATTTCGTCGTTCGTCGTTTTCTATAAATAATTAAAATTTTACCATTAACTCGTGTAATAATTGAGTGACCAAGGAATATTCATATTTCTTTTTTAAATTAAAGAATATTTCTAAATTCTATCTATATATATGTATCATTTGTTATTTAATAGTGATTAATGTAAAGTAACCTATGTGATAATATAAGTCCTAATGAAGAACTCAATTCATTGAGGGTATGAAATAAAATAATTATATCGGTTTATATAAATAATTTAAACTTTACAATACTCTAAATAATAGTCCAGAATTGAACGGCCGAAGCATGGAGGAATTATTAAGAGTGACTTTATGAAGAGGGCGCTGACAACCTAACCTAAAGGGTAGGCCCTCCCAGCTAATGACTGGGCCCTCAATGCCCTGCTACAGTTTAAATGACTTGCGATTCCGGCCCTTTACTTAACAATTAATCATCAACAATCATTTATTTTGTATTTTTTTTGCCCTCGCCGACTTCTAGAATAACGATCACTAACGTACCCTCAAGGATTACCGATCCCTATTGTAGTTCCTCACCCTCGTCTTTCCTTCCTCTTCCAGGCAATATCTCTATTTATAGTTCGCCCTTGTAAAGTCACAACAGGAACGACAGCTGTAGCCGTAATATATTCATTGGTCGGTTCCGCTCGGTGTTGATGGAACTTTGATGGTAATCGTCCGAGTTGATCATTAGTGGAAATCGCCACCTTCCCAACACCTTATGGACTAGTTTATTAGCCAGGCTTCGAATTTACGTCAACAAAACGCCGTTTTCGGAAGTTTGAATTCTTAAAAAAACATATGTCGTAAGAAAGAATCTCCAGATAATACAATAATAAAAATTAATCATTTCATATATGAAAAATATAATGTTCTACATAAAATACATTCGATAAAAACGAAATATAAATAATTGTTCCCACTTCTTAAACTCACTCTTTTTATAATTCCTCCATTTCATTAAATTCTGGATTATAATTTATACTATTTTAAAGTTTAAATTATTTACAAAAACCAAGATAATTCTTTAATTGTATTTTGTTATAAATTTTTATATATTTACATTATATAATTTTCATAAAATACATTATATTTCATAAAATTAATCATCTCATAGTGAGAGGTAATAGAATCATTCTAATCACATATTTTATTTTTATATACATTGGCTCATGATAAAAAATGAAATAATAAAATAAAACCATGAGAAATAATGCGTCTTAGTGTCTTGTTAGACAAGATTGCTTGACTAAACAAGCGAAAACGTGAAAAAGTAGGTTTTTTAAAATTTCGGAGTTACGCACAATTGTTCACGAACGACTCAATTATATGAATCATTTTTATTTATTGGGGTAAAATGATTCCTTATCCTTCAAATTTTTCATTCATATACTAGAAATAAATTTTAAAAAATACTAACATAATTTTCTATATATGCAGTATTCATAAGGGGATTTTTAATTATTTAAATTCATTTAGTTCTGATATTGTGGTGAAAATGCGAATTTCATAGATGCTTCTACCAACTTATTTATTAGTTGTCTTTGAATATATCTTATAAACATATAAATCTGTTATATGTTTATGAGATTATACAGAATATGGAAATCTCATTTCTTTTTTTTATGTAGTATTAAACATCATACAATTTAAAAAAGAAAAGAAAAACGTTTACGGAGTTGCAAACAGACCAACACAAAAATAAACAATAAAATACATTTTTACAGGCCCCATGAAACGATTTTATATAAATAAGTGAATGTAAAATAATTATAATAAACACAATATAATAAACATTTAAAGAATCTGAAATAATATTCTATAACTGTTTAGATAATTTGGGGAAAATATGCTAATTTTAGATTATTACTCAGACCATGGCGACATAAATCGATTCTCATTATTATCATAACCCAGTTATTATTTAGTAATGAATAAACATATAAAAAGTTCTATGGAGCTATTTAAATTCCATCACAGAAGAGATAATTGAATAATTTCGCTCTTTGACGATGGAAAAACCACTAACTGTTATGTAAATTTGTTTCTGGTACAAACTGCTATTTTTTTTTTGCAATATTAAATTGAACAGAAATCATAATTTTTAGAGTAATGAATTTTTTGGATGTCTTGTTATGAATAATAAAGCGCGAATATTAAATTATTATACCAGAAAATTTAGATTTTCGTTCTCTTAAGTGTTCATTACTTTAAACCTAGAAACTATTGTTTTTCAAATTTCAATTTTGGGTCTCAAAGCACTGGTTATTTATTTTTTATAATACCTTGATAAATACAAAAATATTAAAACACTTTAATTATACTTATTTACATTTTTTTTTATTATTCATATATTTTATTAATGAGCATTAATAAGCAGTAGACACATATAATATAAAAGCATGTAATACGCAGATGTAGACTTATATGTATTTTATTTAAATAAAACTCGATGTTTTGCGGTGAATCATTTCCCCTTATTATATCAATTTTATTTTATATTTTTTTAAGTTATATTTGATATAGTAAAATTAAATCACAGGGAGGGCTGAGTTGTAATGGTGAAAGTCTAGGGTTCAAATCTTTTAATCTTTTAAAAACCACAAATGGACTTGTGAGATTCGGGGATCATCCTGGGGCCCACCTAGTCTCTATAAAGTGGGTACTTTTAATTAGAGTCGAGTGTGATCTCGGACAAACCACCTCCCTGAACAACCGTTGTCATATAAACAGTACAGTCTGAACCAAAGACCCTTCATGGGTTGGTAAAATTAAAAATCACGATATAAACAAAATAAATCACTGATGTCTATATAATTTAGTCAGAGATGCATACTCAATTGCTATATGGGAAGCGATAAATTTATGTTCAATAAATCAATAAAATTGAATTTGAAACAACATGCTATGGAAAGATTATATTCATACTCATTAAAAATAGTATATATATATAGTATAGTGCATATATATATATTTCGGTTTAAATATTGATTTGGAAGTTTCTTGACTGTTAAAGAAAATATACATTAGTGGTTCTCGAGTTACAGTCAGTTAATAGTATGGTTTAGTTCAATTCTTCAAAAAGTTGTAAGAATCACTTTTCCAATTAACATCTTACACGTGTCAATTTAGATTATACAAGTTTAATAACTGAATGGACATTGAGAATCACGAATGATATTATATATATAGTAAACAAAACATAAAAGACTTAAAGGTGGGTCAAAACCGGACTAATGAGTTATGGGTTTTCGGTTGCAACAATAGCCATCGACATGGGTTTTTTGCGGCAAAGGCCCTCAATGGCTCAGTATGGCCGGAGTCAATTGAAAACCATTGATCAAGCCAACTCAATAACACTCCTCTCTCAATATTTACCGGCTTTGTTTGACCTGCTCTTGTTGTAACAGCTGGTAATTATCAGATGAAAAGGCCAAGTGCACAGGTGGGTAATATTGTATGCAAATTAATGGTTTAATCATCATTAAAAAATAATAGTAATTTTAACAGAAAATTTCATTTGTATTAAAAAATTAAGAAAAAAATACGGAATATGTTATGTGTACTTTTCAGCCGTATAAAAATCTGTATATTCATGGGAACTTTTTTTACATATTAAACTTTAAAAAAATGTTTAAAAAAACATATTATTTCCATATTAAACTAGAAAAATTATTTTAAAAAAACAAATAGGGCGTGTAGTTTCTCAGTGGTAGAGCGCTTAGTTGCCTTTGAAAAGTATCCAATTCAAAGTACACGGTTCAAATCCAATTGTGGCAAATAATTTATTTAATTTGTTAACAGCCGGGAACCTCAATAAAGAAGTTGAAAATGTATAATTTTATTGTTCAGAGTATAAGTATATGTAAAAACCGGACTAATGTTGATAATTTAAATTTGCAAATTATGAAATATAAATAATTCAGAGAATAATTGAAATTAAAAAAAGAATAGAGTTACCCCCAAGATTTTAGTTTTTACTTCTGTTAGGGTTCCTGGACTATTTTATTTTTTATTAACCTTCCATAAAGGGATGGATCTTTTGGAATCTGGAACGCCTCCTTTGGCTCACCCAGCCTCCATAAACTGCGTAAACAAAAAGAGGGAAACCTGTCGGTTGAGGGTGATCTCAGTCATATCACCTCCCTGCAAAACCGTTATTCTATAAATAGTGCAGTCTCTACCACGTACTGAACCCAAGACTCTTCATGGGTCTTACAGTAGTACAATTTAAAAAATATATATACATAAAAACTCAAAATAACCGTTTTTTTAGTTTATATTTAGCCATTTTAGAGTAACGATACTTTAAAAAAATATAACTATTTCAATTTTGCCATCCCCTAAACTCAACAAGCCTGGGCGAGTCCCCCAATTTACCCTCTTCCTGGTTTGCCTCTATAAAGAATTATTTCTTATATTTCATGATTTTATTTAATTCCCGATTAGTTGCTAAAATTATAATCTTATATATAAAAATATATTAAATTTATATCTGCTTAAAACATATTATAAAAAATGAATCATTACTGAAACGGCGTTACTTTAGGTGTGGTGTGATACATTATATCTACAGATATGATCACATTTGTCCGTCGGCTTTACTAAGTGAAATGAATTATTATTTCGCTTGGTAAAGCTTGTATATGAATTTAATAACAACATGCTGAAAAATAGCATTGTATTCCGCATATAGAATATTATTTATAAATTCCTTTATAGAATTAATTTTCTTCTTTTCTCAAACAAAACCATTATGTTATTAAAGTAATTAATTTAATTTAAATAAGCAATTACTGATAAGCCTAAGGAAAATAATAAACTACTTAACATAAATTTTAAATAATTTTATAATCTGAAAATATATGTTAATATTTTGCGTAACACCAAGCTTTGGACTTATTTCACGGTTTTATCTATTAATGCTATAAACAAATATAATTTTGCAAGCAATAATTCGACATTTATCAATATTTTATAAAAATAAAAATAATTATCATTAATTATGTGATAATGCGTTTTCTATGAACTGAATATTGGGGGGGGGGGGGGTAGAGTAGCGAATTTTAAACGTATTATTATTATTCTTTTGCATTCAATTTTCTTTAAACATTTATAGGACTAATATATGATAAAAATGTATAAATATTTAAAAATAATTAAACATTAATGCAATGGATACTGTACAAAACTAAACGGTTCGGACGGAATACTAGCGATTAAACAATGAATGATTGCTCACTCATTGAATAGATTACGCATTTGGTAATGTACATTGCCATACTGACCAACTGATAAATATTTAATTAACACGAAAGCTTGAGGTCATGTGTTTCTCACGACGGCCTATGGCCATTGAGTTCTGTTGAAAAACATTCAATTATTTAACTATCAATTGATCAATTTAATAATAATGTCAGCCAGAAGTGACTGGTAAATATTATCTTACTGTATTATTGACCATCTGATAAGACCTTCGGTGATAACAGTGGGGGTTCTGCAAGATCCTTTGGTGCTGTATTATACAATATTTTCAGATTTGCTATTTAATGGCCAATACTGTGTATCGAAGAACATTTAATAATAAATAAATAGTTATTATTTCATTTAATTAACTAACAAGGTGGAGATTTATGCGATTAATATTTAAATGTTCTAGATACTCCTACTTTAGTTTTGTATAAGAAAAATAATACTTTATACCTTTTAAAATCATAGCTCGTCGATAAAAAATATTCTAATTGAAAAGGTATTCTTCAGATAAAATTAAGTTAAGTAAAATATTCTTGGGAGAAATTAAGTAAATACTACATTAAAAAAAACTATCAAATAAGCATATACATTTTTTTAATGGGTCTTTTAACCCTACAATTTTATTTTAATTAATGGGTTTTACTCTGTTAATTTGTAAAACTTCACCATACGGGGAGTTTGAATGTAATTGATAAAATACAAATTTATTGTAGAAGATAATAAATAAAAAACCAATATTATGTATAATAAAAGACATAAGAATAATGTTTAATTTAATGTAATTTTGATTAAAATATAAAATGAATGCTTGATGAATTTTAATTCGTACAGCATATGCCTGTATACCTGCATCTGATAACAGCTTTCCCAAGCGACAAACACTCTTTTAATGCTATGCTAATTCCATGCAAGTCTAATGTGCTACAATTAACATTTTCTGATTAAAATATTAAAACAAACAGGAAAAACGCAATTCAGTTGTACATGTGTACGAATA
Organism: Troilus luridus; assembly: GCA_964056705.1. NCBI lineage: Eukaryota > Metazoa > Arthropoda > Insecta > Hemiptera > Pentatomidae > Troilus > Troilus luridus. Next base: position 50,450,351 of record OZ057415.1, on the reverse strand, counting down.
AACACGACAGAAAGTTATTGCTTATTTGATCAATTAATGTATAGCTAATACGAGTAAGATACACAAGAAAATATATTGACATGTTTTGAAAATAAACAAAATAAGAAAATAAACCATATAAAAACAACATGACATTAATATTCAATTAATAACTACAGCTGTGAATATGCCTACATATTTGTTGAATTATTTTTAGCAATACTGTATATAACAAATATTTTATTTATACCAATGTAAAATACATAAATAGTTTAAAAAAATTTTCATCGACTGAAATATAAAATTAGTGCTACATTATGATCCAAATTAATTGTGTGTATTTAATTACTACATTGATAAACATGGCCATTAATAATTTAAACAAGGCAATTTTAAGTAGCTATTTCATAGCTAGGTTAAAAAAATACTATAGGAAAACATGCATTATAAAATAATTTAAAAAATGTTCATAAAGCACAGTTCGATTGGAGTCTAAGACATTTCAATGAGACCTAAAATGATATTTGATTACTTCAAATCAGTTCCCATTGTCAAATTTGAAAACTTGTTCTGAATAACATTTTTTGATATATTATACGTTAGGATATACTGGAAATAAATAAATAAATCTATATATTTCGATACAATATAAATGGAGTAGATTCGCGTTTCACTTTTACCCCGAGAGTATCCTATGTCAACTGCTATTGGATTTACGCACTAACAGGATTCTGCCCTTATTGGATAATAAAACGTTTAAAACATATTTGAATTTTCTACGGTGATGAGTATCTCAGGGAAATACTCAAGTATTAACAACATATTTTATTTAGCATTCGGCTATACTTATTTTTTATTTTAGTATTTTATTTTGTTATAGGTATATTTAAAAAAAGATGTAATTACTTATTATATAGCTTTTTAAAAAATCTATATTTTTATTTATAATTTTCACATGTATAAAAAAAAGATTTTATTAATAATATCCACAGAGAGTACAGAAATAATATACAAAGAGGAAAAAATAAACCGTATTAATTGTGAAAAAAATTATAAATAATAATGAAATCTATTTAAAATATACGATATTTTTCTTGTACTCGAGGCGGGGTATATAGTTTTATTTTATTAACAGACCGAAATAATTAACACTTAAACCGGTGGAGAATAGCATATTAAAAAAGAATACGATAGTATTTATTTAACGGCCTTATTGGTTGCCAAGTCATTTATAGCGAAATATAGTGAAGAAAATATTCGAAAAATAACAATGACTGGTGTTATAAATGAAATTGAGTTTTAATTTTTCATTCGGTTCCTTTATAATAATATATATGATAATTATATAATATCTATTATTGACTGTATATAATATTAAAGAACCGACTTACACTCATCCTAATGTTTGTTGAAACGTTTATTTCCCGATTAAATGATTACAGAAATATAAACATTTCCCATAATTAAACTATTTTTCAATACACAAGCTCCTGATTATTTGTATTTTTGTAGAATAGTAAAACATACACGAACGATAAGTAAAAACTTTAACCGAAGCGACAACCGGCTGACCTGATACCAGATTTTCTGTTTAATTTTTAACACATTTAAAAAAAAATTCAATCGTAAATATAAAATTAATTATAAAACTCCTTGCTCGAAATTTAAGGTTTTAATGTTCATAAATATAAAATGTTCTATGTGGCTGAGAACAAAATGTTTGGATAATTAAATTTCTACCACAGTATTTATTTTTATTAGTAATTACTAAAAAATATTTTTTTTTAAGACACTATGTTTATTAGTATGTTAAGTTAAGTTGAAACTTGCTATCACTTAACTCGAAGCGACAACCTACGGAACTGATACCTATGATTGATAACTTCAACTGATAGCGAAATAAAAGTGATTGAAAGGGGGCTTATGGTGATTATTTTTAAAGATAAGGAGTACTCACCATTAGATCCGACTGAGGAGGAGTCCGCCTGCACGGAATCCGTCCCCGACTCGTGTCCGTCCGACTCCTCCTTGCAGTGGAGCGACAGGTCCCTGGGACGGTCCGGACTCCCGCTGTCCCGGGGCCGGTCGGGACTCCCCGGACCTCCTAAGATATCGGTGATCATGAACCTCGGCCTCGCCGCTGAAGGGGCTACCCCCTCGTGGACTGTCATCCTGAGCTCTTGCTGCCTCCTGATTGCCGCCGTCGTACTACACTGTCCGGTTCCGACTGGCAGAGGCAGGGCGCCACGCCTCCCCCCACCACGGGCCCCGCCCACTTCCCCCACCCCCACCACTGAGGCCACGCCCCTCCGGCATCGATCCCCACTACCCCCCCTCCTCTTGTAATCAACGGTTAGCTCTGATTTCTCTTCACATACATTTTACCTGCTTTTTAGCGACACTTCTCTCTCTTCCCCGCCCTCTTTCATTTTATCAACCATTTTCACACTTCTGCCCCTTTAAACATTTTCTAAAGGATTTAAAAAAAAATCTTCGAACAATGAAAAGAGTTGATTTCCTATCTCACTGTGTCAAACAACTATATCGAATAAAGACATACAAAAACCAAAAACTATGTAGTGGAAACTTAATTACAAAAATATTTTGTCTAGATGATTAATTAATTAATTAATGAACATTAAAATCTTAAATCTCATGCAAGGAATTTTATTTATAAATTAATTGGAAAAAACATTTATTTATTATAGAAACATTTATTTATAAAGAAATTTAATTTAATTTTTTTAGCGATTCATTGAATTTTTTTTATCGAAAATTGAAATAATAATCTCAGGGATCATAACAAATAATAAAATAATAGATAAAACCAATTCAATACACATCTCATGTAACTAAATTAATAACTTACTTGTCAAAAAACTTTATGATAAAAAATATCACCACATACCTTTTACCTGATTTTAAGCAAAGCAATGTTTAATTTTTTTTTTTATCGATTTCTAAAACTAAATGATTAAAAAGATAATAATCACAGGGGTCTTAACAAATAATAATTAACTTATATATAAATATTTTACCTGCTTTTTCAGAGGCACTTCCCTCCAGCCCTCTTTCATTTTGAAATTTAACAATCTTCTGCTCAACATTTTCTAAAGGATTAGAAAACATATCTTCTACCATTGAAAAGATTTGATTTGATATGTTACTTTCCCTAATGATTTATTCTCTCAATCAAGTATTAACTTTTGGTTCGTTTCTCTTTAAATATTATGTAATTGGAAATGTAATGAAAGTATTAAAAATGAAATGAATAAGCAGTTAAAACTTCTAACTCAACTCGAAGTGGAAACTTAATTACAAAAATATTTTGTTCACAACATGAAAATATGTATTTATGAACATTAAGACCATAAATCTTGGTCAAGTAATTTTATACTAGAAATTGAAAAATAAATGTTTAATATTTTTGACCGATTCCTTAAATTAATTTAGAGAAAATTAGGTATCAGTCACGCAAGTTGTCGCTTCGAGTTTAGTCACAAGTTTTAACTTTTTATTAGTTTCCTTTTTAATATTCAATAAAGTAAAAATCAACGTGAGTTGTAGATATACATGTTTCCCTTAATTACATTATTTTTTTCCATGTTTAAATTCACGATTAAAACCCATCACTTCCTGTTCTACTGTATCCTTTATCTCTACTTATCCCTGTTAAACAGATTCGCTACCTATGACTAAACTTAGACAAACGTCTATCTTGGAACCCTCACACAAGACTGAAAAGACAAGAAACAGCTGAACGCTTCCGACTACTTCAACACATACTAGCCAACGCTCAAAGCTTCAGATCAATTACAAAAGACTTTATGTGACTGTTATAAGACCTATTCGGACTTACGGAATTGAACTATGGGGCTCCACCAAACCATCGAATTCCTCTCGTATACAATCCTTGCAATCCAAAATCCTTCGCAAAATCCTAAACGCTCCTTATTTTGTCACAAATAAAACCTTTTTTTTTTCACCCTACCTGCCATACGGGTTTTCTCTCCGGGGGTCACAACTAAAACCATCCATAATGACCTTAACGTTCCATATGTTACCGATTTAGCCCATCCCAGATACATATCATTCCATAATAAACTCCAGGCCCATCCGAACCCACTAGTTTCCATCATTGCATCCAATTCCATCCCGGACAATCCTCCTAGGCGTCTGATGAGAAGATGGCCTCGGGACCTTCTTTCATAGAAATGTTATTAGAGTGCTGCCAGTGGGTAGTGCCTCTCATGTTCTGTCATGTATTTATTTATTTATATAGCCCTTGTACTAGATGTATATATTACTGTTGTACAAATCAATAAAATAATTTAAAAAAGAAAATTAACGATTAATTTTTTCGAGAATATTAAAAACAGAAACGATTATGTTAAAACTTGTTATGACTTAACATCCAAGCGACAACCTACGGGACTAGTACCCTTACTTCTGCCACTTTAAATATTTTCGAAAGGATTTAAAAAAAAAAATCGAACACCGAAAACAGTTGATTTGATTCGTCGCTCTGCCAAAGAATAAATATATTGAATAAAGGAATTAAAAAAATAAATTCAATATAAGAAATTTGGTAACAGTTCTGCAGGTTGTCTCTTTGAGTCAAGTCATAAGTTTTAACTTTTCATTAGTTCTCTTTTTAGTATTTTCCAAAATAATAATTTCTTTTGTATTTTTTGTAAGTGTAAGTTTTTGTATGAAAAAAATGTGTGTAATGATGGGAAATGCGTATCACTTCAACAAGAAATAAACGTTTCAACTTACTTTTCCAAGTTTATATGATGAATGTTTGTTGATACGTTCATTTCTCGAATAAATGATAACCGAAATAGACACATTTCCCTTAATTACATTATTTTTAATATAATAAAATTCAGGATTATTTTTTTTGTTGAGAAAATATTGATATTAGAATATTATAATATACGAGAATATTAAAAAAAGAAACAAACGAAAAGTTCTAACTTGTTAAAAGATTTTCTAAAGGATTAAAAAAACAATCGTCCAACACTCTTCCAACAGTTGCTTTGATAAGTCACTATGTCAAGAACAATAATCTTAAGAATCAAAATAAATAACATTTTATTTATGGGTAAAATAAATAAGCATCCTAAGCGGTTAAATTTATACTTTCCAAAGTAAAAACTTCATAATAAATATTTGGATCCCACTCAATAATCACTCGGCTCACTCATTTATGTATATTTTTAAAAAATTGCCATCTCCTTCATGCTAACATTGTAACACCATTCTAACAGTTAAACATATTTTTTAAGAATGTAATTATTACCTATCAACAATAAATATAGGAGGGCTAGTCCAAAATTAATCCGATGGACAGCGAAGCTACCATCAAGTTGGTACAGTGGAGCGTCGGTTATCCGAATTAATGTCAGGGAGGTTCGGTGAATCGAAATTCACTAATAAATAAATAAATTTATATATATATATATATATATATATATATATATATATATATATATAAATAGTGAAGGGAAAATCTTAAACAATTAACAAAAGTTTATAAAACACCTGATTGTTTATTTACGTAAAAATATATGTACATAGTGAAAAATGAACGAATAAAAAATACAACACAATGCAAAGAACGAAAATATGTATGTACATATGTATATGTATTCACAATTAACAATAATTTTAACAATACAAATAAGTAACTGGATAATCTGATCAAATTAATTAAAATTAAATTTGAAAAAAAAAACAGTTCCGTTAATTGAACGTTCGGATAATCGACGCTCCACTGTATTTCACTTTTTTAATTTGAAGTCCCTACAGCATTATTTCAAATTGAATCTAAATTTTCTCTATCGTCTAGTTTAAATGTGTTGACTATGTGTGTGTGTGTTGAGTGTATGTGGTGAATGAGTATGCGTGTATATGCTATTTATCTATAGTATATACCAAACTTTATAAAACGAACCATTGACGTTGAGGACCTATAGGTCTTAACTACGCTTTTAATAACCAACAAACAACCGTGTTTATTTATTTGTTTTTTTTTGTTGAGACTAGCTTGAATTAATTTACAGAAAATTGATAACCGAAGGGATGATAACAAATAACAATTGACTCATAGGCAAAGTAAATAATCGTCAAATGTAATGTAATGCAATTAAATTCCAATGTAATAAATAAAAAATATCTTCACATAGAAGCAATTCATAAAATATTTCTCAAATACAAAAACTAATTTATAATATGAACATAGAGTGCTACGAGTGGGTAGTTTCCATATTTCCTTTTGTCTCATACCATTCAATTGTTGTATTATGATAATATTATTGTAAATTTTAATAAATACATTTTTTTTAAAGTGAACTAATATTTATAAACACTAAACCGGAAATAGGACGTGGAAGCGGCCGAGAAAACCTAGGTTAAAAAAGTTTATGTAAATTCTGGGCGATTTTCTTAATGTACCATCAGTAAATATTAACCACATACTTGTTGGGAGAGTATGCATGCTATTTTCTACAATTTTTTTGTAAAATTGTGTTGGATATTCTGAAGGATATTTTCGATACAGTAAAAAAGAAAAAAATATCTGTTCTACTGCTGCTTCTTTTGGCTGTCCTATTAAAAAATAATGTTTAGTCATTGAAACCATTTCATACAATCTTACTGTTTTAGTCATGAGGGGACGTGGTTTGGTTCAAAATATGAAGGAAGCTGGGAAGGCGGGGTGAGATTACACGACACAAAAATATTCTTCACACAGGAAGACCTATCAGTAAAAAGCCAAGAGAACATACTCGGAGCAACAAGATTTGGGAAGAATTTTATTTTTAGATAAGTAAGATAGAAGTAAAATGACTTACTTGTGGCCTGGTTTTAGTCTGAATTTAGATCCAGTTTATTGGCTAAATTAAGACAAAAACGTTTACGCAATCGTAAGCTAATATTTATTTTTAACAAATATGAAATATTGCGAACGTTAACAAACTTTCAAATACAAGATTTCACCCCGCCGATTATTTAGTTTACTCAATAACATCTCAAAAATGGACAGACTGTGCTGTTAAAAACATCCGGCAAGATCTATTTAATATCGGATTTAAATTGTATTTGTTTATGAGTTAATTGTTTTTGTATGATATTACCGAAATTAAACACGCCGTTTAAAATATTATACGCTAATAATAAAAATATATTCAAATTTGCGGATAATTCGGTGAGATAAAATCCATTTTATTAAATTAATAAGCGCTTGAAATTAATAGCAGTAAATATTCCATTGACTGATATTGGCAAAAGTAAAGGCATTTTGAAAATATATTAAAAATCGTAACACGCTTATTTACCATTAAATGAATTTATTTGTTCATAATTCTAGCATCACTTTAGACTTATTGAAAACTATTTTCTACTGTTTTGATTTCTATTAAAGCGCGTTCATTAGTTTTTTAATATATTACTTATCTTATTCTTTTTAGTTCGGATGGCTGTAAATGCGAGCTCTTTAATTTTATTTTTTTTAAAACTACAAAAACGTGTTTTTTAAAACTATATTTTTTTATTGCAAAATATACGAAACTCCTCAGTTGGTCCAGTAGTCATATGGTTGACTGAATAAATGCCGCAGTAAAAAGCCAAGAGAACATACTCAGAGCAACAAGATTTGGGAAGAATTTTATTTTTAGATAAGTAAGAAAGAAGTAAAATAACTCACTTGTGGCCTGGTTTTAGTCTGAATTTAGATCCAGTTTATTGGCTAAATTAAGACAAAAACGTTAACGCAATCGTAAGCTAATATTTATTACAGTTAACAGATTAAATAATTTATCTGCAACAGTTGGGTTTTATTCCAGCACCTTCGACACAGCAACTCGGCGCTCTACCACTGAGCTGCCTCGCTCCAGATGTAAGCTAGATTTAGCTACGAGTATGTGTAAGCCTTAGTACTTGGGACAAAACACTACCGCATCTTAGGATATGAACAATCAGTGATCCTATCAGGATAATGAGTATCATCGATACTTGAAAAATATGGAAAGTTTCACTTTTAATTCGGAGTTTTGAAGGGGGCGAAATTTTTGTTCATATGTTCTGTTACACACCTGCATTGAGGGGAAGCTAATAAAAGCGCATTAAAATATTTTAACCAAAATATAATTATGGATTGATTAAATATCATAGTATAAATATTGAAACAGATAATGTTATAACCACCACTTTAATATTATATTGTTCGTAGGACCTCTTACCATTTAACGCGACGTAATTGCAACTCTAATTGCTATTCCACTGAAGTAGCGTGGCAGCTCAAATGTTTCCGTGACAGTAAAACTAATGATATACTTTTCCGACGTGGAAATTGAAGCTGTTATATGAAAATCAGTATTTCTCGTGTGATTTACACTAAATTTTACTAACAGCCACAATATTTATAGCGCAACAATAAGATTAAAAACGATATAGCATGTTCACCTTTCAGACCCATATTATTCTACTTTAATTTGTTTGATAATGTTGAATAACAGCCATTATTGATTAGGACTCATTTATTAACAATTACAATACAAAATGTAGTGAGTTGCCATACCTAAAACTCTGGTTGAAATCTCACTGCTGACAAGACTTTTATTTACTCTGTTCGCGACCGGAGATGGATAATATGGGATCTAGGACCCTTCTGGTGCTCACTCATTCTTTACCAAAAATAAGGGGGAAATGGCAGTTGGGCGTGATCTGTGGCAAATTACCTCCCTGCACAACCGATGCCTTGAAACAGCAGTCTCTACCATGTACTGAAGTACCCCAGACCCGTTCACGAGTTTTAGTTGTATAGGTTAATTACAATAAAAAATGTCTTGGAAGTTAGTTGAGAGGTCATGTCAACTTTTGTCATTTCTAAATAAAATAAATTTGTTAAACTGTCCTAGTGAAAAAAAATATGTTAATATTTAAAAAATCTAACTTTATTTTAAAATGTCATCAATGGTTTTGACAGTTGGCCTCTGACTTTGATAGAGTGCGGTTATACTGTGACGTGAAGAACTAAGTACATTTTACTAACTCTTCATAACTATATTTTGTTTGTTTTATTTATTTTTTTTCAATTATGTGTAATGGAACATAATTAATGATGAGGGACGATGAGGTAGGTGTTTCGCCATCCTTTTCTGAGACCGATGCTCCTAAACCAGATGACGAGTTTATGGACGATTCTACCTCAAAGAAACGTAATTTCGAAGGCTCTCCACTAAATCTATCCCCAGCTAAAAAAATTGGTAAATATTATCTAGAAATGCCGCCTACAACTGTAAGTAACAAATTTCAATTATTAAAAGAAATCAATCTTGAAGATCGAAATAATCCTACTTCAAACACAAACACGGTTACTGATACCCGTAACAATACAGTTAAGCCTGTTACAGCGATAATTCCGCCAATTTATTTACATAATGCAAATAACTATCAAGCATTGTTAAAGGACCTAAATGCACTATGTTTAAACCCTTTCACTACAAAATTAGTCGGTAAAGACACTAAAATTATGCTTTCATCTATCGAAGATTTCCGGAGAGTAACTAAATATTATGATAGTGAAAAAATTGAATATCATACTTATTCAGTGGAAAAAAATAAAGCTCTTAATGTAGTTATTAGAAAAGTCCCATATTCTATAACAGAAGAAGAACTAAAAGCAGAATTAAAATCTAAACATTTAGATGTTCTACATGTTGCGCGAATTCTTAATAAGGAAAAAAAACCCACACCTCTCTGCTCCATCTCGCTAGTTAATAACGAAAAGGCCAAAGATATTTTTAATATGACTAATCTTTTTTCAGCTATAATATCTGTAGAACCAAAACATAAAAATCAAGACATACCCATGTGTACTAACTGTCAAAGATATGGTCACACAAAAAATTACTGTCATTTAGAACCTAGGTGTATTAAATGTAAGGAAAACCACCATTTTTCTAAATGCCCGTTAAAATTCACAGACAAACCTTACTGTGTTAATTGTAACCAAGGGCATGCTGCCAATTATAAAGGTTGCTCCTATTATCAAAATATTAAAAAAAAAATAATTAACTCACCTCCAGTCGAAAATATGAATAACACTGAAACTGTTGATAACCGCAAGCCAGCCAGGAGAACTACACCAAATTTGAAATATTCTTCCGTCCTAACGCCTGATCAAAAAAATGTTCAAGAAACTAACATAGAAAGTAACAGCACCGAAAACGTTTTATCAAAAATCATGAACATTATTATAGAGGCGATAAAACCTTACTTTTCACAAATAATTAGCCAGTTAAGTTCCCTTGTTACCACGTTATTTACAAATGGGCCGTAAAGTAAACAACAATCTATCTAATGTTACTAATTCCTACAAGACCAGCTATTATCATTATTTTTATTTGCTTTTTTGTCATCGTTTATCAAGACTACGCTCTCTACGCATTTATGGCTACTGAATTAAGAAAATTAATAATTTTAAACTGGAATGCTTATGGTATTTCCTCTCAAAAAACTGAATTCAAAATATTTCTAGAAACAAACTCTGTCGATATAGCATGCATTTCCGAAACTCATCTTTGCCGAACTGACAAATTTAACATACCTGGCTACAAAACTCTTCGGAACGACCGAGACAGTGTAACCGCCTCCGGCGGTGTGGCTCTCATAGTAAAAAACAACATCAGATTTTCAGAAAATGTTATTTGTGATGTGTCTAATATTGAAGCCATTTCAATTTGTTTAGATACATCTCCTGGTACCATTGTCACAGCTGTTTACAAGCCACCTAACAAAAACATCAGAGAAGAAGAAATTCTCGAGTTATTTAAACCAAATATACAAACAATAGTAATTGGTGATATGAATAGCAAACATATTTACTGGGGGTGCCGGAAAACGAATTCGAGCGGAAACAAATTGCTAGACATCTGCTCCAGGCAAAATATCCATATTATCGCTCCGAGTGAACCAACATTTTACAGAAGAGGTTGTTCACCCGATATCCTAGACTTAGTGTTAACTAAAAATATCAATCTACCGATAACAGTTCAAACATTATCCGCTCTTAACTCTGACCATATCCCCGTCTTAATTCATTTCAGCACCGAAATTCAACAAACTCCTACTCGAAACTCTCTTATTAAAGGAGTAATCGACTGGGATACCTATAAACACCTGATTTACCATAATGTTTGTCCCAAAAATCATTTCGCAAGCCCACAAGAAATCGATGAAAGCATAAACAAACTGCAGCAAACCATAGCTGAATGCTTAAAGCAGTCAACCACAAGAATATTTCGTACAAAAAGGATAACTCTCACAAGCAGTGTGCCTAGTTCCATTCTTCTTAAAATAAAGGAAAAAAATAAAACAAGGAGGAGATGGATGCAAACCAGGAATCCTCAAGACAAAAGTAAATGGAACTTTCTAAAACGCGCCGTAAAAAAGGAGTTAGAGGAATTCACGATATCCAAGTACAAAAACTATGTTTCCAACCTGGACCCAAGAGACCAATCATTATGGAAAGCTACAAAACGCCTTTTAAATAAAAAAGTAAATATCCCTAGTCTAGTAATTAACGGAGGGTATATCACCAGCGACTTGGATAAAGCCGAAGCCTTTGCCGATTATTTCCAGCTAACATTTTCAAATTCACAAGCCGATAGAGTGCGGTCAGACGTTGAAATCGAAGAGTTTTTACGGTCACCTCTACCAACAGTACAACTGCCGGTGGAATTCACCACTCCTAAAGAAATCCAGTCACTAATTAGGAAGCTCAAAATTAGGAAAAGTCCCGGACACGACTTGATACCAGCAATTGCAATAAAAAAGTTACCCAGGAAAGCAGTTGCTCTGATAACAGCAATTTTCAACAGCTGTTTAAGGATAGGATATTTTCCTGATACTTGGAAGAGAGCAGAAATGGTGGTTATAAACAAACCTGGCAAAAATGCCAAAGAATTAAGCAGCTACCGCCCCATTAGTCTACTGCCAATCGTAGGAAAACTGTTCGAATCAGTTATTAAAATGCGCCTCTCTACTTATCTTCAATCTATAGACATTATCCCAAACTTTCAGTTTGGTTTTCAACTCAACCATTCTACATCACACCAATTATCAAGATTATCAGAGTTCATAGTCAACGGATTTGAAATGAAAAAACACACGCTAGTTGCATTCCTAGACTTTAAACAAGCATTTGATAAAGTTTGGCACACCGGTCTCCTCTACAAACTCAAAAAATCAAATACTCCAAAATTCCTTCACGACATCATATGCTCGTTTCTGAACAATCGATCATATACAGTTAAAATTAACAACACTAACTCAGCCATTAGACCGATCAGTGGCGGTACCCCACAGGGCTCAGTTCTCTCTCCGATCCTCTTCAACTTTTATGTTCATGACATCACACAGTCTCCACTTACCTCCATAGCTATGTTCGCTGACGACACAGCAGTATTCTCGCAGAGTGATGACATAATAATAGCAAGGAACACACTTCAAAGTCATCTAAATGAGTTGCAACAATACTTTTTAAAATGGAAATTTGACCTTAACGTTCAAAAATGCTGCGCAAAAATTTTCACCCTTAGACGCCCTTCAGACCCACCTGAGCTAGTGCTCAATGGCAGCAACCTCCCGTGGAATAAGGAAGCTGTAAAATATCTCGGAATTTATTTAGATCGTCGCCTTACCTGGAACCAGCATATCAACACTAAATTAACACAGGCCTACGCAAGACTAGCTCTACTTTATCCCATAATTAATAGAAAATCCAGATTAAAACCAGAAACAGCCTTATTAATTTATAAAACCATAATTAGACCTCTACTAATGTACGGTTGTGAAGTGTGGGGTGCAGTGTCTACAACAAAGAAAAAAAAATTGCAAACTTTTCAAAATAAAATCCTACGGATCGCAGTAGACGCGCCTTGGTTTGTACGAAACAGTCAACTTCACCGAGAGCTAAACCTAGAGTCGATTGATGAATTTATTAAAAAACGTTACAGCAGATTTAAGACCGGATTACCAGCAGTCCAAGGAGCTGTAGCATTCAACATAGGCGAACCTATTTCATCCCCAAGACTAAAACCAAGACTCTTGAAAGATATTCTGATGTGATCTCAATAGATAACGTTTCTCACCAATCGCTTTAACAAAATGTAATATAATCCTGTTTTCTTTCAGTTTTCCGTTTTATAGTACTATAGTTCTGTTTATTATTACATTAATGTTATTTTTGTTTACTTATTTACATGCTTTATTTTCAAACTACTATTATTCTTTTATATGAAAAAACGCTATTATATATTTACATCTTCTCTGTAAATAATCTGATAATGTACAGTTAGGGGTGTCTCTTGCATGAGACGAAACCCACACTTTCACTAAGTGTTAAATCTTAAAATTTCATTATTAAAAAAACCATGTAAGGCTAGGAATAGCCGATCTGGAAATAAAGAGAAAAAAAAAAAATGGTTTTGAGTTACAGTTAACAGATTAAATAATTCATCTGCAACAGTTGGGTTTTATTCCAGCACCTTCGACACAGCAACTCGGCGCTCTACCACTGAGCTGCCTCGCTCCAGATGAAAACTAGGATGATATTATAAAATCCAAACTTGACAAGTCCCAGGATTATGAAAGTATAACGAGGAGATTTTTCCCTTATAAATTCTTATATTTCTGTTTTTACATACGACTAAAACACAAACGTTTATGTAAGGATAACTTTGGAGCAAAGTATTCTCCTCTAAAACTCCGTTATATGCTTCTAGGGGAAAATATTCCTACATTTAAAAAAAATTGTGTGAAATTATAAATAAATATAAAAGAACCAAAATTTTCTTTATGTGATCAGATAAACGGAAGACTACTCTAAAATTCCGCTTCTTTCTCCAAATTACATATTTACCTGTACCACTACAGCCCATGAAGGGCCTGGGGTTCAGTACTTGATAGAGATTGTACTGTTTCATGGACAACGGTTCTACAAGGAGGTGAAATGTCCTAGGTCACGCTCAACCGCCAGATCCCCCCCTTATCCTATTTTTATAATATTTTATAGAGGCTGGGGAGGGCCCAGGATCCATCTCCCCCTGCAAACTGACTAAATAAAAGTCATGGCCTGCAGCGGGATTTGGACCAGGATTTCCGGCATGGCAACTCAGTGCTCTACCACTGAGCCACACCGCTCCCTCCAAATTACATATTCTATGTTTAAAAAAAAGTTGTGTGGTTTTATGAAACCACGATGCAGGTTTAACTTTATTCCGTTTGTAGGCATTTAACTAAAACATTTTGGAAAATTATTCGACTAGGGTATTAAAATTGGGTTCTTAATCTTAACATAATTATCGGAAAATGGGAATGATATAGGGAAATCAATAGTAGACTAAATATTCAATTATAAAATTTAATTTCAATTTGCGTATTAGAGTACGGAATACATAATTTAGAAGATTTATGACGTTTCCCTTATATGATTTCTGACATCTGCGGCATCTTTCCGTATTTAGTCGCTTTCGATGCAGAATTTATCTGTAACAATATTTTCGGATAAAGGTTCGCCACTTTGAACGATAAACGTATTAAATCCAACACTCGACGCTGGACCCCTACTAATACTCGGCATGACATCTTTCGGCACTCTACTATTTTTTTCCGCCGGCTCAGAGTGTAGTTCACCTTGTGAAGATGACTGAAGGACTAAATAAATCTAAATATATTGAATGAACCGGATTTTTTTTTTTTTCTTAGCCCCTTTGGGTTTGAAGGTTTCTAAGTAGAATTGAAGATAGGACGGAGAGATATCTCTTGTACTGTACGATGTACATTTAAAGAGGAGGATGAGAAGGTGGAAGGTTCTAATTTATTTATTTATATTTATTAACTTTAGATTTTTCCGGTGATGGGGCTCACCGTGCCTTTTCCTTTTTATTTTATTAATTTCTCAGTTCAGGCTGAGACTTTGTACGTGATCTTGCCACGTTTGTGGCCGTCCTGCTGGGGCGAGTGTCCGAAAAAGAGGGTTAGTACAGTATTTCAGGCTGTCAAAAAATTTAATGTGTCTACGTTTAATGAATTCTGTAACTGTCGGTATGTCGAGAGTAATGTCTAGGAGGCCCGTTTTTGTTTTGTTTAATATTGTGTGTCTCACTATGCGTTGCAGTACGCCATTCTGAAACTGTTGGAGCTTTTTCGCTGTTGCCGGCGTGATGTTACCTAATACTAGTGCTCTGTAAAGGAGCGCCGGTCTTAGGATGCTCTTGTAGATGGTCAACTTAAGGCGGAGGGATAAGTTAGGAGATGTAAGCAGGTGGTTAAGTCTGTAAGACTTGGTCCTAACCGACCTGAGTTTCTTCCTGCAGTGGTAGGCTAGTTTAAGGTGCCGGTCAAGGGTGACACCTAAGTAGACTATGCTGCTCGCTGGTCGGCATAGGCTGCTTTTTTGTAGTTGGTTGCAACAGCTTCAGCTGTGTATATTGAGAAAAGTACTGGAGATAGCACAGACCCCTGAGGTACTCCGCAGGTGAATACGATGGCTTCCGATGATGTTTCGTCGATACGGACTGCTATCGTTCGCTGTTGAAGAAACGACCGTAGGACCGAGTAGAGCTGTTCCGGAAATTCTTTGTCCTGTAGTGACTTGCATAGTAGGCTATGGGACATTGAGTTGAACGCTTCCGTGCAGTCTATAGAGATCATGGTGGTAGCTTCGTTCTTGGTGGTGCACTGGCTTACTTCCGCATGTATCTTCGATAGGTGATGATCCGGGCAAAGGCCGGCCTGGTAGGCGGTTTGCTCCGGTGGGATGAGGGCTATCTCTGAGCAATACGCCTTGAGATAATTGAGAACAATTTTCTCAAAGACATTCCCCAGATGCGGAAGCAAGCTGATGGGCCTGTAGTCTGCTGGTTGCGATCCTGACTTCAGCGGCTTGAGTAGAGGAAAAATAATAGCTCTCTTCCAATTGTCAGGAAATTATCTTAACCTGGGGCAGGTGTTATATAAATTGCTCAAGTGAGCTATTCCTCTTCTTGGCAATTGTTTCAGCAATATGGTTTGTATCCCGTCGTGGCCTGGTACTTTATTCCCCTTCGTACGACGGAGAATCGCCTTCAGCTGCTTCGGAGATACAAACATATAGTTGGTTCCTGTCTCTCCGGTTGGTAAATCATTTTGTGCAGGATCTGTTCTTCTTGTGATTATTCCACCACAGTGATCTGAAAACTTGGTAACATGTTCTTCTACTGTCAACAGTTTGTCCCCGTCGTGAAGTAGTGTAGAGCTTATCTTCTGTGTGCAGGTTTTTAATAGCTTCCAGAATTTTCTGTAGTCGCCATGCGTGGACTTCAGTTTTTCGTGCCACTGTGCAGTCCTCTATTGTTTTATGAGATTTCTAATCTGCGTCGTAAGGGAATTTACCACTGATTTCGTCTCATAATCCCTATTTCTATACCATTTATTCTTCCACTTATTGCCGGTGGCGATAAGGTTCAGAATGTGGTCTGGCATAGGGCGTAGAGCTGGTGGAACTGGCCTGGATTTCGGAATTGCTTCATCTTCGGCTCTTCTGAAGAAGTTCACGTATGCGTCTACATCACTTCTTGTCCGGAGTGTGGGAACTGTTGACAGTTCGTGATGGACCTGTGCCTTGTATGTTCCCCAGTTTGCTTCCTCATATTTATATTTTGTCGCCGCTGGAGCTGGAATTTCCTCGTCTATAATATAGGGCACAGGTCTGTGGTTGGAGGTAATGAAGTCTAACGTGGAACAATCCACGAATCGATGTGGCTGCCTCGTGAGTAGTAGATCGATGGTAGATGGTAGAACGACGGCTTCGGTCGAAGTCTGAAAGTGTGGGTGTTCGGATGTACTACAGTAAAAGGATTCTTGATGAGTTTACTTCCGGCTTTGTTGATCCTGATGTTGTTCCAGATCGGGTGCCGAGCATTCAGGTCACCCACTACCCATTGGTTTGTCTGCTTGGCACACTCGGCTAATATCATCGAGGAGATGACTATAAAAGTCCTGGGTCTTCTGTATAAACCTGAGATGATAGTAGGTTTATCGAGTAGTACCTGTATTGTTTTGTGGTGAATTCTCGGGTCACTATTTGCCACTGTTGAGGGGAGTGCTCCCCACCGAAAACCGTGGCGTATGGCTATGATGACCCACCCTTCGTCGTCTCCTGTGAGGTCGTAACCTGGGATGCGAATGTGACAGAAGTTAACTCTTTTATCTATGAGGATGACTATGGTGAGTTGGGTCTGTGCTATCAACGCGTAGATTTCCGTAATTTTGGGCATAAGCCCGTCCGTGTTGAAATTTAAAAGTTTTGCTCTCCTGTTCATTTTGTCAGAGAGTCAGTAAGAAGTGTTTTGAGGATGTTAGTGAGATAAGGTAGTGATGCTCTGCATAATGAGTCCATCCAGGGTGGAGTTTCACTATGATGAGTCGCCGTGGCGTAAGTCTGTTGGGGTTGAGCTTGATCGGTAGTCTTAGGTGGGGTCTGTCTGGATGGGGTTTATTGTCGTGCGCTGGTTGGTCCGGGTTCCTGGCTCTGTGGTGGTAGAGCCTGCTGCTCGCTTTTCTTCTGCTAATCCTTGCGTAGACCAATGTTCTTACAAATCTACAAGCCCATCATAAGACCTACGTTGCTCTGTGGTGCACCACTACTGAGACACCTCTACAAAACAACGCTGAAGCGCCTGCAGCAATACCAAAATTCCATCCTTAGGAAGATCGTAAGTGGCACATCGCTCGAGGGGGCACTTAACACCACCATCCGGGAGGAGCTTCGGTTTCCCTCGGTGCCCGAGTACATAGGTCGGAGGCACATACAATTTTATGATGGGCTGAAGACCTGTGCGAACCCCCTATTTAGGGACTTAAAACCACCCCCAGACCTGGGAGATGGCAGGGCAGTGTCCCCTTGGTCGATGTACTTACATTTGATCTAGGGATGGGGTTTGTACTCCCTTGTCCTTATCCTTCCTTCCTTTTACTTCTTCCTTCCTCCCCTTTCTTCTTCCTACAACTGTCCCTTGATCCCACTAAACGGCCCCTCACCGTTTTGTATTGTATAATGTCAGCGGCCTCGTGCCGGTTCGAGTAAAAACCGCCTTCAGCGGACTCAGCCCGATGTAACGGCTTAAAATACCGAAAGGTACCACTAGGCTTTTGTTTGTATAGAAGCTTTTGCAGGCATATATATTGTAAATTGTACATATATTTTAAATAAAATCTTAGAGGATGTGAAAAAAAAAAAAAAAATGCAAGAACACCGGAAACAGATATAGCTAGGATGGGGTATGCTTGCCAGCGCCACGCTTCCCGATTAGCTGCTGTCTTTACCCCACAGATATATGTGGAGTCCAGCAGCCCAAGGCGCAAAGCTAAGCAAGAACACCGGTCACTCCTGAAAAGTAAAATGGATGGATAGGTGTCTATTTAGAGACTTCTATGTAAAAAATTTTCAGAGAGCTAGCTTAGCCAGTTATTAGATCCAGCAATGAATCGGATAAAAATAAAAATACTTCATCAAATATTCATATAAATTAAGTCATGCGAGAAGGTAATGAATGACATACGATAGATGAACGAAATTTCTTGGGGCGACAGAATAAAGTTTCACGTATTAACCTTTAACGGTCGTTTGTAATGTTTAGAGTTTTAATTTTACGGCGTAAAATTAATTCATCGTCGGATCTTTTTGCACTATTCTTGGTTTTTCCTTCGTTGACCAGTTTATTTAACTCACTAGCTGTATCGTTATCCATCACGATAAATTAAATAAAAACATTTAAATTAATACACAGATCAAAACACACCAATTCCGCGGAGCACACGAATAAGTGAAAATATAAATGAAATGCTACAAGGTCAGCTGAATTGTGAACATATGGTTATATTATCACTAATTCTTTAAGCTTTTGTGAGTGAATGAGATTGAGGGAACAGGTTTGACTTTTTTGAGGTTTCAATTCCTGATCGAATTTTGACGCTATCATGGCGATATCTGGCTCGTAAATACATATTACAAACATGATAGGATGATTAGAAAGTTGTTATCAATCCGTAATTCCGTAATTTCGGGCCATTTAGAAGACCATTTCATTAAAAACGACCGAAGAAAAAAAATCAGAGCGTATCTCTGACCATGGTATATCAGGATATGGGCAATCATAACAGTTTAGGCGCTCTGTGGAACTTGTTTGTTAAATATTTTTGCATAAATTAGCATAATTAGAAATATACCGGCCGAGAGTTTCTCGATCTATATTTTCATTAAAAAAACAAAACAAAAACTCCACCTGGTATACACGATTGCCTATATTTTCTTCTTTTCTAGACATTGAGTTTTTTTTGTTTTTATTACCAACATAAGAAATAACTACACACTTGCGACTGTTATAATTGAAGATTATTTTCCAAAATGATGAAATATTTCTATCATCAAATATGTGAACAAACATTTTTGTTGAATTTACCTATTTTATTCCTCTGTTATAATAATACCCAATAAAACAATTTTAACATATAAATAATTATTTTGTTTACAATAATATCAACAATACTATTATAATAATATTAGTACATCATAGAGGCTGTAATTTTACGAAGATATTACACGAACGGATGTGCAGAGATTTTTATTTGTTCACAAAAACGAGTGATTTGTCCGAGATAAATAACTAATCCACTAAACTAAATCTCCACTCTCTAAATAAAGGGTTCCCACTTTAAGGAGGCTGGGTGAGCCCCCTGTCAGCAGATTCCATAGAGTCTTATAATACGACCAATCGCTTTCCTGTCGAATAAGGAAATGTCATTGACTAAGATACCAATTACGGCATGAAAAAAAAAAGTACAACAATGACTTCAAATAGACTTTAATAGCACGATACAAATGATTAGAAACAATATTAAAAAAAGCGATTGGAAAAGTAATATCCTAAAAAACAGATCCTGAACTCAGACCACAAAAGAGTGAGATAATATCGTTTGATTGATTTCGAATTGCCTACCTTGAGAACTAGCTATTGATGGTCAATACGTACGTTACCGCTTCATTCGTAATAACGCAGGCAATCATCGTATTATATTCAATTATGTATAATGATTACTAAATTGGCTTGATTTTAAATACACATTTTTAAAACTCAACAAATAATAACTACACTACGTAGTATATACATTTAATATAAGGAATTATGCGAAATAATTGTGTTCCCAAATCTTGCCCACTTTAAGTTAGTAGTTAAAGTAATTGCTTGAAAATACTTATTGGGTAAGAAGGACGATCCTTGAGCAAGTAATGTTAATTGCATTGAGGTGGAGAACGATCCCCCGAAGGCTACGTTGTCAATAATTACTCTTTCAATTACTTATTGTGTCGGGTTCAAAACCAATATCCACTCATTGAGTAATTCAATTTGATTTATCCTTTTCTTTTGTTCACAACAGCTCTATAACAGCGGCCTATGATTGAATCTATTCAGAAATAGATGTGGTACTTTGTTATTTAAAAATGCGATTTCATTTCGATTAAAACGTAGTTTTGTAATCTATTACTTGAGATAAGAGAATGTAGAATTTTTTTTTTTTGAGATATGTTGGATATCACTCGGATATTGTCTCTACTGGTGAAAAAAATGATTTAAACTTATTATTTAACCTTTTCAGTTTCCTAAAATCCTCCAAGCCGTCTGAAAAGAAGATGGCTTTCGTGACCTAAGATAACTTTCTTATATGATTACTACCAGTTAATTTCTATACTTGCCTTTATCTCATGCCATTAGGTATCATTCATTTTATTTACTTGTTGTATTACTATAATACAGTTGTGAATTTCAATATATAAATTTTCACAACATACCTCTTTTCTTTTGCTTTTTTAAAAATTATTTTATTGAATTGTACAACTGTAATATATACATCTAGTACAAGGGCTATATGACTAAATAGATACATGAAAGGACATGTAAAGGCACTACCCACTGGCAGCACTCTAATAACATTTCTATAATATAAGGTCCTGAGCCCATCTTCTCTTCAGACGCCTAGGAGGATTGTCCGGGATGGAATTGGATGTAAGGATAGAAACTAGTGGGTTTGGATGGGGCTGGAGTTTATTATGGAATGATAGGTATCTGGAATGGGCTAAATCGGTAACATATGGAACGTTAAGGTCTTTATGGATGGTTTTATTTGTGACAAAATAATGAGCGTTTAGGATTTTGCGAAGGTTTGGTGGAGACCCATATCTGCTCTTTTAAATGCTAAATATTTAAAAAAAAATATATTAAAGCTTGAAACTTCATTGTAATAATAAAACAAGTAAATAGAATGAACGGTACTAAATGACATAAGGAAAGGCAAGTCGAGGAACTATCCACTCGTTAACACACTAATAACAAATTCAACTTTGGAATGTCTCGAGGCCATCTTCCTTTCAGACCCCAAGGAGGATTATTGGGAATTTAAGAAGTAGCTAGGTTTGAAACTACTGGAATTGAGTGAAAATAAAGTTTCTCATGAAAGGGTTGATATCGGGCCAAGTCATAAACAAATAGAATATTGAGGTCATTATCGATGGTTTTATTCGTAAGGAGAATTGAGGATTTTGGATTGTTGGGATTGGATACGAGGAGAATTCGATGTCTTAGAGGAGCCTCTATTCCGTGAGTCCATAAGATCTTACAATAGTCATGTATATTATAGTTATCATCATAGTATCATTCATGTAAATATCTGTAAATGATTTTTGAAAATCTCGTAATAATTGTTTTGAACGTTTTCCTTAAAATAACATTTGTTAAGTCGAGTACTCAAGTATCATAATTCAAAAGCTGATTTATATTTTTTTGGTTTCGATATCAAAAGATTACGAACCATTGTTATAAGAAGTTAAGTGTTGATTAAGGAACAAGGAAACGATAGGATAAAGCTGTACAAATAGTAATCCACTGCCTTAAATTAAGGAATTCTCTATTTCGAATACCTTAGTTGTAAGTAGTATTTACCATAAAAATATACTTGTATCATACGGATGAATTATTACAGAATATTAAAATGTATCTTATTTTCAAGCACGAATTAGAGGTTATATAGAAGTATTTATTTATTATTGGGAGCGGAGTGGCTCAGTGGTAGTGCACTGAGTTGCCTTGCCGAAACTCCTGGTTCGAATCCCGCTTCAGACAACTATACTTTTATTTAGTTTGTTAGAAGCGGTAGATGGATCATATAGGATCTAGGACAAATTACCTCTCTGCAAAACCGTTGTTCTTGAAACACTACAGTTTCCACCATGAATTGAACCCCAGACCCGTACACGGGTTGTAGTGGTATAGGTTTTTATTTATTGTTTAGGTTTATTTATTTAACATTGTTTTTTTTTTCAATAGTATTTCTCGAATTTCTGTTTTCCAATTGCATTATTTTAATATTTTATTTTATCTACTTTATTATTTACATTTTTTCGATATGATTAGTATTTCTATATGTGTCGTTGTATATTTTCCTATCTTTTCTTCATTTCAAATATTAGGTACTTATTAGATCATTCTTTATTACAAATTTTTATTACTTATTGATCTCTTTCTTTTTAAATTTATTTATATGGTTTCTGATCATGTTATTACTCATATCCCATTATTATAGGTCATATATATTAAATAATACCATTATTTTATTTTATAATTTAAATCATCCCTACTTTTGTTTCCGGTTTACTCCAATAGCATTATTTCTATATTTTATTTTATATTTTTCATACATCATTTTAATTGGTTTGTACCAGAAAAAGACCTGAAAACTGGGTCGAAACGTCGGTTTCAAATAAATAGTTCATCTCTATTTGAAAAATTATTTCACCGACCTCGTTACAATACAACCCATGAAGGGTCTTCGGTTCAGTACATGGTAGATACTGTACTGTTTTAGCAGAACGGATTTTAACAAGAAAAAATATGTACATACAGGTTGAGAGCAGACTCTGCGCATGCTCGGAGAAGGGCTGCATTATGTAAAAGATGATATGTAAATGCAAGGTAATGATCATCAGTAATGCTCAGTTAGCTAATGGTTGTAACATACGAGGCCATCGTTACACGCTCCTCGCTGTACTTATCGTTCTCAAAAGGCTATATTAGATGTTTTTAAACAGCAGTTTATACCCTGTTTGCATTAGCTAATACCAAATAAAACAGAATGCTTGCCCTCATACGTTCCAGCAATATTATCACACGTGTGTTTATTCCAGTAACTGCCAAAGTGGAACGATATAACCTGTTTAGCAATATATCTGCAGTTAAAACGTTATTTATGAATTTTCATTTCTATGGATTGGATATTATGGGTGGTTAACGATATAATTAATGCTCAGTCAGTTACTACAAAGTTTATTAGTACTTGATTGTTAAAAAATACACAAAAAAACTGTACCACTACAAACCATGAGAGATCTTGGGTCTAGTACATGCTAGAGACTGTACTGTTTCAAGGACAACAATTGTGCAGGGATATAGCTTGTCGAGATCATGCACAACCACCAGGTTTCCCCCTCGCTTTAAAGAGGCTGAGTCCTAGGTGGGTCCTCAAATCCAACAACGACTAACCAAGACTATTAAGAGATTTCATAATTTATCTGCCACAGTCGGATTTGACCCCGGAACCTTCGGCATAGCAAATTAGTGCTATTCCTACTGAATAGCTACTCCCCCACCCTGTTTATTTAGCAAACAATAAGAAATTACAACGTACAAATAAATTTGTTTCATAATACACATATATAAAAAAAATATTTCAACCGAAATCTGAATACAGTATTTACTCCATTATCATAATCGTTTAGGACATACAACATATCCATATAAATACAACATACAACTCCATGCATGGAAGGAAGAAGGTAAGTAACATTGAGGCTATCTATCATATTGGTGTATAACTCGAAATGTATACTTTTAAATTAAACAAATCAAACGATTATTGTAAATGTTATTAATTCGCAAAACAAATCTATTTCGATTCCTTGGGATAGAGACTTAAAAAAAAAGTCAGACATTTTTTAATCTCAGATTAAAATAATTATCATTATTTAATCTTTTAATTAAATAATATTGGAAATAACTCGAAAAAGTAAGCCAAACTAGTTGAAATATCTTTCTACTAATGTAATATATTATAATATTTTTTCTTAACCCTTATTTCTATCAGGTCCTTCGATCTCTACCTAGAGGTCTCTAAAGCTCTTATTAAAATCAAAAGCCCCATTTTAATTTTATAATTTAATATGAATAAATGAATTGAGTCGATGACATCGAAAAGGCAGTAAGTCATGAAAAAGTAATTTTAAAGAAGCCAAAAACTGATTCGACGAAATTAAAGTTTCAAATAGAAAATGGTAACTACAGTTCATAGAAACTAAACCACTCCAAGTTTTTACTTACTTCATTTTCTACTCTGTTGGAATAATTAATTAGTAACTTTTCTATGAACAGAAAAATTATTATTTTTGACTTAATACCATTTCCATGCCAACGCCTCTATCATAATTTTCAATCAGAATGAAAGTAACGGACCACAGTTCGCTCCGATATATCCTCGCGTAATAGCAGAAGTAAATAAGTGAACCATTATGGAATGTTCTTTGCTAATGTTAACACGCAACCGACATGTTATTAGTTTGACGGATGAAAGTGAACGTACTAAGCCTGGGGAACGAACCGGACAGCTATCAGAGCAAGAAAAGCATCCAGGTTGCAGCAACAGTAAGCGGAAGGCAGCTAAGGATTAATAATTCAATAAACAATTAACGCACGAGCTCCAGGAGGAACGGATTGACTTGCACTACAGATTAATATAGCAATATCCGGCGGTAATTGGCAGTGGTTGTTGAAACACCCTTGCGCAGGAGTTGCAATTACGTTAAAAGAAATCTTCAACTTGAAAAGTTTGTATTGTAATTACAACTGGATTAGAAGGATAAAGTTCATAAAACCAAGAAACCAGAGTAAAATGATGAAAAATAGTTTTGCACTATTATTTTTGTGTTTATACAACTATATCCGAATTTGTAAGATAAATTATAAAATCTGGTAAGAGCTACGGATGGACCCGGTGGGAGCTTTAGACCCTCCTTATATCTAGACAATATACAAAACATTTTAGCTGCTTAGTCAGCCTAGAATTAAAAATTATTGTTATAGTTACTGATTAGCACAGAACCTCAGTGGTAAAATATCGCGTGTCAGCTTTTCCTTAAAGTGAGTATATATCCGGGGTTTTTTTTCTTTTAAACTTTAAGTAGGTACTCTGCTGAAGGGTACAAAGCTTGAAAAAACAACAAAAAAAACACTGTACCGTTTTCTCTAATGAGTAGTCAAAGAGGAGTGGAATAGCTCAAAGTGTATATAATATATTTACTTTGATGAATGAAACTGTGGAAGATGGAGCCCGTGGGATCTTCCATCCTCTAGAAAGTTGGCCCCCATTATTGGGGGAAAAACCTGGCGGTTGAGCGAGATCCGAGATCACGGAAAAATCACCTCAGCAAAAACCGTTGCTGAAACGGTACAGTATCTAACATGTACCGAAGACTCTTCATGGGTTGTAGAGATACTCCTATTTTCATTATTAATATACAATAATAGAGACAGTATCGCCCTCTCAATTATTGTTATGATATGACTACTTCATTATTGTGCAAATAGAATTATAACGCTTTTGAGTGAACTATTTTGTGTTTTGCTTTTTGGAAATTTTATTTTACTTTAAAAAAATAAAATCCGACTAATAAATAGGACAATTCAAATAGTAACACAATCCTGATATTTAAACAAGTAGAGAAACAACCCACTGGTAGTACTCAAATCACAAGTTCAACTAATAAGGTCACGTGGCCATCTTCTTTTCAGACGCCTCGGAGGATTATCGGGAATTGAAGAGGAAGCTAGGTTTGAATCTAGAGAGGTGGGAATGAAGTTTGTTATGAAAGGATAGATACCGGGTTCGGGCCAAATCAACAACCAATACTGAAGCCAAAAACTGGTTCAGAGATTATTTTGGTTCATCTCTCTAAAATATAAAACCTCCTTCTGTTCTTAAGAAACCACAAAACATTATACATAAAATTGAAGTGGTTGTGTGGAAAGGCTTAGTCCAATATTATTCAGCGTTCAGTACATCTTCGAAATCAATTGTTTTTCTTGCGGAAGAGCTCGTAAAACAGCAGGCCGTAATAATCTCATCATATGAAAAGCAAAGTATTCCTCGAATATAGGTTGGGCTTTCGAATCGGGTCGCATGGGGTCGCATTAGGCGGCTCGTCAGCAGTTTTTCACCCGCACTTTACATTATCATAGATGATCCCATTTTCATCACCCGTCATTATTCGTTTAAGAAATGGGTCCCTTTCGTTCAGAAGAAGGATGGAGATTGATATTAGGTTGCTAGAGCCTAGGAGATTCTTTAGATAACTCAGGGTCGTGAGTTAATAACAGACCAAATATCATTATAAAACAAAAGATTCCTGATATTAAGAGTTAGGTAAAATTAATATGTCAATAGTGTTTATAACAACCGTAACGGGATGGCAACTACATTTGTATCTATCCGATCAATTTTATTCGCACCACGGAAGTTTTCCAACTACCCAATGACCTGAACCGGGTCGAGATATAACCAGGAAGTTAACCACTCCGGTGAGTCGCATGTTTATTCATAACATACAATGGGAATATAAACAATTATAGCACAAGCACTGCCTATACGAGGTAGTTAGTGTCGTGCAATTAGCCACTGTACTATGGCAGCACTGATTGTATCAGCTCGGCGGTTGGCACACCTGGCCCGCACCTGCTCATGTCCTCCCTACAGTCCAACTACCTCTTTCGCCGAAGAACGGAACACAGGCCAGTTATTAACAATAAATTATATCTCAACAATTTCCAAAACATTTTAGCTGCTTAATCAGGTCAGAATCAAAAAAGTAAAATATCGGCTGTCCACTTTTCCTTAATGTGATTGTTATATTTATCTTTGCCTTTATTGCAACTTTAAATACTCATTTAAGTGGAACAAGCATGACACAAAAAAAAAAAACAATTACCGTTTTCTCTAGATAATGAGTAGTCAATGGTGAACGGGGTAACTCAATGGTATTTCAACTCAATAATATCTGAGCTCAATACTGTATTATAGAAATCCCGAATTCAAAGCTGGCCGTGGCAGGTAAACTCTCTCAGTATAGTGGCAGAAAAACTAGACGTTTAAGAGTTATCTCGGCCAATCACCTCCGCATACTACTGTTGCCTTAGAAACAGTACAGTCTCTGGCATGAAATGAACCTTACAAGACATGGGCTGTAGCGGCTTAGGTTTAAAGAATAGTCACATTTAAGAAAACAAAAAATTTATTATTTTTTCTGCATAGTTACACATGAGGCAACTGACCTTTCTCTTCTGCATAGATATAATTTATTTTTTCAAATAAATTTAAATTTCCTTCTTGTCTAATTTGAAAATTGTTTTTATGCTTTAAACTATTTATGAGTTCTACAAAACATTGATATCAACCATTTTAACTTAGTACTAAAAAAAATGTATTTTTCAAAATCTTTTGTAATTCAAACTTGTTTTAATTTATTCAGGAGGATATTCATACAAATCGAAAAAAACGTCCTCTGCTGTGCAGTTCCGAAACGTCTAAATCTCTGTATAGTTGTGGTTACCCTGTGTATATAAGAATATTATTATTAAGTTTCAGCGATTTACATTGTGATACTCATTTTAGGAGACGTAGATCATTGGTTTGGCAGTGAAACCGAGGCTTGAGGGTAGATGATGACCATAACAGTTCATTTTGACGATCGATCAAAATGGACATCCTTGTCAAGTAATTTTACTGGAATAAACTCATATTCTTTATGTTCTTAACACATCAGGTTTAGATAATCATATATAGATGGTTATAAACACAAATACTAGAAGTTTCTAAGCACACTTGGACAGAAGACTTAGATGGAACATACATAAAAAAAAATGTACCACTACAACCAGTGAAGGTCTGGAGTTCAGGACTTGATAGAAGAGACTGACTGTTTCTTGGAGCAGGGTTGGCAGGAAGGTGATTTGTCCTATATCACGATCAACCAATAAATGTTAACAGCCAGATTTTCCTCCTTTATTTTGGGTATTCACTTTACAGAGACTGGGCGAGCCGCAGGAAGGTCCTAGATCCCATAGAATCCATCTCCGGCAGCTAACAGATTGAATAAAAGTCTTGCCAGTAGCGGGAATTGAACCCAGGACCTTCGACATGGCAACTCAGCGCTCTACCACTGAGCCACTCCTCTCCCTCCAAATTACATATTCTATGTTTAAAAAAAACACCTACATTTGAGTAATGCCGACTACAGGTATCCCGCCCACTAAAGAAATTACAAGTACATTCTAGCAAAATGTAAAGAACAATCTGAGCCACTCCGCTCCCCAATCTTCTACCGCTACACATCTTCAGATCTTCACTTGACTTAGGAAACTAATCTGCAATCTACAAGGCTATACAATTATGGAACGCCTACTTGGAAATATGGGGCAGAACGATGGAACGATGGAAATATGGGTTCAGAAAGACAAGGCCACATCCACAAGACAAGAACCATTACATCTTAATTCTAAATTTAAAGAACAAATTTCTTCTTGGTTTATTTCCATCACATCATACAAAATCACACTAATCACCACGGCATGAACATTCCCACTCCGCGAATACAAAACATTTCACTCATCACCACAAAATTATCAAATTTCTCTTATTCTCTCTCTCCTGCTCTCTGTTACCTGGATTTGCTCTGAGGAGATTGAATTGGCAATGGCCCTGAGACCAGGTCAGAAATCATTAATCAGTTATTAAAAAGTTTCATATTCCTGCAAATCGAGGAGGAAAAAAAATTGGTACTACCTACCTCCTTATCTCGTCTAACCTGTTTTTATCGCTCATCTCATTTGATTATTTGTGTGTGCGTTATTAAATCGTTTTCTGGCGCTTTTGTCTTTTGTAAAATTTTGATGTTTTATTTAAATTTTTGTATTTTTATTAAATTAAATTTTGTGTTGTCTTATGTTATTGCGAAGTTAAAATGAAGATATTAGCACTTAGGGAATAGCCGTCTTTAAAAAAAGAAGCTATGAAATTCTTCCTGAACTTCGGATTAATTATTAATCACATAATAAGAAATTATGTGAATAAGGCCATCAAATGGATTTTGACAAGGATAGAAATAGAGATGTTGTCGTCGAATGTGTAGAGAAAACATTTATATCAGAATATAAATGTGGCTAGGAGGGATTAGAATCAGCATTTTATTATTATATTTTATATTTCCATTAATATGAAGGTAGGTGCTATCAGTATCAGAATTATCAGTGTTCATATTATAAACATAGTCGGATAACAGCCCTTGGATACCGGCTACTACACAAGTAGCAAAAAATCATTTAGATCAAATTTCCTGTATGCGTTCCTGCACAGGTGAAGATATAACATAAAAGAATAATCAGAATCCTGTCTACGTTTTCTCAAGAAAACGCTGGAAGGGGCCTTGATGAGCGTTCTTTAGACCTAATGGCTGCCAACTTTTATGCAAGGAATTGGCGTGTTCTTAGTTAGTGTTCTTTAAAATAATTTCAAATATTAAATAATAACAATAAATAATGCGATAGGAGTACTATTACCTTCTGAACTGCCTCTTGCTTGGCGCCTCTGGCGTAGAATCGATGTAGCAAGTGCTAAGTAGCCTAGATGGTGAACTGTTCCAGGATAAGTCCAGGCGGGCATCGCCCCCGCAGATTGCCACTATTAAAGTTAAATTAGAAGGAGATTTCCCTCCGCGATAGTACTAACTGTCTTCTCCTTTTGTCTCTTTCTTCAACTCTAATGTCTTTTAAACTGGCCCCCTGCACACTTACACAACAATCATTAATCCGTCTCCTTCTTTAATGAATACTGTCATTTCGCCATTTTATAAAGCTATCCACCTTTCCCGAAAATTTAAAAGGCTTCAGAATAAAAAAACGGATGGCAATCTCTGACCATTTTCAACAAAGAAACAACCAGTACCATTACAACCCATGAAGAATGAGTCTTGGGCTCCGTGCATGATAAGAATGAACTGTTTCAACGCTCGTGTATAAGGAAGATTTGTAAGAGATCACGCTCAACTGCCGGGTTTTCCACCAATCGACTTTATAGAGGCTGGGTGAGCTCTAGGAGCGCTTGAAAGAAATAACCGAAATAAAAGATTTTTAGTGCAATAAAGTTGGAATAGATGAGTCTGATTAGTCCTAGATTGAAACAATAAACTCCATAATTTAACGTATTTCACAGTACCGATTAAAGCTTTATGGCGAGAATGATTTCCTAAGGGCTGTTATATTATATGGTTGAGACTGCTCTGTTTCAAGGACAACGTTTGTGCACGGAAGAGATTTTTCCGAGATTACTCTCAACAGCTGGCTGGAAAAACCTTGGTTGTCCCCCGATCAAGGATGCCCACTTTATAGAAGCTGAGTGAGCACCCGGAGGGTCCTCGAATTTCACAGGATCCATCTCCAGCTGTTAACAGATTTAAACTTGGGATCTTGGGCATATTATCTCAGAGCTCTACCAAATGAGCTACCCCCGCTCCAATTTTCATCAAGGTAACTGTGTTATGGAATAGTGAGATTAATTAGTTATTTGATTCCCGTTTATTCTTTATATACTTCAAATTTTCTATTTATTGCATTCTTAGATACCATTAGCTTAGGTTCCTCTGTACGTACGGCGCTATTACTGATCTTAAGAACCCGAGCTCGAGCCTAGCAAAGGCAGATAAGTTACTTATTTTGCTAACAGCCAAGACTCGGTCTTTTTATCAGGACCCTCTTGGGGCTAACCCAATCCTTATAAAGTGGAAAATCTTAATTGAGATCAAGCTTAGCTATCGAGCGCACCTTATCCATATCATATCCTTGCTGAACACACGGTAAAAAACAGTACAGCCCCAATCATGTGAATCGTCATGGGTTGTAGTGCTAAATTTTGTCTGAAAAATTTTAGTTGTAAAATTCCACAATTTTAGAAGAGAGAAAAAAAAGGATCTTGTCCTTGATTATTTTCCTATCTAAAGTAAAGAAAATATTGAAAGCGTTGTCAAGTCCTTGCGGAAAAATTTCCGATCCATTGTAAGCTTCATGTTCTGCCTCTGGTAATTGATAATCAGTATAAAAAAATCTCAAGCATTGATGTCTTTCAGTAGTTCGATTCATGTAAGAAAACTGTTTTAAAGAATAAAGTTTTTTGGAAAAAAAAAGAGACGATGTAGAATGAAGTAGAAAAAGAAGTTTTCCAAGGAAGAACAAATAAGCGATTAATAATTTAAAAAAATTAAGAGGTCAAAGACCATTTAAAAAAAAATATCAAGATAAGTAAATATAATCAATAAAAACAATTAGTTGTCTTTATTTTAAATTTAATGGAGGTTTCCAGAATTCAACGGGAGGATACAATGTGACAGAGAGCAGTAATAACGTTTGGGTAGTTATAATTTCTATTTCTATTCTTTCAAGGTAGAATCCTTGGCCCAATCCTTTATACAGTTTATACAGCTGACATCCCAACTCATCCTAATACTATCCTAACCACGTATGCTGATGATACATGTGTATTATCAGTCAACACCAATCCAGTTATTGTATCCCAAAGCCTACGATCCCATATCACTGATCTTGAAGAATGGCGTCAGAACTGGAGAATTAAAATAAATTCTCAAAAATCCCATCAAATCACTTTTACCTTACGTCGTAAACCAATGACTTCCTGCCCTTCAGTATACTATAATAATATCCCACTTGTGCCTGTAGAACAGATCCGATACTTAGGGTTGCATCTCGACAAACGATTAACCTGGAATCCTCATACAACACTGAAAAGACAAGAAACCGCTCGACGTTTCAGGCTACTTCAACACTTACTGATCTTAAGAACTACTTAAGAGCTACTTCAACCCTTACTGATCTTAAGAACCCGAGCTCGAGCCTAGCAAAGGCAGTTAAGTTACTTATTTTGCTAACAGCCAAGACTCAAAATCCTTCGTAAAATCCTCAACGCTCCTTATTTTGTTAAGAATAAAGTCATCCATAACGACCTTAATGTCCCATTTGTTGCTGATTTGGCCCGAACTCGCTATCTATCCTTTCATAACAAACTTCATTTCCACTCAAACCCTCTAGTTTCAAACCTAGCTTCCTCTTCGATTCCCGATAATCCTCCGAGGCGTCTGAGAAGAAGATGGCCACGCGACCTTCTTAGTTGAACATGCGATTTGAGTACTACCAGTGGGTAGTTTCTCTACTTGTCATTATATCATGTCATTATGTATCACTCAGCCAATTTACTTGTTATATTACTGTAATATAGTTGTAAATATCAATAAATAAATAATAATAACACAAAAATTCTATTCTTTAATAATTATAGTACAAAAACAAAACTAAAAAATTCCTTATACTGGTCATCCGTAAGAGATTCTAAGAAGTAATTTATCTTCTAATAAACGGAAGAGTTAAAAAGTTATACTGGAAATGTATTGGCTTATTTATTTATTAATATCATACTAAAAGTTTGAAATATGTCTCGTATTACAATCTCAAAATATTTTTTAACTTTAGTCCAGCTCAACGTTGGCCACACCAAGCGATGTGTGGTACTTTACAAATGTAAGTCACCAGTTTATTATGTATGAAGTAAGAATAAAATATTACCAATAAGAAGATATGAAAAACTGGTAAATGAAGACATAAGTAGTTAATTACAAAGCCGTATCAGAATAAAACTATACTTCATCACAAATAAAGTATTAATATACATACATTATTTCAAGTAATTTCCACGATTACTTCGGATATTTTTCAATCTGGAAAAATAAATACAAAAATATTAGGTATTTTGTTCTAATTGGTAATTAGAACATAATTAATGAAGGAATAAATAATTTCATAATTTAGTCATTTTTTTAAATTCCTACTACTGCATACGACCAAAAAATAAGATGAATTTCCAAACACTGATAAAAAAAACACAAAAAACAACGATATGAATTCTGCTGTTTATTGGACAACCGTTGTGCAGGGAAGTGTTTTGTGCGAGATCACCTCCAGGTTTTGTTTCAATTAACGTTAGAGATTGGCTGATAGACCCAGTGAGGGTCTATGGGGAACATTATAATAAAAAATTAATGTTATGAATTATAGATTGAACAGAAAAAAATATTAGATACACCAATAAGCTGAAATTAAGTTGGATAGAATTTATCTATTTCCATTTTTAAGAACTAGAACAAGATTACACTTTTGCTCTAAACTAACAACATGTAGATTATAATATTCACGTTAACCTGTTCATCTATCACCATTTAATTAATTCATTAGTCGCAGCCTGGAAATTTGTAGTGAAACATTTAATTATAAATTAATTGCTTTCAGTATACTATAATTTTATTTTCATAAACAAAAAAAAATATAAACAATAATTTTATAAACATATTGTTTCATGAATTTATTTTTTCTATTCTATATCTGAATTAATGTAAACTGCTTAAACATTGTCTTTTATATTTCAGGCGTTGTCGTTATTTATAACATTATTATACAGACTTTTTTATGATTATTTATTATATTATTTATAATAATCATAAAAAAAAGTCTGTTTCATGTTTTTTCATCTACTTAATAGGAATGGATGTTGATATTATTTAATGATACTGCAGGGAAGTTTCCGCCTAAGGAATGGTTACTATTCACTATTGAATGTGGAGGTTCCCATATTAGCAAATCTTTTTTCTAATGAGTTATAGAACCGTTAATTGATTCAGTTTTTCGGTTCCTATTATTTTTTATTCCGAATCCTCGTTCTCTGATTACGCACCTAGGTTGTTACGTCATACATCGTAATATTAAAAAAAAAGAGAGAAAAAAAGGTAGTTTACATAAACGAAAACCATGTAAAGCATATTGTTTTCATTATTCGTTCTCATTCATTATTAATATTCATTAAATTCATTAATAGCATCAATTTTGAAAAGTTTACATCAAACTGAGAAGGTATATTAATTAAATAGGTATATTTATAACGTATGAGACATTTATAACGTAATGAGAATTTAAAAAAATATTTGTTAGTAAATATTAACTTTTATAAAATGTAATAGGGAGTAAGTTACGAGGAATTTGCATACTTTTTCAACTAGTATCATATAGCGCTACTATTTTATAGTGACTAAATTCAAAAATCGTTGTTTTTCGGTTATGACGTTGAAAGAAACGGGTAATTATCTCTTTATTAACTCATCAATACTGTATCACAACCTAGCTTCAGAGCTTGTCTCCCAGAAGGCACTCGTGTCTTTCTTAGTGTCCTGATGCTAATCCCCGTCCTAATGCTAGTGTGACAAATTTTATGTTGAGACTTGAATTTTGTAATGAAACAAAGTTCAAACAAAGAATTATTTTGAGTTGTGAGTAACTGTTTCAAAGCACGAGGAGACGTTCTACTACTATTTTTTTTTAAATTAAGTGTTTCCCGTTTTTCAAAAAATGCCAGATTTTGACTTAGGTAACTTTAGCAATACTTGCGCGATATATAAAATGGTTCAATTACGAAAATAATTAATTAAAAGGCACAAGCACACAGTGATATGGAATGTGCCAATAAATAAACGGTCACTTCAAAGGCTTACTTTGAAAGGAAAACTAGTGTATTATTTTCTATTATATTAAAATTTCAATAATTTAAATGGGTGTATTTTAACTATGAATAATTCCTCGACATTTAGTTTTAATAAAAACAAATAAAGACATATGAATGACTAAACATTAACTATAGAATAAATTATGAGGTAAATGTATTAACTGATACAGAATTTATAGCGATACACAAGGAGTATTAATAGAGACATAGAAAGAAGGATTATTAAAAAGTACATTCTTATAAGTAAAGCTAAAAAATTTTTTTTCATTTTGTAAACAGAAGTAAATTGGAGGATGCATCTGGTATCTTCGAAAGTATAATATTATATAATTCTTTATGCAGGGTTTCTGTTCCGTTCTTGTATAATTCAGCAGGAATTCCATCATCACCAGGTGACTTATTATTCTCTAGCCTTCCGATTGCCTCCATCATATCCCCAAATTCTGGTGCATCTAGTTCATAACTTTCCTCAAAAAATGTTGCTCCACCTTCATCCTGCGCATCTTCGTTCAGGATTGTTTCCATCTTGCCATTATAGCCTCTTTTTCGGTCAGCAGACTTCCATCTTTAGCTTTAAAAATCTTTGTTCTAGGTTTAAAGCCAGCTGCGGTTCGATTTATTTTCTGGTAAAACCTAGAAATTTCTCATATCTTTCTCAGCTCTTGTATCCCCTCAAGCTGCTTGTGGAGCTTTTTTCCCTCCTCCGCAAATTTCTATATTCTTATGTTGATCCTATTGTATGTTTTTTTTGGATCATAATCTTGTGTGCAACATTCTTCGCTTCCGTTGCTTGGGCACAATCATTATCGAACCATGATGATCTTTGAATCTTTGCTTTATTGCCAAGAACATACTTTGCTGCTTTTGTGATGAAATTCATGCATGCTTCCCAACGCTTCTGTATATCTTCATTATCAGAAGTACTTTTCAGGTTGTTTCTTAGTTGTATATCTAATTGACTTTGATACTCTTCACACTTTTCTGGCCCTTTGAGTTTCGCATTATCAATTCTCTCCACAATTTTAGATCTGTGCTTTATCCCTTTCAGAAACTTGGCTCTGATTCTTGACAGAGTTAATTAGTGGACTGAGTCAATATTGGCACCCCGAAAAACCTTTATATACTTTTATTATACTTTCGATATGGGTTGAAGAGAAAATGCCGAGGCAATAAAAGAAAGGTTAATACGGCCCTATTCATAAAAAGGGAGACATACTTAAGTGTCCCAACTACCGTGGTATTACGCTACTTCAGTGCGCATATAAAATATAGTCTAATATCCTTTATAAAAAACTCGTTCCATTTGCTGAAAGAGAAATAGGAGACTATCAGGCAGGTTTTCGAAGTGGCAGGTCGACTATCAACCAGATTTTTAGGCTTAGGACCATCCTGGAGAATGCAATATAATATAAAATGCCCACACATCACCTATGACTTGATATGACATCATCAAACGAGCCAAACTCTATGAGGCTATGAGAGAGTTAAGAGTACCCTCAAAGTTAATTTGCCTTGTAGCGATGCCAATGGATGCAACATATTGTGCTGTCAGAATGCAGGGGGATCTCTCTCCTGAATTGAAGACTATAAGAGACTTAAGGCAGGGAGATGACTTGGCATGTCTATTATTTAATATTGCATTGGAAAAGATTGTTAGGAAGTCAAAAATCCAGACCAACAACACAATTTATAACATCGCTCGCTCATTCGAAACACTGAAGACCACATTCTCATCACTGATGGAGGCGGCTGAAGAGATGGGTCTAAGCATCAACGAAGAAAAAACTAAATATATGAGGACAGGTGAATCTACAAGCAATGTAATACAGGAGTTTGTAGAAATAGGTCCTTGCAAGTTCCAGAAGGTTGATAGCTTTACTTATCTCGGAAGTGTTGTTACCTCGTCAAACGATATTTCTCAGGAAATAAAAAAGAGAGCTAATACATGTTATTTTGGGCTGAGGAAGCATCTAAGGAGCTCACTATTAACACGGAAAACCTCAAGTCATGCTGTATAAGACCCTGATTAGGCCGGTCCTGACCTACGCCTGTGAAACATGGACTTTATCTATATCTAAGGCCAAGGAAAAAGAGCTGGCTGTTTTCGAAAGAATTCTGCTCCGCAGAGTTTTCGGAGCTATTTGTGTAAATGGTCAATGGAGAAGGCGAACCAACCGAAAAGTTTACGAGATTTTTGGGGAGCCCGACATCATTACTTGAATACAAATAAATAGATTAAGGTGGGCCGGCCATGTGG
The DNA here is from genome assembly GCA_964056705.1 of Troilus luridus. Taxonomy (NCBI): domain Eukaryota; kingdom Metazoa; phylum Arthropoda; class Insecta; order Hemiptera; family Pentatomidae; genus Troilus; species Troilus luridus. The sequence continues at coordinate 50,413,303 of OZ057415.1, read as the reverse complement.
CCAGGATGAGTGAGGAGGATCCCACGAAGAAGCTTCTGGAGGGAAAGTTGGAGCGTGCCAGAGGAAGAGGAAGACCAAGGCTCCGATGGGAAGATGGAGTGACACAGGGTGCGTCTGGATCTTAAACGTCCGTATCTGGAGGGCAGCTGCATTAGATAGAGCCGCCTTGCGAAGGCTCCTTGAGGAGGCTAAGACCCACATAGGGTTGTAGAGCCATATTGTTGTGTTCTGATATCTTCAGATGGTCAGAATGTCAGGAATACTTAGGTCAGGAAGAACCTAAATAGTCAATGTATTTACCATATGAATATATGGTTAATATGAATAAAATATAACATTATTAAGAATATAATGTAACCACCAATAAAAGTATAATGCTTTCTTTATCTTATCATAGGTATATACAAATTTAGATAAATAAGGATGAGTTGTTTTGGGGAAAGGGTGAAATGAAGCAGAAAAATATGACCAATGCACTGCTGGGTAGAAAACTGTTTAGAAGCATACCTCAGCAACTTCATAACTACTGCAGGGTCTGTTCGAATCCAATTTGGGTTAGAATTTACTTTATGGAGGTCACCACTCTGGTTAGAAAGGTTGGCAACCTACGTAATAACCCACCCTCTTTGCGTTAATAGGAGAAGGAAAAACGTGAACACCAACTCAAACAAACAAATAAAAACTGCTTCAAAAGTCTACCTTAACTAATTTCACCGATCATCAAGGGACTTTTATTTATAAGAAACTGATACAATAACACTTATAAGCTCATATAACCCATTATCATACGTTTACGCCGCTATATCCTTTTACACGATTGCATAATCGTTTCTTTAATTAACACTACTTCTTTATTCGAGACGCTCAATGATTATAACAATCTGATTTAATTATTCCAGACTGCACTAATTGCTAACGCTTGCAAAAACACGTTTCGCAATGATCATTCCTGATGGAGGCGTAATGAAAGTGAGAATTGGTCCGCTGTTATGAATGAGATGTTACAATTGCATCACCCCCAGGAAAAAAGAAAAAACAACAACACTTTTTTTTAATATTTGGTAATTATACATATCTCTCAGAATGCCATATTTGCTGGCCTGTAAATTCGTAAGCGCTAATTGTATAAGGGTCTTTCTGGGTTCTCTCGGCTTCTAAAAGATTCTAACACCCTTATTTAGTTGAATATCCTGGTAGTATAGACATATTTATATTTTTAAGAATTCTTAACATTAGGCGTATTTTGTTTTACATTTTTATTTAATCCGTTAACAGCCAAAAATCGACCTTGTGGGATCTTCATACGTTCCTATGGCTCCCACTGCTTCCATGTAATCATTAATCGTGATAGAGGGAAAACTTGGCCAGATACTTGATCTCGGCCAAATAACATCTTTGCACAACCTTAATCTTAGTAGGAGCAGAGCCATGTGTTGCAGTGGTAAAGGTTATTGACATTTTAGATGAACCATCAGGTACAGAAGAAGTAGGGGAATTCATATAAACAAGATTATAAAATAGCCCAAGTAGGTTGAAGGAGACAAAATAAGCGAAATAGAAAGAATGAGACAAAGGGAAATAAGGTTCTCATGGAGGAACAAATAAAACTAAAAAGCTTAATAAAATATCAAAGACCTTTTCTAAAAAAATGCTTACATTGTTGTTAATAAAACGTAGCTTAGAAAGAGTACAGTCCATACCATTTCAATACAACAAATGGGTGCAGAGAAACTTGTTTTTAAGTCAATGAAGGTATCAATTAGAAAGTGTAAGCTTTTTATATTGGCCTCATTTTCAATATTGACCGTATCTACAAAACAGCAATAATTTTAAAGTGCTACAGAGGGGAACTGCATAACCTCCTGGGGCCCATCCAGTAGCGATTGGGAAGATGAAACAGCTTGAAAGTAAGTAACCTTAATGGGGGAAAACCTTGCGTTTGAGCATGATCTCATCTTTCTTTACAACCGTTGTTCTAGCAACACTACAGGCTTTTTTTTTTAATGCTCCTTCGTAAATACACAAATCTGAAGTCTTTAGCTGAATACACTAATCTAGACCAATTTATGTAAGAAATTAACTACTGAAAGGCAAGCCGAATCTTCTCATTTTCACAAATTTTCAAATACTCCATTTTGGGATGGTACCAAGAAAATAATTCGTAAATGATTGTGGAGTAGTTCCTGAAAGCAGATTTTCAGCAGACGGAGGAGCTGCAGGACATTCCGCTGGCATATGCTAAACTTCCGGCCACAAAATAATCAGGATGGCAATGGTCGGAAACACCTAACAACTTCCGCCAAAGCGGCGTACACAAATATCGGTTATTAGATAAATAGCTTATTTAGCATTTTCCTCTTCATTGTCATCCTTTACGGTTCGCTTTGGACCACTTTGCTTCTGTCATTTTCTGCAGCTTTATCTAGCGCTTATTGTAATAGTTATGGATTGACAAAACGGGATGTTTTGACAATAAGCGATTCTATGATGTCTGTATAAATGCCCTGTATTTAATAGCTACATAATTCAATAATGGAATGTTCTTAATTTGATCTTTTAGCAATTATGGACTAAACGCATTCATATATTCCATGTCAATCAAATAGTATTTATAAAAGGTGTATCTATTATACTATAATACCCTCATCATTTTGCACTTATGTTATTATAAGTCCATAACATAGATACCTTGGACAAAAAGGAGCTACCAGTAAACCTTTTCGAAGATGGAAATGATAAGGAGGGTCGTATTCCCAATCGGCTAAAAATATCAATGAAGTTTAGGAAAAAGGGAGTACAGGTGTAGTACATTTAAGTTTCTGGGGAGAAGTAGTGACAGAGAGCAAAGGTTTGGAAGTGGAAATTAAGGGCAGGATGGTAGCAGAAATTAGATGTTTCTATTTCCTGCAAAAAGCTCTCTGGTACAAAAGTCTTTCCAGGAAGACAAAGCTTTTGTTAAATAAAAAGCCAGTAGTATTGTACGGCGGTCCACGAAAGGCCGCGGAAGAAGTTCTGCCCTTTGTGACGATGTTCTCCGAGATTTAGTGGAAGAAAATCCCAGAAACTGTTTAATAACAAGCAAGACTACTGAAAAACAGCAAGTCAACCGTCGCGACAGTGACCATCTCAAGGCGATTGGGGAGGATGTTTAAAAAAAAAACCCGACATAAAATCCTACACTATTTCCCGGATAACGAAATAGAAAAGAAGGAGAGAGTTGAAGAAATGAAGTCCATAGTGGCTTAGTTGAAAAAAGAAAACGAATAAGGATTATAATTTTGCCCTAAAGATGGAAAAGTGTTGGGAAAAAATGTAAAGGGAAATTCTTAAAAAAAAAAAATTGGAAATGGAAGAAGTAAAAATTACGGAAAATATGGTATTTTAATTTTTAAATCAACAAAAATATCTGCATTGTTTTTTGTAACTAACAAACTTGAAAAATTCCTTCTACCGAACTATTAGCCGACATATCAATTTAAAAAAAAAATCAATGTGGACAGGATTCTTCGGACCAATTGGACTTGATAATTCCACATTACGCTATCGAAGGCACCAGGCGGACTGTCCATTCGATAAACAGGTTTTGTTGATTAATTCGACTCCTGATCGAAAAAATTAAGAGCATTTTGACATAATCAATCCAAATTGGTTCAAGGGGCCAAGAGATTCGTTTTGCCCAACATGGCATTAATAAATGACGGAACGTGGCAATGATGAGGGGAACAGTTAGAAATGGCGTGTGCGGGCCACGAATCGTAGCAACACGGGAATTTATTCGATTAACATGAGAGAATTGATTTAGGAAAAATACATAATACATATTTATTAACTACCCAATCTGAGTCAAATGACCCGTTAAAAGATGAAATAGATACAGGAAATTATTTTTATTTAATGATTTTTTTTACAACTTAATTGTTTTTCGTTTCTGAAAGTGCCATGCTCTCCTCCACACCCTTCTTGGGTTGTCGTCCTCTTTTCCTCCTTTCTATAGGGCAATAGTAAAAGATTGTTTTTGGCCATCGTTCCTCCACAATTTTTAGTGGCCTTACCATTTTAATACCCTTGTTTCCACTGTGTAGAGGATCGTTGTTTCCTGTAATATCAGTTACCTTATCTTACTGTTAGGGACGTGAATCACTCCAAAAATGACCTATTTAAAATCCTTTGCGTAATACGTTCAGGAAATACTTTTATATATCGTTTATTGTAAAGGTTTTTAATGTCCAAATATCTTTCCGAAACTATTATTAATTTAGGAACACATTTTTCCAATTCAGTGGACTAGAAGACGTCAATGCCTGAACACTCAGGTCATTATTGAATATGAGATAACGAATACACTTCAATTATGGTTTTGGTTGTATTTAATGTGGTCCCTAGATTATAGTTCATTTAATACCAATTCTATAATATTATTATTTAATTCTGGAGAAATCATATGCCGCAAGAAACTGATTACAGATCACAAAGTTAAGTCACCTGGTAAGTGCAAACAATTGACAATCTGTAGATTGATAAAATAAAATGGCATGAAAGGCATGAAGAAGAACATTACCCAGCAGTACTTCACCCGTGGCTTAATTAGATTTCTTATGAAAGATCACTCATCCACGTTCTTTTCAGCGTCCTACCTGTGTTCTCAGATATGAGAACCGTAACCATTTGATCTATCAATGGGTTTGGGTGTCCTTGTAGTGTTTTTCGAAAATGTTTGTATTACGCCTAATGGAGTGTTCTAACAGATATACAAAGAGACATTCTGATATGAACTAACTAATCATCATCAATCATCATCATCAATCATGAATCAACAAATCATCATCATACTAACTTTATCTATCTACCAACTATCTATCTTCTCTTTTTTTTCTGTCTTACAATATTTTGGAGGATGAATATATACGGATAAAAGAGAAGGAATCATCCATAACTGAGGAATTATAAGATCTGAAGTATTTGGTGTTTCATTCTTTGATTAAGAATAGTGATAAGAATAGAACGAAATAACTGTTGGTCAAAGCCATTAAGGCATTACTTAGTACAAGTTTACATGATAAATAAAATTTTACGTCATTAGAAGAAATTACTGAACGAGACAAAAAGCATTTCAAAGATTACAATAGTGTTACGTCGATCATAAACTGGCGATCTTTTCAGCGAGATAAAATTTACGGTTTGGTGGACACATCCACATTTAATTGTTAATAGGGTAACTGAGAGGCGGAACAGAAGGAGTTATGAAACAGTTGAAGACAATTAGGGTGACGCAACAGTTGCTAAGGAAGTCCGAGTCGAAGGCAAACAAAAGTTAACATCAAGTCCTTAGCTAATTATTCTAGAGCTCTCCCAGCATTAGTTAATTGTCGACGCTTGGGGAGCAGCTAGGGTTATAATACAATGCTGGATGTCGCAGGATCTGCCCGATCCTTCCATTTTGGTTGCTCTATTGTCGATGATCGACAGGATTTAAGTCACTCAAAAACCTAAGCTCTAGATCAGTTCCCTACATTACGCAGTGAACTGTGGGTATAGTTCAGGAGGGGGCGCGAGACCAGCTAAAAATGAAAAATTCTTACTTAATTTTAGTTATAACTAATCTTTCGAGTTAGCTAAAATTGAAACTTATAATATTGTATCTTATGATGGTAAAACTAAATGTTTTGTTTTTAATGTAATACTTATTGTGTTTTTTTTTATATGCCCAAACAATTTATTGTGCAACGGGGGCGTAGTAGAATTGTAATTTGAACAGGGGAGGGGGCATGGAAGCTTTTCATTTGAACAGGGGGCGTGGTAGAAAAAAGATTGGGAACCACTGCTCTAGGTACAACTGACGCACTAGATCCGACCGGTTAGTGGCATCAGCAGTAAAAAAATAGTATAACAGAGATAAACATTATTAATTAGTAATTAATAAAATCAAACAAAAAATATACAATATATACAGGGTGACTGGTAATTAGTGGCGGAGCCGTTAAGGGGTGATAATATGGGGCAATTCCGGTCGATATTACTATGAGACCTACTGTCCTAAGGTTAACCCTTTCCAAGATATTCCTACTTAAAGAATTTTACAAAAAAATCCTATTTAAAATCTTAAAATAGTTATAAATCCTAAAAATTATTTAGGGTCTTTCTGGCCCATTTTTTTTTTGTTTTGCAATAAATATATTCTAAATAAAGAATGTTAATTGTAAAATCTTCGTAATTGTCGGTAACGTACGCGAAAATCGTTAAACAAAAAGATAAAATGAAAAAAAAAACGGTGACTGCCTCTAAAACGTCGATTTACTCAAAAAACATCTACGTTTTATTACCTTTCAAATGAGGTATTAAAATAAAAAATCGGTTAAGAAACCACGGAGATATGATCGTTGGAAAATGGAAAATGGAGAACACGGGTAGAGCCCGAGAAGAAAGGCTCCCAAGGACAAAGGGCTCCGGCGCAGGAGTCGAGCGCCTTGCTTTGCCCCTTCGTGCGCACTTACGGGTGTTCGGATGTGCTCTCTTAGCTTACTTGCTTTCAGATGTGGTTTTTCTAAAGATTTGGCTTTTTCCTGGACTTTTGTTTTTGAATCTTTTCCGACGACCCTGGACTGTGCCCTGTTTTCCGTGATTGATTTTTTAATTGTACCTCAGCAACCTATTCTTAATATCTGCGTATTCTTCGATACTAAACGGTATTCTTCTTTCTCTATTAGCCATTGTTAGTCAGATTAACCTGACAATCAGTCGCACAGCAGCCAAATCGTAAGGAATCACAGAAAACAGGGCCAGTCCAGAGTCGTCCGAAAAGAATCAATCACAAAAGTCCAGGAAAAAGCCAAGTCGATAGAAAAATCCAATCTCAGAGGAAGTAAGCTAAGAGAGCACACCCGAACTCAGTAAACCCGTAAAAGCGGACTGAGGCAGGGAGGGGCAAAGCAAGGCGCTCGGCTCTTGTCGACTCCTGCGTCGGAGCCCTTTGTTCTCGGGATCTACCCGGGTTCTCCATTTTCTATTTTCCAACGATCATATCTTCGCGGTTTTTTAACCGTTTTTATTTTAATACCGCATTTGATAGGTAATGAAACGTAGATGTTATTTAATGATTATGTAAATTATAATTTAGGGTGACTTTTTTGAGTAAATCGACGTTTCACTTAATTAATCAACCTTTAATTCACTTAAAGGCTGACCATATTACAAGGGGATTCCAGTATTGGTGAATTGTTAATTATATTAAATCCATACTTTTAATTAAATATTAAAAGTATGAACCTGCGAAAACTACTATTACAATGTACAGAAGGTGTTTTGAACCAAGTTTTTTATATTAGGAAGAAAATGGGCCGAATAGAGGTAAACACATTTCTTTTAAGTAGGGGAAACTGTTTATTGGAAAGCCAACGTTTCGACCCAAATTGCAAGCCCTCGTCAGGGAATCTGCAGTATGGGTCGAAATGTAGGCTTCCAATAAAAAGTTCTCCCTATTTAAGAGAATTTTTTTTTACCTCCACCCGGACAATTTTTTTCTCATATATATGAGGTCAACTATTATTTTCAAGGCTAGTTTTATATTGTATGGAAGAAATTAAGAAGTTCGTTTATTAGTGGTGGATACTCGGATTCATAAAGATTTACTTTATTTAAAACTTATGTTTCAAGAAATAACAATCAGCTGTAATTTAATTTAGTTTTAGTGTAATTTTATTCATTTTACGTCGTCAATTTACGCTGCTATGGCTAATCGTACGATACTACAGAGGGAGCCCTAAATGTTGCCTATCCTGGTTAGGTCTAGTGGTTACCGCTAATTGTGTCAGGTTTAACGCTTCTTTAAAGAAGTATTGCTCGACGTATTGTTAACAAGATAGGATCCCTCGCAGGTCGGAGAACAGAGTCGTGCGATAACGAGCTGTTGAAGAGAAGGAAGATGAGCGATATGAACGCCAAGAGCTTTCTCGGGCCCTTTCTTGAATATGCATACGCAGTTATGTAATGTGTAGGCGGCTCATAGCCTTATCTCACTCCCGGCCACGCATCTCCGCATTAGACATTCAGAATCCGTAATATTTCCGTCTACAATTAGGGAACATTGTGGGTAGCTTCCGTCCAATCAACGATAGTCCAATCTTTAGGCACGAAGGGAGGTTCAACGCAGGTTCGAACGTGCAACCGAAACGTGCTTTAGTTATCATAAAGTAAGGCATATAATATGTTAAACACTTATTGAACACATAAATGCATATGTTAGACCAAAAAAACAAATTTAAAAATATGTAAGTGCTGACAACTGATCGTTTGGTAATTTGGCCCTCTAAGATTTTATGGGATTATGAAGAAGAGATTGTCGTGAACTTATGACCGGTTTTTACACATAAACATCTGATGTTGAACAGATCTAAAGAAAATATGTATCTTTTGCTATCTACTTTTCTTGACTGTAAAAAAAGAAAACATGTAATATTCATGTTCAGACTGGTGTATGGTCTTGAGCCCCACAACTAGTTACAGTTATTCACTAAAAATTTGCTGTTGTTTGGTTTTAAGAGCGAAAAACTGTTAATGATTATTTTTTCCATTATAGTAAAACAATAACCACCACACCTTGTACATACACATAACTTCTTGCTATTCTTCTACTCGAGTTTTCACTGTTTCTAGTATTCTTTCATGCGTTCACTAACACGTTTCTTTTGATCCTCTCCCAACTTCGTCCAGCCATCTTTAGCATTTCTTTATCCAGAAACCCTTTATGATTTTTTAATGATTCCAAATTTATTTTCTTCTAGCATGTAAGACTCAATGTTCAACTTTTCAAAATGTTTCTTTACTTCTTTAGTCCACGTTACTTCTCACCTTCAAAAGTAGTAGAATGTTTTCTTACTAAATCTTTCTTTGTTCATTCTGTACAGATGTCCGAGGAATGCCAGTCTCCTCTTCCGGAATAGTACCCGCGATTCTTTCCATTTTTTGATAGATTTCTTTGTTATTTCGAACTTTCCATCCGCTCTCAGTTTGCAATGCGTGCATAATGTTTCTTAGTATTCTTTTTTCCGTCTTTTTTTGAGACTACGGTTCATCGAGAGGCATATACAAGCGAAGAGGCTTTCAGTTTTTACGACAGTGTTATAATGCCTTATTTTTGTTCATACTTTGTTAAGTACAAGTCCATTCCATTTTTAGATTATCAATTTGTTTAAAATTTAACCTTATATTTATTGTACTTCAATCTTTTTGTTTCAACCATTTTTATCTATAAAACTGCTATTTACTTTCTTTTTGTACTGTTGGTATTGTTATACGGTTTTGTTTTGTTCTCAGCCCTGGTCATAAAAATTAGGCACAAATAAAAGAAGTTGTAATTATTGGTGTAACATTTTTTTGACTGGAATCCCTTACCATATCAACATTTCTCAGTGGAAATTTATGTTAGGTGTATTGTATTAACATTCTTCGATAGAACCGTACCATATAATGAGTCGAATTATCGAAGAACAAACTGCCCACGTATGATGAAATGTTGGAGTAAGGCAATATAACAACATCCGTTTAATAATTAATGTTCCGGAAGTGGGCTAGCGAATCCTAAAAATGTGATAAAGAGAGCACGCACCTGAGTTAAGAAAGCGTGTCATGCGATAATCAATTGTCTTAATTACATAACTCAATTAGGGAACAATTTAATTTCCTGTACGTTATGCATATGGCGGTGATTGGTCAGTAACCCGGCCCGTCATGTCCGGTGATTTCAATGCGCCGATTGGGGAATTGTCAACATTCGGCCGTTATGAGCGAGGTGGTTAATTTTTTTTCTGGGATTCGACGGGCTGGTTCAATAAATGGACTTTGGAATGTTGTTAGTTCAGTGCAATGGGAAATGAAATAAAACTAGCATTTTTTAGGACTGCAATCTGGCTATGACGAATAGTTCTCAATAAATGCGAACAAAGGTAGGAGACAGATTAGCTCGAATCACTAATTATGGAGCACAGAAAGAGCAATTCCAAATGAACTCCGACCAGTACATTATGTAAACCAAATCGCTGTAGAAATTAAATAAACCGCAGTTTGATATCTCATAAGAGGTATCGTCTCCACTTTGGCGTCGGTATAGTGCAATTTAGTAACAGATTATTTCCCAGGTTGTTTGTAATGGGTTGGTGATTCTGATTAAAATAATTATTACTGAATCATTACGTTGCACAACTGTTATTTCTTATCGAATGAGATGAAATTTGCGTATTCTAAATCAGAAATATCCTCAGGCGACAGATATCTCCAAAATATCTGCATTTCCATTTTTTCAGGCAAAGGTATTTCGCATTGTTGTGCTGAACTTTGTCTTCTTTGATGTGTTTTTTTTTTTTGTGTAAGCCACTATGATGCCTGAATTGGCGACACGTTGACTGATTATTTTTCCGAAGTATTTTAGAGATAAAGGTTTGATTTTGGGGATTTTTTTTGACATATTAATCAATAATGCATGTCTTTTTTGGCTGATTTTCATTGCTTATATGAAAATATTAACAAAATGTGTGTTTGTGTGTGTGGGAGATAAAACTTTTTATAATTCATTTTATTAAAATGAAAAAACTCCTACTACGACTCATGAAGCGTCTCAGATTCACTACTTGCTAAATACTGTACTGTTTCTGGAACATCGATTGTGCAGGGAGCTCATTTGTCCGAGTTAGCGCTCAACCACAAGGTTTCCAACCTTATTTTGGTTACTTAATAGAGGTTGGGTGAGCCCTGGAGGATCTCCAGATCCCAAAGGATCCATTTCTGGCTTATAAGAGATTAATAAAATTCATTTTATATATAAAAAAAGTATAATCCTTGTGAAGTAGAATAATTTATAAAAACACAAACTTACATTGAAGGATAAGTAAGATATATATATGTATTTTCATATATGTTGGGCAAATAATATTTAAATAATATTAGACATACTATACATACTACATTGTAAATTGGGGGTCCCGAGCCAGTACGATTTCAGGAACTCGCTGAAACCTGGGTATGAAAAATTTAGGACTCCCACTGCAGCATCGTCCAATTAACCATGAAAACATAAGGTGACGTTAAATAAATTATTACTACGTTAAATGAATAATTACTTAGTTAAATGAATGAGTTTTATCTAAAGAAGTATAATGTATGGAAAAGTTTCATTAACGAATCTATTTTCATCAAAAAAAACAATGATACGATATACAATAATAGGTCAAAATAAATGTTAGAAGAGAGAATTCGTCAGGACGCAACTCGAGAGATGTTATGAGCCGAAGAGATTACAGGTCTACCTCGCGAGGAACATGAGCAACTCTAATAACCCTATTAATGCTAACCTTTTCTGAAAGTTCAATCCCGTTCCGATTTCGAAACCGCCTTTGATAGGGCGATCCAAATTGTCTTAGCGGATGGAGCCTCAATCCAATAATGTTCGTAGTAGATTGGAGGGAATTAAATGATAGCAATTGCTGGGACCTGTTAGCTATATAATGACCGTGCTAGATGGGTAATAAGAAGAGGAGATAGACTCCCATGGCCAGCATTTAATAAAGGAAAATGTAAGAAGTAATATAAGTGAGGGGCTATATCATCAGCGTAATGACTCCGATCCTATCTCTCCTCACGATCCTATAGTAAACTCGTACTTATACGTCTTTGGATTGCCTCCTACCCCTATCTGCCGATCGACCAATGGGAGAGCTCCATGCAGCAAGATGTCCGACCTCCGATCTGATCCAGATAGTACCATCGCCGTGGCAGAGAGCTAGAACTAAATGCGTTTTAATTTAGCGGCCTAATGTCCTCCCCGGGTCGTGGGAAGGTTCATTAACTGTTACCCCCTTTGTCCGAGCAATCTCAGCGACAATTACTCCTCGTGCATCATGGGTAATTGTTCTAGGATAATTCCGGCCGGTGAATTGGATCCTGGATTTTATGGTTTCAAAAGACCAGGGCATTATTACGCGTACCCCTGGCACTGGTGGGAGGTGGATGGGGTGAAAAAACAGTTATTCAATTTCTTTGTTCCTCTTTCTCAGTAACTAGACATGTCTCATCACTCATTTATTAGAACTTAAATTAAATGTTTTCCGAATAATAATTTTTTTTTACTGCTTCGACCGAATAAAATTTTGTTCCGAGTTAGTACTTATTCTATGTAACTAAAAAAAATAAAAACAGCTTAAACTTTTTTATAAACTGCTTTTTATTTTATTTAAATCATTAAATAATAATCACCAAGAGACGGTTGACTCCCAACCAAGCTTACCAAGCCAAAAGAAGGGAAACTACCTCCTCTTTAAGTTCGACTTACTTAGGGTTGCGAAATGTGCTAAAGCACTTTTACGTGAGGCATTTCGGATCAAAATGAAAAAACTCAATTTTCCTCCCCCTTTTTTAAATAGGGAAACCTGACGGGTGAGTGTAATCTCGGCCAAATCATCTTCCACAACAGTTGGATTAGAATCTGTACCATGTACTCAACCAAATACCTTTCATGGGTTCTAAAGGTACTATTTTTTCTGTTTTTTTTATAATTTGGAAAAAAAGTAAGGTAGAGGGTTTTAAAATAAAACTAGTAGCACACACGTAAGCATTGAAAGAGAAACATTAACAAATCTGAGCATGGGTTTTAAGTGTTTAAGTCAGGAATTCGTCGTTTCAGGCTACTACTAGACTTAAACACTTACTAGACAAACATTATAAGCTCCCAATTAATTACAACAAACTCATATACATGACTATTATTTGATCTACCTATTTGGACCTACTCCTATTTGGACTTACTCCCGGAACTTTGGGCTCTCGTATCCGAAATCCTTCGTGAAGTCCTCAAAACTTCTTACTTTTCTAGAAATTAAATCATCTATTTTGACCTGAATGTCCCATTTCTTGCTGATTAGGCCCGAACCCAATATGACAAACTTTATTTCCACTCAAACACACTAGTTTCAAACCTAGCCACTTCTTCGTTTCCCAATGATCTTCCAAAGCGTCTGAAAGAAGATGGGATCATGAGCTTTTAAGTTGAATTTGTTGTTTGAATACTACAAGTCGGTAGTTTTCCTATTTGACTTTATCTTATTCCACTACTATTATATTTTCATAATATAGTTGTAAATTTTTCTAAACTCGGCTCATTGATTCGGGTATGGATGATGGATACCGACCGGAACTTGGCAGCCACAGAAACCAATGAGAAGTGGAAACAAAGAGAAAGGGCCTTCCCATCCAGATCTAGGAGGCACTGAGTTCACATGGCAACGAGGCAACATATATTAGCGCTTAATTAAATCCAGGATGGTCTAATCATAGCACCATTATACAACTGCCATCTGTATCATTATCATAATGCTTTCGATCGTTAGCATTCCTTGTTTACTTATCAAGACGTTTCATAATGCGGCTAACTCGAGTAAGCGGAGCATATGTTGTAATTGTGCTTCCCTAGGCTGCCTACTAGTTCTGTGAGAATTGATTGTAATAAAAAAATAAAATAAATAATTCCATTATAGAAAAACTATAATTAAATATAAAGTATAAGCTAAGTGATAAAACAAACGATTGCCGGGTTAAAGAATTGTCTGATTTTCAGTTTCTCAAATGATTAAGTATGGGAAGTAAGTTGATCACAGACTTTTTTTCGAAGATTTAAGGACTTCACATTGAAGTGGGAAATAGTTGACAAGGGTGCAGTCAAAGATTACACAAAATAATAAAACTTCTTTATTGTGGCAATGTTTCGGCCTAAGATGTCCATATTGAGGGATGCCAGAGGTGGGGGTCCATTATTAAGGACTTCTCTATCTAATGTATTTTTATCACAAGATTCTACATGTATGATACTTGTTATAATATGTTTAACATATCGCTCATTCAAAAGAACAACGCCATTAATCAAAACACCTAATTTTTCAATACATGTATTTGAAAGTTCCATGTGAGACAAAAAAATAATTTTTGGTACTGGTAAAGCAAAGCATTCCTATTGTAATGATGTTATTGAAATTCTTTTATTAACCATTAGAATATTTTTAAAAGCTTGAACCTTTTTAGATTTTAACTTATGTCATTATTAGCATCAAAGTTCAAGTTCAAACATGTTGGAAATGTAATATCAAATATGAAGTTCCTGAATTAAAAAAGCTTTAACCAATACAATTGCTACTGAACGACTTATTAAAATAGGTATCGAATTGAGACGATATATCGCTCCTCTAAGAGAACAATGTCATAACTCGAAAAGCAAAATTTTTCAATAGAAGCACTTGAAAGTTCCATGCCAGTTAAAGAAATAAAAATTTGGGTAGGTAAAGCAAAGCAATTCTATTGTAATGATGATGTTGAAATTCTTTTCTTAATCATTACAATATTTTTACAAGCTTGAAACTTTTTTGTCATTATTCCTAGAAAATTTCAAGTTTAACCATGGCGCAACTCAAAATATAACTATTAAAAAAAAAAAATCCTGTACCTCTAGTGTTTTGCATTCATTACTTGCAAGAGCAGTGATTCCCAATCTTTTTTGTATCACGTCCCCTAAGTCAAATGAAATTCCTCCCACTCCCACCTTTCACATAATTTGTATGGACATATGAAAAAAAACAAGTATTACATTGAAAACAAAACAATTTAGTTTTACTATCACAAGATACAAGATTATAAGTTTCAGTTTAAGATAAAGAAGTACTGGTAAGAGAAAAATAACCCACTAAAATAATAAACGGGTTGGAAATGGAACATCGAAAATGTTCCTGAATTAAAAAACTTCAACCACTACCATTTCTAATGAAGGCGTAAATCAAAAATGCCAATGTTTATGCAATGTCATTTTTCTTTTGAAGGAGCTATGTTCTCCTTGTATCACACACGCATTCATGATAACATCTAAATACAACGACTTAGCTAATCTTTGAGCTACATCACGAGAGGGTGTTTCCGAAGCCAAACATCTGTTAGCGTGAGTTGTGTCCAATCTTGACGACGTCCACGCTTACAACAGTTTTTGCGGACTGATTATTTATGCAACGGTTATGCAAAGCGCAGGGCCCCGAGGGATGCTAATCCTGTGGAAAATGTTCCGTTTAAGGGAAGGGCCCTTTCCATAAACATTAGCAAGTTGCGCGATGTGCTAATAGGTCTCTTATCTCTGGAGGATTTAGTGAGCAGAGTCTGGCGCTGTCTCCTGTGCCACGGCTTTCCATGGCCGTCCGTCATCTTTATCTGCCTTTAGCCGAGCAGTTGAGAGTTTTGCATAATTATACAAACTCCTAACAGCTCCAGGGCCATCTGAACTTGTGAAAGAGGAGGAAATTCAAATAGGACTCCGTCCTGTTTCGGTTTCATTGGTTTAACCTTTCAAGTATGGCCGGGAAATGGTATACGAAAATGGCCGTAGTTGTAAAAAAAATGTCTAGTTATAATCGTTCAATAAAACAAAGCCTGTACAACTACAACCCATGAAGGCTCTGGGGATCAGTACATAGGGACTGCACTATATCTTGGACAATGGTTGTGCAGGGAGGTGATTTTTCCTAGATCACACTCAACTGCCTGGTATCCCCCCTCATTTTCGGAGGCTGGACGAGACCCAGGAGGACCCCAGATCCAATAGAATCCGTCTCCTGCCGCCAACAGATTAAATAAAAGGATTTGAAACCAGGACCTCCGACGGGGCAACTCAAAGCTCTACCACGGAGCCACGCTACCCCCAGTAAATAAATAACTTAAATATTTTCTTCTTAAATAGCTTAAATTCACCTGGCTAATATTCAATTCTTCAATGGTTTCGACGGTCGAAGACTGAAGAAACCTTTGAACATTAAAAATAGCTTATTTTAAAACATGGAAGTTTTTCTTAATCGAAATACCTTCAATACAGACCAATTTTAACTACAATTAGAAGATTCCCGCTTGTCTTCCTGTATCTATTAGCGAGATTATGTTAAAGTATATTCCTACGCTTCCCAAACTTTTTAGTTGTGGAAACGCCTATTTTGAGAGGAAAACTTCGAGGCCCACGAATTAAATATAAATACACAACACTAATATATTGTAGTGGAGGGGGAAAAAATCACGACTTATTAGGTTGTATTTAGGATGGAAGTTGCTGCCTCGATCCATTCCTGGATTAAGCTAATAACGTATTGCTACTAGGAACCGAGTGACTCAATTTGTTTTCATACAATTTTGTTATCTACTACTATGCGTTCCAGTCCTATGAAGCCGGCGGCCTATTGGTTGGGACCGCTGGTATATCCTCGAAGTGGCATGATTTTCCCTCGTTCCAAATTTCCAAGTTATGATACTAATATCTTCAGTTTTTACTGTAATTTTTGCTATTAAAATTGTAAAAAGGAAACTGCAAGATAAACTTATCTACACTCTATTAAAAAATAAAGCACACCCGATCGTTGAATTCGATTAATTAAATTGAATTAATATTTAATTAGATTACCTCATTCGGAAATCTAAAAGATTTAAGTATATACTTTTTTTTAAATATTTGGACAAATTTGTACTTTTACTTCACAGTAAAAAATATGGTGTCAGTCCCGCTTTCAAGTTTATTCACAAGGTTTTTCATTTCATTTGTTCCCATTTTAATATTCTCGAAACAAACTAATAATCCTGAGTTTGAGTATGAATATAATATGAAAGAGTTAAATTATGGGAAATGAACAAACATATTTCATTATCTATCCTTAGAAATGCTAGTTTTAACGTTTATGTCTCGATTAGATGATTACCGAAATGTGTTTATACATTTCCCACAACGAAACCCGTTTTTCATACAAAAACTCACAATTATTTTTGTGTGTTCGAGATTATTAAAAAAAGAAACGAATAAGAAGTTATAACCTACTTGACTTAAATCGATGCGAAAAACTGCGGAAGTGATACCGAATATTCTTTATTTAAAATCCCTTATCATGGAATGCTAGGATTTAAATAATTTTATTGATTTAAACACCCATAACGACTAGAATATAATTAATATGTACAAGGCCGGATTGAAGGGACAGAGACACTTTATTCGGTGCCTGTATTTAAAAAAAAAGTTGAATTTAGCTTAAACATAAAAATTTAGTATCTGTTTAATTCTATAAATCTTAATTCGTAACCAATACAAAAAGTCTTTTTGACTTTGCTTTTGGTAATAAGAACAGTAACTTTTTTATTAGTAATATGAATCGTAAATAAAGGGGATAAGGTTGTTTTCGACTAATATCGTTTCCAGATTTTCTTTCCTTCGACATATTGTTCATTCTTATTGACTTATATAACTTTTAAAATGAAGTATCGATATTTACTTTCATCGACTGCGAATTAAGAATCGAAATACGATACAGCCGTGGGCAATGACTGACAATCGTAGAGGGGAATCATAATGGTCGCCTAAATACCAGCTCTTACTCTCTCTATCCTCTGGCGGCCATCTTGAAATCTTACCTCCCTTCTTGATCTTTCAGATTTAAGATCTGCGAAAAATTGTTCTTTCTCAACTTTGGATTTATGTTAAAATATTATTAACTATGAAAAACAATTTAGTTTCAGTCAATAATTCTGTCATTCGTTTGAAGTCTCACTCCTTTACATATGCATATAAAATATATATTATTAAAAAGTGAAAGATATCCTGAAACAGCAATTTTATCCCCAAACAGTTTTGAAGTATAGAGGAAATAAGTCTTGGTCTTCTTTAGAATAATCCATATTTTAATTTAAAATCTAATTAAACTGCAAAGGATTTTTGGAATCATGAAAAAAATCCGAAACAGTACACTTCAAAAATTGTTATATAATTAAATGGAAAAGTTATTTACACATCCATACATGTAATTTTTGTTTTCATTTTTTTACCCGCACCGTTGCACCTCTTATTTAAAATTTAACAAGTCCGGTTTGGGAGTTTGCAGGCACCATTCGCATTTAAGAATCATAAAGGAACAAATTATATATATTTAATAAATTTTTACTAACCCATTTTCTCTTAGAAACAACTTTGTGAGCAGTTGTTAAATCGAAGACCATTTATATGCAAAATATGTAAATAGTTAATAGATAATAACTAAATTATAAATAATTGTATTAATTTCAGACGAATAGTCCAGGATCCATGCTCCATTTTTGGAGTTGATTACTATCAAGCTGAATCTTCATGAATAGCTTCGTTTCGATAAGACACCCAACAATTTCCTGTGCGAAAATTCTCGATTGCTGTAGCTAATAGAGATAGCAAGGATAAAATATGTCGATTTGATGATTCTCAAAAATTTATTACTGACTGGGTTTTTTTTTCGTTAAATCTCAAGATAATTATCTAAATTATTTGAAAAAATATTTGTCCTACAAAATCTATGGTTTGATCAAAGAGTCCCCTCCTTCCAACATGTATCGATAACGAGGTCATAAAAAATAATTACTAACTAGCTGATTTTTTGTTTTTTCATTTATATTTTATGTTATATGTTTTCACATTAATATTAATATTTAAACATTATGTTTCATATTTTATTTTAACTAAAATTAGTAAGAAGCCGAAAGTAGTCACAGAACATTTCTCTAAAAAGGCTAAAACAAAACTAATTTGATTAATATAAATTAAAAAAAAACATTCTATGATGAAGAGAGGTCACAGGAAGTACCACCAAGTACTGAAAATTTAATTTTTTCCAAAGTTTATTTTATAATAGATACATTTAATCGGAAAATTTTAGGTTAAAAATTAACTCTAATTAATCATTTATATTATACAAAGGAAAACAAAGTTCAATAGGAGAGACATTAAATAAAAAAATCATCGGTTTCCATAACCTTTGTCTTAAGAAGCTTATGTTTATTTATTTAAAAAAGGAAGTATGGTTAAAGAAATGGTAGATGTAATTGGTGTAGTATGTTTACGGACGGAATCGTAAAATGGAAAGGGCAATATTTATGACATTATTGATCAATAAAAGGGAAGGTGGGCAGCCCAGTGTGTAGAGTGCAGAGTTGTTGTGCTGAAGGACCCGGGTTCAAATCCATCTGTGAAAGAAAAATGAAATGACTGCCACAGATGGACCCTGGAATATATGCAGATCCCCTGGGGCTCATCCAGCCTCAATAAAGTGGGTACCTCTCTAACTTACAGCTATTATTTCAGCGATAATGCTTAAGAGATCCAGATGTAAAGATTAAACTACCTCCCAAGTACCACTTTTTTTGGGTTGATCTTTTCGATATTTCTTTGTATTTATTTGTTATCACTGTTTAGACAAAACTAGTTATAAGACTATCAAAGAAATAAACTAGTGGTAAAATGAGAAAAGCTTTTCCCATCGGGATTACATAGCAGCCTGAGAAATAAGAGGGTTATAATTCCCTGTCATAATTGGTGCCTTAGTTAGTAATGCAAGTATTTACATAATAACTCACAACGGATCAGGAAACAGGACTTCTTGTGGAAACCTTATGACGTGTGTGTGCTTTCCTCCGCTATTGTTAACAGTTATTGCAAGATTAGCAAAGAACAGTTATATGGGGTAGAGTATTTAAACTATTGTGTTTTGTTTATTGACATATTATTTATTATCGAAGTATTTATTTTGTTTTCTAATTACCAAAATGCAGTTCTAAAAGTTTAAGGAATGCCTATAAAGGGTCTCAAAACAACGCCTATAGTGCATCTTCGTGTAGAAAATCTGATGTTCTACATTTCTTTTTCTCACTAGTTTCCAATGAAGAGCAGGTAGGCTTAAGTTAGACTAAACTAACTTAAACTAAATAAGTAAATGGTAAAATAAAAAAGTGGAACGCTTAACATTTTTCTGGAAGCATTTCTTTTTCGCCGATTCGTATCTCTGGGATTGTAACACACATATGTAAGTCTACCATTCTTCCAAATTGGCTTAGTTTTTAATTTAATACGCCATTTTAAATTTATTCAAAGGAGTGGAGTAGCTCAATGATAGAGCGCTGACTTGCCTTGTCCAAGATACCGGGTTCAAGTCCGTCTGTAGGAGATTTTATTTAATCTATTACCATCCAGGGATGAACCCTGTGGGATATGGCGAACCTCCTGGTGCTCATCCAACTTCGATAAAGTGTGTAATTCACTTATATTATGTTATTAAAAGTTTATTTGTTACCAAAAGTGAAAATATAAATAATGTTTCTATATTAATTTATTATTAATATTTATAAATATATTAATATTAATATTTCTATATTATTATTTATAAATATTTATATATTATAGTTATTTATACTATATTATAAATACATTTATAAATATTAATTATAATTATTATTTATATATTATAAATCTTTTAGTGTTACTATTTCTACATTAATAATATATTTATTTATATATATATATATATTTTTTTTTATTTAATTCAATGATATTTACAACTATAATGGTATTATATCAAGTAAATGTGCAAAAATGTAGAATATGACATGAAAACACATTTATATATATACATTTCTAAATTAATATTTCTATATATAAGCAATCTTAACTTATCCCTTAATGTAAGATTGTGTTTTTATAATGACTTTAATAGTTTTCATGTTCTTTTTATAAATGAAAAATGAATTTATTTAATCTGTTAACATCTGGGGATGGATCCTTTAGAATCTGGAGACGGTCCAGGCTCACTCAGCTTCCATAAAAGAGGTATCCAAAATAAGTGAATAGACCTGACTATTGAGTATAATAATTTACCTCCCTGCACAACTGTTGTCCTAGAAAAATTACAGTCTCTACCACGTTCTGAACCCAAGAGCTTTGTAGTGGTACAGTTTTTTTTTTTTTACAACATATTCTAAAAAATCTTTATAAAGCGATCTATAATCTCACTCACCCAGCCGACCGTAACTTGTAACACTACCAAAATAATTGTTATATATAAAACGCTGTATAATAATTAATCAATTTTTAATTAACTTATGTCTTTCGGATTTAGGACTATAATATATTTCATCATGTTTGATCCTTGTAATAATACAGAATTTTTGTTTGTTTTGTATTAATATTTAAAATTTACCAATAAACAAAAACAAGTAAATCATTGTTGACATGTATATGTAAAATTCTGTAACTCGGAGGTAAAGGAGACCATGGCACATTTTTCTATTTTTCCAGGAGAGCCGATTTTCAATATTTATGATATTTCTTCTGTTTAAAACACAATAGATGGTTCAACTGGACCACAATAACCGAATAATTAAGAACCCGGTAAGTAAAGGACACAATGTCGTTTTTTGTATTTGATAGGGAGAAATAATTTTCCTTAACAGTCTATTAAATCTCTTAAGGTCTTTTAAAAAAATTAAAAGTCTTTTCTTCGTATTGTTTGGAAATAATTAAAGAAAAATGTTTACATAGCTACTGCCATTGATAAGTAATTCGAAGTATTGGTCATAGTAATTATTTATGACAATTTACTTGAAATATTACTTATTTTATGCTGGAAGCGGAGTACCTGAGTGGTTGAGAGTTGCCATGGCAAAGATCCGGGGTTCAAATCCTGCACGCCAGCAGGCTTGTTCACATAAATGGATCCTATGCGATAAGGAACCCTACTGGGGCTCACCCATCCTCTATAAAGTGGGTACCACAAAATGAGGGGGGAAATCTGGTGCCCGAGCGTGATCTAGGACAAATCACCTACCTTCACAACCATTGTCCAAGAAACAGTACAGTTTCTACCATGTACTGAAACCCAGACCCTTGTGGAGATGGTGGTGTCTTGTATCTCCGGGGCACAGATGATTTGATCATCATTCTAAAAAAAAAGAAGAAAAAAACATTTTTTTTTTTATTTAACGCGAATAAAAATGCTGATTTACATGAGTGGCGTTATCAAAGAAGTCCCCTGAAGGGAAAATAACAAATGTCAGAATAAAAGGTGAGATTAAATTCAAATGTTCGCGGTAATATCTCGTAGGTCAGTTATGGAGGCTTATCACGGTGCTCCAACAAGCAAGTATTATTCCGGCTAAATTATTCCTGGGGAAAGCTAACAGCTACAATTACAGCTGACGGTGTGTGTCTGTGTGCGTTCTATTGAAGGAATCGCATGCGAATGAGTTATTAAAAAGTATTTAACTCAACGAGGTATTTGTTAGGCAAATGAGCGGAATTCTCACGGACTCACACATCTGCTCCGAAACTTCTTATTTCTCTCATGTTCGGTTCCTGTTACCTTACCTCCGAGGTTCGTAATTCCTTAATGTCATATCGGTGCCCTTGTTGTTTTCTTGAGGATAACACTTAAAAGGAAAGCCATAATAATCGAGGGAATGAGAGAGAATTACATGTGGCATGTGTTTCACTTCCAGCCACGTAATCGTTATTGAATTGATGTGGATTTGACATGACTCTCACGGAGGGATAATTTAGGGAATTCGCTTGCGTTCAACCGCATATATAATAATAATATAATTTTTGGTTTCTATTCTTAAATATTAGGTCGCGTAGAAAACGCATGCTATGTAATGCTTAAAAACTATAGAAATGTTTTTAATTTTAATAGTCTGTCAATATGTTATCACAGTGCCAACTGGTAAACGTTTGAGGGGTTGAGTGTGGCGAAGTAGGATTGCGTTAAGAATGATCTGGCGGATTTGGGTTAGGGGCTGGGGAGTGGTGGGCGGAATTTTCGTTAAGCCTAACTATTATTATTATTATTATCACACATCTTAAGAACAAACAGTCAGTGAATCGCGCAGAGGAAACACTCTGGGTGCTTATATTTAGATGTTAACATGCTTTGATGTTCGAACGTTTGTTTTCAACGATTAAAACATAAAGTACAGTTTTTCGTTCTTGATCTCTGATATCGGGCATTTTCCCAATATATTCACTTTATCCTATTTCTTTTTATTTATATACAGTAGTCATTGGAAATACTTGGGAAAACTCCCGAAATGGCACACTTACAAAGGAAAGATTTCAACTGGCAGGATGCTGGATTCTCCTAAAGCATATTCCTCTAAGAATATTTACTGTATATAATATAAATAATATAATAATATAAAGTAAAAAGAGTGAAATAACAATTTATAAATACAGGAGTATAAACGGAACATTCTGAGCATAATAATATCGATGAATGCATAAAAAACTTGTTGATGCCAAGTGTTATTGTTCATGTAAACTAGGATGCTTATTATACGAACAAAAAAACTATAAAACATATTTTATATTTTTAAATTATAAATTTTTAATTTACCTTAAAAAGATGAAGGATGAAAAAGTTCAATTGTGTTCTTTATTAATTTTTAATCTTAATGTGAATTGATGTGATGAAATGATATATTTTTGAAATATATTAAATTAAAAAAATATCGTTGTTATCTTCAATTACCTCCATCCAATTTCAATTTCAAGGCGAAAGGTAAATAGGGTTGAAACGCAAGATTGGAAAATATTATTATCATAGCCTTTGTTTTACTGGCTAAGGTCAAAAAGAATTATGGCAAATAGGTTTTATCGCATTATAGTTAAAAATTAGTCACCAGTGATCTGAAAGGATACTCATGAGGTCATTTATAATTTATTAAAACAAAATAAATTATATTTAGAGTTCGTAGTATGGTATATGGGAACGTAAGAAGGAACTAATATTTAAAAAAAATATTATTTACTCATTTTATTATATTATTTTAAATAAAATGTATGATATCAAACTTATTAACTTAAAATATATATATATATATGATTTATACCGTGAAGACGAAATACGGGTAGATAAGTGACAACAATTTCATGTATGTAGGAAATATCATCAGCAGAGATCCATTATTGCAATGGAAGGCGAGTGCCTCCAATTAGAAAAAAATAATTTATTCACAAAAACATTATAATAAAAATAAAAATAATTTGTCCACCAATGCGAAATTAAGGCACTACAATGCTGTAGTTAAGCCAGTGATATTGTGACAGGGAAACAGTTCATTCCTCAAGCTTGGATAAGCTCCTGAAAATCGATAGACGAATATTAAGAAGAATTTATAGTACAAAAATATCACAGGGAGCTATAGAAGAAAAAAACGACTGAATTACAATTATCACATAGTCAGGATGGATCCTGTAAGGTAGAATTAGCAAATATTCAATAAGATATACAACCTGAAAAGCCAGAGTGGTTTTGATAACCAGATGAAATAGGAACATAAGACTTGGAATTAATATAAATCTTGGGAGAGATTTACAAGCAGACTGACCATAAAATATTAGTGTTCTTGTGGAAAAGATGACGAATCATGAACATGGGGGGAGAGAGAATGAAGGATTATAGGAGGAGAAGAAAGAAGATGCTAAAAACATCTGCGTGGTCCTATGTTGGTCGGTTCGGAAAAAAAATAAAAAATAAAAATATATATTTATTGGTGGATTAAATGGTCAGGGGGTGTAGTCAAGTATTACACAAAATGAAAAAAAAACAAGTTTATTGTGCCAATGTTTCGGTCTAAGTTGAAGGCCATCTTCAGGGCTGCCCGGGGGGGGGGGGGGGGGTGACGTGAGTCCGAACTCTGTCAAATTTAAACAGTGCCTAAACGTTAATAAAATAAGTTTTTCTTATTTTGTGTAATCTTTGACTGCACCCTCTGACCATTTTAATCCTCTATTAGAACTATCCAGTCAACTATTTTCTACTTATGTATATATTTATGGGTTTACAGAAATTAGGAGAAACTTCCAAGTTGTGTATACCTTTGATAGTATACACAACTAACTACTTTCATACTCACGTTGACCATAATCGGACAGTTAGCATCGATTTCTCTACTTCCGGTAATGACCAATTAATAGAAACCAGCGGAAATTCTATATCTGCTAGCTTCCGCCCCGCTATCTCTCTGTATCCGATAGTCAACTCATAAAGCATATCCACATCAGCACGGCAGTGAAATAATTTGTATTTTAAAGAGTAAAATGAAAAATTCGGTATCAGTCCCTCAGGTTGTCGTTTCGAGTAAGTCACTACACGTGTTAACTTTTCATTCGCTCCTTTTTAATATTCTCGAAAATAAAATTACTTTTATTACGGACCGTACCTACTAACTATTGCTGAATATAAAATAAAAAATGACTTACACATACCGTTCAGGTAATATCAGTACGGATCTTCGAGTTAAATCACAAACTTTGAATTTAAAAGGTATCAAATTTTGCACTTAGCTTAAGCTTAAATAGTTAGCTTCTATTTTTCTATTTATCCTTAATTCGGAGATTTAAATGAGTTAATTCTATGATATGGTAATATTTGTTTAAGTAAATTAAATTTTAAAAACTTGTCTTCAACTTCCTCCATTCAATTCCGCTTTATAGGTAAATTTGGCTGGATAGTATTGGAAAGCAGAATTGGAAAATAACATCAAAATATTATTCTCATAGTCTTTGCTAGAATGAATTATGTCTGCAATCCTACGATGTAGATATTATCGTAGTTTATATACCCATGGATGTACTCTATGGGATCTAGCGACACGAGACCCTCCTAGTGCCACCCAGCCACTATAAAGTGGGTACTCATAAATGGGAAATAACCTTGTGGCTGAGCTTGATCTCGGACGAATCACCTCCCTGCACAACCGTGTTCAGCAGTTCAATATTTATCACGTACTAAACTAAAGACACTTCCTGGGTTATTGTGGTACAGGATTTTATATTTTTTTTTTATTTGTACCTATTTTATTTCATGTTTTGCATATTTGGTGCTGATTTTAGTTTTTTAAAATAAGACATATACACAAGGAGGAAGAAGAAGAAGAAATAAGACATATTCCTAAATCTAAAATACCACGATAGGGTCAGATACTGTTACCACAACAGGGTAGAAAAACTTTCATTTTTAGTAATTAACAACAACAAATTATTTAGCACTTCACAGACCTTTCTATATAATCAATATAATTATACAATGTCATTTAATTATATTTTATCTTAATATAATAAATTAAAAATATATACGGTGTTTCGGAATTGCAAGGCACTATTTTAGGTATGTGTTCTCTAACACAAAATAATCAAAAAAGTTCATATTAACATATATCTCAAACTCATTTATTAAAAATATATCAAAGGTTAAAGATTTATTATTTATTTACTACATTAAGACTGCCTCATTGAGTAGGCAAGATTTATTACCACAAGATTATAACAAGCACATAAATTTCTCCAAGTTCACACGAGATCCTAACTTCCTGAACTGCATTTTGGTTACTGACGAATCTTGCTTTACAAGAAACGGGATTCTTAATTTTCGAAATGCCCATACTTGGGATGAAGAAAACCCTCATACGACTGTTGTTGGACATTACAGCATACCTTTTCTTTAAATGTGTCTATGGTGTATTCTGCGGCAGTTGGCACGCAAGAAGAGCTAAGAAATCGGATCGCAGTAAATATCAAGCACCATCCTGATGCTATACGAAGAGTCAAAGAAGCATGGATTCGTCGTGCTGAATGTTGCATTCAATAAAACGGAGGCCCCTTTGAACAGTTACTCTAAATGTTGTTATACATAAATATTAATAATAAATAATAAATCTTTATCCTTTGATATCTGTTTAATAAATGAGTTTGAGATATATGTTAATATGAACTTTTTTGTTTATTTTGTGTTAGAGAACACATGCCTCAAATAGTGCCGTGCAATTCCAAAACACCCTGTATGAAATAATGAATACTTATTAAGGGAATTATATAAGTGCCATTTTGCACATATTGCATAGGTGATCTTCGTTTTTGTAAACTTCCATTAAGGGATTCACGTGGTAGCTATAATTTAGAAAACAGTAAATGCTATAAAGAACTTCTAATTGATTGGTCAGAAATGGTAAATGCTTGTGAATGATTTCATCTGGTGTAATATCGTGTGATAAAAGACAAAACAAATGAACTGTCATTTGGACGAAGCTGGAACTGTCCTGAGACTAGGCAAAACACGGGACCATGACAGCGTCATATCGGTTTACCTTGGCCAGAGGAAAAAAGAAGGATTGGCAACAATTTGAGCATAATGGCTCCATTGTCTCTGTTTTCAGTAATAGCTCTCGCGGTGAGTTTATTTTCTCTAAACGTCCTGAAAATAACGTCAGCTCGGTCTGCGGTAGCTAAGTGAGCTTTGCTGCGGTCTCCGAACCGTTTAGCCAAATGTTGGCCAGCTGTCAAATTGTCTGCTCAGCCACTGAGCGTATGTTACATGTCCTATTTACCTTAAAAGAAGTTCTTATATGTTTTAGTGTAATTATGACCACAAAGAAAGAGTGTGAAGAAACAGGAAAAGAGTTAAAACATGATTGAAAACCCGTTTTTCTTACCGCAAGGACTCATTAGACCAAATTGATGAGTCTAGACTGTTCTTTAATTTTGTGGGTCACGAAGTTATGTAATAGAAAAGTAACTTTATTTTGGGACTAAGTCCCTTTAGAATGAACAGATAACGAAACATAATATACATCTGGCCAGAACGGTACATAATACAAATCATAAAATATTTATTAAAGTGCCAAAAGGGTGAATAAAAAAATAAAATAAAAGTACAATTAGTGACAACATACTAAGCAACTAAAAAGATTAAATAAATACATAACGAATAAAACATGAGCTAGGATAAAATAACTTCTTTACAAAAAAAAAGACTAAACAATAAAATCCATTATTTCTTACTGATTCTTTTAAGCAAATTACATGCTTAGAGACCATCTGTCTGGGAGGAAAGGAGATGTTGGAAAAGCAAGAATTGAAATGAGGATATGGAAGAAGCATGATGGAGGCATGATATCAATCCCATAGTTAAGGATCCTAAAACTTATAACTTTTTAGTATGATCTCACCAAACACAATGTTGTATTCACATGTATGAATCCTTCAGGTAAGCTACAACAAGTTTTAACATTTCATCCGTTTCCTTTTCAATATTCTGGAAAATATAAATAATTCTGAGCTTTAGTTTGAAAAAAGGGGTATAAATATAGGAAATGTGTAAATTTCTATAATCAGTTCATCAAGATATGAACGTTTCAACAAACCTCTATACTTCGAAATGTTTGTTGAAACGTTTATTTCTTGATGAAATGATTACCGAAATTTACACATTCACCATAATTACACTGCATTTTTCATAGTAAGGCTTCTGATTATTTATATTTTCTATAATATTAAAAAGTTAAAACTTGTTGTGGGCTAACTCGAAGCGACAACCTGCGAAACTGATATACAGGCTTGCAATTGGCCCAGTAATCTTCTGTGGCTCTATCCTTTAGTCTATTGAAGATCTGTCCTCACACATCAATCTTCGTTTTAACTAATTTCATCTTTATTTACATTAGACATTTATCCATTATTCATCATCATAAGTATGATCAATGTTTCCATATACAGCAATTATTATTTCGGTCATTGTTTTACGATCCTTTTCGAATCACACATAAAATTATTAAGAGATGTTAGGATTTTCGATGGTTTTATTGTTGTTATAAACATTATCACAGAGTTAGAGAACGCATTAGAAGAATGTTTGAGGATTAAACAAAGGCCTGTTGCACAACATCTGCTCCGATAATAATCCCACAAGAGTCCGTTAACGGGGACATTAAGGTGGGTTTTTTTTACGGGAGTCAGTAGACGGTCAGGAGTTGGTTAAAAAAAAGTCAGAAAGTCATGGAAAATGGTCATTTTGTGAGCGGACGGGTAAGTGTCGGGTGTCGTGTCTGCAAGCGTCATTAGGCCACTGTCGCAGTTCTGGTTCTAGTTGCCTTTTTAGGAAGGTTTTTGGTTCCCTTCGAGGCTCATTGTTTCAAAACTTCCTCTTAGCCTTAATACTCCCACTTAGGGTAGCAGTTTCGTGAAAAAAACAAATATCTCGAGGCAAGAT
Organism: Troilus luridus; assembly: GCA_964056705.1. Classification (NCBI taxonomy): domain Eukaryota; kingdom Metazoa; phylum Arthropoda; class Insecta; order Hemiptera; family Pentatomidae; genus Troilus; species Troilus luridus. The sequence continues at coordinate 50,384,426 of OZ057415.1, read as the reverse complement.
TTATTGTAGATTATCAGCAATCTAGTAAAAGATACTGAGCAGGACAGTAGTATAGGAAAAAACAAGTTAACAAAAAAAAAAAAGTGTTATTTATTCATTTCCGAAAATGCCACATTAGAATATTACTGATACTCCAATCAGATAATAGCAATTTTAACAGTAAGTCAAGCAGAGAGTTTAAAAATACACTTTCCATACCATACCTTTGCATATTAACTTACACACTTGTATAATATACTCACAAAGGGATAAATAAGCAATATTAATCGATGAGAAAGTGTCATAAGAAAAATTTCAAGGCCGACTCTTAGCCATTGAAACGACCAATTCATGAAAGAGGTTTTGCTAGGAACTCTTTTTCCTTAAGCATTAGAACATTAATAGTAGATGATTCTAAGGATTCAGTTTGGAATACGCGAATTTTTAATCTGGGGAAGGCATCAAAAATATTTTGGCTTAAAAAAACAAAATTATACATACCGATTAAAACAATAATGCTTTAGCTATATAACAAAAAAAAAAGAAGAGTAACACTAAAACTCATGAAGCGTCTTGGGTTCTATACATGGTAGAGATTACACTGGTTCTAAGACCGCGGTTATCCAGGAAGGTGATTTGTCCAAGATCACGCTCAACCTCTAGGTTTCCCCCCCTACATTGGATAATCCCTTTATAGAGGCTGGGTGTGCACCTGGAAAGTCCTAGATCCTAGAGTATCCATCCCCCACGACATAGATGTGCGTAATACCTTAAAACATACTCATGTACGGATTAATAAGAATTTCTTATTTATCGATAAGAAAGTTTAAACTAATATGACAAAGACCAAAAGGATCTGAGTAAGTGATATTTCCATGGCCGCCTGAAATGATCAATTCTAAAATGAGGTGCTTGTAACTCTTTTTCCTTAAGCGTTAGGACATTAATTACAGATAATTCTAAGGATAACCTTCAGTTTGGAATTTGCTAATTTTTAATCCGTGGATGGCATAAAAAATAATTTGAATTACTACTTATCAATAATTATCTTAACATGGTAAGGGCTTAATTGATTAATAAATAATGTCTAGAAGACGTGCATCTCCTGGAATGCCAATATACGACATTACAACACAGCTGTAATAACGGCTTCTTCGAGAATGCCTCTCGATGAACTATAACATAAAACGTCCTGAAAAAAAGTATTCTAAGAAAAATGATAGGTGCTGTTCAGGCTGAAGACGGATGGAAAAGTAACACAGAAATCTATCAGAAAATAGAGAGAAACTAAAGACGGACTAAAGAAGAAAAGAAAAATTTAGTTTAGTGAAGAAATTGAACATTATAGTGATTTTGGAAACAAGTGAAAAATCTGAAAGGATTTCAGGATGAAGAAAGACCAGAGAAGGATGGACAGCAGATTAAAATAAATGTGGCTGTGAACGATTAAAGGTATATTGGAAACAGAGACAACTCCAGGGATAATACTTACTATAACGCGATCCGAAGTGGTCAATAAGAAAAAATGACATGCTTAGGTTTTATATATATATATATTGTAATTATAATTTGACAAATGGGTGTTAAATAAATCTTAGAAGATTCAGAATACTCATTTCATCGGGTCCACGATCGTCAGCACATCCTCAACTGGAGTCATCAGCGTAACCTGAAAAAACTTTGGTGTTCTAACTTACCCTGCATGAACACTGTGACTAAGGAGTCTTTGAAAGAGTTTAAATTGGTAGCAAGTGTAAGCGTGAAGTTACCCCGTGTATGTATTACCTGAAGGATGGGGATGAAAAATGTGCCCTCACTTAAAAAGATTTTACATTTTTATAACTCAACGTCGCATGCGGGAACTTTTCTCATCAAAACTCCCGGCCCAGGGTGAACTGTTTCCCCTCTTCTGCCAATTCCTTTTTCCCTCTTTCTTATTATGTATAGCCGTGTCGGATGTAATGGTCAGGGAAACTCCAATTTGAACCAACTTAGGAACATTTTTCACCAACTACCTAACTCGATCAAATAAACAGCAGCCCTTCGAATATTCAGTCATGTTTGCATGGATGATTCAGGGCTAAAATATTATTTTTAATAAATAATAAAAATTAAATAGGGACTCATGAGGACTGCCGACAGAAGTGAAAACTCAAGATCCATTCAAAAATTTCAAATGTTTAAATTTAAATTATAGAGGTTAGTCAGGGTTTCACAAAAAGTGACTTTCCGAACAGTATTTGTAAATCAAAACATATGATGGGCTGCACAAGCTCAATACAAAATCAATAATTTAATTGAAATAATAATTACTATGTAGTTGTATTATTTATATCTTGTATTTGTATTTACATAAATTTCATTTTAATTTTTAGCATTATTATGATCTTTATGTTCAACAATGCATGAATCACTTATATAAAAAAAATATTTTAGGAGAAACGAAAAGTTCAACCAGTTATTGATGTTGTTTTATTTTAAGGGCAAAAAACTACAAATGGTTATTATTGGCCTCACCACTAGAAAATATACATATTTACATTACCTTCATAATTGTATATATAAATATTAAACATACTAACTTTGTTTAAAACGTAGTATTATATTAACAGTTTAAACATAGTTTAAAACTTTATACATATTGATAGGTATTTTTCTTATACATATGCATATACATATATGCATGTTTGTATTATTAATGAATAATTGAAATATTGTTGCAAGGTAAAGTATTACATACACACATACATACTTTGGATATATATATATATATATATATATATATATATATATATATATATATATATATATATATATATATATATATATATATATAAACTGATATACACATATACCCATATGCGTATATACGCATACGTATATGTCAAATTGACTGAAATATATTGTTGTTTTTAATAAATTCTAAGGTATTATTCACACATTGTTCGTTATCGCCCAACGCCTTTTGCATCTGCCGAGGCACGCCACACCTTTCCATCACTCCACTGTACCTAGCACAATCCTCGAAGATATGGCGCACTGTAAGTGTCACCTTACACAGTGTACATTGAGGTGGGTCTCTCTTTGTTATCAGGTATTCGTGGGTCAAACGACTGTGACCAATCCTAAGGCGGGTAATAACTACTTCTTCTCTGCTACACTGCCTGGAAGATGATGCTCAGCTACTGATAGTCGGTTTGATTATTTTCAGTTTATTGTTCTCCAGCGATGTTCAAGTCCGTTGCCATTCGCTTAAGATATTTGTTATTATTTGTTGGTATAAATCTGAAGGTTATTAAAGCGTTATTTCTTCTATTGAATGGGCTTCTGATGCTGCTTTGTCGGCTTTCTCATTTCCAAGAATTCCTTAGTGGCTAGGGACCCAAAAACATTTTATTTTTCTTAATTAGTTTGTTATAAGACTATTTGTTTTAAGACCTGGTAAATTTCCTGTATGAGAGGATTATCTGAAAAGGTGTTTATTATTGCTTTGAGGGCACCCAGTGAGTCGGAACAAACTATTGTTGACTGATCTATTGTTGCAAGAGTTATTTGGAGAGCCTTAAGAATAGCCGATAATTCAGCTGTGAAGATACCGCAATTACTGCTGTACTTAAAAGTTCTGTCACCAGTATACTCAGCACACGACGTAGAGTCGTTGGTACGAGAACCATCAGTGAACAGGATTTTGTTAAATCGATAGTTACGCAGTTCACTATAATCAAAGGCTTGTGAAATCTCTGTGGCGAACATTCTCTAGTCTTGGAAAGTTTCAATATTTTGCATATGATGTGTGGAGGTGATAGAGTCCACGGAGCTTTTTTCTTTGAGGATTTGTTGTGTGGTGTTGTACTAATTCAGAGATAACATTTCTCATTCTGTACCACAATGGGAGGAAGGGATTTTTCACCCTCCTATACTTGTCGTTTATTCTTTGGAATAAAGAGCAGTAAATTGGGTTTTCTGGTTGCGTGTATATTTTTGTTAGATACTTGGCCACTTGTTTTTGGCGACGATATGTAAGTGGAAGGATTCCGGCTTCGACGCTAAGACTGTATACTGGGCTTGTTCTGAAGGCTCCGGGAGAAAAACGTATACCAGCATGATGGAGTGCATCTAGTCTTTTAACCCTATTATGAGAGGCAGGTGCATATATAAAGCTGTCATAATCTATTTTACTTAGGATCAGTGCCTCATAAATGCGGAACATGGTTTTCCTGTCTGATCCCCATCTGGTGTTCCCTAGTTTTTTCAGCAGTTTCATTCTATTAATAGTTTTGATTTGTAATTGCGCTATATGGGTTGACCAGGTTAGCTTGCTGTCCATTTGGAGACCTAGGAATCGAACGTTGTTGGTGTACACTAACGGGATATTGCTTAAAACTATTTGTGGTGGAATCCCGGGGCTTCTGCGTCGGCTAAAATGTACACAGGGTGTCTTACTTGTTGTAAACTTGAAGCCAGTCCTCTGAGACCATAGTGCTCATTTATTCACATTGTTTTGCAGGCAAATCTTAATGAACTGGAGATCGGGTGATTTGTACAAAATGGCAAAATCGTCGGCAAATAAATAACCACTGACATTTTGCGTTAAACAGTCACTGATTGTTCGTATTGCAATCGAAAACAAGGTCGTGCTCAATACGGAGCCTTGAGGTACGTAGTTCCACCAACCATCACTCTGTAGAAGCTTGTTCCGAGAAATCCTTTGATGAAATTTGTGAGATTTCCTTTTATTCCTCATTGGTGCAGCTGTTTTAGAATGTTGTTTTGCACTACTGTGTCAAAAACATTCTGGATGTCAAAGAATATACCCACTGATTGTTCCTTGTCGACAAAAGCATCCTGAATATCCGTTGTGATTCTAACAAGATGATAAATTGTCGAGCGATTTTTACGAAAACCACACTGCAAATTTTCCTGTACATTTATATCCTCAAGTAACCAAATCATTCGTTTATTGACCATTCTTTCTAAGATTTTACAAGCACAATTTGTTAATGAAATTGTGCGGTAACTAGCCACACCATTTTTGGGCTTGCCAACTTTAAATATTGGAATGACAGTTATTGATGTAATAAGTTATGCAATCATTAGTATCAATTGCATAACTATTAAAAGACTTTTTAGATAAATGTAGTTATTCTTATATCAATGAAATTCTAAATGTTAAACTAAAGCTGATGAAAAGAAATTGTATAACTCATGCAAGGGCCGTCAGGTGTCGCCAGTCTCGAGCATGTTGTTGATGCGAACCTGTAAGTTTACCCTCTTCCAAATGTTTCTAATCGCGACTAAAGAATTTTTCCCTTCAATAATAGTAGTAAGAGGAAGAAGAAACACAAAGTGCAGGTAAAACAAACACGAGTACTGGAAGAAGAAGAAGGAACAGCAAGGGACTTAACATTGAAAATGTCTCATAGGCTCCCGAAGACAATAAGAGAGAAAAAAAATAACTGCACCACTATAACCAATGAAGGATCTTGGGTTGGAAGTAATTAGTCCAAGATCATGGTCAACCGGAAGGTTTTTCCATCAATTAAGTGACTCTATATAGGTTGGGTAAACTCCAGGAGGGCCTGTATATCCCATTGAGTCCGACTAAGGCTGTTAATAGAATCAACAATCCATTGTCAAAACCGGATTTGAACCTGGGAAAAAAATAATAACCAGAAGGTTCGTTGGCGATATCACTAATCGCTATTTGCAAACTTCCATCCAACTATTGCCACCAAAATCAAGAGAACACCTTCAGTTCCATTCGGTTCCGGTTCCATCCTGCTGTGGTAGATAAATTATTTGGTCTGTTAACACCCACGGACGAGCCCAGTTGGGTCCACAGAATACGGGCTCACCCAGTTTGTATAAAGTCGGTACCCTTCATTGGTGAGAAAGGCTGACGGTTGAGAGTGATACCATAAAAATTACCTCCCTGCACAACCATTGCCCTAGATAGAGTACAGTATCTACCGAGAACTGAACCCAAGTCACTTTATGGGTCGTATTGGTAAAGGTATTTTTTAATATCACAGACAAACCGAGTGAAATAGTGACCAACGATTCCTTCAACATTGATCGCTAAACGTTCATGGCGTTAATTACATCCAGGAAAGCTTTATACACTTTTAGTTTAAACTTCAAGACCTTGAGCTAAAAAGAAAAACATTTTTTTTTTCCAATGTACAATACAGTATAATTATTAACATCCGAAAGGCTCCAAATATATCTTTAAATTAAATTATGTATATGCTGATTTTTTTTTCAAGAATAAGTAAAAAGTCAAAAATGGAGTGTTCTTACTGGAGTATTATAGCTTTTAATCATTATTGCATAGATTAACTCAAAATGTATACCATTATCTTTTTTTGCATGTATTATCATTATTACATTACCCCATTCCCCTTCGACTTAGAGACTGTCCCCCCTTAGATCATTACAGCGGCTGGGACAGAACCCGGACCGTAATGACACAGATCAAGGGCCTATGAAAGGACATTAGTGGACCCAAACAGCTATTCATTCTTCCATTGTCTCCTTTCTTTTCCTATCCTCATTTCATTTTCTCCTCCCTTTTTTCCCTACGCCTTTGCCCTCTCTTACTGCATTAGGGCTACCTGGGCCCTCAAATGTCCCCTAATGTCGCCATTTTCGGCTCCTATCAATCCTGTAATTCTTCCTAATGTTATTGTTTGCCCCTTATTTCTCTCCAAACCATTCATAATTCCATTCCACTTACTTTTGAGCATAGAATGTACCTACCTTTTTTTGATACTTTCTCATGGTCTTCTAGGGCCCTTTTCATATCTTTTATTCTACTTTTTTTTATGAGATATTTCGGAAATAATAGATTTTATGAAATTTAGAAAATAATTGTTGTAACAGTGAAAACAAAATTGCTCAATTGCCAATGTACCCCACAACGATGACAAATAATTGTTTGTGTCCTAACAGACATGATTGATGATACCGCTATCCAGCCGATCACAAACTTAATTAATATATACAAGTAAATAATGTTTTATATAACTTATTTTTGTATTTTGCCACTGTATTATAACAATATAACAAGTAAACAGATTGAATGATATGAAATGGCAAGATATAAAGGCTAGTGGAGAAAATATTCAATGGAACTCGAATAACAAAATTTGTAAAAGAGATATAATGGAATAAGAGGGAAAGTTATAATGTTTTCAAACATCATAACAGGTGTTTGTTTAATAGTAAATCAATATTAATCTTCTATAAAGTGCAATCATTCTATTCAAAGTTCTATTCCAAAAAATAAAATACAAATAAATTTGTTATTAGTTTTTAAATATTTTTATTTGAAGAGAAAAGATATGACCACGACCGAGAAGCGTGCTTGATTGGGGCCAGGATAGCTCAAATGGTAAAGTTCTAGACTAGCGATCTGGACGACCCGGGTTCGAGTCCCGGTCCAGGACATATCTTTTCTTTTCAAATAAAAATAAAATACAACAAATTATAATAATTATAATGACGTAAGTCAACCAGATCCCAATTAAAATATGTTCAAAGAACATTCTTCCCCTCGTATACATCCCAAAAATGCGAGAACGGTGGACTTGGGATCAGTGAAAAGAAAGGATATGACCACGACCGAGAATGATTGGGGCCAGGATAGCTCAAGTGGTAGAGTTCCAGACTAGCGATCTGGACGACCCGGTTTCGAGTCCCGGTCCTGGACATATCTTTTCTTTTCAAATAAAAATATTTAAAAAAAATAAAAATAAATAAATGTTAGGCCACGGATAATTCAACTTTCAGGAGACTGGTGTTGCACAGAAAATAAAATATTGAACTTCAAAAAATTTTTAAGTTAAAAACTCAAAAAGGGCATAAAGCAAATTGTGACCGTGATATAAGATCATGTAATTGATAAAATTATAATAAGGGGAAATATAATAAAATAAGTAAAACAGCTTTAAAATTATATACAATATAATTATACAAACAAGTCTAGAATATGCAAGGTAATTGTAAGAAAAAAAATCCTGGACCGCTACATGATGTATGGTAGAGTCGTATTGTTTCCAAGGCAAATGTTGTGGAGGGATGTTATTTAAATAAAACATAAAGCTATTAAATGAATAGCCAGGTTTTTTCGCAGTAGAAGCTCTATAAACCCCATAAGCATCTCCTGATCTCACAAGGCATGTCTATGGCTTTCTAGATATTAAATAATTTATCTACCTCAGCCGGACTTGGACGCCGGATCATCAGCACAACATTTCAGCGCTCTACACACTGAGTTCCCCGCTCTCTAAAAAATAAACAAAAAGACTTTTCGACTCTGACAAGTCAAAATCGATCCAGCATTCAGGATGTGAAAAAATAACGCTCTCACAGAACAGACCGTGGAAGAAAACAAAATGATTAATTTTGTATAGTAGTGGAAGCTCAGTGAGCCATGAATGCATTACTAACCAATGACAAGTTCATTGTGCCATGTGGCGAGGGCGTTGTGGTAAATGCCACAGGAGTCATGCGATCAACCGGTTCACCATAAACGTTCGCTGCGATACAAATGACAATATGATTGCCTCAGGGCACAATCACAGAAGCTCATTAATCAATAATATTTCCATTAGTTGCCGAGTTGGCACGCGACATTACTTCGTAGAAAGGAGAGTCGATAAGTACACAAGAAAATAATTAGAAGAATACTTACAGCGAGGAAGTGGTGGCTTTCGATTAAATCTTTAGTGTTGTTTATGAGGAAATGTCAAGGTGAATATCAAACATTAAAAACGCTTCACTCAATTTTGCCCTTTTTACGATGTTTTTTTTCCCAACTCCCTAGCCTCATTTATTTATTTGAAAAGGATAATCTTGATAATATCGTCAGATATGATTAACTCGTATCTGTATAGAACCCAGCGGTTGTACTAAAATAACAAAATCAACAGAGAAGGACACGAGGCCATCTTCTATATATAATTAAGTAATTAAATTTTTAAAATTTATTGAAAAATGGTGTTGCAGATTTTACAAGGAAACTTGTCGCAATCTGTGAGCAACTAAGCGGCGACCCATAGGGACTTGGCAACATAGGGTAATAAATTGTGAATTAAACTTGATTGTCGACAGCTCTCTTGAGCCTCCAAGTTCACTAACTGGTAGCTCTCCAGTGTCCAGAGTGACTGCCCTGCTGGACAACCAAAGGGCCACCAGGCGGTAGTAGGCAAAAGTATTCTAAACCCACAATAGTTGAAGCATAGCCCCTTTATTATATATTTCAATGTTTGATTTTTTTCAAATAACATATGAAACAATGACTTAAATCCATATATTCGCTGTCAAATCAATACCGCCTATCTACATATTTGTATGATAATGTGTAAGTAACTGTAACGCATTCTAAAGGTTGAATTACAAGAAAGGCAGGTATTAAGGTCAGCAACATGGCAGAGTATGATTTTTTGATACTTCTCTTCAATAGTTTTGAAAAAAATAGCCAAGTCCAAAGTCGGCGCGGTTTTATTTCTCTCCTGTGAAATCGCCTAAAGTGTACAAAGACGGTATTGTTTTGACGATATGGTGTTTTTACTCACGACGAAATGTTGCTCTGGCAATAAGTCAACTAATTTATAATAAACTATTCCTTTAAATGTTATTGGCCCTCGTAGCCGGTTTAAGGAATGCCCGCTCGCAAAAGAACTTTTATTTCATATCATCTTAATAGATTCTAAATTCACATTCATGATAACCTATCCTCACCATAAAATCTTTTATTTCTCTTTAAACATTTAAAGACATACAAATATTGTTTTCTTAAATGGACACAATATTATTATTAAAGAAACTGACATTAACTTTGACTGATGGAGGATCAACTTCAAGAAAAGTGAATTAATTTTCTTCAGATATGAGATATTTCTAGGATTACCACAAAAGAAGAAAATCGTCAGAAAGAAGTACGGTAGTAGAAATTATTTTTTAATATATGATAAACTAATAAAAATAAAAATAATTGTTATAAATTTTCAAGAAATAATTCGCGTATACTTGTTTAAAACAAATTGAATTATATATTACAGTTTGTGGGCCATTTACTATGGAACACAAGGGCTTCCTTCCCCTTCTTCGCGCACCCTTCCTTGACGACTAGTAAATATTGGTTTTGAACTAAGGTGGTTCCACTTATACATGTAAGTTATTATAAAAAACATTATGTTTTATACTGTATTGATTATGTCTTTCAGCACAAGTCTTATCGCCTTAGTACTTGCACTCAAAATGTGTTTGCAAGTAAGTCTTGAAAGTGTAAATATTGGCACATATATACATGATGTCATTGGGATGAGATCATGTAGGACATAGGTCTCTCACTATAATCTACGCAGCCTAACCACCAATCCAACGATACCAGTCATACTTCGGAACCAAGATTTCCTCTAAATTATACGTCTCTGAACAGTCCTTAGGAAATCATTCCGATAAAGCTTTAAATCGGTACTGCAAAATAAGTCGATTAAATTATGTAAGTATATTGTTTCAGTCCAGGATTAATCGGATCGAACCATTCGAATTTTAACCTACAAATATTCTGTGTCGGTAAATACACTCAATGCTAAAAATTAAAATAAATACTTAGACAAGTTCCTTAAGAATAATGTTTTCGAGTAGAATAATAAAATTAGCCTATATAATTTTACATGTAATTAAAAGATTTGTATCAAATTAAATATAAGAATAATTGGCAGATGAGACATTTAGCATCAAAAGTGACTCCAAAATTTAAAAACTAGACTTATGCCCATTGTTCGCTAGTTTTAGTCAAGAAATTTAGTCTAACACGACATTTTGCGACCTTATTTCACGGTTATTCCGGGTCTGAACTTGAAGATTCGTTGAGGAAAGCATTGGTTGATAAACTAGCAAACATTGTGAAAAAGTCAATTTTTGGCCGCTTTTGATCCTGAACGCCTCAAGCAATCTTATCTACTACACCGTACACCTTACTGTTTATATGGGTTGATATTAATGCTTGAAGGTTTAAGCAATTTTTTTTTCGTTTATGTTAATGAGAGAAAGATCGACAAATCATGTACCCTATGACGGAAGTATTGGACCATTTGCGAAAGGCTTCTTTTCGTACTACAGTTTCCGAGCAGTAAGGGTTCAGTAAAATTATTATTCAGCAGTCGTAAAAAAAAAACTTACTAAAGCCTTCCCTATGGTAGGTAGAGTCTCAGATATAGAAGTCAAACTATTCATTAAATGTTGGTAGTATACCGCAATCTATGCAGGCAAGAAACGGTACGGCATGACAATATTAAAGAAACCCTCGCTATCATTATCCACGGACAGAAGGCGACTACCCTTTGCCAGGACGAAGGACACCAGTGGTGAGGGTAAAAAAGGGCTAGGACATAAGGAGCGGTGTGGGAACTGTGTCTCCAGGACCTCAATTCCTCACTTAATGATCCCTCCATTACCCACCGCACTCCGGGGCTCCCGCCTGATTATTTATTTAGACCTTCTTTCGAATTAATAGTCTACTCCCTATCTTGCGGTTAGTTCTGTCTCCGGGACCTTTTTTATACTCCTCTGCCTTGTTTTTTTTTTACCTTTCTGCCGTACCTCATGAACCGTCATCAGGGACGCAATTGTCCTCAATTTCTCCCTTACGGATAAGATCGCCGATTTCGAGAAATGTCTCTGAAGTTAGTTTTTTTTCAGGCCTAATGATCTGCTACTAATACCGTGTTGGGAGGCAGAACACCGAGCCGAGTCCTGGCATTAGCGAACGATTATTCAAAGTGTTCGATGGGACCCTTTCATAAGAGCAGTAACCACTTAATTGCGCTCGCCCATCAGGGAGGAGGGGGGGGACAAAACGCATGTGTCTCTTTTATTTAACTTATACTCATCTATTACTAGATATTTTCGTCATTCTAATGTCATGCAAAAGAAAAAAAAAAGAAATACGGTATCTCTACAGACCATTAAGCATCTTAGGTTCAAAACGTGGTATAGACTTTTCTTTTTCTAGGACAACAGGTGAGCTGGGAGATGACTTGTCCGGGATGACGCTTAACCGCCATGTTTCCCCCCTTTTAAGGGTACCAACTTTATAGCGGCTCGGTGAACCCCAGGTGGGTCTCCAGGTTCCAAAGGATACATCGTCGGGAGTTAACATGATAAATTAATTGTCTGCTACAGCCGGATCTGGACACTGGTCCTTGGACAGGGCAACTCAGCGCTGTACCACTGAGCTATTCCGCTTTGTTTGTATCGGGCAATCTAAAAATACGAAAAACATAAAAAAAACAAACATCATACATGAAGCTTATCTCAAACACTATGCTCCGAATATATGGCCTATCAAAAAACTATCCCTCATTTGGAAAATAATATGCTCCAAAATGTCCAATCACTCAATAATAAAAGTGTTATATTTATCAATTATATTATTACAAGGAGAGGGAGTCAGGCAGGTTAGTGTGTAGAGCGCTCCGTTCCGGGTTTGAATCCAACTGTGGCAAATAAATTATGCAGAATCAAATAACAGCGATTGATCGAACCTTTGTGATCTGCAGTGGTATTCTTGTTCCAGAAGTAACCAAATATTTGCTTGGTCAATCTTTGCTTGTTAAGTCTGTATAGATCTCCGAGGGATGTCAGCATCCTCTTCTGCATAGTATTCGAGAGACTGTTATGCGAGATTCTTTCTTTTTTCTGTTAGATTTCTCTGTTCCTTCGCAGCTTCCTTAAAATTAAATTTAATTTAGCTGTGTCAAGCTAAAACCATCATTGGATGACTTCGTAACAAGAGATGTCACGTTGTTTTTGTAGTATTAAGTCAATATCCCTGCACTAAAATGTAGATGTAATGGTTTCAATTCTGGGTACAAAGAAGAAATGAGTTATTTATAATTTTCAATTTAATCTTATTTACACATCAATACAACCTGCGTCATCAACTGAAAATTTCTCAAACAAACGCAGAAGGCTCCGTTCATTACAACACCCCTCCACGAACATGGTGGTAATGTTTCTTGCAGCTTGAGCTGCCTTGTGTCAAAGGTTAAGCTCATAAAATGAAATTAAACGAAAATCGCGTGTTTCTATAGTACTACTTGAGGACATATTGTAACGAGTTTTTTGTTTTGTCACTAATTTCGTCCGTCAGATGTCTCTACCTATGTGTGAGCTCATTCTAAGGTGAGCTATAGTCACATGCGGATGCATATATTTATTCTTATTTGCTCTATTAATTGCCAAATTTCTTTTTCTATTTCCTTAACTTTTCTTTGCGGCTCAGCGATAAGCATCCTATAATAATTTGTAAATATTATTGTATTTAATCCTTGTTTATTTAATTAACTATTTATTTATGATTTTTATTTGGTGCTAACGTTTTATGTTATGGTTATATTAAGATCTTATTTTATGAATACAACCCAGTTTATTTGGACTTTTTTTTTATTAACTTAATTTGGACCTTGGACTGAAAATCCCAGAACCTAGTCATAATATTAAATAATGTTCGATCAATCATAGTTACAGTAAATATTATAAAAAAGAGAGGATTAATCAGTCCTCATAATCTGTGTCAAATCAGTAACACAATCTGTAAACATTAACATAGTGAACAACAGGAGTCAACTAATTCCACTTTCAATTTTAGGAATAATATAATCGAACAGTTCATGTGAAACTACCCATTATAGTACCTGCTCATTTTTTTAAATTTGATAAAATGATTCCTGTAATGTATCGGCAAAAGTAATTGCTTCTGTGAAGATCACCAAAGTTACTGCAACAAGCAGTATCCTTAAAACTCCAATGGTTTATTAATGTAACTCTAGTGTACAGTAAATCCAGATATCAGGGAAATAGGTAGCCTTGCTTGCACAACACCTGGGATGATAATGTATTAGCCATAAAATAGCTCAATGAGGAAGGAGACAACTGAGGAAAATAAATGACTTCTAGAACAAAGTTAAACATTCATGATTCTCTAGAATTCTTTCTTGGGTGATCCCCCACTCCTCTTACCTTCCTAGGGTTAACTCAGTCCTACAATACTTTATACATCCGCCGCGCATGTATTCCAGCGAATGTATACCGCGCGTTAATTCCTATGCGCATTAATTACTCCACGTCTTTACATTTTTACGTTTATGGGGATTAAGCATTAAATTCCTGAAATAATTAGTCCAACCAAGAGAATAATTGCCACTGCCGTATGAATAATATCTGGTTCCTAATCACTGAAAATTAGTAGCGGAAGTGGGCCTTTCGTGAGCTTCCCCAACAATCGCCATAAAAATTCTTTTTAATACTTCCTTTATAACGGATAATTACTTTAGGCAAAAATACGGCGAGAAATAATTTACCGTCTGACTAAAACAATATATTGCCCAATTAACAATTTTATGTAATACAAACACCGCTTAATTAACGAGTTTATGTTCCTTCAGGTTGTCGGTTTTTGATATAAGGCATCTTCGCACGAGCTGCGAGGTCTTTGTCCTGGGATGATGAAGTCAACGACTTTCAATTAAAATGTTCTAAGCATAATTTTTAACCATATATGATACCTCTTCGAAGCAATGGGTGCTTCTGAGATAGTTGCCGAGTGGATTATTAATCAATTTTATTTTTGGTAAGTACATCCTACATTATAACCATTGTTAATTCACCAGACATATCTCCAACAGATTTCCATATTTTCAGAAATTAGGAGAACTTCCTAAATGGTATACATTTAAAATAAAGATTCTCTAGTGAAAAACGCATTTCCGACTTTTTTTCGCTACAAAACCCTGATGTTTTCAGTTCTTGGAACAAACATTTGACAGCAAGTTGGAAAATATGTATAAAATGAGGGTAAGTAATAACACTTTGATTTCATAAAGTTGATTTAATAAATAATCTTTCCTTTGAAAATGGACATTTTATATAAAACGACCCAATATGTTGCAGTTGCAAGAGCAACAGATCCAACCATTTCCTGGTTTCAAAATATGTTAAAATAAAATAACTGCAATGCTTAATGCATATCACCAAGTGGATTTAGTTGATATTTTAATGATGAGAATGATATATATAGGATGAAGTAAGAAAACATAGTTGATTAAGAAATCCTTAACGTTAATGTGAATATGAACAAAATAAAACTGGATAGCAGATCGAAGATAATATAAGTAACCATTGTCAATATTATAATAATGATAAAATTGTGTTAAGGAAAATCTCAGTAAATAAAAAAAAAAAATTGTGCCCGTATGGACGGTGTTTAAGTTTTGAGGAACAATTGTTTTCGGAATGATGCAAACGTTAAATAATTTCCTAAAAAATACTAATTAACAATGAGAATACTAGAATTAGGCTTCATCCTTCAACCGTGCGATTTCCGGGAAAGATTGTGTATTACTGATCTCCAACGGGGTGCAAAGGTCTGTAACGGCAATTCATAATATGTTTGTAATTTTATACAACACTAGCTGTGGCTGTTGTAATAGTTTTAAAAAATATTACGTTTAAATTTTAAATTTTAAAGAAACAATGAATCAATGGAAAAAATGAACTAAATATATTTTCGATCTTACATTTTATTCATCTTATATAAAAGTTGGTATATAATAAATAAATAATATACAAAATTCTTAACTGATAAAAAATATAAACATTAGTTTAATGAATGATGTCATGGTTGATTTTTAATTATGGATAATAATATTGTTTTTAAATTATAACTATTTATTTAAATTTAATTGTGCAATATTTTTTGTTAATCTATTATTTGCTAATACAAATAGATTAGATGATTAACTAACACGTCAGCATGCAACATATAAACGGGAAACGTAGCCGCTAACGGTTAAGGAAGAACAAAACCTTAAGATTTACGAAAATAAGGAGTTCGGAGAATATTCAGTCCAAAATAGGACGGGACCACTGTAGAAGTTAAAAGATTGCACAGCGCGGAATTTCGAAGCATGCACCCGGTTAATATTATTGTAGGGAATGCTTCACAAAGACTAAGATGTGCTTGTAAAGTTGCTGGGCTAAGTAACAAGGAAATTCATAAAAAGTTAATAAGTGCCAACTCGGAAGATCGGGGTAGATCGAAGCGCAGTTGGGAGGGTTGCTTTAAGAGTGATCTGGAAGATTTGGGTTTGGGTAATGGTCCGAGAACAGAAGTTTGTAAGCAGAGCCTTCAGGCCTTATTATTATTATTGGGGTAGTAATAACGAACTAGCCTAAAGCCAAAAACTACTTTAAAAAATGATATTGTAGTCAGATTAGTAAACTTAAATACAATCTGGAAAAATTAATTTTTAAAATAAAGGACGATTGATATTGACGATTCTTTTCATTTTGTTCTTGTCGAGTAATATTATTTTTATAAAAAAAATAGGCAGATGTTTTATGTTGCAGCTGCACCGACGATAGGCTGCAGAATCGCCCTTATCCGATGAGGAAGATGGAGGCAAGGGCCTCTAATAAAAAGCCTAACAATTCCAAAATGATTGGAGTGAAACAAGAGGATGGAAGTGCAATAAGACAACTAAAGGAGAGATTATCTTCAGGCACAAAAGAGGCTTTTAGGCGCGGACGTGCAAGAATCCCGAATCGCCACTAACTGTATCATTATCTATCATTAGTCGGCACTCCCACGCGGGTAATAATACACCCCCGATACACAATACATTACTGTATGGTCTATCCGGCAGGTGTATTCCCGCCATAATTACACCGCCAATACACTTTTTATTGGTACCAATCTAGGAGATATCCATCTCGGAGGTGTGAATTTTGACCCTCAGGACGGTTGGGTAAGTGTTACAACGTTATGTTAATGCCGATGTTATTAGAATCAGATAAGGGTGTACTCAAACATAAGGGCTGTAGAGATAAGGAAATGTTAACAACCCCTTTGCTATATAAAATGGTACTATTTCATACATATGTAGATACAGAACGCTTATTAGGAAGGTAAGGTAATTACTAGTTCAATTCCTGACACAGGTGCCTTTAGGGAATTATAAGTAAATATAGGAAATAGGAATGAAGACAGGAACTTCTAATGCACGTGTTTCTTGAAGTAGTATTTTTTATAGCCCCATAATTTTTACTTTCTTGTATGTGGTGTAAGCGAATTAGAATGTTTATTATCTTAAAAACCGTTCTATCATCATCACCATTGAATAAATTAAATTCATGTAATAGGACTTAATAACATTTTATCTACAATCTTTCATGACGAATACATTATTATTATATTCAATTCATTTGTCTGATATACTTTTATTCTCTGTTATAATACTTTGTTCATATTATTTTATTTATTTATTTTTAAACTCAACAAAAAATCAAACGAAACTCAACGATTTTTGAGAGCTCAGTGGTATAGTTTTTATGAATAAAGATGTAGGATTATTTATATTACTAAAATACATTTTATTTACTCTCAGTAAATATTACTTAATAAAGTGCAATTGTCTGTTTTAAATAAAAAAAGACAGAAACAATAAAAAAAAAAAGTTTGGTCAGTTTTATATAATGGTGGCAAGAAACAGACTAAACAAATATTTACTTACTTTTGATTAAACAAAAACCAACCTAAACGGTTCGCATTTCTGTGGACGGGTGGTTAAGGTCCAAAAAGTCATATTTTTTCATTTTTGTATTTGATTCGGAGAGATAATTTAACTACTAAATTGGTTTCTTCTTTACTAATAGACCGTCGCTGTCAAAACAATACCGCCTATCTACAACCTTTTATGAATATGGTTTGGTAACGTTAACGCGTTCTACAGATTGAATTACACTCTAAGGAAGGCACGTATTAAGGTTAGCAACATAGCAGAGTATGATTTTTGTATACGTCTCTTCAATAGTTCTGAAAAAAATTGCCAAGTCTACAGTCGGCGCGATTTTTTCGCTCTTGTAAAATCGCCCAAAGTGTACATAGGCAGTATTTGTTTTGACAACGACGAGATGCAGCTTAAAGAAAATTGTTTCACATTGTTATTGGCATTGATAATTAATTGCAAGTATTGATCGTAGTATTTATTTATGACAATTTACGTAAAATATTATCTATTTTGTGGACACGGTGTCCTTTACCCACAGGCCACAGATTTATAAAGATATTGAAAGTTTAGTATTCATAAAAGGCGTTATAAAGGACTTACAATTTTTTTAAAACTTAATTTACTATTGAACGTTTCCAGAAAAAGGAAACCAATCGGGTCAGGTTAAAAAATGAGCAGAAATAGAAATCAGTACCGAATAGTCCGGGAAAAGAAAAATTCCAAAATATGCAAACGTGATCCATAGATTTGGTATACAAAAGTGCTTGACTAAACTAGCTAAAAATGTGAAAAGATTAATTTTTGCAATTTTGGAGTTATCGACTTTTGATCCCGAACGGATAGAATCCGGATATCTTTGCCCGGATATGGGCAAAAGAAAGAAAAGAGCAACAAAGAGTCGGAATGAAACTATTTTGGGATAAGAATAAGTCCAAAATATGCAAATTGATCCTTAAACAGTGTTGTTTTAGACAAAATTGCTTGATTAAACTATCGAAAAAGTCGATTTTTTAAATTTCGGTGTTGCCGGTGTTTATATCTAACGGATGGGATCCGGATCGAAAACGTTCGGAAGTGAGAAAAGAGAAACAAATAGTCAGAATAAAATATTTTGGGAAAAGAAAAAGTCAAAAGTATGCAAACGTGATCCTTAGATGATATCATGCCAAACAAAATTCTTGACTAACCTAGCTAAAAATTTGAAAAATTCAATTTTATAAATTTCGGAGTTAGCGACTTTTGATTCCAAACGAATAGAATACGGAGGTACAAGAAAGAAAGGAGCAACAAAGAGTCGGAATGAAAATATTAAAAGTCCAAAATAATCAAACCTTGAGCTTTAGATGCTGTCACGTTCTTCAACTAGTTAGTGAAAAAGTTGAAAAACTAAATTTATGTAATTTCGGAGTTATTAGCATAAGATAGAATCCGAATATGAAACGTACGCAAGAAAGAAAGGATGCACAGAGTCGGATTGAAAATATTTTGAAACAAGAAATGTTCCAAAATAGTCAAATATGAACCTTAGAATTGAAAAAAAAGGGACACTGGTCAATGTGACTTAACCAGAGAAAAATGTGAAAGCTAATGTGTGAAATTTCGGAGATATCCACTTTTGATCCTAAACGGACAATAAACTGGAAGAAGAAAGAAAGGAACAACAAAGAGTCAGAAGGAAGATATTTTTGGACAAGAAACAGTCCAAAATAACCAAAGACGAACCTCAGATGGTGTCGTTTTAGATAAAATTGCTTGACTAAACTAGCGAAAAATGTAAAAGAATCAATATTTAAAATTTTGCAATTATCCGAACTTTAAATAGAATTCGAATATAAGAAACAAAGGCAACAAATAGCCAGAATGGAAATATTTTGGGAAATGAATTAGTCCAAGTACGCCAACGTGATTCTTAGATGGTGTGGTATTAGACAAACATCTTGACTAAACTAGCTATAAATGTGAAAAAGTCAATATTTGAAGTTTCGGAACTACACACTTTTGATATAAAACGAATAGAAATTGGGCAGAAGTAAGAAAGGATCAAGAAAGAATTTAAAATGAATATACTTTTTGGGAAAAGAAAAATTACATAGTATGCAAAAGTGACCCAGAGGTCGTCTGAAAGAAAAAATAGTCTGTTTTTTCGAAATCGAAAGTCCGGAACTCGGTCATGGTCCATGATGAGCCTGTTGCCGAAAAGACAAACCCGACCGGCGATCTATTAGCCGTGCAGGGACACTCAGTTTCTGAATGTTCATTTAATGGAGGCATTTGGGCCGAGATGAGAGGGCAGAGCTCCGGAAAACATTTTGGCCATGGATATTCTCAATGATGGCAAATGATGCGGTATTAGGACATGGAGGAGTCAGGAGTTGGCGCCGGCTACCGAGCGCCCATTCAAGAGGAAGTACCTGGGCTAAATTACACACGAGAGAGCGGTGTCTATGAACTGCCCAGGTTTCATTGATCTTTCGCACTCATTATGGTCAATGGACCTCCTAACTTGTGAAATTATCTCCGGGAGTTTTCGGAAAAAAACTTTTATTTTTTACTATAAACACAATCTTATAACTGGATAATTCAGAAAAAAACAGAGAAAATTTGGTTTGGAGAAAAAAAATTACCCGTATCAATAATATACATGTATATGTAGAAATGTTTATATAATTTCTATTTAATAAAAAATATTTATTAAAACATTATGTTTATGGACTAAAATCAGCCAACATAAAAATATCAGTTTAATAAAATTACAATGATGATGAGCATATAATTGGATAATTCAGATAAAAGTAGTTCGGCTCAGAGAAAAAGAAATAACCCTTATTAATAATGGATATGTATATATATTTAGAAATCTTGAACTATTTTATAAAAATAATGATTAAAAAATATTTATATACAAACTAAAATCAGCATACATAAAAAAAATCTGTTTAATAAAACTATAATGAATGTGAGCATGTAATTCGATGATTCTGATAAAAACAGAGGAGCTTCTGTTTAGAGAAAAAACTACCCATAGAATTATTTTTTAATTTTGGGCTTTTACAAACATGGGATATATTGGGCTGAAACCCAATACATTTAGTCGCCAGTAATCTCGGTCCTCCCTTTCTCCTTTCACCAAACCTCTTGCTGACATCACCTGTTAAACTCCTTGAAGCCAAGTTTTCCTTGCGTGTCCTATCGTTTTATCTGCCTTAACGATATCTCGGATGGCAGAGTTTTTTATACGTTCGATTCTGGAAATGCGACTTCTTCTCCAAAAATCCATTTTTACAACCTGCAGCCTTTGTGCCTCTCTTGGTCCAACCACCCACACTTCCGAACCAAAAAGAGAAAAAGAACTTTAAAAAAAGAAGTGAAAAATCCTCTTTTTGGTTTCTAGTGAAACACTTGCGCTGCACAATACTGAGTTTACCATGCCTATAACCTTCTTTCCTTTGGTGTTTTTTTTACT
Source organism: Troilus luridus (assembly GCA_964056705.1). Lineage (NCBI taxonomy): Eukaryota > Metazoa > Arthropoda > Insecta > Hemiptera > Pentatomidae > Troilus > Troilus luridus. The sequence goes on along the minus strand of OZ057415.1, from coordinate 50,363,405 downwards.
TTATATTGGTCTCAAGTGTTCCTGTGCTATCTATGTATACTCCCAAATACTTGAGGAGAGCACTCCGATCTAATGAGTAACTTTTTTCCTCTATTTAAAAAGATGATTGATTAATACATTATTTTAATATGAACTAAAAGCAGCCTACATAAACAAACAAATTTAATAAAATTGCAATAAACATGAGATAAACTGGATAATTTCGATAAAAGCAGAGAAGCTGCTGTTAAGGGAAAAATTACCATTAGAAATAATTGATATATATTTGAAACATTTAAAAAATTCTTAATATGTATTTTTTTTAAATTATTGATTTATAATTTTTTGTAACCTCAACTAAAATCAGCCTACGTAACCAGACCAGTTTAATAAAATTACAATAAACATATACATATAACTGGATAATTCAGATAAAAGCAGAGAAACTTCCGTATAGAGCTTACAGGGTCCATCAATAGCTGTTTACTGACTAAATAATTTCTCCCTCATAGCCGGATATGTACCCGGGACACTCAGAACAGCAACTCGCTCTACACCTTTTGCAAAGCCGCTCTCTGAGAAATATATAATATGTAAAAAAAAATTATTAAGTATAACGAATCAACCTTTACAATAAGTTATACAATTGATGAGTAGTTTAGGCCATTGAGCATGTACCTCATAGCGTGGTGGTGGCGCCGTGAGAACCGGTAAAGACCCTGTTAAATAATTTAACGACGATCATGTTGCTAGATGAGACGGAGTAGGAAAACCTGGGCAATTAAGCGTGCATATAATACACCTTCCTTAGCGGATAATTGCTGCGCGCCCGGCCGTGAAATACCCACCGGTCGCTAATTGCATCGTTGATCAAATTTTTGACGTTTAATTAGGTAGAGGAGGTGGAGGTGTCTGGGTGCATTGAGGTACGATGGGCGGGTGCAGCGTGTGCATGTGCAGGGTGCATCGGGGGCGGGTGGGATGGAAGGGGCTATTAGAAAGCCGCGACGTTAAAATAAAACTGTACCATTACAACCTATGAACGGTCTTGGGTTCAGTACATAGTAGAGACTACTGTTGCTAAGACAACGGATGTGCAAGGAGGCGATATGTACCAAATCAAGCTCAATCCCCAGGTTTTTCCCATTTAAGTTTATTGAGACCGAGTTTATAGATCCTCAGTGATACCCAGGAGGATCTTCAGGTCCCATGGTGTCCATCCGTGGCTGTTAAAAGACCAAATAATTTATTTATTTATTCGCAAATTAAAAACACTGCTAAATTCCGGCACCTAAATATGTTACTAACTTTATTTACAATATACACCAGAGTTTATCCAGCGTTAAATGTCAATAGGATTCAACCTAATATTTATTCTAGTAATAATAAAATCAGTAAAAGTGGCTCATGATATAATAATGTGTGTAGGATGAATGAATTTAGGTTTATCCTTAAAAAAATAAGTTGACGGAAGTAATCTCTTCTATTCTTCCCTCGCTAGAATATACAAACAACCAACCTGATGACCATTTTCTCCTCCATTTTGGAACAAAACTTACATATTGAACAATAACACACTAAATAAAAGTGCAATTACTATTAATAATGTAGATTTCTACTTCTCCAAAAATCCTCCAGTGAAGTTCTGCATCGCATAAGGAGACCCGAACGTTGGATGGATGCGGTGGCGATTGATGTTAGGAGCTTCCTTGAGACCAGAGTTGACTGGAGAACGGCTGCTCTCCTAATGGTGGACTATAAGATAAAGCCTAATGGTGGACGATTATTGAGGAGGCCTAGACCTATCACGGATTGTAGTGCTACGTAAGTAAGTAAGTAAGTAATATATATTTCTAACATAATATGAAATGGCATGATGCAATATAAAATAAAATTGTATTACATAAGATAATACAAAATAACAAATATTAATAATGACACATATATTACTGGTAATAATAAATTTGACTAAGGAAAACATAGCTGAGGGTATTGACAAGACAGAAATACACTGTCAATAAATTATTGTCTAGTTTGTAATTGGCCAATGTTGTAATTCTTACTGAAGTAGTTCTTGGAGAAACTACTCCAGCACTAGTGAAGAGTGGCTCATTTAATTTTTTTTCACAAAGAAAGACGTTTCATAACATTAGAATTGCTTGTATGTGATTGTCGATTTGATGAAATATGAAATAAAATGTCTACAAAATAAGTCCTTTATAACATAAGTTCAAGTTTTTGCAAACTAATTTTTGGAGATGAGCGCTTTTCGTGATTCACAATTCAATTGTAAATATTAGCCTTATAATAAGAGCTATTAGGATCTAGACAAGTATATACTTTTGAGAGCGGAAGACATAAAAGAAAAAGCTACAAGGGCCGTTCTAGTGAATGAGGTGGCTTGGTAAACTCTTCCACTCCCAGTTACGCTACTCTACGCTTTTATATGCGATACTCCTTCTTTCCTTCCGTTTCGTATCTCGGCTCAGGCTTCGGGAAACTTTTCCAAAGTGCCTCTTCTCCTAATGGAATCCGCAGCGATATTTTTCTTCATAAGTGAGTATAATCCTCTCCGGTAAATTGTTTATATTCCCTTCTAATAAAACGGTTGAGTTTTCTCTTTATTATTATTTTTGTGGTTGGAAATTTCTTTGTATATAGGTTGTTTTAATAAAATACAAAAATAATTTAATTCAGGGATCAGGTCCATTAAGAATAAAAAATGTGTTCAGTAATAATGGAATATAAATTCAAGAGGCCATATAATAAAACTCATACGGTATTTAAATAAGTATAAAAAAATAAATATAAACCAAAAAGTAAGTTCTTGTAATGAACCCCCTCCCCATTAAAAATAATAAAGTTATAAAATAATCCTGTACCACTACTACCCTGGGTCTTGGGTCCAATAGAGACTGTACTGTTTCTCGGAAACCTGCAGGAAGGTTATTTGCTCGAACTGAATCACCAGGTTTATTCCTAATTGAGGGTACACACTTTATAGTGACTGGTGAGTACTAGGAGGGTCTACAGACCCCACAGGGTCCATCCCTGGGTGTTAACAGATTAATTAAATAATATGACACAGCCGGATTTGAACCCTGGACCTTCGGCACGGCAACTCAGCTCTCTTTCGCTGAGCTCAATAATGTTATACGTGAAGAAAACTAACAATAAATCATTAGTTGTGGTGGAAGAACATAATAATATATAATTATAATTTATTTCTTTAATTTGTGAGAACACGGAGATATAGGATAAGTGAAAATAAAGGGCATGTCTGACCGAGAAGCGAAGCAGGATGGCTGAGGTGGCTAGGCCCCACGACGGTTACGTGGAAAACCCGGGTTCGAGTCCCAGTCCTGGTCATATCTTTTCTTTTCAAATAAAATATTTAAAATAATAATACATATTATATAAATAAATGTATGACAATGAACCAAGTGAGGTAAATAAGATATGAGTTGCAATTAATATATGAGTAGCATTTGGACTCTCCATCCCTCTGCCCTGGAGATGGCCTAAAAAATAGGTTGAAACGCAGGCACAAATAAAATAAGTCTGACTTATGTTGTGTAATTTTTTTACTGCACACTCTGGCCGTTATATACACTTTTAAGAACTATCTAATCAGCCATTTTCGAATGAATATTATACGATTAAATTATAATATTATTTAAATAACAAACTACTTTAAAGAAATAAACATAACACATTGCTCTGACAATATAAATTTCTTTGGTACTTATTATTGCTCTAAACACTGAGCAAATAATTAAGTAAAATGATAGCCTAAAGACAAGAGAGAGCGGTGCCCCCTTTTCTACTTCTCACCTTCTTATAAAACAATTGGTTATATGTAGGAACGTGTTAAAAGGAAAAACCTGGCAGTTGAGGGTAATCTCAGACAAATCACCTCCCTTCTCGACCGTTGTACGAGAAACATTACAGACTCCACCATGTACTGAACCTACGACCCAACGTGTTGGAACGTACAGGTTAAAAGTTCTATTCTTTTATTCTTCTATACTTTTTATTTGACTCTAAGACAGAAGAGCTCATATTGTGTTTTCTCTGATGCCATTCTAATGGGTCTAGTCCCAGAGTAAATTAAAATTTTATTATTATAATTAATAAAGTGACACAAAAAAAATCTACAAATCGCCTTCCTCATTTTTAGTGCTATTCACTTTACTATTTCCACATTATACACAATCTTACCTTTCTTCTCTATTCAGCAACAAGGGCTTATACGAACGTTCATTGTTTTTACGTTCAACTCAATAAATTTACAATTAAGAAATGGGATTAATAATAATTAGTTTAAAAAGTATCCCTTGTTTAAACATTAAAAACATTTAATTAATTGGCTTGATTGATAATGTTTTTTTCCCTTTCCCTAGTACGTGATGCATGAGAGCACATCTAGCCGTCAATAGTTGCAATCATTGCAGGATGAACTGCAGCTGGACATTTTAGGGTGTTTTAAATTGCGAGATTGGTAAGAACCAATCCCAAAGCAGGCCTTATTCTCGAGATAGCGAGTAAATGTTTAGGAAGATTATGCGCCACAGGGAATGAGAGGGATTCCGTGCCTAAGACAGTTGAATAGTTATGAACGGCTAGTGGGCATGAACTTCTTTACTTCCTTTTGCATGTTCATCATCCACTCGTAGCTTCAGTTATCCTTTCAATCGTGAGGGCGTGAATTATCTCTTTATTTGCTGTTTTGAGTCTTTAATTATTGCCACAGTTTTATTTTAGTCCGTTCGACATTCATTAAATATTTCGAAATAATATTTGAAGTGCATAAATAATGGTCCTAATCGGTCTTAGCAACGACCTGATAAGAACGAAGTGTGGTTGACTTTTATGGTTGTTTTATGAGGCGTTTGGTTTCAAAATCGGGTACATCCATTTTGTATAAAGTTTTAATGTCAGAAATGATGAAATAGATGTAATTGTTTCAAAACCTTATGAATCCTTCAAAAATCAATACCAAAAGATTCATTTTTCTATCATAAGGGGTGACATCCATTACATCAAATGAAGATGTATGATAAATCAAAAAAATGTATATACATATATTATTAAATTATTTTGATTTAAGTGATTTGTTTTTAAAAATGCCTATTTTATTTATTTTTAATAAATCTTAAAGCAATCAGACATCGTATTTTCTGATTAAAGTCAGATACATTATATCCAACATATTTTTTATACTAAATGAGATTTAAAAAAAGAGAAGATGGTTTAAAATTGAAAGTAATTATCAATTGAATTGAATTATTACCAAAATAACGAAAACTAATAAAAACAATTTGTCAAATCGATTATCTTTTAATATTGAATCTTTGATCAGTCCTGAAAATGGATGTAACCGCTTTTGAAACCTAACGACTCATATAAATTATTTATTATTATTAAGTAGTGCATGAATCTGCTAACCGTTCTGGAACTCACATACCGCAATAAACTGGATAAAAAGTGAACTAGGACCAAGCATCGCCCTTCACAATCGTTAGTCTCAACCATTTCATCCGATCTCCAGACCTTTCATGGGTTGTAGTCCTGCATGTTGTTTTTTTTTAGTATAGACAAGAAATAATCTTTTTCGCTTAAGAAATAAACTTCCCAAGCTCATCTTCTTATTGGCGAGGATGTTGGAAGCGAGTGACCGAGTGTCCTAGAATGGTTCCAGGATCATCTAGTCGCCATTGACCGCGAGCGATGCATACTGTTTGCACATCCCATTTGTGGATTGGTCAGGGTTCACAGCCGATTCTGCTCCGCTAAAGACTAAGATAAAGGTTTCGATTACCTGCGGGAGGAGCGTGAAATCGCTCGGTCACACAGGAGCTGGCCAGGCGCCCGGGTGTCGCCCATTAGGAAAGAGGCTTTTGTTGGCCGACAGTTATATCTATTAAAGGACTGTTTGAGGAAACACTTTATAGTCGGTGAGGCTATTGTAGGCACCGCGTAACCTTTTGCCTCACCGCGTGGCAATACGTTATCCTTTCGAGGGCACCTGCTCCTTGAGGTACCCCCGGCTATAGAGCCAGGGCAAGCTATCAGGATAACAAATGGTTTATATTTCCTGTCTTAAAAATTAAACCTTCTTTTTTGGAGTTAAAATTATAATAGAAAAAAATGTAAATCTTTAGATTTTTTTTCTCCAGAAAGGGGAATAGAATTAATTGTTTTATTGCTCGTAAAAACCCATGCCACTCCACCGTCAGGTATGATTTGGGCAGGGTTATAAAATTGAATTAGTCAAATTAAATATTTAAAAAAAACCTGTACCACTTTAATTCATGTAGGGTCTTAGGTTCAGTATATGATAGAGATTATAATGTTTCTAGGACAACGGTTGTGCAGGTAGATGATTTGAATTAGACCAACCACCAGGCTTTGTCCCCATTGAAGGGTACAACCCTTATTAGAGGCTGGGTGAGTTCCAGGAGGGTATGTAGATCCCACAGAGTCCTTCCAAAGCTATGAAAAGATTGATTAATTGATTTGCCACAGCTGGATTTGAACCTGGAACATACAGTACTATATACACTAACCTACGTCGCTCCCCCCTTATATATATATCCTACCTTATTCTAAAACAATTGGCTATTACGTGAGCGTGCCAAAAGATACCTTTCCGAATTCACTATATACGAGTATTTTGTACCATTGTAAATTGGTTTTATATATATATATATCACTCAACCCAGTGAGCCACCTCGCTCTGGAAATCGTCTAATATTCTAAGAAACTTGTTGCCATGTTACTCATTACGTAGGGTTCTGAATAACTGAGCAGTAGGTCACGAGCCCGAGATCGGCTCTGGCGGATAAATTATTTATTATGTTTATAACTATAAATCGACTTGTGAGATCTTGAGAACCTCTTATGGAGGTGTATTAAGGGAAAACCTGCCCGTACAGCCTGAACTAGGTTAAATCACACCCTTGCACAACCGTTGACATATTAACAGAACAATCCTTACCATGTACTGAACCATATAAGTAGTCATGGTAATCTTCATCTAATACTCCTCAACCATCTCATTTGCTACTTAATCTAAACTCTATAGAGTTAAAATTAATATTAAACAAGCATGTTTATGAATAGAGAACATTATATACATATATGAGAACATCCAATATAATGGAAACTTATTGTATTATATTGGCAGTATTTTTTCATTAATTAGTGTATGTCATGTTATGAACATTTTTTTTAAATATTTTACCGCGGCTTAATTGTGTATCAAATTAATGAAAAATAAATTCCATTAGTAATAAAAGGAGGTTTTACTCAAGTTTAATCATTTAAAAATTGTCTCTATTGTTTGGTCCTTTATTATATGTTATAACGTTATTACTCACAAAAGAGACCGTTTGTTAATTGTTATATCTAGTTCGGATCAGATATAAAAAAATAGAATATTTATTATTCATTTACGATACATTTCAAACTGCACTGCAATGGTGCAAACAATATTTAATAAGGTTTCCGCAAATGTAAGTCCTGTCGGTTGAAATAAATTCGAACGTCTCACCGGAAGACCCGACAGTGTTGAGCCGAACTCATTTATGCCTAAATAAGAAACAGTATAAAGTATGATAGAAAAAATATTTAACTTTTAAACTGCACCACTACATCTCAAGAAGTTTTTTTTTTTTTTTAATTTATTTATTGATATTTATAACTGTATAAAAAAAAATACAACAAGTAAATGGGCTAAGCGATACATAATGACATGTGAAAATGACAAGTAGAGAAACTACCCACTGGTAGTACTCAAATCACAAGTTCAACTAAGAAGTCACGGAGCCATCTTCTTTTCAGACGCCTCGGAGGATTATCGGGAATTGAAGAGGAAGCTAGGTTAGAAGGGTTTTAGCGCTTGGATTCAGCGCGTGGTAGAGTCTGTACTGGTTCTAGGACAACGGTCGGACAGGAAGGTGATTTGTCCTGCATCAAGCGCCACTGCCAGGTCCCCCCCAATTTATAGAGGCTGGATGAGCCCCAGTAGGGTTAACAGATTAAATAATTTATTTTGAGTTAGTTTTCAACATGAGACATTAAATATTATTGAATAGTGTTCTCAGGGCAGGGTCTTTGCATGGGGCCTTGATGGTGAGTAACGACATCAAGACCCCGAGTTCAGTACACCATGCACCCTCACCAGAACAGTACACTGAAACAGCACTCTTCACTCAACAACATTATACAGACAAAGGCTCATCAATGAAATGCTCTTCGGCTCCCATATTGAACTTATAACAGTTTGATGTAACATTGATTATCTAACCTACTGCTCAGATGAGTAGCTAAACAGCCTATTAAGATATTCGAGCGAGATACATATTGTTAGTGGACGAGGGTACAGGCTAGCGGATGTCTTTAGCAAAGTATACACGCCGCAATTTAATTAACAATCTTATCCGCCTTCCCACAAATATATTTCAAGGCTGCTGGTCTTTACAACAATTAGCGACAATTAGTAGCAACTGATTGTTTATCAGTTCCCTTAGCAACAGGAAGCACTAAATATCAAGAGCAGTTTAATTATGGTAAACACATTTAACCGGAACGGACAACAATAACATAACGTTTAATTAGCAACGCAACTGCGATCGTGAGTAGCTGATTGTTATTTTTCTTATTCTGATGAAAGAACTTTAATTATTAACGTTTATCTCGATCAACTTCTACCAAATTAGATAGTTAGACGCAGTTATTTAAATTTCTAGTCACCTATATAGAATGCTATGAAATGTTCAATATATTGTTTAAATGATCCTTCAAGTAAGGGAGAATATAAATAAAATGGGCTGCTATTTTTGAATTTGGTATAAGTCTATTTGGATAAAATGAAATAGTTTATTCTTTTAAATTATTTTAATGCTTATAATCTTTACATGTAAAATGCTTTGTCCTGAATGACTGAGGGATCAGCGCACAGCCTAAACCGCTGATCTTAGATACCTGAAACTTGGAGGGTGTGTTCTTTGTATCACGCAGGGATCCGACAAGAAAGGATTTTCCGAAATTCTACCCCTAAGGGCGTGAAAAAGGAGGGGGGAGTTTGTATGCTTGTTCGCGGGTTTCTTATTCGCAAAATCTATATATTTTCGCTGAACAAAACAAATCAAGTAACATAGTTCACTTCTCGCTGCTGCCGTACGACAAGTGAAACTGCCGTTACTAAGTAATCCTTTTCAATTATTTCAATAACATTACATACTAATCCTTTACTGACACGAACAACAGTAAACTTCTGTCCGTCCCTGTTGTTAATCAGTGTCAATGTATGTTTCACGGCTGTGCTGATCCGTCTGTGATGGAATTTGATATGGATAATCTCAAGCCTGGGGAAGGACATAGACTACTTTTTATCAACACACCACACAGCCGAAGTTTATATAAAACTGTAACCTGATTGATTAACACACCTAGCGGTCTACGCACAGCAGAAAACACTGAACTTAGCATCTTGAAATTTGCAGAGAGGTTCTTTGTATAGCTTAAATGAGCACTAAGAAAGGAATTTGGACAATTCTACCCCCAAGGGTTTGCCCCTAAATATAATGCGGGTTCAAAGATTATATGGAATCCATCAGTTTTAAAGTTAGACATCTGAAATTTAGGATGTACGAGTAACTTATAGTTAAAAAAAATTAAATTATTTATTTAAAATGGTCTGTCACGAAACTTTATGTGGCAGACCATATCCCACGCGAGCGAAGCCATGGGCAAAAGCTAGTTTCGTAATAAAATTTAAAAGGTGTATAGGGTTTAAAGGGTTACTCTTTGGTACGTTTTAAGTGATAAAAACATTTGCCCATATTATTAACGTAATTCAAATGGAAACCTTTATATATCGTGCACATAAAACGAAAATGACCTATACGACTTTCAAGAATAAGAGCTCAATTAAATAAATCTTGAATAATATTAGGTGACCCTATAAATATGGGGATTAAAGTGGTCCTGGTGGAGGTCAGTTAATTAATTCCACAAATAGTGATAAACTATTTACTAGACGTTTCGACGCAGATTGCAGGTCTTCTCCGTGAATGGATAGACTAGATACAAACATATTTAAAAATAAAGTAATAGAAATAGAGAAAATTATAAGAAAATAAAATAATATACTTTACTAAAAATGATGTTACTGATTTTTTATTTATAAATGATGTTAAGAGATAACTAGAAGTATCTCTTGGCTTCCTTTACCCAATTTCCATGTTTCGCACCCATATAACATTATAGCCGTTATAATAACATGGAAAATCATTTTTTTTTTTTGTTTTTAGGATGGTTTTACTCCACATTACAGAATTGACCATGGCAATAGCTTTCCTCCCTTCTCTGGTTTTTCGGGCTATATCCACTTCCGACGTTCCATCTTTTTGAAGGATAGATCAGATCCTAAATATTTAAAGTTTTGATTTTTGATTTGTAGCCCCTTTATCTCCAATGGTCCGCCCTTCTCCGTAGCCAAATATTCTGTTTTTTCAAAGCTCATTTTCATCCCACACCTATTACATTCTTCTAGTTTCGTACACATATATTCTTCTTTATCCTGGGCTATGATGACTTGGTCATCTGCAAATAATAGGAGGTGAAGGTAAAAGTCATTCTGCATATGCAACCCCACCCTTCTACATTTCCTTGACCATTCATTTGTAGCACCTTGAATGAATATTTTGAATAGGGTAGGTGACATAGAGCTTCCTTGAAGGAGTCCTATAGAACTTGGGAATTTACGGGATAGTTTGTTTTCAACTTTTATTTGGCATATGCTATTATGGTAGATGTGTTTAACAGCACAGATTAAAGAGTCATTAATGCTTGCTTTTCGCATGGACTCCCAAAGAAGTTTACGTGGACCACTGTCATATGCCTTAAAAGTCATAGGCCTTAATGAAGAGGACGCATTTAACAGGAAAACCTGGAAAAAAATGTTACTCTAAAAATTTGTTTGGAGAAAACCTCAACTTTGGGGAAACTCTCAATAAACAAAAAAAAATGTTAAGAGATAAAATAAGTTAATATTACTGTTGATTACTTGGTTATTGAGCCTTATTTCTTTAATTAATCTTTTTATAAAAGATTATTACTTGAAATGTTTCTACAAATTATAAAATGTAGATATCATATTTGTTAATAATAATAATAAATAAAAAAGCTCTATGTTAACTCATATGAGTGGTTTGGTTTTAAGTAATAAAGAAGTAGAGTTATGTATAAAATCAATTTAGAAAAACATATATACAATATTAACAAATTATGCACAAAAAAACAAAAGAAAAGAAAATGAAATGATAAACACTATTAGTAATAATAATGGATAAACACTATTCAAACCGAAAGATAGGAGAAAAATAATGAATAATATTTACACTACAATAACGAATTTTACTAACAACAAATTTTAAGATACATCTAAAGTTAGCGAGAGTCATGGTAAGAATAAGTTATTCCCATGTTTTCTCTAATTATTTTTCTGATTTTTCCTCAGTATTTCCAGCTTGGTTACATAGATTTGGCGTAATCTCACCCAAATCACCTCCTTGCACAGTCGTCGATTTAGAAATAGTACAGTGCACACCAGGTACTGGAACCAAGACCTTTCAAATAGGAGTACTGTCTTTTTTGTAAAGGAACCTTCCTTATTATTTAACAGTTGCATTTGGGTCTTGGAGGTGGAGGGGTGTTTCCTCTGGTTAGTGCCTTCCTGGATTTTGTATTTAGGCTGTGCTTTAGTCGTTCTTTACTTTGCTTTTATTCACTTTCTGTTCTGAAGATGTCTGAATGGGGGAAATATTGAAAGTCACATTTTTTCTTGTTTCAGTTCAGAGACATAAAGCTTTTTGGTTGAAATTTTTCCATTTACGATTTAACATGAATTGCATGTCTCTTCTGAGCTTTTGGTCTTCAATATTAATATTTTAAAAAGGTATATAAAAAACATAAATCGACTTAGGAACATATGACAATCTGTCTCTATCCTTCAGCATCACAAAATATGAATGACGTATTCGTTTTTTAAAGATTTTTCGTTGCCTTCTGAGTCTAGGTTTCTTTTTATTGGACAATGCTCAAAGTTGTGTGTACTAGCGGATCCGACAGACATAGTCATGTACAATCAAATGTTTATGAGGAGAATAAATTAATTACAAAAACATTATCTATCGGATCGAATTGTGAATGTAAACCATTCTAGTAGCCACTTGAACACGCTCAAAAAGTTTCCTAAAAATCAATACAACCGTTTAGTTCAGTGACATACACACGAACTGAATAAACGTATATATAATGAGGTTTCATTTGCGAGTTAGGCAAAACAAAAAGATTTTGATAGCTAATGGTTTAGATCAAATATGCCTAAAACATCCAACTCGAGCTGTTAAAAGAAGGACTAACAAAGCCTCTGGAAGGAAAATTAACGTAGCGGAGAAAGATTTCTTCGGAGATAGCGAAGGATGAGCATCATCATCCTAAAGAGACCCCTGCTAAGGAAATAAGCCATATAAGTGGGAGAGAGATAAGAGAGTGAAACGGGGAAGACTTATCAGGATGTAGCTCATGATGGCTAATATTCGAAACCTGGGCAGCGAACAATGGGCAACATCAGAGATAGCTCCACGTCCTCCATCTTAATTCCTACCTCGCTGGAGTCAATCATAACCTCCCCGCTAGTTACCTCCCATTGTCTTCATCGTTCTTTCTCCAATTGGTCCTCTTTTACTCCTACCTTTCAATTACTTTTATCTACTTCTTTGTTTTTCTTTCTGTTATTTCGGGTCTTCTCACAAAGGTCCTAGGAATGGCCCATTATTTCGAGAACGTTTTCATTCCCATAGGTACAACAATTACCTTAGGAATTTTCGGCGTTCGTTATTTCCTATTATATTCACTTCTAGAAGAAAATAAACTGGATCTTGAATTTTTAAATATGCCATTTCCAATTCAATCGTAGCCATTTTCGTATCAATTGCCATCATAAACCTACCCGATTCAAATGCAACGTTTTACAATTCAATTTTAAGTATTTAATCATTTTAAAATTAAAGATAGGTCATATCGCTCCTTCAACAAGAAGATTTTAAGTTTAATGGAAGACTTTTGGTTTTATGGCAATTCAATTCACCATCATTTTTTTTTAAATTTATATTCAATAAAAATTATGTAAAATTTAGGGATTAGGACTAAATCCAATTATATAACTTATGATCATAATAAATATATTTATAAGTACCACTTTATAACAACTTTTGTATTATTTTTTCAATTTATTCAATTAAAAATAATTTATTAATCACTGTTTTGTCCAACTTGCTACTCTTCATCTGATTATTTAATTGTTAATTATCAGAGTTTTATCAAATGATAACATATACACAAATATTTACACCATACCTTTTTATGATCTAGACTTTATTTATTTCATATTTTATTTATTTGATTGATGGGTAAAGCATTCGTTTAAATGTGATTTTTACTTTCAATAATTTCTTTTCAAATCTAACCTTTTCAGCTAGTGATTCGGATCAGTTAGAAACGGGGTCGGAGAATTGCATTTTGGTATCCAAAGCTGCCGCTCTCCTCATCTTCGTTGTTCTTTTAGATGAGCGATAACCGAAGATAGTGATAGGTTGTTTCATTATATCGATATGACTTGAGCTTAGCTGCATGTAATCCGAAGTACCAACGTATCTTTTCCAAAGCACTAGAATTTAAAAGCCTCTCTGATTTCCTCTAGACCTTTATCTCCACACCTTGTTCTCAATCCAATCCTTGAAAGCACACTCCGGTCCGGTTTTCTAGGATTCAAAATTTTATAATACTTTGGGATCAATATATAGAAAATGAGGGTAAATAAAAAAAGGTTTTCATTTCATAAGGCCATTTTACTAAATAACCTTCCTTTGTAGTAAGGACATTTAAAATAAAACGACCCAATAGATGTTGCTTTTTATCATCTGTTATTGTTTATTCCGGAAAATATAGGGCAGTATTGAGGATGAAAACCAGACCAACTATCCACCGAGATGGAAACCGAAGAGACAGACTCTACTAAAAGAGATCCTGGCAGAAGTGAAATAGAAGAAAGGGATATGAGAAAGATATTGAAATGTAAGAGCTATCGGGTGGATGTGAAAACGCCTGGTAGAGACCTCCCCCCAGCCACCCCTAGCCCAGAACCGAAATGGATTTACACCCTTTGAGAGGGAATCGTCTCAAATACGTCACTCTTTTATCCGAGAGGCCAACACACTTCCCGGGGGACATTGCTATTCATCGAATCCTGTCCTCCGTCGCCTTCCCTCTTCCTTCTCCTTCTTCTTCACCCTTCCTTTGCCTCCACCCATCTTCTCCTTCCTTGATAGGGCTAACCGCCTCAAGCTGTAACACAACCTCGACCGGATCAACCCGAGTAAAAGCAAAACTGAATGATTCGCGAATAATTCGATCCTTTTAAACAACTGTTTATTCCTATTTGTTTTTTTTTTACTTAGCAATATTTTATTCAAGTATCTTACGTATATTACATGCTATTTCTTATTTATAACGTAATACAGTATTAGTAGAGCGGACTACCAATTTTGTAAGGTAAGGCCCACTAACTTAACATAAATACACAACACCAATAAATCTCTTTATGAAAATGTTCTATGATTAGATTTTCGAATTTCATGCTGGAAGAGTTAAATATAAAAAAAATCTACTTATAATTTATTTTATTTTAATTATTTTTCTTATTATGATTTTACTTATTTTTGAACCAGCCAACAAAGAACCACGCAGATAACATGTTCTTAGCTCCTTCTTGCTTCTTCAATAATCCGTCGCTCTCTCTTAATGCTGCCTTCTTCTCTCCATTGCCCATTCCCAATGCCCTAGCTTTGTTCTCTCTTCCCCAAGAATCTTAATTTTTTTGAGTCAGCTCCTAAATCTCTCTTTGTACAGACAGTCCTCATCAGTAATTTCAATTCTTTTCAGTTTTTCTTTCATCTGTTTTGCACTCTTCAGGTTATATATCTTATTGAATATTTGCTTGTTCAACCTTGTAGGTCCATTATGACCATGTATCCACAGAAAGTTAATATTTTCCGTTTGATTTTCAAATTTCAAAAGGATATTCCGCTAATCTTAATTTTTATAGCGAATTAACCGGTGCAATTAATCGCGATATATTGTTTCTCGAATTATTTACAATTATGTGGAAAAAAAGGTCCGGATACTCAGATCACGTCTGAAATTTATTGACCTCAACCCGGACCATATTCTTGCACATATTTCATCAAGGTCAACTATTATCATTCAATATTTACTATTATCATTGAAATTACACGTGTAGTAATCTCTTCATAACTAGTAATGGTTTTTATTGGAAAATAAATCATTAGTTATTAATTTAACAATATTATCTCATTTATCACGTTGACACCAGAGGGTTCTTCATCTCTCCGTAGATTCTCTGCATAACCCTGCTTAATTATTATAAAATGATAATTTCTATATTATATTTATATTTTATTTATCAACATTACTTCAATACAAATAGAATTAATAGAAAGCTCAAAATGAATCAACAGAATAACATGTTCAAAAACCTCTTTTGATCCTGAACTTCTCATATAACAATTCCAGCTAATAATTTTAAAAAGTTGTTTATTAAAAATAATTATATTCAGTCTTAATTATGTGCATAATATTTCAATTTATATTTAAAACTCCATGTCATACCAGCATATAGATCAATACCTTCTTTTTTTTTTTACCAACACGATCCGATATTCAAAAGTCGGGAATAGGAATGTCCCGCCTAGACTCATGATAAGACCGTGAGGACGTGAAAGAGGAATACCGAAGGAGACGAAGGATATAAATAAAGATATCGAGAGAAGAAGCAATCGGAAGAACTTGCATGGCAATCTGGCTCAGATGAAAGGTGAACATTTGCATTTAGAGCTATATGCGCTTCACAAAGTGGTTATTGGCTATAGGATGTAGGGTCTTCTACGCTTTGCCGGTTCGGAGAGCGACCTAAAATGGAAATCTCTCAAAATATCCCTAATCAGCTTTTCAAAAGAATTTTTAACGACTTTTTGTGAGGGACTTTCTCACTCCTACGTAGGGGCTGTTTTTTCGACGAAAAATTAACATAAACTCCGGATCAGTGGAATATTTGACGCTCTTCCTTATTTGTCAGAATATATTTATAAGAATTCGGATGTTTACTTCGTAGTGAGGAGCTGTTATACTTGCGATTGCGATTCGAGAACTGTATAAATAACCTTTTAAACAATTTTGTAGGAATGATTCATCATCTTACATACATCTTAATTCTAATTGAACTTAAAGTGTTTATTTTTACTTTCAATATTTTGTTTCGACGATATATGCCATCATTATAAATGGTGAAGAATTATATTATTAGCTTTTTGCTTAGCGATAAAGCTTTACGGCACATCGTGCCAAATATCTCTTATAAATAAAAGATCTACCCATAAATGAGAAGTTGTTGGCAATGAATACTATCACATGCATTGTTGTCATGAAAAAAACCAACATAAAATAACAAGCAAAGGTAAAGAATCTACAGAGAAAAGATCCAAGAAGCACAGTTAATAATTGGGTAGATAAGATAGTATTATTTAATAAATAACTAGTTATTTATTTTTATAATATCATCACTAATTATGAGGAGATTACTACAAATTATAAATAATACCTTGGTATGTCTTCACACTTCTGTGAAGAAATAAATCCTCATTAATATCACCGGTTGGTTTTTTTCTCAAAATTAAAATCGTTACTACATCCTTTCGAAATTATCTACATAAATAGTGGGAGGCTTTGGTTAGGTATTAGTAACATATATATATATATATATATATATATATATATATATATATACCAATGCATCTTTTATAAACATATATATTATCACAATAAATTAATGGAGCGAGTTTTAGACTATGTGTAATTTTGTATTTTGTAATTAGACTTTCAAATTTTTATTTTTACTTAGTCGATATAATGTATCACCGCTTAAGTGGGGCTTCTCTAATCAAGTTTCCATGTGAATCCCTAATGGTAATTATACATGGGAATTGGCATTAATAGAATATTTCGAAATTACTATTTTATTATTATGCCATGCCAACCTATCCCCATTTTCCAATTTATACAACGGTCCATTTAATTCTACTACTCGTTTAAATTGTACAAATGCTATTTTCAGTTATTCCGTAGTCGAAATTATACTGTTTTTTCAATATATCAGGAAAAAGAAAAATTATCCTAGCATTTTATTTCGTACATTAGGTTTAGTAGCTATGCTCAAAAAAGAGAGAAAATAATACGTCTTCTTGTAATATATTTTAATTTACAAATTCTACTACATTAAGTCTTCTAATTTTATATGATTTAGTAAAATTTAAAATGATTATAAATGATCAAATGTCTCTCAAAAGTTGATTTATCAAAAAGGAAGTATTAATTATTTAAGACATTATTAATTATATAATTATGACCTCTACTTTCTACTTTCAAAGTAAATTTGTCCTAATTATTTCGATATATAATGATTAAGTATAAAATGACTTTCATATACTTCGGTTCATAGTTCGGTTTACACTGAGAGCCAAGTATTGCGATCGAATCTGCACGGACCTTTAGAGTCCTATGATGAAAGGAAATAAACTAAAGTGGCTTCTTAGAATTTAATGGGGTGTATAAAAAAAAATGACCGTTTTATCGAATTCCAGAATTCAAAAGTCTGTAAATATTTTAATGCTATTTATTATTTACCAACACTTAATAATACCTTTAGAGCATTCTCTAAGCTCGTTTACTAACACTGGACTTCATCAAAAAAAGCCTCAGTTTAGTTATTTATTTCAAAGAAGAAACATGATCGTGTCCGACGAAATTCTCGTAGTTTTAAGACATTACTGACAAAAAATTCACAGCCGCTGAAGCAACTCGTAAAATTATTAAACATGAAGAAGAAGGTGTCTTTGACCAGCGCACTGCGCGACGTTGGTTTGAAAAATTTACCAGTGGAGATACAACGTTGGAAAGGAAGAAGGGCTCCGGGCGACCACTAATGGATATTGATGAGGTTCTGAAGGAAGCTGTTCAGTCAAATCCGTCCACAAGTACTCGCGAACTTGCCAGGGAGTGTGGTGTATCGAAAGATACTGTTAGTCGCCATCTTCTCTCCATGGGGAAGATGAAACGGTCATTTTTTTTCTGCACCTCATTACCTAATTGATAAACTGCATTTAATTTAATTTTTATTTTGTAATGCTCATCTATATTTGCGGTGTACGTGTGAATTTTCGGACTGTGACATATACATATTACTCCTAAAATGCCCCAAAATTTTTAAGCAACCAAATAAAATAATATATATTTTTTTCATCTTATTACTCTTTTGTTCCTCAGAACCGATCATTAAACCACTCCTTCGGAACTGAGCCCCCTCCATATCAGACGGCCCACGAGGTAATTGATATCTTTGAAAGAATTAAGCGAGGATGGAAGATTGGCCACTCTGGTTAAATGAATTGTGAATATGAACCTTGGATGATTGCCGGGTATCAAACGATTTCCCATGAAAATCTAAAAGGCAATGGTGGAGAATTAAAGAGGAATTAAAGTAGAAGAAGAAGAAGAAGAATAAGAAGACTATGGCCTGGGAAAGTTGATAGCTTCGCCTGGGATAATGATAGCCCAGATGAAGCTATTAATTTCTTCAATTCCCCTTCGATACATCCCCTGTCATTATATATCTGTCCTCCATCTTCGTCTTCTCCCATCTTAGTTCTTTCTTTTAGCGGCCATTACCGTCTCTGGGGGATACGGAGGAATCTTGGTAATCAAGATAGATGAAATGTTTGAAGAATAGTTACGATAAAATATCTAAACAAAGCTCATGGAGTTTACCGAAAATAGGAGAAAAAAAAATCAAAATTAACCAAATCACACATATAAATTATATAATTTATTCTACATAAATTAATTAATTTGGGAAATACATCGTTAATATTATTTTATTAAGCTGTAACCTACATATCCGTATGATGAAATAAATATGAATACTTCTAATTCTTTTTCGAAGATTTTTTTTCGAGTTTCAGGACATAACCATTACTACAATCTTCTCGTACATAATTACAAATCCCAAAAAGATGCTCTCTAAGCAGGTCAGTCATTTGTTTAAATATTGAATAATTAATTTTGTCGCTTACTTGTTATTGTTTCGTAAAAAGATGTACATTTTGTAAAGATTTTATTTCATGCTAGTTCATGCATTTATTTTATTTATTAACTGTTCTTATTAATTTATTTATTCTCTGTAATTGATAATATCCTGTCATGATTCTTACTTTTTAGTTATTTCATTTTTAATTGGGTAATTTATTTTTTGGCATTTTTTAAATATTTCATGATTTCCATTATTATGTAGCTTTCTGGCCAGATATGGTTCATATTTGTTATTCTAAATAAACTTAGTCCCATAATAAAGTTTCTTATGTATCCAATTCTACAGCAATCATTCCACATATAACTGGAAAACCGAAAAATATGATAAAATAATTTTGTAATCCTTAACCACTTTTAAATATTTATTTTTAACAAATATACTATATGTATTCATTCTTCAAACTTTTCATTACTTTTACATCATTCGTTAACTTTACATTGCCACAGTAATCATTTTTAAAAGTGATATTATTTAAATATTAGTTCTTTAATAGTAACTAGGATTAAACAGAATCTAACAATTCAAAATATCAATAGAAAATTCTAGACTAAATATTGATAATGTTTCGTACGTCTGATTATATATAAATACCCGGCATATATAAAAAAAGATAAATCATTTTTAAAGATTTAGATAAGGACCATAATATTATTATAATATATTAAAATTGTCATTGATTGACAGAGGGAAGATTGAGGGGAAATATTTAACATTCATAAACATTGGGAAACTATGAAAAATGTATAAGATATAGTTAATGTAATAAATAATAGTAGTAGTAATACCGAACCCTCCGAGGTGTCTGAAAAGAAGATGGCCTCGAGACCTTCTACTATAGAACTTTCGTAGAGTGCTACCGATGGGTAGTTTCTCCACAAGTGCTTTTCATGTCATATTGTTCATATTAGGAGATTTACTTGTTGTAATATTATTATAGTTGTAAATATCAATAAATCATATTAAAAAAAGTAATACCGCTGAAATGATATTTATGATTATAGCTATTTAAAAAAAAATAATACTTTATTGAATTATTACAATCTGCCACTTGTGGGCAATAAGTAATAGAGCTAAGCAGGTATACAATCATTCCATAAAAACAGCTAATTAATATTACATCGTTTTATACTGGTGATTACTTGTTCCATTGAGATATCAGTAGTCATACCTTAAACTAGTAAAAACATCTCATTTCTGTAGTCATGTAAACCTGAAAAAAAATTCGAAAATTGATAAGTTTGACTTTCTGTGTTTTAATTGTAATAATATTGGTTTTTAGCGGTTTATTTAACATAGCGGTTATTAAATAAAGCGGTTTCGTCAATATCCGTTAAGATATTAGTTAAACCTAATGTTTTCCTTTAGTAATATATTAATTATATGGCCCAACCAAAGTGTAAAATATATACAGGATAAAACCCAATAAAGAACTTAGAGACCTGCATAAAGACCCCGATTTATTCCCAAATTTTAAAAGAGAGAGAACAAGATGGATCAGGAAAGACTACCTAGGAAGATAATGGAGAGACGCCCGGACGGTAGAAGACGAAGAGGTAGACCCAGACTACGATGGCTTAAAGATGTCGAGGCTAATCTACAGCTTCTGGGAGTGGGAAGATGGAGAAGAGCTCCAGAGGATCGATCTGAGTGGAGGAGAATTGTTGAAGAGGTCAGAGATAGATAGATAGAATATATTATTTTTCTTTTAACTTTTCGATGTGCTAATGGTAGCTTGGATGTAACCCGGTAGGTGATTTTTTAAAGGGAGAAAAAAAGCCTTGGTTTGCCGTTCTCCGGAAGTTACGTAAAATGTAGGTCCGAGCCTGTCCAGTGTCAAAAACTAGTAAAGATCCCTTTCCTCATTTGGAGAGACATATTTTAGGAATCCAACTCAGCGTCGTTCGAATTACCATAGCAGCATAAACGAAGGATGAATAGACGAACAATCATAAACAGATTACTGATTATCTACAAGAATTAATGGGAAAGAATTCTCAACAAGATGACACTTTTGAGATGTATTCTTAAGTTATGTGGTTGGTCTAAAAACAAACTTTAAGGCGTGTAAGTCGTCTTTAATTAAGAGCGGAGTTAACGTAAAATTGGAAGTTGAGGACAAAATTAGCGAGGAGACAATCTCAGAATTATCGAGAGTCCTTCAGAGGGATGAAACAGGTCTCTTGTAAGTAGCACCGACGGAGGAAGAACAGCGAAGGTAATAGAAGATAATCGGAAGGGTCGGGTGTAGATATCAGATAAAGGAGGGGATGGAGACAGGTAAGGGAATTACTCGACAGAATCAGCAGCTGGGTAATGAATGCATTGTCCCCGAGAGCGGCTGGCTGAATATAGAGCAGTCGGTTCAGCCCGGGTTAAAATTCCTCAACGCGGGAGCCGATAATTATATAATCAACTAACTCCTTTAATTAGGCCCCCTGTCCCCCGATATCACAAACTTCCTCCTTTATCTCATTATCGGGCCCTTTATAGTCCTGGCCCTTACATATTCCCTACAACACCCCGCCCTACAACTCAATCTTTTAGCTAATTGTCTCAGGTAATACTCCACCCAACTTCCCTAATTTCTAAGTTCGGGGCTTTGATAGGCTTTGTTCTTGTTTATGCTCCTCAGTCGGAAATGAACAATACCCGATATTGTCTTTTATAGCTATTGAATACAAAATGATTCGGAGGTTCATTGGAGATGATATTTAAGTAGTGCAATATTTAAATGCAAAACAAACTAAGAATAGTTTTTACGGTACTTTTGTATTAGTCCGGGCACTGTTATCCGCCATTGCTTATAACCTGACGACTGATAAATCAGATACTGATAACCTAAACCTGTACCACTACAACCCGTGAAAGGGGCTGGGGTTCTGTACATAGCAGAGAGATAACAATGGTTATGCGAGAAGGTGATTTGTCCTAGATCACGCTCAACCGCCAGATTTTCCCCCTTATTTTGGTTACTCACTTTATAGAGGCTAGGTGAGCTTCAGGAGGGTCCTAGATCCCATATGATCCTTCTCTAAGGCTAACAGATAATGATTTAATGAGATAATGATTTTCGGCATGGCAATTCAGAGCTCTACCACTTAGCCACTCCGTTCCCTAAATAAAAAAAAACTAAAATGAAAGTTACTTAATAGAATACAGAACAACAAAACAGAAACAAGCACACTTGGCCATCTTATAAGAAGAAATCTCTCTCAATGAATGCCAAACTCAAACATTACGGTTCTGTAATTGTTAAACCTGAAGCAATCAATGCTAGTGAAACACTATTTAAGTTGAACACCAAAGCAACCACGGATAAACTACAAAAAATAGACAGGAGAATCATGAAGACAATCATCAATTAATAACACCAAACAGACGGACAATAGAGATTGCTGCCTAATGAAGTGGTGTATCGGGAAAACGAATCAATAGTGTATACAATGCCCAAAATTAGAATTGCCTTTTTCAGCCACATATCAAGATTACCTGAGACCAGATTAGTAAAGCAATTATTTAACTACTTTTGGAAAAATAAAACCAAGAACGACTGGTTCAAAGAGGTGCAGGGTTATTTAAAAGAGTCAAACTTAACAATGCGACAAATTGTAGACGGAAAAGAGAAGAAGATCCTGAAGAGTAGGGATACGAGACTTACGAGTAAATTAAAAATAGTTACACGGAAACAGTACACCATTACGGATGAAGAAAGGGCAGGCAGGTCTGAAAAAATGAAGGAACAGAAGTGGTTAGAAAAGCATTACAGTTAACATTTTTAAGACTGTAATGTAGATGTATTGATTCAAGTGCTCCAATGTGGGCATAAACTAATAAATAAGTTTTTTTTAAAACTATGAATAATTTTTACGGTTCTTGTGCAATAGTCGGGGTACTTTTATACTCCATTGCTGATAACCGGACACTGATAAATCAGATACTGATAACGCCTGTTTATTTTTCGTTTTCAGGGAAATTTATATATTCAAAATGTAATAATGAAGGGTACGTCATGAAAATGGAAGAGACACAATGGCAGCTAAAGATCTGACAAAGGAGGATTACAAGGACAGGAGATATTGGAGGGAAGGTAAATTGGGGATCAGAATGAGAGAAAATTACAAAACCTGGTAATAATAAAGAGAGTGGAGAAATCTGCCTGTTTCTGTGAGGTAGTAACAGATTTACAAGAGATGGAGATTACTTGCCGTTAAGGCCGCTCATGTATAATAATTTGTATGTCCATGTTTAGTCTTTTTTTTGTTTTTAATTATTTAATAATTTCATTTATTTATTTCTAAATTACGATATGTTATAGTTATTTTGGTTTTGTATAATAGTGATTTAGCCGGAAACAGATGTTACGGAAACAGCTGTATCACGTCTTTTTTTTTTAGCAAAACTCACTGATCACCCTCATTATTGGATTGCGACACGAGCGGTCCTACTTAACATCAGTCAACTACTGTTGTCAGTGCGGTCCATATTTTTAATTCGCGAGTCCGACCCTTATGGTCCATACTATATTTATTTTTTTGTCTCTAAGTGCGACCAGTGTGATCCATACTTCAAAATTTCATTTTTCGTTATTGTTTTGTGAGTCCGACCTGTATACATTTGAATAATCATTACTGTCGTATGTCGACTTCGCTAAAATTCATCGGACTGATCTCCATTACAACAGATAGTTTTACGAATCGGCATCTGGAGATTCATCGGGATCGTCTACTGAAGGCGATTTTCTTTACTTGGAGATTTTCAGATCATGATATGTAACCTCCAGCTCCATGATACTTGCGCTATCCAGCGTTCCAACATAATTTAAATTTACACCAGTTTCGCGCCCTATACCTTCTACGGATTGGCGAATAGAGCACAATGGCCGAAGATGATGATGATCGGAATCAGTGGCGGCGATGATTGATGACAGGTAGCCACCTCGGCTAATCGATCGCTCTGTCAAAGGGAGCCGACTCTCGATAAACAATAAAAAAAAAGACTCTGATATATAATTAGGACTAAAGGGAGCGCTAATGTTCCCCTTATTGATTCCGTTTCATTTATTAGACTGTCCGGGTTACTCTCTTATTTTATATAATGGATTCTCCGATGTAACAGGCGGGCCTTCGGGCGACTTCTATCGAGCAATTAACCTCCCATAATCAAAATAAATCCAAGACTAAAATAATTTTGAATCGTGTGTTCGTACCTTTGTAGAGCCACGTTTTTCCTTTACATCACCGCCTCGTACAAGTGCCAAGACGAACCAAAGCATCAACCAAGTTAGTTAACAAAAGCTGAAAGGATATCAAGCAACAAAATGGAATCCCCCACCGTCTAGACATAATTTGCTATTATTAAAATAGGCTTAGCTGAAGTAACCAAGGGAAAACCTTCAGTCTCTGCATGTTGGAAACTAAGAATATTTATTGGCAACTAGAAAAGTGAGAAGATTGACAACGGTAAACAAAGGGAGGTGACAGGCGAATTTATTGGGCGAGGGCTTGACGAGCCATGCGCTGTTGAGGATACCATTAATATAGAGCTAGAATTTAACAGGAAATGAATATTGCCGGAATTAAATAAACAAGCTAAATGTTTTTCTATAAGTTGTAATCATGTAAATATATTAAATAAAAGATTAATTTTGAGTGTTATCTATTTTATATTTCATCGTCTAAAATGGAATACCTTAAAAGGAATAATGATGAGACGTAATCAGAAAAACATATTAAATTACTGAGAAAGTCTCATACACTTTTTTGTTATAATCGGCTTAACCAAGAGCCTAAACAGCGCGAGAAATTGTTTTAAAAAAAATTGAAAATCGGCAAAAAGTGAGCCTTATATTGCTATGGAAGCGTATAAAGGAAAAGAAACACAATCTAGATTTAAAAAAAACCTAGAAGTGAGCTTGGAATAGCATTAGGGCACTAAGAAAGACAAGTGCCTTTTGGCAGACAAGCTCTGAAGCTAGGTTGATACAGTTTTGATGAGGGATCAAGACACATTTACTGAATTCTTCACGGTCATAACTCACCAACGAAGAAACACCGATTTTTGAGATGTGTCACTTCAGAAATACAAGTGCAATATGACTTAATTAGAAAATAATTGACTTAATTGATAACATCAATATTGTTATAACTAATTTGACAACATGTATCGGTTATAAAATGTAACTGGTTATAAAACATGTCATTTCCAGAGATCGGTTACCTGGTTAGAGGGATTTAGTGAGTTTCCTTAATAAACAGCATGAACTGAATACAATATCAACACTTATTTATTTATTTTTGAAGGGTGTCTTTAGATTGAGATTTTCTAAAGTCCTTTTATCGTCCATAGCTTTGCTCCATTTAGCAATGGATAAATCCTTGGATACATTTATCTTTGCTTTCAATCCTGGGTTTGTGAATAAGCTTCTTGGTACCTTTCGTCATATTGCTGCTCCAATAACCGAGTCGAGTATACCAATTTCTTTGTTGGTTGTATTTATTCTTTGTTTTATTTTTTGGGGGACGTTCCATTTCTTTCCATTATAGAGCCCAAATATTGACAATTATCCACTATTTTTATTATCTTTCCTGCAACAACGAGATCCTCCTGATCATAAGCGGCCATGCTGACATATTTTATTCCATTCTTTTAAAGCTGTTCTAATGCAGATTTTAAATAGGGAGGGTGACACACAACAGCCTTGCAGCAAACCGTAACTAGTCGGAAACTTTGTTAATGTATTCCTACCTATTTTAATTTGTCACTAGTTGTTGCTATATATTCTCTTGATAAGGTCAATCAGCGGTCTGTTAATAACATATCAACATTATACTCTCCTACAAGGTGTACATTGACGTAACTACATTACAAATCTTGAAGAACATTGTAAGAAGGGGTGTAATATAGCCAGTACTGCCAGGCCCGATTTAAGTCTCGCAGTTTCCGACAAGGTATAATGTTGAAAAGACTAAAAAGCGAAGGAGAGTTTGGTGACATAAGTTGCCGGATCACGTTCCGTATGAGAGAGGAAGATCTAACAGAGCTGTGAGAAGGTAAAATGAGTTTGTCCTGGCTAATAACAGGGGGCTGCGGGGAGAGAAAAGTAATCTCTCTCCGCGGAGGAGCCATGCATGCAAAGCAGTCCCGCCCTTTCTAAGTTGACAATTATATTTATCGATCCATGAATACATAAATCCTACCTCGCTGGATCCCGCCTCTTTTATACAACCCCCCATCCCCCTCCAACTCCCCTGTCACCCTTTCTTATCTCTTCCTTGTCCTCTTAGTCGCTTAGTGCGGAGTTCTTGATGCGAAGGAGAATACAGAAGTATTGAACACCTCCCGCGTTCAGCCAGCAGAGATTATACCAATCCTAATTGTTGTTATATTTCTATTCAAATCTCAAAGAAAATATTAGAACAATACAAGTGAATAGTTTCTAGACCCAGCACAATAAGAGCACTCATTAAGACTTTCCGATTTTCCAACTTCGTTCTAAGCTCCCAGTTAATTACAAAAGACTCATATACATGACTATTATAAGGCCTATTTGGACTCACGGAGTAGAGCTTTGGAGCTCCACTGAGCCATCGGATTGCTCTCTAATCCTTAAAATCCAAAATCCTTCGTAAGATCCTTAATGCTCCTTACTTTGTTAGGAACAAAGTTATCCATAATGACCTCAATTTCCCCCGAACCCGATATCAATCCTTTCATGACAAGCATTTTTCCAACTTTAACCCAATAGTTTCAAACCCACCTCTTCGATTCCGAATAATCATCCGAGGCATCTGAAAAGTAGATGACCTTGAGGCCTTGAGAACTACCACCGGATCGTTTCTATAATTGCTTTTATCCATGACTTAACGCATCATTAATTATATTTACTTATTCTATTGTTATAATAAAGTTGTAAATTTCAATAAATAAATTTAAAAAAAAAAGTGTTTTCCAACTTTTTTTAGGAGGATTCAAAGATGAGAACATATGTGTGTTATAGTACAAGGCTTAGGAAATAGTCAGATATAACAGGCGAATACCTGAGCCGTCTAGGAAACCCGACCACTGCTTTGTTTGAAATTGACAGTATTCTGGATAATTTAGTATCGTAGTGATGTTGGAAGTATGACTATGCCATCACATTTTCCGAGATAGTACGCGGTACTTATGCAAAAGAGATAACTTTATACTGACAATATTAATTTGCTCTATGCGTGGCACAAATTATGACAAAATATCAATTATCTTAAACCGGAAAAATGCAAGAAGTCAAATCTAGAAATTCTAAAGTTTGACATTATACGTGTCACGTCGGGAACGTTCTCAGAATTGGAAATTTAAAAATCACATTTTTTGCCGATTCAATAGCTGGAAAAGGCGGTGACGGTAAATTCGATGTAGTACAGTTTATCTTAAAAGGAGTACACTGAGGTATCGTCCAATCCTGTATGCAGAGAGATGAAAAAGGGGAATTGAATGCCTTTTTTAAGGTATTTATCTCTAAGACGCACTTTGTGTATTCTTCAAGGAGTCTCTTCGTCATAAATTCCACATCATATCCATCTGTTGATATGAACCCGGTCATCTGCAAACTGAAGGTTAAACATTATATTTCCGACCTCAACTCCCATTCCTCGACATCTTTGTCTCCATGATTTAAGTTCCTGCTACAACTAGTTAGGAATAATTATTACTAGACACACAGTAATATTTATATATAAATGGCATAATTATAGGTTATTTATTGATGGTAGATAGTCGGGGACATATATGTAAGTTTAAAAAGCTATCAACGAATTTACAACAATAACTGAATTCTCTATTCCGCCTAATATTCCAGTTAGAATGGGGTTTAAAATAGGCCCTTCAAATATGACAGGGTAAAATGAATGATAATGAGGAAGGGTCGATCCTAATTACTCACATTTAGTAATCCTGCGCAGGATCAGCCAGGCTATTTGTCTGCCGTTGTAATCCTGCAATGTGTTCTCACAATGGGCAGCTGTCCCCGCATCCTGGGGATTTTGTTTTCGCTAAGGAGAGTAATTAATGCGGGGTGCTATCCAATTTTGATGGGTACACCTTTGTACAATAAATTGTAATGGTTATTTATGTGCATAC
This sequence comes from Troilus luridus, assembly GCA_964056705.1. NCBI lineage: Eukaryota > Metazoa > Arthropoda > Insecta > Hemiptera > Pentatomidae > Troilus > Troilus luridus. The sequence goes on along the minus strand of OZ057415.1, from coordinate 50,335,018 downwards.
GTGTGCATAAGCCTGCAAATAAATTGGTCTTCTACAAAACTAATACAAAGAAAGGGACGGAGGAGGAAAAAAAAAAGAAGAACAAGGAGGAAGAAGAAAGAGGAGATCTAGATTTAGTGTGGCATTGAAGGATATAACATAAGATATACAAAGCGATTTTCTGATACTAAAAAATATATATAGTAGTTTATGAATGTGATTATAATGGTGCTGCCAAGTTCACAATATTTAGTAAAGGGTAATTACAAAAAAAACAACAACCTGTACCACTAAAACCTATGCACATTCTAGAGACTGTACTGTTTCAAGGACAAAGGTTGTGCAGGTGATGAGGTGATCAGTCCGAGTTCACACTCAACCACCAGTTTTTTTCCACAATTAACACTACCTACTTTGTTGTGGTAGGATGGACATGAGGAGAGTCCCACAGGATCCAACTAGCTAGACTTATAAACTATGGACTAACACTATAACTTAGAGACTACTCAAGTACTCCTATTGACTACTCTCTTAACATGCTCTAGCATATCCATACCATTTTTTCTCTGTCTGTATATGTATCTCTTCTTTATCTTTTAAAGCTGCTATATATACGTTCATAAGAAGAGGGAATGTCAAGGAAGTATACATTGCTGACAACACTGAATTATTGATGAAATATCCCAGTTACAATTCCATTTTATAAACAATTTACTTTAGGTTATCGATTGTTTGGTAACTGTTACTTTATTCCGTTACTTAATATTGAAATGAATACATAAATCATAACCGGAGGAGTAATTACTGTATAAAATGAAGGAAGAAATTACTATTAAAATATTAAATCGCTTTTTAGTTTAGATACCATAAACTTAGGATTGAACCGAAGTTTCAAACACATGAGTTTGAACTTATTTTATTCTAGACACTTATGGTTTTAACGGTTTTGCTAAATTTATGCTATGATTTAAACATTAGGAATTTAATTAATAATATGTATATTATAAACTGGAGAAGGTTTAAAGCCAGCAACATTTCAATTTTTTTTAAGCATGTCCATTTTTACCGCACATTTTTAGTGTCTGATTCCTAAACTTTGATTACGAAGTTCAATCCAATTTTTATGACATACAAATTAAAATTTTAGAAAACTGACAAGCGTTTTTCTGCAGTATTTTAATAATTTGTTAACGAAGAGTAATAATAAATCGGTTTAAAAACTTAAATCAGAAGTCTCTTTTGTCATAAGTTAACCAACCAGTCTTAAATTTATCCGAATTTGGGGCCTATTTATGCGAAATAATAGGTTCGATACAAATTTTAAATTAACAGGTTCAACACAAACAATATTTTCTCAGTTTTTCGTTAACATCATATTATTATGTTATATTATATTATATTATATTATATTATTTTATAGAGACATTCGTCTCTATAAAATACCGGTATCATATCTCATATCAACATTATAAACATACCCACCCATAAATAAAAAGCAACCCAACTCAGGTTACACCTTTGTATTCAATAAATCATTAACATTATTACCTATCTCATAATAATCTTACATGTACCTAAACCTGAAATTAAATTTGTTTTCCACCACTTTAAAACAAGGAAAGAGGAACTTATAACACTCATCTTCAATACCCGACTTTAACAAAATATTGAAAGAACTACAAAAACCATACTAAACTTTGGCTAGTTAGTTATTTGTCATTTGTCAAGCATTATTTCGGAGGCTTCTGGATTTGTTTTAAAGGAGTTTTCAATTGTTTTTTCCATGTTTTTTAAATTTTATTTTAGTCTTTACATAATATTATTGAAACTGATTTTAAGGTAGCGGAGTGGATCAGTGGTAGAGCACTGAGTTGCCATGCCGAAAGTCCTGGTTCAAATCTCGCTGCTGGCAAGACTTTTATTTAATCTGTTAGCAGCTGAAAATGGATCATATGGGATCTGGGACTCTCCTGGGGCTCACCCAGCCTTTATAAAATGGGTACCCAAAATGAGCGGGGATATCTGTCGGTTGAGGGTGATCTATGACAAATCACCTCCCTGCACAACCGTAGTCCATGAAACAGTACAATCTCTACCATGTGCTGAACACCCCGTTCACGCATTGTAGTGGTACAGGTTTTTTTTTTTTTTTTATCCGATTTTAACAAATATCACGAAGTTTTAGTAAATAAAGAATAAAGTAAAATGTTTAGCGATGATACCAACCTCGGTCATCCAGAACCAAACTATCGACCCAGAGGCTTTTAAACAGTTAGCGAAGGGCACCGTGATGGACTAACCCCCTAAGAACCCCTGATTGGGTGCTGTCCCATGGGTGCGGCACTTGGGGGCGGCACTTGGGGGTACTCAGCGGTCACGTGTGTCTTAATAACTCTTATCAACAAGTGTATTAGCTGCCACCTGTTGTGCTCTTGACGAGAATTGACAGCCCCTTCAACTTTCGACAACTTTGATGTATGTCGGCTGTTCAGGAATTTTATTTTTTTAACACTCCCTTGAAGCTAACCAGAAAGCTATGCAACTAATTTTGTCTTGATTTTAACCTTTCTTTATTCATTTAAAATCACTATATACTACTATGGTTCATCGGACGATGCTACAATGGGAGTTCTAAATTTTTCCAATCCAGGTATATTTGACATAGGTAACTAAAACGGGTGTCTATCACCGATGCTTGGGAGTCTCATTTTACATTCCTTCCGAGAGACGGCATAAATAAGGATTTTCCACCCCCCTTAAAAAATCCTTAGGCTACTTGCCAACGAACCGGCGATCTTCAGAATTGTAGGTTATTGCGCTAACAACAAGACTATAGGTGACCCACGGTCTGATGTTAATGTTCTTATTATATATATTTTCTATTCATACACGTTTATGCATACTGCCCTAATAATCCAAAGGACTAAGCTTTGGACCAGGAGAGCCATCAGTATTCCTGCAGAGAGGCGACCATCGGCTAATAGAATCATAGTCTTTGTGACCCGATCCTCAGATCTCCGTACAGTTCAGTTGGCTCTACCGCAGTTCTCAGCTATCTGTCCACTACTTCCCTGCCTAAGCAAACAAAATTAACCTAGTTGATTTGGTATCCGAGTATAAGCGAAATTAAACAAATATGCTGCTATTTAATTAATGACGATAGAGTGTCACTAAATTCACTAGGCACAAAATCAAAAATAAGGAGATATTTGTATGAAGAAAGAGAGACGAAACTATAAGAATAAGAACAAAGAAAAATATATACCATCAAAAATCGGAAATAAAGCATATCGAGCGAAATGAAAAATGTCTTCTGCCTCAACTGATAGTGGATGGAAAGATTGATAGTAAGTGGGGACCAGAAAAGAGGAGGGACTCCTGGCTCCATACTTTAAGGCAATGCTTTGCCTTCACAACTGTCCAACAGTTTAGAAGTGCCTCTAAATAATTGAGATGGCCAAGTTGATAGCAAACGTTAAGGAAGATCCAAGATTCTTTTGTGTTCAGATAGCAATGGAATCTGCTAAATTTCCAGTATTTTCATCCAATTTGTAAATTCACCATTTCGTTTACTTATTTATTGAGATCGAATAAAGAAATAAACGAAAGGAGAGAGGGTTAGGAAACAACTATGAGGAAGAAACTATTAAGTTTCTACAGTACAGATGTTTAAGAGCCGGCTCAAACACATTAGGGTTCTTGAGAAGAACGAAGCATGGGAATGGACAGAGGAGAGAAGAAGGCAATATACGGATAGTATGAAGGATTATTTGAAGAGAAAAAAGAATAAGTGAAAAACATGATATGTGCATGGTCCTTTGTTGTCCGATTCGCAAAAAAAAAAATTAAAAGTTATATTATAATTAACCAATTAAAAAACCTTAAAAAAATTAATTTAAGTATCATGATCTAAGAAGTGGTATGAAAATAAAATGGGATACAATGCAGATGTATAAATCACAACGTGTTAAAACCGTCTAAAACAAAACGTGAAAGGAAACAAATCAATAATACGTGGCCTACCATAGGTCCTTGATTAGAGAGAAATCAGGAACGCTTCGGAAGAAATAAAAAATGAAAGATGTAAAACCCACAAGGAGGTAGATGATGAGGTAGGAGTCGATAATTACCTCCGAAGAAGTGTGGGCCTGATGGCTTCGTGCGGTCTGGCCTCAGTTCCCACGGCTCTCTGTCCAAGATCATCACCTCTTCGTCAGGATGGACTCTTCATTATCCAGCATCAGCTTCGTGGGGTTTTCTTGACCTGCGAAGATTCGAGGAGCAATCAATTGGGCTCGATTTACGAACTAGAAGGAATGATCAGAGGATCGACTCGCACAACGGATTTTCCCTGAAGAATCTTGGTGGTTATTAGAAACAAACCAGCTCACGATGGACCTAGATGCAGCAACTCTCAAAATTGCCGAAACTTTACTGGGGTATTCTCACAAAGACATCAGGAAGTTTCTGGCCATATTATTGTATACTTTTTAAAACTACAGTAAAGGTTCTCACCTGCGGACACAGGAGGGGAATTAAATTTTGTCCGCTTATGAGACAAAATTTTATAAGAAGTGTCCGCTGGTGAGAAACTGAGGGTGGGGGAAATAATATGTATGTTTATACATGACTAAAAGGGCTAAAATGTGGCGTAAAATACATTTGCGGTAGTGTATTTTAAAGTTTTAATGATCCCTTGGTCTAACGGCTGACAGGCTGACAACTCTAAATTTGGATGTGACGAGGCATTATCAATAAATAAAATAACATTTCTTTCTAGTAGCTGTATTCTGTTAATAAAATTAATCAGACATTCCGACATAATTTGGCGGGTCATCCACGCTCTTTTATTTGCTTGCCATTCTACCTTAAAAATGTTTAAATCGATACCCATAGCATCTTGGCTTTTTCTATCAAGAGAGGAATTTCAATCTCACCCTCCATTGATGCTAAAAATCAAAAATATTGAGACACGTTCCTTCGAGATTTTTCATCCTATACAAGTTTCTGCTCTCGCCGCCATAGTTTTTTCCTGAAATGCTCGAAAAAAAGGGCGGTTTCGTCAGTTTTAAATGCCTATAGGGGAAAATCCAGTCCAAAGCTCCTTTAGTCCTCATCCAAAGCAACTAGAGGACTATCAACGGAAGCACCCTTACCGCTTAAGGTTCTGTATTTTATTCCATACCTCACTTTAGATTAGTCCAGACAACCACCAATAGCTTTAAAATTGTCATTTCCCAAACTTTTTCCAACTTCCAACGCCTTTTCCTGTATTAATCGGGATGTTATTTGATCGCGCTCGCTATAACCACTCATACGTAACTTGATCAATCATCAGCCCCCCCCCCCATCTGCTTTAAATGTCTTCTTTGAATTATCATTTCAATGATCTACCCATTTTTGAAGAATATTTTTTTTAGTTCTTAAAATTTCCGCAGCACACGTTTCCCCAAGTTTGAACTTCTTTCCAAGATCACGGACATTCAATTTTCACGTTCACTCGCGTGTATAATCTCTACTTATTCTTTAATAGTTAGCACTTTTCTTTTGGAAGACATATTCCCAGTTTCTAGGAGGAGAGTAGACTGAGTTGAAAAACATACATAGCGAAGCGAGGATAAACAATGCCTCGAACTCGTCGAATTCGGAAAACTAAACACAACTGGCCGGGTTCCGTTCGAGGAAATTTGGCCCTAGTGTCCGCGTATTGGAAGTTTTTACCTCAAACTATTGATAAAATCTCTGTCTGCGTCCGCTTATGAGAATGTCCTGATATCAGAAGTAAAAATATAAAGAAAACTTAAAAATGATGAGGGGTAAATCATAATCGTCCGCTTACGAGAAATGTCCGCCTGTTAGAAGTGTCCGTTCAAGGAAGTTTTACTGTATATCACCTACCCCTGAGCCATAAGTGGTTGTGCTGAAGTTACCAAATCTAGCTGTTAACATATTTAATCTGTTATCTGCTTAAAACCCACGGATGGGCCCCATGGGACCTGCAGATGCTCCTAAGGCCTATTTAGCCTATATAATGTGAGTACCCAATGCGAAGAAAAAAACCCTGGTGGTTGAATGTGATTTCGAATAAATCATCTCCTGTCATACAAACTTGAATAGAACTTTTCAGTATTACTTTTGCACTATACTTTGGAACTATAAGCTATGAATATAGTAATGGTGGACGTGGAACTACTTCATGTCTTTAAACTATAGAGGACTGACAAAACAAACGGGACTTGTGTCTTCAGTAGTCATGCTGATTATGATGATGATGATGACGATAAATATTGCATAAAGTACAAATGTTTAATAAAAATATAAAGTTTCTGAACTTTAGAAAAAATATTACCTAAGTAAATATTATAAAATAAATAGACATTCTATTTTTTTTATTTATATTGTATAACATTTTTTCTACTAGGCTTAGAGTAACAAAGATACTACAGTACTAAAGCAAACAAAAAAGAATATTTAGTATATATAAATTAATTATTGATTAGCCATTCGCAATTTGATAATAAATAAGATTTCTGATTGCTTTAATCAATTTTATTTTATCTACCCAATTAAATTGTTTTATCAAATGCACTTTAATTTCTAACCGTTCAAATAACCATTTAATCACAAATATTCTAATAATTCAAATTATTTTTTTTGGATCAAAGGATACTTTTATCAACTTTTATTCCACTATATGAAAAGTGAATAAAGGATATATGTATAAATATAAAACAGATATGAAAGGTCGGATGTTCACTTTTTAGTCAGTCTACAATGTGTATTATTGTATTCCTCTAAAAAAAAATTAATAATCCATAATAATAAAATGAAAGGATATTAGTGTCATGTTATCACAAATATTATGTTGTTGATATGCCTAGCTTCCCTTGTAGATGTTGCGAGTCCCTATAGTGATGACACATAAGATGGCCGACGCAGCAATTTAAACAGCCCATTACATATCGGCTGCTATAAAACTGATTTTAAGTTAATCACATTGGAAAGTTATTTTCACTAGCTAATGAATATATAGTAATACTAAATAATTGATGGTCAACTAACAAAGAAAATCATTATGTACATAACCGAGATCAAAGCGACAACAAAATGGGTGGATGGGATAAAAAAGGACACAAGAAGTTGGTTTAGTTTCCAAAGGAGCGCTGGAATATCAATGTGTTACGGCCTATGATAAACTGGAGAGGTTCCAGGAAAAGCAAAGTGCAAAAACGACAATATTTGGTCAAAAGAGAGTAAGAGAATGAAACTAATCAACAAGTCAATTGTTCCCCGTAGGCTAGAACCAAAGAAAGAAGAAGGAAATATTAAATAACTGTAGGAATAAAGCATGTGAATAACCGATATTTTTCTTGATAACCGAAATCTGACTTCAGTTCACGATTTCTGCATTTTAAGGAGTTTTGCAATAACTTTATTCAAACACGATTAGCGGAACAATTCAAAGAACAAGTTTAACAAAACGTCACTATAAGAAGTCATGATTCGATTCTACACAGTTAAGTAGGGATATATGGGACTGAACTGTGCGAGGAAACGTGTACGTTAATGACATATTTCGTCAAGGATATGTTTTTTTGTTCATGTTTATCTGGATCTAACGTCTTGTATGTACTTAAACTAGGGCAAAAGGAAGGGGTTATTCCGCAAGTTTCTAACTTTTTCTATCCATACTAAAAACGATGGGATTCACGAAGCTGCGACGACCAGAAGGCTGAAGTCCTGTACTATTCACGCGTTGTGGCTTACATATGCCATTTTATTAACGATATGTCAGATCAAGTCGTTAAAAATATCCATTATTTCTAAAAAAAAAAAAAAAAATAAGGGAGGCAGAACATTTCCAAACGAGTAGGGAATTGGAAACGCTCCGCACGGAGTGAATTCCCCAATTCTCCACGGAGGGAGGCATCGTTCATCCGCGGGCTTATTGAGACATCATTCACCAAATCAGATGTTTGCCGAGGAAATTACCACAGCTATATATCGATTCATCTGCCCGATAATGCGCCTAGGGAAGTGTGATAATGGCACTAATACCCAGTCCTCGGTGAACGCTTGGTTAGAAATAGATTAGGGCGATATAAAAGGGAAAAGATATTAAAAAAGAGGAGAGAAGGCCGGGTAATGGACGCGAACTGGAGTAGAGCAATATGTCAGGGGATAATAAGGGCGCAGGGCACAGATGGCTAATACTAAGCCGGGGATTCGATGTTATCGCTACGGGCAGATGTCGCCCCCGCAAATCTCATCCACCAATAAACCATCTTCGGTTCCAGTTACACTTATTAGATACTCATTTTGATCCCTTAATTCCACTTTTATCGTTGTCACCCTACACGCAACGATATATATTTTCACGTTCAGTCAATAAATATAAAACTAAATTTTGGTGACTTTTAGAGATTATTGTTGTCGTATTCAATCCCTAATAATAGAATGTAGTATTTCAGTGAGTTTAAAGTAAATATTTATGGACATTAATATGCACCCTGGTTGGATGAGGTGACAGAAGATAGCTGAGGCCAACTCCATGTTATATATTGGAAGCATGTAGTGCTGGGTAAGGACGAATGGCAAAAGGGAGACCAAGGCTCCCTTAATAAAAGGGCCGTAGTGCCAAGCATTATCATTATTATTAAAATTAACCCTTATTGATACTTTATATATTGGAATATAAAATACAATCTTAAAACAGAAAACCAATATATATTTTGGTATACGTTGCATCAAATCCTAATAAATAATAGTTCTAATGACTGTTATATGCGGAGTGGAATGCAATAGATAAGAACTAATTAATTTAAAATAATATTTCTAATGGACAAACCTGTGAATATACTATAATAGACATGTTATGTTATATATAATAGACCTGTGAAATATAATATGTTTTTGAATAATTTTATTGCTAAAGATGAAATTCATAATATAGATCTTTTCTTGTCCGTAGCTCTAAGAGTCTTTGGTGTCTATATATCTACAGTCCCGGTGAATAAGTGGTTAAGTCTAGTTTTATCCAAAATTAGTTTCTAGTACTTAAGTAAGCGGAATCGAGTTATTTTCGTAGTGAATAAGGGGCTCTTCACCTAACAACCTTTGATTCGGAAGCTGTCTGAGATAAGCTACACTCTACTTAAATCCGCTTTTGGTGACCGAGCATCCTAGCACTTGCAAAGGTTTCTGCTAGGAGACGTGTGCATCGTCCTTACTGTTGTAGTGGTGGAATACTTTAAATGAATGAAGATTTCTGAACCCAACTTATCAGAGAGAGAGAGAACATCATTATCCACGAGAGTCGACAAGTGAGACTAGCTTATCGACTGACGAAAATCACCTAAAACAAGAAATGGCTGTCACGCAACCTGAATCTTAAGCACTATCCGTCAGTCATACGACCAGAAGCCCTGTATGCCAATGAGTGTCTTTCCTTGAACCGAAGAGGTCTGGTGGAGAAATTGGAAGTTAGAGAAAGGAGAATCCTCAGGAAGATCCTAGGCCCGGTAAAGGAAGATGGAGATTTCCGAAGGCGACATAAGTCTGAGCTCTACGAACATATAGAGAGGCTCTCTGACTGTGCAAGGAAAAGAAGGGTTGCATTCTATGGTCATTTTGCAAGATTGCCTCCAAACCGAACGACCAACCGTCTGTTCACTTTCTGGCAAAACAAGAAGATTCGTACTGCTTGGTTGACAGAAAGCGAGAAGGACGTTAAAGAACTGGGAATAAAAGATCTCCAAAACAGACAGTCTGTGAGACGCACCCTGAAAGAGTTCTGTGGATTTCAGGAAAAATCCCGAAGGAGAGGTACCCCCTGGACAGAAGAGAGAAAGGAGTCACACTGGCAGAAGATGCGGCAATACTGGGCAAAGATCAAAGCCCAACAGTTGAACAAGCGTGGTCCAAAGTAGGCCTACTTTTTCGAAACAAGAAGAAGAAGAATGAAGATTTTTTTTGATTAGATAAAGCCTAAAAGTAGGCCAAGTGTGTTATTATTATTGACAAATTTCCTTTAATTATTGTTCGATCTCATAATCAAGATTCGAAGCACTTACTGAGAAGGATCGAAGCCTTTATGAGGATAATTCGGGCACCCTCTCCTCCCCACGAAATCGATACAACTATCAAAGATAGGGGAGGCAGTTGTACATTAGGGGCTAATTGAAGAGTTCTATTGAATGGGACTTAGCAGGCTATTAGCTGCTAACAAATGACTATTCACCAGGGCCTTCTAAATCGACACAAATCGACCTTATTAATTCCTTTCTCAGCTATAGAGGAGGCCGTGGCTGGCACGGAGACACCTCCCACTAATAGATTTCCCTCTCTACACGTCTAATCACTTTATTTAACATTATACCTACCATTTACGGCCACTAATAGCCTCCTTTGTACTTTATACCGAAGAGATAACACCTGTCATTTCATTCATTTTCTACCAGAATGTTTCTAGACCTTTCGTTTGGAGGATCCCCTTCTGTAAGGCACTGTCTCCTTTTATGAAAAAACAGTACCACTACAACATATCAAGGGACTTGGATTCTGTTCATGGTATAGTAAGTACTGTTTCTAGAGTTATCGGACAATGGAATCAAGCAAATTGTTTTATAAACTACTTTTGTAACAAGGAAGTTTCATCAATGCTTCTGTGTTGTCAGCAATGTAAACTTCGTAGTCCTCTTCTTTTACATGTATATAATAGCTCTAAGATTAAGATAGAGAGAAGGTAGAAGGTAGGAGAGTAGAGAGTAGAGGCGAGTTGTAGATAGATATAGTATGGAAGAAAGCAGTCTCTAAGTTATATGTCGTACATAAGTTATAATGATAGTCAATAGTCCTTAAGTCACTTAGTTAGTACATAAGTATGCCTCTTTTATATCTCTTGTTTATCCATATTATATCTGTTAATATCTCAATAAACTAATGTATTTCATGAAGTCGTCAACCATTTTAACTCAAGGACAACGGTAGTGTAGGGTGGTGATTTGCCTGAGATCACGCTCAACCGCCCCATTAAGGGTACCCACTTTATGAAACTGGCGTAGCTGACCACACTACACACTGAGCTACCCCACTTTCTATATAAGATTAAATAAAATCATGTTTTCTTTTCATTAGGGATTAGATTATTTGTACACAAACAATTATGTTATGTATACCGTTTGAAAGATTATTTAATCCTTTTTCATTATCAGTCTTACTTTTCGTTTTGAGAATGAAGCAACGTTTTACAAATAAATAAGAATAAAATTATGTCTTCCGCGGAAATTCGTATAATTTTTCCCTACGAATTTAAACTTGGACATAGCGTCACGGAGGCGTCCCGAAACATTAATATTGTATACAGTGAAGATACAGTGAGCGAAAGAACAATTTTCTGTTGTTTCGAAAAATTTCGGTATTGGGATTATGACCGTACCAACAAAGAACGTGGTAGGCCGAAGACTAAGTTGGACAACGAAATGTTGAAAGAGCTGGTCGAAGCGGGCCCTTCCCAAACCACTCGTCAACTAGGTTCACAACTTGGAGCAAGTGCCATGAATGTTTCCAGGCACCTTAAGGAGCTTAAATAAGGGGAACCACATGAAATAACCGAGGCCCAGCAGCTCACCCGATTGGAAACGTGCTCCTCACCCACCATATTCTCCTGACCTTTCTCAGACTGATTATTACTTTTTCTGGTGTTTGGATAATTTTTTAAGAAATAGAAAAATTGACAACGAAAATGTCCTGAAATCGGCCTTCCAAGACTTCGCTTCTTCCTTGGCACCTAATTTCTACTGAGTGGGGATAGAAATGCTTAATCCACGTTTAGAGAAGTGTATTGAAAGTGAATGATCCTATTTTGATTAATAAAAGTATTGTTTAGTATTTTTTTTGCTTATAATTTATATTTACACCTTCACTGACATTTCGTGTGTTACGACCCAATATAACAGCATAAAAACCTACTATGTCCACGATCGCTGGTTCCGAGCTTGTGCGATGTCAGGTACTCGTTTTAGAATCCTGTTGTAAATATACCTAGATAGACCAAATTGGGGACTACATACTGGAGCATGATTCGGTTAGCCATATCATCATAAAGTGACGCTAAATGAATAAAAAAACAAGATCACTATATTAATATTTAAGGTTGGAAAAAGAAACAAACAGATATATAATACCTACAGATATATAATAGTAATATACTTTATAATACAGTATATAAGTATATAAAAGTACATGCACAACTTTCTCAAAGGTTCATTCATGTTCTCTTAAATTAGTTTCATCATAAATTGGAAAGAATTCCAGTACTGCATTAGATCTTGTCTACTTACAATCTCTTTTGTACTAAATACTGTAATCCTTATTTATACGTCTTATTTAATACTACACATCTTTCAAGGAAAGAACAAAGCAAATAAGTCAAAAACACACTACAGGGTGTACCATTTCAAGTGAATCTAACTTTTTTAACTTTTAAACAAAACAAAATTCAGAAAAACGTTTTAGGTAAAAGTTGTCGTTATTCAGGCCTAGTTTGAAGAAATAAAAAAACATTTTTTGTTTTTTCACTTTAAATGGTCAATATCGACCTTCAAACAATGTAGTTTCCTCTTGACCCCCAATGGTTTTTATTTTTCTGAAATACACAATACAAAACATTAACATTTATAAAATATTTACAGTGGCTGGAAAATGTAGAAAATTAACAATTTTTTCTATAAAACCGTCGAAAAATAAGGTTTTTAAATGTCTAGACATTTTCTCAAAGATTCAAAATACCTTGATTAATAAATTATTTCGACAAAAAACTCCCTAATAAAATAACTTAATGCTACATTACGTTTCCTCGTAAGGGAGGTATACTAAAGTAGTGAACTTCGAATGCTTTTTCTACTTAAACTATCAAAGATAGAAAAAAAATGTTACATACATTTTTTCCATGTTTTGTATTGTACATTTCAGAAAAATATAAATAAATGGGGGTAAAGAGGAGACTGCATTGTTTGAAGGTCGATATTGACCATTTAAAGCGAAAACCAAAAAATGTTTTCTTTATTTCTTCAAACTAGGCCCGAATGTAGGTAACTACAACTTTTACCTGAATCGTTTTTCTTAATTTTGTTTCGTTTAAAAGTTAAAAACGTTTGATCCACTTGAAACGGAACACACTTTATATTCAGGTTGAAAAATCCACTTTGAAGAATTAGAAATCGCTTTGTTTTACTTTTTGATAGTTAACGTTTTTGGCAGGTGGTTTCTTAAAAGTCACTGTATTTCTTATTAAATACAGCGACATCCCAATCATTGATAGTGATTTAACCTGACGTAGCCTTTCGATACACTCCCCTATCCTTAAGAATCTTGTTATTTTAATCAAATATGCCATCCCTGTAAATGTATTAATACAAGATGTTTACAAAACTACTACGTTATCAGTTATGTTATACATAACTGAGACAGTGTCCCACCTACGGAAGAGCAAAGCGCTTGTGATCTATCTCGTAGGGACCAGATGTATAGCCGAAGTCCCGCGTGGGCGTCAGCTGAGCGTGGTGTATGGACTGGGGACGTATATTATATCCGATTCGATATATCGTTCATGTCCGTCTGTATCGATAGCTATATATCATCTCAACTTAGGACTATTTATTATTCGGTAATAGTTTCCGTCTTGGGTCAAACTGGGCTTGTTTATTCCCGAGTTAAATCACTGCAGTTAATCAGAAAGACATGTCCCCTGTAAGGGAACACAGCAACATATATCCTGACTCTCTAAAAATCAATTTAATAAATTCGAAAGGCCGTGCGGTGAATCATGAGCGAAGTCAAATTTGATTTCGATATCCGTCCTTTAGCCAAACGATTTCTTTAAGCGAAATGTCTGCGACGGCGAGAAATATCACAGATGCGAAAGGTTTAGGCACTTCGTAATGATGTGTCATATTTTATAATGTAACAACTCTCTCCTTTTCCCTTTATTGCTATTTTTACTAAATAAGCTCGCATTATTAAGTCAGTTTTTTAAGTTAGTTTTTAGATAACTAAGGGAGAGGAGTAGCTTAGTGGTAGAGCGCTAAGTTGTCTAAAACCGCTTCTGAGATTTTATTTAATCTCTTAGCAACAAGAAATGGATCCTATTGGATCTAGGAACCTAGGAAAGTGGATACCCAAAATATGGTGAAAAATATGTTGGTTAAGCGTGATCTATGACAATTTACATCCCGACACAACCGTTGTCTAACAGTGCAATCTCTAACACATACTGACCCTAAAACCCTTAATGGGTCTTAGTGGTATTGGTTTTTTTTTAAAATAACTTATTTAACAGTAAATGTTAATTACAATTACAAGTTGGTGTTACCAGTGGTGTAGTGGTTGGCATATATACACTTTAGAAAAGAAGTAAAAGATTCTTAGTTACGCGGTCCGTCAGGAAGAACTTAAAATAGGGGCCCCAGCCAATCATTTAAAGGGCACTCTTTAAAGATACAAACCCTTATTATACGTGGACTCCATCGTCCTTTAGGTAGAATCGTCCGATTAGCAATTGTACCATAAAGGGACGTTAAATGAATAATCAAACAAACAATCAGAATCAAAAATTTCAAAAACAACTGAAATAAAACTATTTATACTTTTTGACATTAAAAACTGTTTTGTTTTTTCTAGACATTGGTCTGTTTTTCAGTAGTCTATTATTATTTCCAAATGTTCACATTATCTCTGCTTCAAACATCACTTCAAAACAGATAGATGGTTATAATAATGTATATATTTTGTTGTAGGTACATGTATTGCTGTGTAGAGCAGTCTCATGTAAGGCGTATGAAAGGATGGCCATTTTTGTTTACTAAGTTCCATCCGTCTGGGTCCGAAAAGTACGCTGGAATGCTATTCTCTCCTCCTCTACAAGCTGAACTAAATTCTAACCCCTTGTAGACTCACTAAATCAACAATTTAACCATCACGATAGAATATTTAAATAATTTGGAAGTACTATATGATGTATGAGATCCTATCAGTTCCCCTCGCGAGTTTTATCGTCCGAAAAAAACATTCATTACTCCTCGGTGCCTTGTACCAACTCGCTTTTAGTTCCAATGGTGGATCGGAGT
Organism: Troilus luridus; assembly: GCA_964056705.1. Classification (NCBI taxonomy): domain Eukaryota; kingdom Metazoa; phylum Arthropoda; class Insecta; order Hemiptera; family Pentatomidae; genus Troilus; species Troilus luridus. The sequence goes on along the minus strand of OZ057415.1, from coordinate 50,319,914 downwards.
CGTTAAAAGTCCTCTTATTATTCCCGTTAGGTTGATCTCATTGTCTGTGTTCGTCCATCTGTCCACTTTAATGACGACTTTAGTCCCAATTATATGTCTATAATTATATGATTTATTATAACTTTATGATTATAATCTATAGGCCAACGGCCAGGTACCAAAAAAAGGCTTTAGGCTACAATAAATTTGAAGGGGCGTTAATTTTTTATATGTTGTAAGGGCATGTCTGACTTGTGAAAATCCAATTTTGCTATCGAGAAAATCGGATGATAAAACTTTTAGTTACCGAAAAACCTCGAAATTTTCGGAGTTATTTCAGTTTTTGGCATATATCTCCTAATCGGTGCGTTTTAGGTAAAAAAAAAACTATATTATCCAATTTTAAAGTTGATTAAATTTGCTATACTTTGAGGGAGATTCTCAGTTACTCATGTTTTGGCCGACTCTCGTGAGGAACACCGGCCGAAGGAGTGATCCTACGACGAAAGTCATAAGAAATGAAGCTGTAGTAAATTTAATTAGCTTTAATTAAAGCACAGACCGAGGCCTGTAGATCTAGTAGATTCTGAGTAACCTCCCTTGGTCATTTTTTCCAAACAGTCCAAATAAAGCCCAGCGGCCATGAGTTAAAGGGTCGCGAAAAATCGAGGGTTGCATTTTTTATACGTTGTAAGAGCATGTCTGGGTAGTGTAAATCCAATATTGCAATCGAAAAAAACGGATGGGAAAAATTTTGGTGGCCAAAAAACCTCGAATGGCCTCTCATAATCGGTGCATTTTTGAAAAAAACCCATAGGTAACCATTTTAAATAATATTAAATTTTCTACAATTTGAATCTAACCGCAGTTCTATAGGTCTAATAGATTCTGAGGTACACCCCTTTGAAAATTGGTATTTTTTTCCAAAAAGTTCAAATTTTAAATTTAGGCCGGCTTTCTTGAGAAACACCTGCCGAAGAAGTGATTCTAAGATAAAAAGTCAAGGTAGTAAATGTAATTAACTTTAATTTTAGCTCAGACAGAAGGCGTAGCTCAGAATCTGTTACACCTTCAGGCCTTAGTCTTTGCTTAAATTAAAGCTAATTATATTTACAACCTTGAACTGTATCGTAGAATCACTCCTTCGGCCGGTGTTCCTCAAGAAAGTCGGCCAAAACTTAAAATTTGGACTTTTTAGAAAAATTGACCAATTTTCAAAGGGCCATACCTCAGAATCTATTAGACGTATAGAACTGCGTTTGGATTCAAATTGGAGAACATTTAATCTTATTTAAATTGGTTGCAAATTTTTTTTTTTTAAATGCACCGATTATGAGATACTGGCCAAAAACTGAAATAACTCCAAATTTCGAGGTATAATTCGAAATAACATTTCGAGGTTTTTTGGCCATCAAAATTTTTTCCATTCGTTTTTTTGGTTGCACTATTGGATTTCAACTACTCAGACATGCCCTTACAACATATCAAAAATACAACTCTCTTCGGTTTTTCGCGACGCTCTACTCCTGGCCGCTGGCCTATATTTGGACTATTGGGAAAAAATGACCAAGGGACGTGACTCATTGTCTATTAGAACTACAGGCCTCGGTCTGTGATTGAATTTAAAAGCTAATTAAATTTACTACAGCTTCAATTTTAGTGATTTTCATCGTAGGATCATTCCTTCGCCCGTTTTCCTCACGAAAGTCGGCCAAAACATAAATTTGGATTTTTTTGGAAAAAATTACCAATTTTCTAAGGGACTGAGAATCTATCAAGCTACAGAGCTGCTGTTGAGCTCAAAGTATAGACAATTTAATCTACTTTAAAAATGAATGCTATAGGTTTTTTAATCTAAAACGCACCGGTTAGGAGATATAGGCCATAAACTGAAATAACTTCGAATTTTTTGAGGTTTTTCGGTCACCAAAAGTTTTTCCATCCGATTTTTTCAGTATCAAACTTGGTTTTCCACTAATCAGACATGCCCTTACAACATATCAAAAATACAACTCTCTTCGGTTTTTCGCGACGCTCTACTCCTGGCCGCTGGCCTATATTTGGACTATTGGGAAAAAATGACCAAGGGACGTGACTCATTGTCTATTAGAACTACAGGCCTCGGTCTGTGATTGAATTTAAAAGCTAATTAAATTTACTACAGCTTCAATTTTAGTGATTTTCATCGTAGGATCATTCCTTCGCCCGTTTTCCTCACGAAAGTCGGCCAAAACATAAATTTGGATTTTTTTTGGAAAAAATTACCAATTTTCTAAGGGACTGAGAATCTATCAAGCTACAGAGCTGCTGTTGAGCTCAAAGTATAGACAATTTAATCTACTTTAAAAATGAATGCTATAGGTTTTTTAATCTAAAACGCACCGGTTAGGAGATATAGGCCATAAACTGAAATAACTTCGAATTTTTTGAGGTTTTTCGGTCACCAAAATTTTTTCCATCCGTTTTTTCGGTTGCACTATTGGATTTCAACTACTCAGACATGCCCTTACAACATATCAAAAATGTAGCTCTCTTCAATTTATTGCAACCTTCAAGTACCTGGCCGCTGGCCTACTAGCCGGGTTAGCAGACTTGGAAGGCAGAATGAGCAGAATCGTAGGTGATACCGTGTTTATTTAATTTGATGGTAGTGTTTTAGCATTATGTCTGGGTGGAAATTAATACTGTATACTCATTCTGGGAACGGTTTTATTTTTTTAATTTAAATTTTCTATTTCCTATATTTTCTACTTTTCGTTCAAAGATTCCGTTACATAGATAAAGGGTGATCTAATAAAAACGTGTTAAATAATACGATTATGAAATCAAAATTGAAATAAATTTTGCATTTGAAACTAAGTAAATAAGTTTGAAATGAGTTGGTCAGAGCGAAAGGTAGTGGCGGCATCCGGTAGTGGTTAGTTAATAGTTGTGTAATGAAAAGACGTGTTAATTGGCCAGGAGTTAATTTCCCCTCGCCTCATTGCCGTCCATATTTTGATTGATGTTCCTCTTTGTCGGTCCCTTTTGTTCCTTCTTCTATTACCTCTTCCATCTTCCACAATATCAATTTGATTATCAATGCTTATCTCTCATAATGCCCTTCCCGTGTAAAGGCGCCTTGGCTCAATCCTCCACTGTCTCGGCTCAGCCCTGATTCGATAGGAACAAATCGATATTAATAAATTAATAAAGTGAGGTATTAATTGAGACACATATCCTCGTGAGAACGTTTTTGTTCAACATTCAATGAGATTCGATTTCTCAGGTTCAGAGATCGACAACTTTCTGATTACTGTATAAAACAAGGCCATAATTATTAAAAGCATTTAGTATTAAACAATAGAATTTTTATTATTAGTTTACTTTTAACAATTAGACAATTGTAGAAGGTGTAGAAGCAAAACTCACTTTCTCCACTTTTCATAACTTTGGTAAAAACGATTTTAAGCTTTTGAGCTTAAAAACGATTTTAATTTTAAGCTTCTTAGAATTAAAAGATTAAATTTTGTTATAGATATAAGAGATATATGGGTCAGAACTTCTAAGGAGGAGAGCAACAACAACTTCTCTTGAATTCTGACCCATTTTCCTCAAATATTTATAACCTGTACCACTACAAGCCATGAAGAGGTCTGGGATTCAGCACATGGTCAGGACTGTACTGTTTCATGGACAGTTGTGTTGTAGGGAGGTGATTCGTCCTAAATCACGCTCAACCACCAGATTCCCCCTCTTATTTTGGGTACCCACTTTATTGAGGCTGAGTGAGCCCCAGGAGGGTCGTAGATCCCATATGATTACAATTATTGAAATGAGATAGTCTTGAAAGAAGAAGAATTAACCAATAGCATTTTTATTATTCGTTTAATTACGAGTATAACAATTGGACAAAACTTTTGATAGTTTCACCCAAAACCTGATTTTTTTTATTTTTCTTTTGTTTACTAACTGTAGATTTTATCTAATTTTATAAAGTATATAAATAATTGAGGCGATTTGAATCAAAAGTGGATAACTCCGAAATTTCAAAAATTGACTTTTTCATATATTTCTCCAGTTTAGTCGAGCAAGATCCCTTGACTACAGATTTAGAAAGATACTAAAACCAGGAGAAATAAGGTGAAAATGTGTTTTGATGGACAAAATCGTTTGACTAAACTAGAAATAAATGTGAAAAAATTAATTTCTAAAATTTCAGAGTTCAACTAAGTGTTGATCACCAACACCTCATACGTCAATCAACATCATTCAAGAACAATAGGGTATAATCGAACCAGAGTTAATCATAAATATAACAACACTATTCAACAACGCAAAAGTAGAATTACTAAAATTAATTAATTGAATTATATTTAACGTTTACGGATAGGTAACATTTTACAATCCATTCACTTACGTTGTGCCGTAAAGTAGTCTGAAATTTTATAATTATCAGGGTCTAAATTAACGTGGAAAAAAAAGAAGAAATATATGTTTACATCCAAGAACAGGAAGGAAGTGCCAAAAATTCCAGAAGGTTTGAGAATTAGTGTACTTAGAGGCCCAAGAAAATTCTCGTTACTAGGTTGATTGTGCCATACTATTTTCATTTTCATTTCGGAAAAAGTGAATTACCTAATTTTTTCTGCTGCTGTTTTCAAGTGATAGATTATTTGTAACATTTAGCCTTCTGGCCAGATAAATATTATGTTTTTATTCCTGTTCATATCTGTTATTCTAAAGGGACTTTGTCCCAGAATAAAGTTACTTTTCTATTCTATTTTATTCTATTCTATTCTATTCTATTATGAGATATCAGTACTCGATCGATTATTTATCAGTAGAAAATTTGTATCTTACCGATATATAGGCAAAATTTTAGCTTAGGCTTTCGAGCAGATGATCCCAGTTAACATTTAATGTTTATGTTAATTAACCAATTAACACGAGTTAATTGGATGATTATTTTTTAATTTAGTCATAAAACCTGTAAGTAATCAATGCCTCAGTTTATACAAGAGATAATTTTATAGCTTATTTAATTATTAGCCATATGTATTCTTTATGATCATTTAATCAAAACATTCTTAAGGATGGAAAAGAAATTTTGTTTTAGAAAAAAACTATTATTTTTTTTAATTAGTTGCTTACAAAAGAAGGTGGTATCAATATCAATTCTGAAATAACATCATATTGATAGTTAATTATACACAGCGAATCCTTCATAAGATTGAATCACCGGGAGGAGAGAAAATCGCATAGAAAACAATGATCATATAAAAGAAAATAGAAAACTAACATAACATGTGAAATTTAAAATAAGAAATGCATTTTCTCAAATTCACAGATCAGATACTATTCCTAAGTAATTAAACCAGCAGCACTGAAGGCAGGTGAATTGCTCACACTCCGAACTAAATGTTACATAGAAAAATATTCAAAGAATAACGCAAAGTAATGAGATAGATTTTAGTCCAAAGATGGAACCGAGTAGAATCAAGAAAAAATATGTCAAATCTGGCAGCAGGCAAAAAGCAACTACGATTGAAATTTTAATAACATATGACAAGACTTCCCCAAAAAAGACTCAACAATAAAATTCTTGGTTACATAAAGAAGATCATGTCAACCGCCATGGAATAGCCAAGTTGAACGAAATTTACAAAAATCGAAAATTGAATAAAGTGATGTAAACGAAAATGATGTTTGGAATCAAAGTAAAAAATTCAATAGCCATGTCAGAGAAAGAACTATTAAACCAGGAGGGAAATGCACAGAGACGCTTCGCGTGATCCTCCTGGGTCCATTCGCATTCAATATATTTGTAGGCATGAATGTATCAATAACTTCTTTTAACTGGTCGGCGAACCATCCTCCAATCAAGAACATTAGCTTGGCAGTTTGGCTTCATTGTTTTGCAACCTTGTTGAGCTGCAAACGCCGGGGTGGCCGATCCAGATGCAGACTCCTCCAGAGCACTCCAGTTCCGGTGGTCATTATATAAAACTAACTGTTAACAAACCTCCAGCTGAGGAATGACTTCATACTTCATCGCCACTGACACAGATGGCGGTCAAGTGGCACTGCAGGGCCCCACGCGCCGCCACAACTAACAAAGGACACAATAACTAACCATTGACCTCGCAGAGGGGAGCTCTTAATACCTCTTGTAATGCCCTTAGAGGGTATTAATACTCTTTAGCTCTTAATGCTACTATTACTTGATAAGTTATGCTACTGTACGCTCCGCTGCTAAATTAATATGGGTATTATGTTAGCAAAAGTGACTTGGAATTTTGACATTGATATTTATCGGCGATTCATTAATATACTATATAAGCAATATTATGTAGAATTCATACTAGAAAGGAGGAATATAGCTTTTATTAATGCATAATTACAAGCTATAACTTTAATAATAATATATTATAATTTTTTAATCATTGCATTAATTTTTAAATATTTTTATTTTGAAGAGAAAAAAATTAAAATAAATGATTAAAAAATTATAAATAATATAATGACGTATGTCAAAAAGATCCTAAAATTAAAAGTAATGTTCAATGAACATTCTTCTTCGTGTATACGTCGCAAAATTGCGAGAACGCGGGGAATATGGGATCGGTGAAGAGAACAGATTTGTCCTAGTTAGGGAGCGACCCCGGTGGATCAAATGGTTAGAGCGTTGCCACGGTGAGGCGGAAATCCTGGTTCGAATCCCGGCTGGGGGCAAATCTTTTCTCTTCAAAATAAAAATATTTAATAATAATATATTTGATAATCTAAAATAATAATAATAATGAGAAGAAGAAAAAGAAGATCAAACCAGCCTGGTTCGAAGAAGAATCAAAAAACCTTCAGAAGGTGAAGATTACTTTTGAGGATATTCTAAAATGCAACCGTTTCAGGATGAAACTAAAAGTCCACCTGTGTTTTTAGGTGGGAGTGGAGTGGTTCAGTGGTAGAGCATTGAGTTGCCAACCCCAGAACCTTCATGGGTTGTAGTGGTACAGGCTTTTTTGTGTGTGTGTGTGTTTTTAGGCAAAATCAAAGCTGACCACGGGGAAAAAATGGACGGAGGAAAATAAGGAGAAAGATCAAGACTCACAAAGGACACTTGAAATGACGGGGTTCTTAGTTGGCCAATACGGAAATAAAAGAAGTATTTTAAAATGCAGGCGTTAATATAAATACATATAGAATTTAAAATAATTTATACAAAAACTAGGGAGCATGGCAGGTCAGGATAAATTGGATGGCAGGTTGGTTATGAGTTGCTATGCCAAACGATCTGGATTCAACCCCGGCTGTGGCAGATAAATTATTTAATTTGTAAACAACGAGGGATAGAAACCTTTGGGATATGAGTACTCTTCCGAGGCTCCCCATGGCTCTATAAAGTGAAAACCCTTAGTTGGGAGGACAGCCCTTCTAGGCTTGTAATGGTACAGGCTTTTTTTGTTTTATTTACAATCTCTAATATGACGACTTATAATCACCATTATTTTATTTTAAGAATTTATATAATAAACCTAAGATATACCAGGTAAGGGGTTGTAAATTAAATAAATACAGAATTACTTAGTCTTAGCCCTCTCCTATTTAGCCTCCTGAACCCATCGTATAAGAAATCCAAGCCTAAAATGAAAGGGTTTCACCTCGGCTACTGAAGTCAAAACTCTGTCAATAGCATTGGCGTGTAATGATCCAGTGAATTTGGGAAATATGCCAGGGTTTGTAAGTGTAAACGAAAAAATGGCAGAACATATGAACAGTTTTAGATTTATAAGACTACACCTATCAGAGTATGGATTATCACATCCCTACACAAACGTTGCCCTTGAAACAGAATTGCATCTATCACGAACTGAGCCCAAGACCATTCATGGATTGCAGTGGTACTGTTTTCTTCCCTATTTATATATTGTTGACATCATATGTAATTGTTAAATATGCAGCGAATGGTCGCTTCAGTTTGGCAACGTAACTGCCAGAAGAAGCGATGCAGAAGATCTATTAATTAGGGCTCAGTGTTATCGATTCGTTGAGGTGAGGTATGTCTAATTTGGCGCTAATAGAGGGCACCACCATATGTCGTCAATGGCTTCACCTTCCCAGGGCCCATTCACCATGAGACTCATTTCATCATAGTTAGCGTTCTCAGGATAGAAGTTCATCTAGTGTGTATATTGACCAATCCCTGGTAATGTAGTCTTCCTCAATAACAAGTAATCTAAATGAACAAAAAACACAACTAAATAAATAAAGAAAATAGGAATGCTCGAATAGTTCAGTGGGCCTAGGAGCTAAATTTGGAGTAAAATCAATTTCATTAGTTCTTCTTCAACAAATTCATTAAATCTTCCCACCTGACGTTGAAGTAGGAAGTAGGGCTCAAAGTGTTGCAATTGAGAGTGTGGACTCAGCGTACGTGAGGACTACAATTAGGCTTGTATAACTGATGCTATGTTGATATAACTGATGCTAAAGATATAGACTTAAGTAGGAACAATAGAATAGGCGAGCGCAAAATAATAGACCAATAACTTTTTGTATCTTACAAGGTTGAATAAATATTACAATTTATCAATGGAATCAGATTTCGAATCTATCCTTACCTAATAGCATACAAACTTAATATATTCTTAAAATGTTTCCTCCTTATTCTTTTAGTTGGAGCTTACACATGCTAACAATCTGGACCTGGCCTTGCCAAGAACAAGCTTGGAATCGTGACATGATGCAATTAACGTGACAGAAAGTGCAAGGTGGTTTTCTCTCCAGGAGGATGGAAGTTGTAATCGAGTAAGGATTGATGATTAGAAGCGACCAGTTCTATAAATTTATCAGTACGGATCCGAAATTAAAATTATAAGATATTCTTGTTAATGCCCGTAGCCAGTTTCTTACGCATCACTCAACTAGCAGTATAAATAATGGATCAAACAATAAATGAATCAGTCATTTGAGAAACACCTCATGTCCATTTTTGGCCAAAACTGAGTTAGACATATTAAATTGTTGGTGAAGGCTAGACAAATCCAATATGCATGTTTGGAAAATGTGTATATATTATTTGGAAAAAAAATACTGATTTTTATTATTAATTTTAATTGATTTAACTCTTATTTCATGCCTGATAACATATCGTTTAGTCAGTCATTTGAGAAACAACACATCTGCAACAACGTTTGTAATTTTTTTAAATATCAAAATAAAAATAATAAAATTTTAGTTTGGTAGAATTAGCTTAACAAACCCCTGTAGAATCATATAAAAAAATTCAAAAAATATATGATGTTAAATTATGGACCAGCTGAGTTTTTTTTATTGTAGCTTTGTTGGATTAAGTTGACTTTTTTGGATACGAGGTGTTTCTCAAATGAGCGATTCAAATAATCAATGCCTGGAATAAAAGCTGGCGTATATTCAGAAAAATTCATTGAATTGGAAAGGAAGGTTGCGGTGGAAAAACAATAATAACACAACAAGGTAGTAACAAACACAATATCTAACCTACCGATTGGGACATCGCAAAAAAATGAAATCTGGAATTTTTTTTTCTGGACCATTGCGTCTCCTAATCAAAATATACGCGAAAGCTATATCGTGTAATTGACATGCTTAAATTTGTGTCATATCCACAAAATAGGTAACATGGAAAATAGATTGTCATTAATAAATATTATGATCATTTTCATTATTTTTATTATCGGGTTTTGTTATTTCTATTATATATTCCGGCCCTCAAAACGGCCTCCCTCCAATACCTTCTGTCTACACTATCTTCCTTTGTCAGACCTCTAGCTGCAATTTCATCTCTCACTTCCTCAATCCACTGCTTCCGTCTCCAACGTTTTCTTCTCTTCTCAGGGTAGTATTTAAGTGCTCGAAGGAGCCATCGAGACTCATCCATTCTCATGACGTGTATATAATAGAATAGAATGCCCTAATATCTTACTATGATCAATACTTCAAACCACTTATCGATGTTAATAACATTGTGAACAATTTTCTTTAAGCAGTTCCTATAAGTAACGAAAAAACAAATATATAACAGTTAAAAATTCAACTGGAATAATAATAGTTGACCTTATATTTATGAGGAAGCCAATGGTCGGGGTGGATGTAAAAAAATAGTTTTCTTAAGTAGGGAGAACTGTTAATTGGAGAGCCAACGTTTCGACCCACATTGCAGTTCTTCTTCAGTGCTAAATGTGCAAAATACACACAATTATAATTACAAATAGTAAATATTAAAATTAAAATACGTAGGCATCACCGTATCTGTATGCATTTTTCATAATTAGCCCTGAAGAAGATCTCCAATGTGGGTAGAAACGTTGGTTCTCCAATAAACAGTTCTCCCTGCTTAAGAGCATTCTTTTTTTCCTCCACCCGGACCAGTTTCTTCCTCTTAAACAGTTAAAAGCTATGATAAATAGCCTCTACTGATAAAATATAGAAATGTGGTGTGTTGTCCTTCAACACAGGAGTACTGACATACTTCCACCGGTTTTGAATCGTATTATTGCAATGAATTGCATTGCTGCATTTGCTTGCCTTATAACCTAGTTGGCGATTAAGACTCCACTAGTTGTCTCCAATAGTTTTGCGGTCAATGCCGTATATAAATGAAGCGCTATGAACAGACACGAAAAGCGGATGGAATGGGAAATCCTCGGTCGCTATCGGTTTTCCGGGCTAACCACAGAGAGGCTAAATGGAAATGAGATATGAATATCCCGGAGTAGCGTGCGGCCGGCAACGTCTTATTTTTCCATTACATAGGATTTCCATAGCGCCCTCCAGTTCGGGGGAGATAACAGCTCTCGAGGCGCCCTAATAGCAGCCCTCTCACCGACCGATAGATCATCCAGCCCATTAGCATCCCGGTATAGCTTCCACTTTACCTGACTCTCCGCTGCCTTTTAGGCTAATCTTTATGGAATAATGCCAGTTTAGTTGGGCACTTTAGTTATATATATTATCATCCGTCTGCAATATACATAAGGGCGTAACTTGGTTCCTCAACCTATTCGGCTTTAATGCCCCTTACTATCGAACAGCGTAACTAAATAAGGAAAGGTACTGATGGAGAAAGCGAGCATATCCGCAACCCCCGGTGAATGTGTGGTTATCTTGAATTTAGTCCAAAGTGAGTTAGCTGTACTAAGAAGGATCATTCTCGTAGTTAAGGGCTTTAAATATAAGCAATAAGTCTTTTCAAACCATTGCCTGACTTGGCCACTTACGAAAATAACACAAATCAGCTGCCCTAAGTACAAGAAACTCATTTTGATCAAAAGTCGACTTAACCACCTATTAACCAGGACTGTAAATGTGACCATACATCTAACCTAAAGTTCTACATTTTGGACTGTATGATATTCTCACAAACTGGACCTTTAATCTCAGAATATCGGGAGAAATCTAGATATAATATTATTCTTATTTTTGCTTATGGATTCCGATTCACTAACATTATGCTGGAAAGCAACCAGATAAAGAATCCAGTAACATATCATTCCATCACAGGCTCGCGTAATGACGGCATTATGATACACCCTGCTCACTTAGCTTATCTCTTAATGTGATGTTTAAATACACAACCTTACTAGATTAAGTGAATCCAGGAAACAGAGGAACAACACACCACTATGTTTTAGGTGGACTCAGTTGGTTATTATTCAACTAGAAAATAACAATTATTTCCAGGAAAAAATACCAGTGAAACTATTGATATACCAACAACATAATTATTATGGAACTAGAAAATAATCATCACAACAGTACTTTGAGAACAAATAGAAATGGGAATTTATGGAATGATAACCAACCGCCCACAGACTATGTCTCAATAAACCACAAGAACTTTGTAATTAAATAAGAAGTTACGTAGTAATTTGAATGTGGCCTAAATAATAAATTTGTCGAATTTAATATTGTTTGGATTAATAATTAAATAAAGTTATATTCATTCACAGATAGTATAAAATGCTTTGTCCTGAATGACTGATTGACTGACTGACGTAGAAACGCACGGCCTAAACCACTGATGGTAGAGACCTGAAACTTGGAGGGTGTGTTCATTGTGTGACGTAGGCATCCGATAAGAAAGGATTTTCCGAAATTCTGCCCATAAAAGGGTGAAAAAGGGGGGCAAATTTTGTATGCGTGCTCGTGTGTTTCTTACTCGCATATATGTAGATTATTATAGATTTCGCGGAACAAAACAAATCAAGTAACATCGTTCACTTCTCGCGGCTGCAGTACAAGTGAAACCATTATACTAAGTGATCCTTTTCAATAAATCCAATAACATTACATACTAATCCTTTACTGACACGAACAACAGTAAACTTCTGCCTGTCCCGTTTGTTAATCAGTGTCAATGTATGTTTCACGGCTGTGGTGATCCATTTGTGATGAAATTTGATATGGATAATCTCAAACCTGGAGAAGGACATAGGCTATTTTTATCATCACGGGCGAAGTTTATAAAAAACTTTAATCTGATTGACTAGCACACCCAGAGCAGAAACCACTGAAATTTGCAGATAGGTTCTTTGTATAGCTTAAATAAGCACTCAGAAAGGAATTAGGACAATTCCACCCCGAGCGATTCCCCCTTAATAAAATAGGGGTTCAAAGATTTTATGGAATTCGTTAGTTTTGAAGTTAGACATCTGAAATTTCAGATGTACGAGTAACTAATATTTAAAAAAATTAAATTATTTATTTAAAATGATCTGTCGCGAAACTTTATGTGGCAGACTGAATTAAAGCTAAATTAATTGCAACCGAATTAATTGCAAAGCCGTTGGCAAAAGCGAGTTTATAATAATATTTCATCATTATATTTAAAGGCCCAGTGGTCTAAATTGATAATAGTCGTATTATTCGATAATTACTTTCCATTAATCTAAATGGTTAACTTTTGATAACCAAATTTTCATTTGTTTATCCATTAAGATAATACAATACAATATGATGGCGACTATTTCAAAATAAAGCAAGTAAATTATTAAGATTCACAGCTTTACTATATTTGCCTGAAAATGAATAGTAAAGATCCTAGACACGACCATGTAGCATTAGGTACGAAATTTGTATTTGAAGATCTGCGTTCCTATCCATTGTTTTCAGCGTTCTTCAAAAAACTACATTCATTTGATGAAAGACGTATGATATATACTTATTGACAACACAATCAATAGTGGAAATCATCATTATAGCTTCGATTTCTTATTTCCATGAAATGCTTTCGGTAATTTCTGTTGGATCATTTTCAAAGTTGGACCATTTCTGCGAGTGGAAAAAGGAGCACTCTTAACACCCTGGAATTGCTCTGCTTCAAATATGGCTGAGGAAAACCGCGGACGCTACCGTCCAATCAAGATCGGATTTCCGACCGCAGACTTGATGAAGGGTTTCGGAAGCAGACTTTCCCAGACCTTGGTAGTACAGAAGTGAGTAAACTAGTGGAAACGGAGGAAGAGAGGATGTGGTGAGGAGAGGATGCTTGCCCAACTGGTCCTGCGGTCTCTTCCAATCTCGGCTATTGGGTTTCATAATTAGTTTTTTCTTTGGCTAATGTAAGGACAAAGGTGCATAGGCAAAGCCTCGAGGAGTCTTGTTAGAGAGAGGAACTAATCGAGCGGAAGGGCTCATCCAGTCCTCCCAATGGAAAAGAGTATTGGATTGCTAAAAGCCGAGTCAAGGAAAATATATGCTTTTTTTAATAAGGAAAATAATTAAAATTAATCCCAATTAGAAAAAAACGGAGTAACTCACTTCAGAAGAGCAAGATTAACCTTAGAATCTACCAGTATTATTATCATCATTATTGCTGTTAAGTCCATGCAGAATCTTGGCCCTGTTAATCTGACAACGAAAAGGATGCTTAACTCGTAACTCGTAACTAACTTAAGATGTTCGAAGCCAAACTCGGGAAAGCCTTACATTACCTTGTTCTTCCAAAGCAGCATTTGGATGAACAAGTTTTTCACCTGTATGGACATCCTTTTACAGCCGTTTTAAGAGATTTTAACTCAATTTATTTTTATCCTGTTTTGACAACACTATCGTGTAGGCCAATCAATAAATCTATCAGAAAACGCTAGCGAAAAATGTGAAAAAATAAATTTTTGACATTGGGTGTTATCCGCTTAAGATCCTGAATACCTTAATTAATAAATTCGGCTAATTGAGATTTTTATATAAAAACAACACCAAAAGCAAACCATTAATATTGATTAAAAAAAATGAAACTATTGTAGACCACTAGAGATTTTATTGTTCTGAAATAGTTAAATTCAATTGAAACAGGGCGGATTTATTTGTGAAACTAGCAGATATTGAAATTATTATTATTACTATTTTTTATTTATTTCTATGATCTACAACATTAATAAAAGGATACGGATGAGCTATTTTCTTGAATAATTATAAGCCGTGGTATCCAAATTTAATGATGTGCGAATGGTTATTATTTATGTACCTCTTGCTTCGCATGCTTGACTAATTTTGATAAATTAAAAATTATTGTATTAATTATATGTTTAAAAAATACTTTTAAATGGTGGTCCGGGTAGAGGTAAAAAAAATTCTCTTAAGTAGGGAGAACTGTTTATTGGAAAGCCAAAGTTTCAACCCACACTTCGGCTCTTATGCAGGGCCAAATATATATTACTATATGTTATTACATATTATAGATTACTTATAATCTATATATATACAAATATTCTGTCACGATGTTAGTCCGGGATAATCTCCGAAACTACTGGACCGATTTTAATGAAATTTCGCACAGATATGTAACATTGTCCAACTTAAAATACTGGCTATGTTTTATTTCGATTAATGATATTTTTTTGTAAATTTATCTTTTGTATTAATGCCTGCTGTATTTTTTAAATGTTGTAAGGCCATGTCTAAGCAGTGTAAATCTAAATTTGCATTCGATAAAAGGGTGAAACTTTTGGTGGCCGAAAAACCGCAAAATTTTCGGAGTTATTTCAGTTTTTGGCCTGTATATCCTAATCCGTGCGTTTTTGGAAAAAAACGAAGTAACCATTTTTAAAGTATATTAAATTTACTACAATTTGAGCCCTATTGCAGCTCTGAACGTCTATTAGATTTTGAGTTCAGTCCCTATCATATAACAAATAACCGGAATCTTATCTATCTATATATATAAAAATCTCCTGTCACGATGTTTGTTCAGGCTAATCTCCGAAACTACTGAACCGATTTTTGTGATATTATTATAATTTAGAACAATATAACTATCCACAATTAAAAATAAACCATTGTATACCTCATTTATTAAACTAATGTTTATATTTTATCAGTTAATAATTTGTATATTTTTTATTTATCATATACTATACTTAGATATAAGATAAATAAATTGTGAAATCCAAAATCTATTTAGTTCATTTTTTTCAGTAATTCATTTTTTCATTTACATTCAAATTTTAACGTAATATTTTTTAAAACTATTATTACACCCACAGCAACGCGTGGTCGGGTCAGCTAGTATACTATATTTTTTTAAATAATATATATTATTCAAGATGTATCCAGAGTTCTGTCTGACTGTCAAAAGTAAACTAATAATAAAAATTCGATTCGGCAATACTTCATGGTTTCAATACTATTTAATCAATAAATTCATTACTAAAATCTGATTAATATAAAATCATTATTTAATTGTTAATACAGGAAAAACAGTAACGAAAATAACTATCGTATTTTTTTTTTAAATGATAGAAGGCGTATAAATAAAAAGTTAGTTCAGCTTCGTTGAGTATAATGTCGAGAAATAAAAAAATTTTAAAAAACGGGCAGAGAAGAGGGATAATAATTGAAATAGCAGACATGGCGGATAGGACAGCTGAGATATAGCGGATGGAAATGAGAAGCGCTTAGCCGGGGACCTCTGTTGACAACTCTCGCCCAAACTGGCCGCCAAAAAAGAAAAAAAAAAGGATGACAATAAAAAACAATTAAAAAAGCCTTTTAAAAACACAACCACACCGATTTACACCCCAGCACCGCTACATCCTTTTTCCTTCCTATTGTTTCATATAAACCACATCCGCTTTGTGCTTTTTTTTTAGTGCTTGTTTTAAAGGAACGCTTTTACTTTATTTATAAATCTTTTTAATGGCGAGATTGTTATTATTTTTAGCAAGGGATTTATTAACGGATTAAGTAGATATTATTTTTAGCAAGTAAGATTTTTTCAGGACAGATACTGAACATAAAATTTAAAACACAGCTGAAACTCTTATTTAATTTTAACATTATAGTGCCAATGTAGAAATCTTAGAGAAGGAGACTGGCTTAATCGAGATCCGTGGCGAGACCTTTTAGAGGCGTAAAACAGCCAAGTTGTTAAAAATCTTTAATAAAAAAAACTTCTTATTCCGAAATTTCGATTTATTACTGTTAATTCAATACAGAGAGTGCAGAATTGAATTCATAAGCTATAAATTACATATATTTTATCAATATAAAAGATAATAGAAAATCATTATTTTATTTCAACAATAATGTCGGAACGCCTTTACTAAAAGGTTAACCTATTGTGCAAATTAAACTAACTGTTGTATAATTAGTAAAATGGGGCTTCATCTCATACACTCACACTTCGTCACAGCTTAAATTAGATTTCAACATTCAACAGAATATAGAGCCGATATCCATAATTTATTATAACAGTATATTTGAATACCTTAATTTTGATAACAGGCTCTTATTTTTTTTATCGTAAAAAACCTTTAAGGTAGGTACCTGTTTATTCCATATCTCAAAAGATGATTACACAAAAATGAGATTAATAGGTGTTACAGAAGAAATATACGCAAGTATTGGGATTTGCCGATGATCTGGACATAGCAGGAAGATCCCTCAACGCAGTGAAGGAGGCTTTTGAAGCACTAGAAAAATCAGCGGTATGCTTGGGCCTAAGGATAAATTTTGATAAAACGAACTACATGAGTACCCAACCAGAGGAAGGTGCAGAAAGATGTATAAAGATATGTTCGCACCGAATCGAACGAGTTCAGTCATTTATCTACTTAGGATCCCAAGTCAACCACAAAAATAACATAAAAGAAGAAATAGAGCGGCGCATTCTTTCCGCGAACCGCACATACTTTGCACTCCAAAAGCATATAAGGACCAGCGTATTGTCCAAAGCCTCTAAAGCTAGGATATACAAGACGCTTATCAGACCATATGGTTCAGAATTCTGGAAGATGACGAAGGGCCAGGAAAAGCCCTTTTGAGATTCGAAAGGAAAGTGCTCCGCAGGATATATGGAGGTTTGTGTGAGCAGGGTTCCTGGAGAAGACGAACAAATACCGATATAAGCGTGATGTATAAAGACGTCAATGTTGTCACCGTCATCAAATTTGCCGCTCCGCTGGGCTGGTCATGTTATGAGAATGAACCAGGGCGTTATCCCATAAAAAATTATGTCCGACGAAGTGTGTGGTACAATGTGAGTAGGACGTCACAAGCTTCGTGTGGCTGATTCCAGAATGATACATTCGTGGATTCCGGACTGCTACTTGGAATAAGAAATTGGAAGGCAGTGGCGCGCAATAGAGAGGACTGGCAATTCTTGTTGGAGCAGGCTTTGACTCATCATCTGGGTCGTTATGCCAGATAAGAAGACGAAGAACAGAACCCCACAGGAGTTGGGTGGTGTGTGGTCCATAGGTGACCAAATTTAGTTAGAAAAAATATATATATACATATTTATTTCCGTTCTACTTTCTTTTTTATTTCTTTATTTGTGATATAATTAAATTGTATAAAACGTTAGTATATTTAAATTAACCAAACCCTTGAGTTGATGTTAACTAAAATTGTTTTCTTAAACCAATAAGTGGCAAGAATCCTAAGGGTAGATAAAGTTAAACCCTAAGCTCAGGAAGAGCGAGGCCCTAAACCGAAGATCCTTCCTCTTAAGGGTCTCCCTTCCTTAAAATGTTTATCCTGTAATCTTCACCAAGCTGTACTCAAACTTAGATTTTCTCAAACCCACACTCTTTATTCTCAACAGTTCAGTTTCTATAAACCTTAACATATCATATCATTTAATATATTTCTGTCATATAATAATTGTGTGTTTATTCATTTAACATCACTTTATGGTGCTGAAGATGCTATAGTGGGAGCTCTTGCCGATCCAGTTACAAGTGTAATCTTCTATATAATACAAATGAATCGCCATTTCCTCGCTAACCACAAAACTCGAGAACTGCTCGACCAATTCGGCTTTTTTTTTCATATATTTTTTAAGGCGCAAAGACGGTTCTTATGGAGAGAAAACCCATAAAAATGACGAGGGAAACCTTCGGTGGCCGAAAAACCTTTAAATTTTCAGATTTATTTCAGTTTTTGGCCTGTATCTCCTAATCGGTGCGTTTTTGAAAAAAAAAACATAAGCAACCATTTTAAAGTAGATCAAATTTTCTACACTTTGAGCCCAACAGCAGCTCTGTAGGCCTAATAGATTCAAAGTTGGGTCCCTATTATATAATAAATAACTGGAATCTTCTGTCTATATAATAAAACTGAATCACCATTTCCTTGCAAACCGCAAAACTCAAGAACGGCTCGAAAAATTCGGCTAATTTTTTTTAAATATTTATTTTAAGGCGCAAAGAAGATGATATGGATAGAAAAACCGTAAAAATGACGAGGGAAATAATAAAAACAACAGTTTTCTTTTCCCATACAAACCACACTGTTCCCAGCTGTCAAACATTTGACGTCAATCAAAGCAAAACAAAGGCGCGTTAGTTGTTAGTAAAAGTTCATTAGGGTCCAGTCCCTATCATATATTAAATAATATAAGTTTTTGTGCAAAAATAAAATTTTTCTGCTTAATTTTCTGATACAAGGCCAAATATATCATAAACCAGGTTCGCTATTGCCGGTGACAGATGGCGACTATAAATTTCTGCAAATGGAATAAATGGGCATTACACCAGAAGAAATTGATCAGTGTTCTGCAAATAACAGTTTAGTGAGGAGTTCTATTGTAGAACAATCACAAACTTTGTTTCATCAACAAAATCAATTGATTTCATCGTTTAAAACTGCGCTGGATCTTATGCCATCTGGTAATCATAAAATTGTAATCAGAGCTGATAAAACTCCTGTAGGAAAACATGTGAGATGTTTCAATGCACCAACAACCGATGAAGCTGCCATTCAAATGGTTGGAGAAAATTTGGAAGCCCTTTGTTTTTTTGATAATAGGGCAGAACAACGTCTGCAGGGACAGCTAGTTAGAAAATATATTTTTAAGGAGTACCTGGGATCGTACACGGTTGTGAACCCCATTTAATGTTGGTCGAAACATCGGGATATAATTAATAGTTTATCAAAATTTAAGTTATTAACTTTGTCCAAAATCAAATGGGGATAACTCCAAGATTTTAAAAATTGATTTTTTCACATTTTTCGCTAGTTTAGTCAAACAATATTCTCTAACACTTTGTCGAAATATTTCTTATGGCTATGGTCCTGAACCCGAAGTTTCGGCAAATATATTTATTTGCTACTTATAGAGCGTTGTTTGCTATATCAGCGAAAAATGTGAAAAAGTAAATTTTTGAAATTTAAAGTCATCCGCTTTTGATCCTGAACGCCACAAATAACATATTTATGTTACTCACCAAAGGGGATAAAAATAATTTTATTCATACAAGAAGTCTTATTTGTCTGGGTTACTCCAATACTTAGGTTAAAGAAAAAAATTAATGAGAAGAAATACGAATTAATAATCTTTGAATCATCTTTACTATGCTTAATGACGAAAATGGAGTCCTCAGGTTTTACCTACTCGACAACTTCCAGCGCCTGAACTATTACCGGAGAACAGGTTAGTTTAGAGTCTAGTCCTTATATTATCTAAGAGCTCTTGGAGATGGTCGACCTAAGGACTGGGCTAGATTTCCCCTGAGGCTAACGAGCAAATGATACAGTTAGGGTCGCCCAGCGGTTATGCAGATGGCGAGGGCAATGTGGTCGTTAAATTGCAGTCCTCACTTCATTACAGCTCAAGCCGCATCATGAAGGATCCGAAACCTCTCATTATTTCCAGTTCTTTCAATGGCTATTTGCCAACCGGCTTCTTCAGCTCTTCAACATGCGTATTATTGTTCATTTATTGATAATTTTTATCACTAACGTCTGAGTTGTTTTAGAAAAATATATATGGGCAGAAAACAAATCTGGATTGTAGTATGAAATCGTAGATGATTTTGTAGTATTTGATACAAGTTATAAGATGTCGTCCTTCGAATGGAACGTTAAAGGCCCCAAAAGCCTCTGCGGTGTAGTGTACTCGTTAAACTCTATCCCAATACCTGAATAGGCAAAATTTAGTACTGCCACTTAAGCAACGTCCGATTAAAGAAAGCAGCATAAAGTGACGTTAAATCAAGAAACAAAGATTTTTATTGAGTGTTAACACTGTTTTAAGGAATATTTTTGTAATATCAGCAATGCATCAAAACAGGACTTCACTTCGAACAACTGCCATTTTATGTCTCCTTCGAAAGACGACATAATTAAGGATTTTTACTCTCTTTAAAAATATTGCTATCTTAACTTCTACACTACAGGTTACCTCCAAAATCAATTATGGTCGTTTGGGGTTAACCGTTGTACTTTCACATGTTGAATCCAGAAAGTCATGACAGATTTCAAACCTGGTTGCAATATATCACTATCCACGTTATAATCAGGGAAGAAAAGCCTCCAAAAGTTCGTTGTCTTGGAGTTTCGTTTTCCGGAGATCATTCACCTTTTATAAATTACAATAATATTTCGGGAACACTTTTGTATTTTTTTTCTAAAAGATTTCATAGATTTGAAATCGGCGTATGATAGCGTAATAAGTGAATAACTTTATTGCACCCTCAGAAAATTTAATATACTTGGGAAGCTCATATGTTTGATAAAGTTCACAAAGAAAGATGTAAGATGTATGGTCAGAATAAATGGCGATAGATAGGAAGAATTTCATTCAAACAAAGGACTCCGGCAAGATGATTAAACAAAGGAAGTTAAAAAAAACAGCTCTAGCCTGTTTGTTGTTTAACCTTGCACTTGAGAAGGCCGTAAGTGACGCGGGCATATCCCAACGACAAAGGAACATATTTAGAGGACTTGTCCGTTAGTTGGCCTATGCGGATGACATAGACATTGTGGGGCGTTCCCTACAGGCCATCACCGATGCTTTTCTGGCACTGGCGTGTACTACAAGAGTCAACGAATCCAAAACGAAATACATGGAAGCAGAAGAAATACCCAAACAGGGTGAGACAGTTGCTATAGGGGAATATAGATTCGAAAAGGT